>OY390709.1:34197599-35401760 GCA_959613345.1 Tolmerus cingulatus
CTAACGCAATTACAAAGTAAAACGCAATAATGCAGTAAATTGCATTCCCTCAACACAGCAGTAAATTGGCTTTCCCGGACCTCATCCCTGTTCCCAGCTCACTTTTACCTCTTACCCCCTGTTCCCAGGTCTAGAAACCCGGGTGTCCACCCACTCGGGAACCTTCCTCCAGGGAGAGGCTACCGGCCAAAGTGTGGACGATGGGAACTTGTTCATGTGAACGGAGGGAGTGACCTCACAACTCCACAACTTCGCAACTCCGCAGCGAGTTCCAGGCTCCAAGTGAAAGCGAGTTAATTGCCTGTGTCGGCCCCGGGAGCTGGCCACCACAGGAGACGGGACGAATTCGTCAGGAGCTCCCCCATCCGTAAGTACGTAAAAATTCACGTCACCCTGAGGGCTCTTTTTTCTGGTTCCCAGGGTGGATTCAGAGGGGTACGGGTGCTCCCTGAAAGCAACATCCCCCTCCGCAGGTTCCAGGAAGGCTAATGAAAGCCTGTCTCAGTTATTTTCTCATTATCTTTCACGGGGCATTTAATTACCCGCTTAATCCTGTTTTTCGAGTTCCAGGACTACGATGACGACCATTCCTTCGCTAGGACTAAGTGCTTCCTGGAGATTGCGACCGGGAGTCTCCAGGCGGACTGCAAAAGCAGTTAAATTTATTTTCCTCGAATTTCGACGAGGATGCACTTTTGTTTCGAGGTGCTTAAATTATAGTTGCATCCTCAGTTAGTCCCCATGGCACACAAAACACACATTGGATTTATTTAAATTGTAAAACCTAAATTTTATTCAAGTTAATTTATTTCCACTTTAAAATTAAAAATGGTGTTATATTGGTAGTAAACCAACAACAGCAGTTTATAGATATTTGGCATACGTTTCTCTTCATAAATATTTACCATGGAAATTAAGAAATTTGTTTGGCTGTAGTAAATTAATTTAATTATTTCAGTAATTTTATCTGAAGGCGCCGGAAAGTTATTCCATGAAAACTGTTTTGCCAGAAGTTGTCAAAACCCCTGATATTTTAGTTATTTCTAATTGCAATTCTAGGGAATTTCACTGCATAATCTGGAAGTTATTTTGTGTGCGACATTATTTACTGAAATTCCTATAACTTAACTGGCACTCTAATGACATTTTAGCACAACCACATATTCTAGGTAAAGCACTGCAGCTCTCTGAAGTTAAAATTATTTTCTGAAAAACATCATTAAAATATGATTCCCCATAATCCTATTTTACCATCATTTACCCATCAATAACTTGGAAATTTAATTTCAAAGGCTTCCCTTCTTATTAATTTGAATTCTAAGAAATAACTTTGGATTTTACCCTGCTAAATACTACCCTCATTTTATTGAATTCTCAGTACTGACTTTAAAGATGATGGAATAACAGCATTGGCGAACGTTTTTGAATTTGTAGAAAAACCATACTTTGGTAGATTTTCCTAGTTTTCAGATGAATTTTACTGGTAAAGCAAATAAACGCTTCCCTATATTTCTAGTTAGAAAAGCTTTTTACCACTGAATTAAAACAAGAAATGCAAGAAGTAATTGCAGTAGAATTCTAGTAATTCGCTTTTGATATGATTTTGAGCTGCATATCTAGGAAACCAAGTCTTGTTCATATTCGCTGGATTTTACACTGGGAAAAATACCACATTTGAATATAAAAAGTGGCTGCATTCGATGAGGTTTTTGAAACTTTCTTTTAGTGAATTTTCATTAGGTCGCATATCTATGGTATTGCAACTACAATTTAAGATTTCAGTGGTGAAAAAATGTTAAATATCTCATTTACCCTTAATGTGCAAAATTAGTATTACCGACAATTTGAAATATATCTCTGCTAAATAAGCGAATTAAACCGAATTTATTATGAAAAGGACGAGGTATTGACCACAACGTTTTTGATGTTGACTGCTTATCAATCAATAAAATAATATTTAAAATAATTCTAAAATGCATTAAATAAGACATTCTAAACGTATATGTGTATATCAATTTATGAATACATTTCAAATTGAAAAACAATAAATTAATTCTGATTGGTTGGAAGGTAAAACTTTCGTTTTTATAAATTTGGAAGTTAAAATTTAATACTTCATTTAGCTGGAGCAATCAATTTTCCTAGTTAGGGTTTTTGTGAATAAAAATCAAATATTTGGGATATGATCCAAAATATTAATTTGAGAACGGAAGAATTGTACTAATTATGTTATGTTTAATGGAAAAAATTATTAATATTTTTCGGCATTGGCCCAAAATTAGTACATATTTAAAATTTATTGGTACATATTGCTTTTGGAGGCAAAAGGTTCAAAGTAAGAACACTCAAGATACCTTTTTGCATTGATTTTGTAACATTTTGTTTCAATATAAATATTTTTTAATACATACCTACATAACGAGCAAAAATGTTGAATCAAATATAAATATAACGTAAATTGTGAAAATTTATCGTTTTAAAATGTATAAGGCTTATATGAATTATTTGCTTAAAGTAAAGGTTCAAAGGTACAAATAGACCGTGAAATTCGTAACGTTCTGATAAAAGTGTAAAAATATCGCTGAAAAGGATATTTACGATTTCGTCACTCTTTGAGGAATATCTGCACCTCCGCAGATTCTTTTGTGTCCCAGAGGCCATTAGGGCGCATATTAGTCGAAGCGGGTTTTAAGGGTCTCATTACCTTTATCAAAAACCGTCTGGGTTTTTATGTATTTTTCTTTGATTCGGTGCTCATAATTGGGGGAGAAAATCAGAACCCAGACAGCTTGAAAAGAATCTTTTCTGTTCGAGGAGACTAAGAAGACGTGCCAGAAGAAAGTCCGCAAGCGGATTACGAGGCCGCTCAATGGGAGAGGTTCTCATCATTTCGATTAAGGTTTTGATTGGCCGTCGATGGTTGTTGCATAAGGAAAAGGGCATTCAAAACTGCATAGGTTTATTCCAGGGATGAAATCCGTGGGGTAATTACCTTAAATTAGAGTTTACGTCTTCTTAGGGTAACGAGGCAACACAACAACATTTTGGAGTAATTTTACATTATCGCTTCTATCATGAATTCCGTCGGAATCGAATCCAAAGAAGTTTAGAAAAGGACAATAAAGTTGCTAAAATTTTTATAAATTCACTTGAGTAATCTTAGGTTTCATTACTGCTCACAGTATTTTAAATTAAATATGGGTTCAGAAATAAAAAGGGTGCTAATTGCAACAAAGCCAACCATCAAAATTGAGAAAGGAGTACAATCAAAATTCAACAGAATTTGAACTAAACCTGAGTTCACGGGACCAGTAACAGAGAAACGATGTGCATGTAATTTTCTTTTAATATATATAGACTTATTAAATAACTTTTCTTTGCCTAAGTTTAAATGAATATAATTAAAAATTGTTATTTGTGCAAGTCAGGGTAAGATAGGCCATATGTAGCCATATTTGATGTAAATCGGTGTGCTAACTCCTAGAGTTGGCATTACTATTTTTTGGACTGTTAACAAAGTACCACAATAAATGCTAAGATGCAACCTAGGGTATGATACTTTTTTTAATTAATTTGGAGAACATTGATTTTAAAACAATTTATAAATAAAAGCTTTATGTTAGTTGTTGTTGTTACTTTAATTTATCCTATATAGACTTCTTTTCCAACAGAGTTTAGAGGACATTGTGAACTATTACTGAAATTTATAGACATTTTATAGAAGTCATTCCCCCTTATTTTTTCCCGGTGAAAGAATTTCAAAAATTTTTTTGAAATCTATAACTAGAAGTTTGTTTTGTTTTTAAATAGCGTGTGAAATGTAACTTTAATATAATACATAGTTTGGTTTAGGGATTCGAAGATACTTACATTTTCTTTTTTAACCCGTTTTACTTTTTGATTTAAACACAAAAATCTACTGATATTACAAATTGTCCCTGACTGATTTCAGGTATTTTAGAAACGAGTTTAAGTTTTAGACGCAACTATTTGGAATGAACCAAGTTACAGGAAGCTAAATAATATTAGTCCACACCTAGGTCCACACCTTGTGGACACTTTCCCTCATCCCATTACTAAATCTCTCTTGGCTAGTGAGTGTTTTTTAGTTGGAAGAATGTTTTGCATGCTACTACCACCTGTATCTAATCCCAGACCTAACCGAGAGCTATGTTTATATAAATATCGCGTAATAGTTCTGTTTCAGCACTAATTCTTGTGTGCACACAAGTTGCCATCTTAAATGGTTCTCAAATGTTACAACATAAGAAGTTTAATGAAAAAGGGCAGTTTACAAACAAAACCAACCCTTTCGGGGTAGAATTTCTCCGGAGGAAGGGATTAGTGCTCCGGCGGAACTACTGATGAAAAAAAAACAAATCGCGTAGATTAGGACCTTGCTGTATCAATGGATGCAAGAATATTACTTATCTTCGGTCAATTTTACAACGAGAGAAAACGAATTATAAAGTAGGCCTACAACTTTGTTGAACTTGATACTTTTTAGTTTTTTAAACATAGTAGCATTTCGTTCTATTGTCGCCATTACATAGATAATTTAAATTAAAACAATACAGAATTTAAGGGAATCCTAAGCAATATTGAAGATATGGAGACTTTTGAAGCCCAACTTGAACAAATTTCTAAAGTTCTCTTTATAATCGTAATATCGTTGCTGCCTTTCATGTTATTTGGAAGCAACGAAAATATGGTTTCAATGAGTTATCAGCGCCTAGACTCAGAAGAGATGTCGTACTTCCAAGTATCTATGAACGTGGTAATTATAGTGACTATAATGTATTTTACCGTTTACCATTATCTTCAACGGTGTGAACAATCCAGAATTCATGAAATACGTCACAATTTAAAATACGAAAGATCATTTATTCATACCATTGAATTTTATGAACTAATAAAAGACCGATTGGATGAAATTGAAGATGCGTTGCCCAAGGATTTCGATTAAAAAATTATTTTGAAGAACAATTAAATTTGCCAGTTTCACGATAACCATTGAAGAAGACGAATAAATCTGGACAGTGAACATTATATTTATAATATTTAAAAAGATTGTATTTTATATATTGTTTTTGTTTGATAATTATGTTATTAAAAATTATATTTAATTTCATGAAGATTCTTTAATATTTTTTGTTTGCTTGTATCTGTAGCACTATGTAGCAGACATTTTAATTTCAACGGGATTGTATCTTTCACTGTACCTCAAGCTTAGGTGGGGATTTCTTCACAATATTGAGCTAAAGATTTTATTAAAAAAAAAAAAAAAAAACAAAGATTTTACTTAAGGCATAATAGTAAAAGATTTTCAAGTAGAGGTTGGACGAAGCTATCTCGTTAGTATGGCTTATCAAGAGCAGATTGTTTGGTGGGATACTTCCTTTTGTTATATTTCATAAGAGCTAACATAGATAAGTCCTAAGACGCATCGAATCAAGTGGCTTTCTAGCATAAACTCATTTCCTGGCTCTAAGAGTAATTTTGAGTACTTTTTAAGTACAAAATGAAGCAGTTAATTTTCAAATATCTTAAACATTCACTCGTCTTTGCAGCATTTCAAATTTACAAGTGGGACACGAGATATATGAAAAGAAGATGGGCATATTTATGTTACCTTGGTGCACTCTACCAAAAATAATGAAATTATTAAAGTCAAATTAACATTACAGATAGCACTAAATTGATAAACGACGAGAGTTTTTCGAAAAATTTGCTTTTGCGGTGATATTATTACATGAACAGACAATATTATATTAACCAACCTTAATTTTGCATATGCAATGTTTGCGCTTTTTCTCTTTTATGCTTCCCTTGCTTCGTATTTACTATATTAACTCTTATTTCTTCTACAAATATATTTTCGAAATTTAAGAATGTTTTTTGAGGTAATGTTATTAACTGGAAGTTGTTTATTTTTTTCAGCTTGTCTTTATTCTATGGAATTAAAATAAAGGGAGTTCCATATTTCTTACAAATCCTTCTTGCATGGAGTAAAACTGCTCAAATTAAGGTAATTTTTACTGACAACTAGGATTTTGTTTTGTTTCCCTCGGTTTTCATCACTGGTTTATTCCCGTTTTTTCCCCGGATTTCCTACTTCTTTACAGTTTTTTTTTTTTTTCAAAGATAGTTGGGAGCAGAGTGTACAGCAGAGAAACATAATCAAATCCAATTCTTAGTCCTGTTGGCAAGAGCTGCAAAATGCAGTAAATATTCAAGCCTCAGCTCCTTTTCTTGCCAGGAGGAGAGTTTCCTGGATGCTGCAGGATGAAAACAATTTGGTGGTGGCGGTGGCGGCATTTTGGGTTCTGGGCTTCTTTAGTGGCCTCTGGAGCGCCCACCGTTTCGCTCATCGGAGTGGAAACTCCCATAAGTGATAATCCTGTCCCGAATTTCAGGTACCCGAAACTATTGCGAAATAATTAAGACGGGAAGTGGAAAACGGGGGTCAAAGATGCTCGTTAGTTTCCTGCAGCTGCAGTGCAATTAACTCTGAAAAGGACCAGGACTCCGCCCCCGAAATGGGGGTGAATGCAGAAGGGAAGATGGTGGGAATAGAGTTTATCGTCATTAACTCAAAACCTTAGTAATTCGGGACGCGCGCGAACTTGTTTCGTGTCGCTTAAGGGCAACTTAGCGTAAGTCCTCGAGTGAATGGGGGGCTTCTCGAAGTTAGCACCCTTTTGAAATCACTCCAGGCTCTGGAAGTGGAAACAGGGTGGCCGCCGCTCGTTGCGCCGCCCCCGGACACACACCTGAAAATGTTCGCAATTAATGTTTCCATTCAGCCGGTAGAAAACAGAAGGAGGGCTCCCCCTGGAGCCTCTGGAGACGTTGCCGTCGTAGTCGTCGTCGGATGGACTGCTACAAACTACTGACGCGGGGGAAGGATGGAGTGCAGGCGCTCAAAGGGCTTACCTGGAGGCTCAGGTGCAACGACTCTTAATTGGAATAACCAACAAGTCCCAAGGATAAAGAGGTGAGTGGGATAGGGCGTCGCTGGAGCCGCCGGAGCCGCCGGAGCCGCCAGGGCCACTCCGAAGAGGCTCCGCCAGCCGCCTGATGTAATTGCACTCAGTTAAATTGAAGTGAACAAATGAAAAACGGGATGCCGGCAGGTCAGGACTAATACTTGAGGGCTTTACACGACTCCCCCAGCTCCTGCAGGATGGAATAAAATAAAAAAATAAAAAAAAAATAAAATAAAAGGAGCGGCTCACAAAAGAGCCAGCAGAGCCGACTACCAGGTGCCGCATTTCTGGATGCAGTCTCCGCTCCTGCAGGATCTTCTTGCAACAGTCGACCCGGGCTGAATTTGTTTTGTTTCGCCACCACACCTCCGCCACTACTCCCTCCTCCCCCCGGGGAACGACGACGGATCCGGGACTCCGTCGCACCGCACCGCATTCCCCACCCGCCTGAATGTCCTTTTTCAGGATAAAAAAACCTTCACGAGCCCAAGCCATGGAATTTCAGTAGAGTCTAGACTCGGCGGCATCGTGGCGATGTGTACGTTTTTAATTTATTAAAAATTTCATTTCGACTCCAAAATGTAGACGGAGCAGCGACGAAGTCCCCCTAGGGGTCCCCGCCGCCCCCGGGGATACCAGCCCTTATCAATGGAGCCGGCAGCTGAAATTATTTTTGTTATGCAGATTGGTTATGTGGGACTGATGCAGTACCATCTGCAGGGCTCTTCTTTTGAACTCTCATCCAGATCATTCCAGACGCTCCCGGAGATTTTTCATTTAGGCAAATTGCAGTCGAAAAGGGCTCTGCACGCGCTGGTCGAAACTGATACCATAAATTGATGGGCGAGGGGTACTTCTTTGCCAAGTCGAAATAACGAGGATATTTGGCGGTATGCTCTTTGCAGGAACGTTATCAAACCTTATTACCTTGTTGATGGAAATTACAAAATTATAAAATAGTTACTTTATTAGTTTCAATTCAGAAAAGACGAGCTTATTTAATACGAAATATTTTGGCATTGAATCAACATGTTCCACAAAGGCGGTCGTTCCAATTTTTATTTCAACAATAATAAAAGAAGTCCTCAATAAAAATACATAGTTAATGTATTATATTTACATGCTTAGGTCTGGATTTAATTATTATTCACTAATATGCAAAGTAGTTTATGTAGTTTCTTTTTCGAAAGGATAGATTTTTTGAGCTTTTAACGAAAGATATTTGCTTAATTTAAGTTAGTCCATCATGTTACCACAAAATTTAAATTTCAAAAATTAAATTAAAATTTATTAGATATAATTATTTAAAAAGTAGATACATACCTACAAAACGAAAACAATGAAATGTACTACAAGATAAAAAAATATCCGAGTTGTTAAGCACTTTTATATTATACACATATTAATGGGGTTTTGAGAAAAAGGACAAAGTTCATATTTCACTTTAGCGCTTCCGCCATTTTGAGTTTAGCATGAAGTTGTAAATATAACTCATTATATACTACGCGGAGTTATAAAAGTGTGAAACATTTTAGCCTGTTCGAATAAAAAGAACTGGTTTAAAATTGATTTGAAAGACTCCAAACAGACAGACAGACAAATAAGCTAAATAAAAGCATTAAAAATAGTGGCTCTGACGACGTTTGTATTTATTACAATATTTAAGTATGGTACTCTAAAATTTATATTACATGTTCCTGATTAACATCTTATCCTTGAATTTGGTGACATTTTTTAGATCGCTAACTATGGTATTATACAGTGTTAAGTGATAGGCTTAACTAACTCTGGAAGTTTTCACATATTAATAATGACTTAGGGATTTATCTCTCTTATTTACTGCAAGTCCTGGAGATGAAAGTTTTTTTCTCAACACTGAATTAGGTAAAAAACCATGGGACAAATCTACCTATCGCATCTAAAACTACTACTAGTAACTAAAAATAAATAAATGCAAATGCAAAATATGTAACAGTTAATATTATCCTAATTACATTATTTGTAAAGATTAATTCAAATAAATATTATAAAATTGTTCTCTACAATCTATCAATTCGCTGGAATTTAATAATTTAAAATAGTCTTAAGTTGCTATTAAACGAAATCTCACTAAAATTTAGGAGTTTTCACGTGAGCAAACTTTAACGTGCAGTTTTAAATATTTTACTGATTCTAAAAAAGAACTTTATATGGAAGCGGGCCAAGGTATGGGATGTAGAATGCCAGTTATTTTATACAATTCTTAAAGAAATCATTTTATAGGGCTTATGAAAAAAGGACTTTTTAAGGACATTACTTTGATTCAAATCTGCATACGTTTATGATGTAAAATCCTCAAAAGGTTTCTCCCCACTCCGAAGCTCCTCGAGAGGATGCAAATTAAGTCCAAACATTAAAATGAATTTACCTCAGCGAGCTGTTTCAATATTCAATTTAAAAACGTTTGAATTTCCATAAAATGGGTCTTTGGGGCTTGATGTTTCCCACCCACAAAACCTGTTCCACAGTCCACAGCTCCACCTGTGCACGGCCGCTATGTAAATTTGTTTATCAACGGTCTCACGTGGCTGCTGTGCGGGCGGGCATCCCCCGATTTTTGCATGTGTGTATGTGTGGGTGGGTGAGTGGGTCCCTCCGAGCGTTAGATGCTATTGACACCCCCACCCTTGTCTTTTGAGGCCGGGCCGGGACGCGTCTCTGCTCCCGAAGAGTTTAAAAATCCCATTTTATCGGGGCAGCGACCGGGCCACGGAGACGTTAAAATTTTTATGAATTTGGTTTTATATTGCAGAGTCGTTCTATTGTGCTGTTATCGGGGCGGGAGGGAGTTCTGGACAGAATATCTGTCGTTGGGAACGGATCTCCCCCAACCTCCCTCGGGAATGCCGCCATGAATCTTTGTGATGGCGCTAGGCGAAATGGGGACCTCGTCCTGACCCCCAAAAAAGACGTTGTCGCCTTTTATGTTTTGCAATAAAAATTTGCTTTTGGTTCATTACAGCTTTAAAGCTCCGCCACCTCTAACAGGGGGAGCACATTCTGGCACGGCTTTATATCGAGGGCAGCTGGTATCTTCCCCAAAATTTTTTTATTTTATTTTTTTAGAGCAGCAGGTCTCCTTTCAACTGATATGTCGGGTGGTTGTACGGTAGGTTGGTGGGTTAGTTGCTCGATTTTTTGGGGGTTTTTAGAGGGGGGTTTCTTTTGGGGGTTGCGACAGAACCGGGAGGCGTGTGTAGTTTCGTTGCCAATTCAAGTCGTTTATGGTCGGCTGGTTGGGTAATCAGTGGGAAAACTGCAAACGTTCGTAACAGCAGCCAATGACCAGGCAGAGGGCGACTAGCTGGGGAGCAGCCCCTGGTGAAAGGCCAGGAAAATTGAGTTTTTCCCTGTTTGCCACGGGATATTAAAGTCCCTTATCCGTGGGAATTGAGTTTCCGTTTTTTCTTTTTTTTTTTAAAGGACATGGCACATTGCATGATTTTTATGGGATGCGATATGATCGGATATCGTTGCCTTTATAAATACAAAGATACAACGGATCGTTGAGTAAAAGTCCGCCTTTTAGGGAGATTTCCATTTTTAATTCCTCTGTTGGTCCCTACATAGATGGAGTTATACACTTTATAGTTAGACGGATTTCCATGTCACGTGTCTGGCAACGGGTGCTCTCGATTCTTCGGGAATAAAAGGAGTAACTGGCAGTTTAATACCCATCCAGACGTGTTTAATCTTTTTTTTTAGGCCTTTCCAAGAAGGACATGATGTTTCAGTTATGTTTTTTCTTCAGATAGGCTGCATTTTAGGGGGCTCTTCCGATGTTATCCCATTCTTGAAAAATTGATAGTGTCAACTGGCTGGGAAAAGGTCGTTTTTGCCCAATGATTAATCCCTCGGGGGAACGGACACATCCACAGCTCCCCCCCGGTGGTCAGAGAGCTGCCTTCCTGCATAAATAATCGAGCGAGGTTTTCTGTCGACGGAAGGTGCTCCATAAACAATGTCGGCACGAACCGATATCACGAGAATTCATTAAAGCACTTGTCCGCAAAATAAATAAAAACAGGGTACCAGACCCATCCGACAGAAAGGTGCTCTTTCAGTGGTCCCTCTGTATAATTGCCTCAGGTCCAGGTCCTCCCGAGGGAGAATGATAATTAATTAAATTGCTAAATTCCGACTTCTGCCTGGGACTCAGCTCTCTAGTGACGATCTGTCTATATCGAGACCGATCGATACTGCGATTCCTCAAACAAAACCCATCCTGCCCGACGTTCAGGACTCGGGTTTGGGGACCAAGTGAACTCTGTGCTTGTCCATTACTGAATTACTTAAATGCCCTGGAATCCCTGCAAATCGCACCCATTAGGGTGCAATCGTTCAATTGATGACGCTGATGCACACTAAAATTTCCCAGAGAGCCTGAGGAGGGTTCAAGGTTTCCTTTCGTAATGAAAGATAAATGGAACGTGCTCTGTTCGTCGATGGAACGTAATGTGCTTTTCCACGGTCAAGGATATGCATGGAGTAAATAAAAAAAATAAAAAAACAATTAAGTAGAAACATAGAAAAATCCAACTAGGGAAGAGAAAATTGAAACTAATTCACTTAAGTTTGAATTTTCTCTTCTATTTTTTAATTATAATTTAACAATTAGCTCAACACACTTACATCAATATTATGATTTCTTAGAAAAATGTTCCTATGAAGTTTTATATGTACGTGTATAATTTATGCAGGTACTTCAAAATTTAGCTCTTATTTGGTTAAATATTATTCAGAGATGTACTAATACATTTTAGATAAGAAACATACATATAAGTGATGATATGCTTCTTACGAGATAACAAGTTGAATAGTTATGTTTTTCCTTAGTTTTCAGCACACTTTTCTTAATTTTGGTGTAAGTAGTTGAAAGTGATTTAATCGTTTTACTCACGAGATATTTCCCAGACACGAGTATATAAATTGTAGAAAATATTTGGGTACGAGAATACAAGAATGTAATGTATGCTGTCTTGTCTTGTAAACGATAACAAAAGTTGATAGACGATAGACCGACCCGAAAATCAAAAGTAATAATAAATACATAATAAAGTAATAAATTTAAAAATAAATATACACCTACATATATTTTTGTATTAGGGATATTCATCTGGCGACTTAAATAATTTCGAATATACATATGTAAAAAGGGAAAGTTTCCATACTTCACTCCTAAAATCAATTGATGCTTGATGGATCTGCGATGATCTTTTAAAAATATTATTTTCTTCCTTTTCCAAAAATTGTTTTCTGTCTTCTTAGCGAAAATCAATATAACGAAAAACAGTAATTTTTTATGCTTAGAATGGGTTACAAAAATTTCATTTAAATACATCCAGTAATTTTCAAAAAAATATATATATAATGGTTACTATTTGTGAAAATGCAGTTTTAAGTAAAACGCATTCGATGTTGTTTTATTAAAACGTTGTATAAATACGTCCACATTAAAACTGAAATGTCTTTAAGAGCGTAATACCGTGGAAAATAGAAACGACTTTTAGAGATACATATCTACCTTATATTCAGTTGCAAAAACTTATTTTTAAATGAAATTCAAAAAATTAGCTGCTTTCTAAATTTTAATTTTTATTAATCTCCGGTTACTGTCCTGGCGTGTATCAAAAGTACAAAACGGAAATACTCCTCTTATTAATAATTCTCAATTCTCAACTAACGATCTTTAATCGCTTATAAAATATACACTATTAAAAATGTTGTTAACATTTCTTGTACTAAAAAAAATATAATAGTAAGGAAATAGAATTATTAAAACTGAAGTAGATGTTAATTTTGCAAGTTGAGGCTCCAAAGTCTTATTTAAAATCCAGTTACTGGGATTTATGGCGCCAAGTTGTCGTTTTCTATTAAGCTTCTATACCTGATCCCCTCGTTTCAGCCAGCTCGAACATGACACTTATCGGAATTATATCGCATCAATCAGTCGTCGATCATAAAAACTATTAAGAAGTTCGGAAGCCAATCAAGCACTGTCCTAGCCAATGATTGCCCTCCCGAGGGAATTAGATGAGGCCCAGATATGTCAACAAACAAAATCGCGGAGACAAATAGACGAATACGTGAAATGCTCCCTTGTCCATCAATCTCGACGGGAATTCCTCCCTGTCTGGCAGTGGGTCTAAATGCTCCTTCGTCTGTCATAAAACTACTTTTATTACTAGGGCCACCCCCGTTTTCGTCAGACGGAGGAAACTTTCTCAAAACTTTTCTTCTGCCAGAATCTTCCCTTTTTGCCCTTCTACCCTTCTTGACGATTTGTCGGTGGCCTCAGCCGATAAACTCTTTTGGCAATTCGCCAAATTCAAATTAATTTTTGCTCGATCAACACTTCAATTGATTGCTCTCCACCATGTCGTGTCTAGGCGGCCGGGTGCACCCTTAAAATGGGGTATTTTGCCCTCTCGGGAATGGCGGGACGAAGGGCCGGGACTCCCCGTCCGTCGATCATCCCGATGACTTCAGCACAAACCGACCGACGGGAAGCGCCACTGGCCGGGGCTCGACAGGAGAGATTACGAAGTTGCTTGGCGCCTCGGACGTCATAACTCAGTCGAAATGACTTCTTCAATTGTTTCAATTTGGAAGTTACCAGGACCCGGAGCTGTCCCCGCCGGGCAATTTGGGATCTTGTGAATGGACCCTTGCCCTTCCTGGGCGGGGATGTGTTTACTTCCCGAGCGCCATGAAAACATTTGGGGGGGTTCGGGATAAGGCGATTTTAAGTGGACCAGTTGACCTGCCAGGACCAATGAATATGTAGACGTCGGCACTGCTTTTGAATTATCGGAATTCCATAAATTCAAGGGTTTTCGGGAGGACGCCGAACCGAAGCTCTTTTAAAGGGAACGGAAGCTGTGCATCAGCAACAAATCGCCGGAAGCAAACGGAACTCGCCCTCTGCAGATATTGCGAAAATCAGTTAATCTTAAGTTCCACAAATCTTTTATTTTCCAACATCAATATGTTACGAAAATATTGTTTTAAAACTTAGTGATAAGTAATATTACAATTAACATTTAAAAGAAATATTTTTCAATTTTCTTTAAGCTTTATAAGGTCATTTCAAGGTTAACTCTTAAAAGATCACTTCGTTTTTCGTCCGTTCGCCAATACGATTTTTCTCAGAAATGTGTAAATTGAAATTAATACCAAATACTAAAGTAACTATTGTAAAGAATTCAAGGTTTCAACTCAATGTAATACAAACATGTTCCCGTCCCATATAATACAGTTTACAAATTTGGCACAAAGGAAGTTCTCATAGTACCTAGAATAAAATACGAATTCTGAAAATCATAAATTTCACGTTTTTTTAAATTTAATTTTGATAATAGTTGAATATGATGCCTGTTAGCGATAGCGAGAAAACAATAAATAATTATACTGGTTATGACACTTGAATTACCTTTTGGTCTTAACTAAATTGAAATATAAATGTAATGTAATATAAATAAGTTTTCGCATAAAGAAAAATGAATTTGTGATAAACATTTTAGCAATTCGAATAAAGCAACAAACTTATTTTCGAATGTTAATCTGTTTCGTATAAAATTAACACCAGACGTTTGGCTTAAAATTACCTTAATATGTAATTTATTGTGCGATTGAAGAATTAATGCTCTGTGTGCTTATCTGTTAATCTGTAACTAGGGCATCTTCTAATTGCACCCGCTCGACCCAAAATTTAATGAAATATGCTTTGAACCGCAGAAATTCGCCTCTGCTGCTAGTTTTCGCTTATTTTAGATTCGGAAGGACAGATTAACATATTGCCTCAATTGCAATAAAATTGGCGCCGAATCATCGAGCGTTTTACGAAATTCGAAATTTTGCCGCCCTAAAGGAAATTCGATAGCTTCCGCCTGGCTAAATTCCTCTCCCCCTTTCCCTTAAGGGCATGGACGAGCCCTCTGCATCTAATATATGCCCACATCATGCCTCAAATGAAATTAATCTTTGATCATAATAGTGCCAATTTGAACGCGATCGATTTAATCAGATCCCCCGATGCCGCCATTTCTGCCATCCTCCAGGAGTCGGACGAAAATTGAATTGCAATCGAATTGGTAAGCGCCTGGCCCACCCCTGCACCATCCGGGTGCAATGATGCGGTCGTCCCAAAGACCCGGACCCGTCCACCCGGACCCATCCACCCGGACGGCGCGAAATTTGATTTCGAACTAATCACCTTTTCCCTTCGATGAAAGGAAATTTTAATCAGACGAACATGGGCGCATTCGGAATTTTAGGGAAATGACTCGCAATGGGCCCGGGCGCGGGTGGGATCCTGCAAAAGGGAAATCCTGCTCCCGGTCCCGCTGTCGTGGCATCCTGACGGGGCATGCTGCAGTCAAATTGCACGCGAAATTCGCACCCGACGGCAGTAATAAATCGCTGGAACGAGGCTTGTAAGTTAATTTTGCCTCGTTGCACTCTGAAATTGTCAAAGGACACCACCGCTTTTGGAGATTTCGACCCAATAAAATAATTTCGAGATTGAATAGTAACCCTATTTTGTTTTTTTTACTTAGAATAGTAGATACAGGAACGTTGTGTTTCATTAAAAAATTAATTAATTAATATCATTGAAATAGAACAACGAATTCAAGTTTTAATAAACCTATACTAATAAATGGATAGATAGATGAAATTATATATAACTTAGCGTCTCCATTGAATAATATTTGTAAGATTTATTTAATAGGTTTTCATATGACGGGTTTCAAAGCTCATAAGTTTGTTTTTGAAACCTATGTATATTTTCGAGACCTACCTTTTTTGCATAAGAATATGTGATACTTTCAATTTAAAATTAGAAAATTTGGAACTTTAAGTAATTTGTATTAAAACTGGTACACAGGAATAGAAACTTTTAGGGTGATTATTAACGTTGTTGCGGATATCCTCTCTATATACCATATAGAGTTAAGAAAAATGCAACCCAGATTTTTTTAGCTGAAACTTAGTAAAGACATCACTTAAATTAAGTTATTACATTAGAATAACAATATAAACAATTCTCATTTTGACTATTTCGCAATGTTATTTTAATGTTTTCTCTTTATTTAATATTTATTTCGGTAAAGCCCATTAAAGCGGGGCAGTTCAGCTCAAAAATTTTTTGTAAGTATTCGTAACCATTTTCTCATTATCATATAGCTAAATAAATTGAAAAATAAAGGCATCAAGAGAAAGTGAAAAATACAAAAACGTAGTGGTGCTCAAAGATTGATAAACATGAGGCTATTACTACAAATTAAAAGGCAAATTAAGTTTTATATGTTTATATTATAAAAAATTCAATACTTCTTTTTCAGTAAGAAGAGTCAAATGCAGACTGAATTTCATTTTCATATCAGCTTTATCTATCCCGTCCTCATGTGACAATTCATATTTTGGATCCTTACTTATCAAATATTTGAAGATTACCATCACTTAATTTGTTTCCTTAAAACTTAAAATAAAATCCTGTTAATTACGTATTTCCTTATTAAAAATTACGATTAGTTAGCAAATGCCAATAAAAGAAAACATCGCCCAAAACCCAGAGGGACTCCATCAAATTGTCCCATGTAATCCAGAAGTTTTTGTAGGGACAGGATGCACGGGGAGCGTGCTAGAATGCCCCCGTGGTCCCCGAAAATTAGACCAAATTAACAATTTTCCTTACAAACAATCTTCCTGTCGTCGTCGGCGATCCACGAGGAGGAAATCACAAAACTTTCGGCTAATTCACTTTGATAACAATAGCCGGCCACCCCAGCAATATTAAATTAATGCCGGTCCCAAAAAGTGACCCAGATTTTGGTCGTCTCGGAACCCTTTTCGTTTTCGTCCGCTTCATTAAGTAATTCGACGATTCCTAAGAATTTTTGGCCCCAAAACCGGGTCTGGATCGTGTTCCTGGACTCTACGACTCCCCATCCCATCCGGGAAGATCATCCCGGTTGACAGCGGAAATGGAATTTGTAATTTTTTTCCAACATCTCCGCGATGAAGGGACGCCTCTGCCTGAAAAAGAAGAATCCGGGAACCAGGAGCAGTGTGCCAATGTTTCGCTTGGAGCTAGCCCACTTTTAGGGCATGGGGCGGAGTCGTGCTCCTTTGTTCGCTGTCAGAACGCTCCCGGGGCCGGGGATATAATTAATTATCGGGACGACTGTCAAAATTTAATTAATCTTCCCCAGGCGGTTATTAAATTCTCATGCAGCAGGGTCCCCGGGAGTCTTATGTCCCTGGTGTCCTCCGGGAGCAAGTCCCTGAAAGTCGCTGAAAGTCGAAAGAAAGCGCACTTGGGCTGCTCCCGTGACGACTCACTGACAGCCTGACGGCGAAATAATCACAGGTCTTGGAGGAGTTATGAGCAAAAATATTATAAACATCCGAAAGTGACAGAAATGAGAATTGTATCACAGTCGAGTGACACCCCCCCGCCCAGCCTAAGCCCGATAAGGCGATTTTAATGAATGCAAGGGTCCTGGAACTCCTTGGTGAAAGGTCGACGTTGATTGCGAGTGACAAATGACTTTTATATGAGCCGCCCGAATCTGTTGCGTCAAACCAGTCGTCGTCACGGGACTCCAGTTTTTATTTCGGCAAAATCTTCTATTTATAAGATGTTAAGCTCGGAAAGATTTGTGCTCTTGATTTGTTCTGGTTTGGGCCTTTCAAAAACAGATTAAAGTCAAAAGACAGCATTCGATAGCAAATGTATTCTTATTTAATAGAAGACACATACGGATGGGAATATAATAGCTATTCTTTAAAATTGTCTTTTAATCTATATAAAATAATTATTCGTAGAAAACTATTTACACTCAGAAAAATATTTCGTAACTTTTTACGAAGGAAACATACCTGAGAATTGTTCGAAATGTTTGACAAAATTGTTTAAAATTTAGAATACTTTCGTAAATTTTGTGAAACAGTTTTAGGACGGTAACCACTTTCACTAGCTTTCAGTTTGGCTTAACTTGTGTTTAGCTTCTCAAGTAAACCACAAAGTGTACGAAATAGAAGACTAAACTTGATAATTTTGCTTAAAATGATATGTATAATATTATTAAATAATTATGTTTGCATTACTATTAGAATATGTACTTGTATGTTTTATTAATAGTTTTAGAGAGAAATTTAAGCAAGGAAAACTAGTCAAAAGGAAAAGACAAATATAACTTTGTTCATATTTGTTACTCACTTTACTCCAAATTGATATACATATGTACATATACATATATTTTAATATTAGCCAGCTAAAGGAAAGTAACACACAAAATTGTAAGTCAATTGAAAACAAAAATTAATTGAGTTCTACTCCATGCCGGTTTTGAAAACATGAACTCGAGATAAATTTATTCAAAATTTGATAATCGATGAAAAAATAGAGACTTGTTGATTTATCTATACCTAAAAATTGTTTGCATCAATAAACAAATAACTTTTTGAGATTTTTTTAAGTCACTTATGTCCACTAAAACAATTCATACAGATGGTGACTACCAAATATAAGTATTTTCAAAAAATTTCATTCTTTACTACTTATGTGTTAAAATTATTAGAATTTATGTAATTCTCATACAAATTTCTATGGAAAAGTAAGAATTTTCAAATTATTTAAGTATTAATGTATTATAATAATATTAATTTGATATGTTAGTTGTCTTACAATTTAATAAATATGCAATTTTTATCTTCTTTAATACCATATTTTAAAATTGTATAGAAAATTATTACAATACCAATCCCAATACACTAACAGCAGATTAAGATCGATAGAAAAAAATATAAAAATTAAATTTCAATTACTTTTTAGAAATCGACTTAAAATTTGGTGTATGTTGTATTTTACACCATAATACGATGGAAAACACCCAAAAAAGATTATCAAACGTCCTTCGTATACCCAAAATTGGTCTTTCATTCAATATTTATTTATTTCTTTTTTTACCTCGAATGTCACACAATTCCTTGAAGAAGGACTTGGGAAAGGGTCGGTACTCCTGGAAAATGTTCGAAACTCAAACCTTACACTTAAGAAAATTTAATATTTGGCTCAGTCCATCAGGGAGTAGCACTCTCTCCGTGGACCAATCGGCCCGAACATATTTCAACTGTAATTCAATAGATTTGAAAAGTTTATAAAGCAACTTAAAGTTGTCACTGGTGATCCTTGTGGCCACACAAGGCCCCTTCCCCCGTATGGGGCCCCGGGGCACCTCATCCTGTCACCCCGGGGTGAATTCAATTCAAAGTTTAGGCAGCCTAACGTGCAAACTTTTAATGCTGAGCTCATATTTTATCGCTCGGAGTTACCTGCACCGTTGACGTAGTCGAACCGGGGATGGATCCGGGGTGGGGAGGGGTTGAGGGGGTGGGCTTGCTTTATGACAGAATATAAATTTGGCCCCATAAATTTGTCCAGCTCATAAAGCTTCCGTGGATCGATTTGAATGATATGTTGGGGCCCCGGGGAGCTCCACAGCCAGCATGACTGTCAGTGGCCAACATGTAAGTTGGGCCCTCGTCCCGGGTCCCGGGACCCGCACCCGGGCTCGTGTTAGTTCTGTCATGGAAACTTAAAGTGCACTTGGAGACATGAATAAAATATGAGCTCCGGGCATCGGGACATCACCGCGAGAAAATTCCCTCTTTCGGACATGAGCTGGATGATGGGGGTGGGTCGGAAACGATGTCCTTCACGGGGGACGGGACAGACCCATGAATGGAGTTGGACACGGTTGATGGGGCTGTTGTTTCGAGGCTGCTTGTTGCGAAACTCGAAAGTTGTTACAATCGGTGGCGGATTTATCACCGGCGAGGTGTGGCGAATAACCACAAATTGAGCTGTTTTATTGCCGGAGATGACCCGGCAGACTCATTCCCACTGGGAATTTTTGAGTGCTGCATTGAGCTGTTCCGGAACAATTGAAAAATTCTCGTAAGCTCATGATAACGAAGTAGATCATTGGATTTAAAATAATTGCAATAAAAATACAAACAGTACATTAGTTGGTTGTGATTTCAAAAAACAAAACCAAAATTGTTACATTTCAATTTCAATTTTAGTAGGTACTAATTATTGGTAATTATCAAAGTAAAATTGTTCAACAATTTAACCAGTCGAGAATTTTGCTTCTGTTAAAATGTGAGCAAAATCCAAGAAAATATAATATATATTGCAGAGAATTCAAAATTTACAACAAAACCTTATGAATATTCTTAATGTCACGAATATTTATAAAAACTATTATACAAATTTTTTAGAACTAAAAAATAAAACTGTAATAACATGCCTTATTATATTTATATCCGATTTTTCTTTTAAATATGCTTAAAAAAAATTCATGAAGATTAGAGCATTGGTACAAAACATATGGACATAACGTGATTATTTGTTTATGATAAAAGGACGAATCTGTGTGCAAGGTTATTGATTTCACTAAATTTGCTTTTCTTTTGCAAAATAAAAGATAAAATTTAAATCTGAACACTTCGAAAAATGAATTTATTGTTTTACTTTCGAAAGTAATTATTGAACATTTTACCAATTATGTATTATTATATATTATATATTAAAATTATTAAAATCACATCGTTTTTATTAGTTCGGGATATATGTATACTAGGTACATACATCATATAATACTTAAACAAATAATAAAACAGAATACAATTCAAAAAAATTAATTATATCTGCAATATCAATTGTTTGTAAATACTACTTATAATAATTTTAAAAACCCAAAATACCCAAAAGATATGGTACAATAGCTAGGTACTTAAATTGAAGATATACATATGTATACATTCTTGGAGGAACACGCCATAATTAAGCTAGAACCAATATTCCACTTGCTTTTCATCTCAAATGTCTAACAAAACCTAATGGACCACATTTGGTTAATAGGAGAGTATAAGTCCCCAATGGGGAGCCCCACCCACCCACAAAATGCCGTCGTCGACAGTCTTAGATTCTTGAAGATACCGAAAAGTGCAAAAGTGCAAAACGCAGTGCAAAGCAAAGCAAAGGACCCGTAAAAACCGTACAAAATGCTCCCCCGCACCCATAAAAGCTCCTCTTAATTGGTCCAGACAACCTGCTGCTGGAAGAAGTGTTGGAGCACCCGGGCTCCTTGGACACCCCCGGGTTGCCCACTTAAGTAATTCTCGCCGAGATATGGTTCGCCCCGGCAAACTAACATAGTTTATGAGGTGAGGCTGCACTCCCTCCTCTTTGGCTCGGAATTGTTCTGGAACAAGAAAAGCAATCTCGTAGAATTTTAGCTTATCCCAGTTCTATCGTTTTGTCGAATGCCCCCCCGTTCGTTTTAGTTCCCCCCCTCCACCAATCCTGTCGCGTTTAAGATGGGAAACGAGAAAACTGCAAAGCACATTTTGAGACAAGACAACTATTATACGAACTTTCCGGGAACCCTTAGTGCTCCCGTAAAATGTACTGGGAAACTGCAGAGCGAAACCATTTCCAGGACTCCATTTCATTACGCTACCAGGAGACTTCATTAAGTGGGATCAATCCCGGATATCCACACTTGCGGGTGCCATAAAATCAGGAGTGGATATCATCGCTATCACGCGGGGGGATGGTCCAGGACTATCATCGGGACGTACAATATGCGAAACAAACGGTCGAATGACACAACCAAACCAGTCTGTAGTTAGGTGTCGTTCCACTCACAGTATAAATCCCTTTTTTGGGGGAGGTGGTTCAGCTCGAAAAGGAGGGTATCTGACAATATGTGAGATTATGGCGTCATAAAATGCGATAAATCGACCAGAATGTTTGCTGTCCATCACACACTGGCGCCGCTGCCCTGATAAAGATTACCTGAACACTCCTGGCGTGTACTGCCATCAGGGACAACAATGCCATCCTGTAGGATGTCGGGACGCGCTCATAAAGGAGCTCTTCAGGGATGTTAGCCAATAAATCGCCTTGACCAGAACAGCTTGCGGTCTCCTTTATTATGTGGGAGCTCCGGGGACCGTAATCAGTAGCAGACGCACACCCGTGCTTGGCACCTTCCAACCGCCCCCAACAAGGTATATGTGTGTGTGGGCGTTACACAAAAAAAAAAAAAAAAACTGTATTGTATTCCAGGCGGTTTATATCACAGCCCCATCTTGAGATAAATCTTTTAAAGAGATTTCATCGTTATTAACTTAGCTGCCATCTTTCACGGGTTGCCGAATCTCTTTATGGTGGTGTGGTAGTGGGGGCGGTAAAAGCCCCCCCCTCCGCCTCCCAATTCAGGACATACCCGGAGTAAGGAACTTCCCTCCAACCTGCACTCCGCATCCAGCCTAATTCGACGGAAGGAAATTCTGTTTGTCTTGCTTTTATCTAATTTCTGCCCTTGGTATTTCCTCTCTCTGGGCGCAAAAAAGGCGGAAGACGCTTTTTGCTGGGCGCCAGGGCATAAGCGGGTCCCTGCGACATCTGCTTCTTTTCCGTCGCTCCTTTTTTTTCTTCTTTTTTTTTTTGCACAAAGAGTTTGTTTTTTCTCTCCTACTCCTTCAATGTTTTTTTTTTCTTCCCCTGGGAGTTAATGCTGTTGCCGGGACTGAAATCCTGAGGTTTTCACAGATATCCGAGTTCGTCTTCTTAAAGTTCCGGCGACCTTAATAAGAATGAATAAATCAAAAAGCTTTATGGCAACTCGTGTGCCGTAGAAGGTCTTCCACAATGGCCCTAACACTAACATTGCCGCCGGTGGCGCCACCACATACGGCCCGCGATGGTACTAGCCTGTACTTTTCGCGGATTTACTCCCGCAGCATCTGGGTTACGTGGTTTTTTTTTTTTTGCCATTCTTCAGCAATTTTACTTTTATACTTGCAGGAAGGAGGAAAAGTTCGCGCCAAAAAGGACCAATAGAATGTTTCCCTTCCTTAAACTCCACAAGGGTATAAATGGGAAAATGGGAAACGAATGAGAATTCAATTTTCCACCTTTTCACGCCCACGTACTCCAACGCAAGATGATTTGTGAGATTTTCGAGTGCGTGCAATATTAGCACGCTCGACTGTATTACTTTGGCAGCACTGCCTTAAAAGATTACTTCTCAGAATATTTTGAGAATTGTTTGGGGGAAGGTTCACCCAGTGAGCTGAATCATGATTTTAGCGGAAGAAAAGTCAAAACATCATTATCAAAATCGAAAGAAGGTATTTCGGGAAAGAAGCAGATTTGTAAAGGTTCATTCAACCAAATTCAACCCTCATACTTTTCCTTCTAACAATAGTGCAAAAGACGTTACCATGAAAGCAAAGAGCAGAGGCTTATTACAGCTTTACCAATGAAATCTCCTGTTGATTTAGCTATTTATTTTTAACCTAATTGAGCTCAAATGCTTCACAGAACTCAACGGTTTTCAGTAAACATGTCACAATACATTTCCATGAGTATAAGAATTCCTAGATATTTTATTTTATTAAACCCCAAATCAAGAACTTTTCTTTAAAGGAACAGTCATTATTAATATTATTTTGCAGGAGAAGAAAAATATTCCTTAAAGTAGCCTGATTTGATTTTCTTTGAAATTTGATATGTAGGTATTATAGAAAAGAAAATCTAAGCCATCTTCAAGGTAGAAAATAAATAACTAAGATATTTATGACTAGACGAAAATAATTAAGCTTATATTGAAAATATCGATGACAAAAATGCTTGAAGTTACCGCCTACACTCGTATAAACATTTTCATGATAATTTTACATATCCATGAAAAGCATCATATCTGTTGCCATAGATATAAAATATCATTGGTCTTAATTGAATTTTTAAGCCCCCAAACGAGTAATATCGTAGAAAATCTCTCAAATTGGAACCTCTAAAAATATCATATATTGTCCTCTGCATTTACACGGAAGCAAATTAAGCGCTTAAATGAAGATGGAGCCGCAAAAGATTCCCTGTCACCACTTAGTCCACCCACTCATTGGTATCTGAGCTGTTCGAAAAGAAATTCCCTCAATTTGTCTCGCGGGGCGCAGCATTACAGTTAAATTAGAAAGAAGCATCACAAAGTGGCGCAAATCCATCCAATCCAACGAATGCATTTCTGCATTTGCTCGGGTTAATGAGTCGCAGCAAAATCGTAGGGAAAAGTTTTAAGAGCCCTTTATAACCACCCTGTTTACCATAGAGACGTGAATTTCTTTTTACTGCCGATTTACTCTGCATCGCTCCCCCGGGAATGAGGGGGTGGTCTGAATCTATAGCCGTTTGGTGTACGGTCCCTATGGAGTTGGAATTAATTCAAACGTTTCTTGTACTTTTTCCGCCCTTACACTTGTGCAAACTTCCTTTTGCGCATATAAAAAAATGGTTGCAAGTGGTGCTCCCTTTGGGCTTTGCCCGACGTTTGGAAGGGTCGAGCCGCATTACCGCGCATTTCCGGTTCCATTGGTCGTTAGAGGCGCGAACATAGGGCCTACGGCGACACCGCATTAAGGGCGGAGCGCCTACATTTGTTTAAGGGCGCAGTATGTTGCACGTGGGTTCAACTTTCAATAAAACGTTCTGTCGTTTCGGGGTTTACACGGTAAAGTTTCCAATAAAACGATTTTCAGATGAATAGATTCATCTCGAGCTAAATATGTATATATGCTCCAGGTGTGAGAACGGGGAGACAACCGTGTGTTATTCCAAGTTATTCCCTTTTGAAAATTCCTGCCACCATGAGTGAATTTCTATAGTTTTCCGCCCGAACTACACCCCCGCAGCGATCATCCAAACGTTGAAACGCAGAGGTGAGAGCTGCGACGATTTCTAGGTATGCAAATAGCGTGCTCAGCCTTTGTTTGTCGCCAGGATAACTTTCGGAAAGTCTGTTACAACAGATAAAGTTTATAATGGAGGGTTGGGAGAGTCTCTAGTCCTAAATCCCCCCAAAAAGTTTCCTCCACTGCTGCTGAATATATTTTTCCCATTTTTTTGAGTAAGTGAATTTGAATTAGATACAAATCACAAGATGCTTAGGCGAAAGGGTGGGATTGGAAGGACGGGTATTCCCGCAGATTTTTGGATGCTGAGAGCGTCACCTGGGGTGGAGCTCAAACTTTGTTTTTATTGAGGAAATTGTGATTCGAAGGACTCTTTAAAGGGAAAGAATTCATTTACCAATACTGAACTAATTCATGTTTAATATTGATATCAATAAATTTCTTACAAAAGAACACACAATCGTCATATGTTACAGAAGAATTCAAAAAATTAATAAATCTGGTTATATCGACAAAAAAGGGAACATTTAAAAAAAGCTAAAACATTGACTTCATTTAAAGCTCATCACGAGATATTTTGTCAAATTAGTGCGCTAATTTTGAAAATATGTAGGTTTTGATATAATATTTTGGTATATGCAGGCATCTAAGTGGACTTTTTAATTTTGATTTTCTTAGGTTAAAAATTGATTCATGCACCACTCCATCAAAATTTATGGTAGTTTTCGATTTGGTGGAAAGAATATGTATACATACGAAGTTGTAAATTGAAAAGCAGAAGTCAAAATTAATTAATAAATTGGTTACTATAAAATTATAATCTTAATATGATTATGAGCTAAACATGATTTCAGATTATATCTTTACACACTTACATAATATCTAAAATCGTTAATATTAGGTAGTTGTATATGTATTTTTTTTGGAATTTTGGATTGTTTTATTCTAATTTACATAATTATGATACCTGTAGTTTATAAACTAACGTTAGATTTAATGTTTAATTGTAAGATATTCTTTATTACTGCTTACATGAAGAATCATTGAAATTGTGTGGCTGCAACTATGTATTTTGAATTCTTTTATCGATGTTTAAGATAGAATATCTGTCTATTATTGACTATAATATTTTAATTAGGTAAATATCTCTAAATACAATTTACTATTTTGTTTCATTGCTAAACTTGCAGCTGCAACTCTGAGCAAATATTTTGCAGGATTGATGGTTAAATTTGTGATTTAATATCAAAAAATGTCTACTGGAGGAGCATTGCTCTACTTCTCATGAGTCTTGTGAGTCGAAGGAATGACTGTTTATCATCGGAGTGTGGAAGGATGCGATGAATGAGCAAAGGAATGCGGTCCTCTGGCGTCGCGGCGTCGTCGTCGTCGTCATCATCGTCGGTGCATGCTCAAGCGTCACTCGTCGCAAATCCTTCGGAGGCCTGATGCAGCGCGCTGCTGCATATCTGCAGATGGCTTTTGTTCGCCTGACATCCTCATTAAAATTTCAAATTCTGGGACTGTGATTAAGTGCGAGGAATTTGGCTTCACCCTCACGATGAGGTAATGACTTCTGTTTGCTGGGGTTCGGGGGTGCGGGGGTGGCGGCCGCCAAAGCTCGTTGATTGGAAACGTCGTCGCAGCCGCCGTCGTTGACGTCGACGTCGACATCGGCGGCGGCGTCGGCGGCGTCGTATGAGCTGGAGAAATGTTCAAATAATGGGCGGCGTCTGGCTGCTTAATTAAACTTTAGTTTCAGTCTAGTGGATTTCAACAAACGGAGCCTGATGGCATCGAAATTACGGGATTAGAAGATAAATGTGGATCACATGTCGTCGTCCTGCAGCTGAACAATTGAAACGAAATGTTTGCCAAATGCAATCACGACTGCGAAACACTGGGGTTGCGATGCGCCACAGAACGTCTGGCGGTTCCCGTGGGATAAAATGTGGAACCCGCGTCGCACCAAACACAGAGATCCCAGCGCAGTTTGTTTAAAGTGAGAACAAACGAAATTTGCCTGCTGCTGCGAGATAATGAGCCTATTGTACGCAGCGTTATTTTCCAAAAAACCTTTCTCATTTCGGCAACAAACAGCCCCCGTACCCTTGGGCCCTATAATATATATATAATACATATAAAAATAAAATATTATTTAAAATGCACTAAAATGCAAAACAAAATTTTTAACTTTCTAATGGTTTAATGTAAGTAAATACATACATAATAATTTATATGGGCTATGAATATTTACAAAGGACTCCTTTCATTGTGACTGGTGGGATATTTGACTCCAGAGATTCACCAATTCTGGTGTATAGCTAAAAGTCAAAATTTGCCATACAACAATGAAAATTAATATATTTTAAAACATAACTAAGGAATTAGTTTGTTATCCCCTTTAACGAAAATTCGAAAAGTCAATATTTTTCAAATAAAATGTAATGTTTGAATAAATGTGACCAATGTGATATATACGTTTACTCCTTCAGCGAAACTAATTAACTAATAATTAATTAATAATGCTCAGAACATAATACTAACTATCTAGTCTTTTGTTTTATGGCATAGCAATTACGATTAAAGCGAAAAATAAAGTTTAAATTATATTACCATCGAATCTTGCTGTTACAAAATTAGTCTACAAAACACAGCCAATTGTAAATTTTAAAAAAGTTTTCATTTCGTATTTTTATAAATCCTTTTTTATGGATTAATAAAGAATGGACCTTTAATTACAGGTTATTGTTACAATAAATATATTAAGAGTAAATTAAAAATGCATGGTTTTTCCTGTTTTACGTGGAATAACCCAAATGCAATAGCAACTAAAAAAATGAATACAAATGTACGTGATGAATAAATATAAGTTCTATAACCTATATTTTAACGCATGTTTTCACATTTACTTCTTTATAGTAAAACTGAACTTTTTTGTTAGTATAACGCTCACTGACTATTCATAATTGAAAAACTCTATCCTTGATTACAATATTTTCACATGGTTATATCTATACGTGTTTTATTTTAAATATTCCATACAGTTCCGTCCCTTAGAGAGCATTAATAGTTAAATAAAATTGCATGTTTGCAAAAAGCATTTGCGACCAATTTTGTTATAAATCCATACGTAAATTCATAATTTGCATCCATCGACTGTTTGACTTTTGATTCCGATCCAACCCCGAGTCATTGAGAGATGCCGACCTCAGGTCAGTGGGATAATTGACAACAAAAATACCTGCCAGGTGGACTCGGGATCAGTGTCGATTTAGGGCAATTGTGTCGGGCGTTCAAACCGATATCCGGCCAACATGGACACCGAATGATTCTAATTGACTCGTAATAATTGCATTAGCACACATCTCCTGCCGGAGGTGCTCCTCACCTATGGCTCCTGTCGTGTGCTCCGGCGCTCCGCCCCCGGATGGTTTACCCGTCGAGGGTCGGTGGCATTCATGTTAAATTGATGCTGAAGTACACTTTCTGGCCCTGTGCGGGGCCCCACCGGGGCTCCTGGGTCTGATAGAAGAGCCAATCTGGATCGGTCCGTAGAGTGGCTGAAGAGCTGCTCCGGCTAATTTCAAAGGATTAAATGATCCGGATTTTGGGGCCAGCTGAACGCTCGCTAGCCTAATGGAACATTTCTAATTTTTGCTCAGCGATTGTTTTAGCTGTAACGATAATAATCGGCGATTTTGTTGTTAATTGATTTCGGGGATTATGTTAAAAAGGACATCGCTCAATCCAAACAATTGGCTATTGTTTCTGTATGTAAACTAATTTACTCATTTCCTGAACCTCAGATAAAATTGGGCTCAAATGCCCAATTTAAATTCAACGAGCTGCTTACCAAACATAATTTAATTATGTGTCCACTATTTCAATGCGATTAGAAAATTTAAAAATTTTGTTAGCTTTATCAGGTCTAATACCATTTTCAGTATAAATAGGTTTTACGATAATGAGCTAATAAAACGAAATCGCAAATATTATTTTTAAAATGTTTCACTAATTATGAGTATGTAAAGTTATTTCAATTGTCTGGCTCAAAATTTATTCTCTTCACCTAACGATTTTCCAAAACTTTACAATTTTTGTTGTTGTTTAGATTAAATACTGTATTATATTTTATATGAATTTTGCATTATGTGTATAATTTTTTAGCTTCTCATTCTAAGGGCTTTTATCAAACTGACTTACAAATTGTTTATTTATTTTTATACATATTGATTAAATAAACTTAAAAATCTTTCAATCAAGTATCAACTTAGTTGTGTTCTTTCATTCTACTAATATCTAATAATGTTTTATAATTTTGTGTTAATTAGTATCTAGTGAACCTGATTCAAACAAAATTGTGAAAAATGTCTGACATATTAAATCAAAAGAGAAGAACAAAGTAAAGTACATTCATATATAAAGAGTAGAATAGATATAAAAATTCATTAAAATAACTAGAATGTCCAAAATTCAAAGATAAATATACAGAGATTAGAAACCTATATTTTGCAAACTACCTACCAATAAGTAAAAGGAAAATTTAATGATTGCGAAAATCCTTACAAAGTCTAAGGATTTAGAGTTTAACAAATTATTCCTTATCATTCACTATACAAAGAAAAAGGTCTTAAAATTGTTTTAAATATAATTAATTTGTTTTCCTTACTGAGATCTAAATTCCGGTTTATAATGAGCTTAAATAACTTAAGTATATTAGATTTAATGTTTTTACTTAGAAATGTTTTGTGTAATACTGAACTTAAATATTTTTGCTGAAGATATTAAATGGTAAATTAGTCTATAAGATTTAAGCGAAATCGATTTAATGATTGGTCGAAATTCAAATAAATCAAATAGGAAAATATACGGCAGACATTTCAGGAGAACTGGACACAAGGCTTTTGGGGAAATTGATCGAAAACTCAAAGAATAAGTGTTTTATGAGGACAGACTTTCCCAGAAAGCAAAATTCCGTAGAGATGAAACTAAAATCCCTTGTACGAGGACAGTGCGTAGAGTCCTGCCGCAGATCCTGAGATTGCTTTGTGCCTTCGAAAGATTTATGTCACAGAGCTGCACAACCGCAGCGTCCCGATCTCAAAGGGCTTTTGTTTAGCTAACTATCCCTTTACCGCAACATCGTCTCCATGTTGTGGGACTTTTGCCGGGATGTAGAGCTCCTTGGGCAGGGCTGGAAAAACCATGTCAGAATGTGTCTTGAGCCCAATAAAACAGGAAAAGAAATGAAGCGATTCGTAGCAATTTTCACATAATTTTCACTTAATACCCAGTTTTCATCGCTCTCCTGGCGCTTCCCGGTTTTCTCATGGTCACACCCACTCATTCCGCCTGTCCCATCCCATTCCACCATAATCCCGTTATAACTCGACGAAAAACGCCCGACAGTCAATTCAAGTGGCAAATTGCTTCCATTTTCCGCAGACAATGGGAATCGCAAAGAGCGGAGGAGCTCTAGAGCTCCCGGGTCCGCAGCATGTGGAGGATGGGGCGGGGAGCCCAAATGAGTTTTCCCTAGGGAAGAAGGCTTACGTGGAAAACTACTCCATCAGATTGTGCCATTTGATTGGGGAGCTCGGTGGCTCTTCCACGGCACCAGATGTTGTGAAGGAGCCTCGCCTGGAGTGCCTCAAAGATCCAATGCAGTTCCGCTGCAGCGGCGTTCGGTGCCCCATTTTTAAAGAAAAAATCAAAGCGTTTCCTCTTATGGCACATCCCATCCAGTCCGCCCGGCAGGACACTAAATCTAGGTTGCTAAGTGCCTCTGCCCAATTTGGAGTCATCGGAAATCATTTTTCCATCCCCATCTCACCCTGTCTTCGCTTCCCGATTCCCGGAACCCAGATCCGGGATAATCGGGGGTGGGACATTACACTCCCACAGGGAGACTCCTTGCAGTAGAAGAAAACGATCCCCCCTGCCCACCGACCATCTGGAAGGTGCGGTTTCTTGCATTATACTGCCGCATCGTTTCCCATTCTCATCCCTTTTCATCCCCAACTGGGCTCTAGCTGGGCTCCAGCCGCAGCAGCGCCCGGTTACCCCCGATAAGAGTCACTTTGCATGTATCAGGCTCAAAATTAAATCAAAGTTTGTCCTCTTATCGGGTTTAAAGTTTTCCTCCCGTATTCATGTACTTTCTCCAAGAAATTCGATAGGAAACTTCTTGGCTCTTTCCCGACGCTCGACAGGAGTCAGTTAAGCACAGGATGTGAAAGAAGTTTCACCTGACAGGTGACACTGGCATAGTACTGCATCTCAGATACCCCCGCACACCTCTCGAAAGTGTGCAAATTACATTAAAAGTGGGTGTCGAGTGCCCGCACCTTGAGATGTTTTATCGTGACCCAGTTTACAGGGACACCTTTGGGAGAATACCTTTGGGTCCTAGTTTGCAATCTTTAAGAATACCGACTGTCTCACTCTTTGTTCTCCTTGGAAAACTTCTGGACTTCTAAGAAAATAAGATAAAGTAGGAAACATTTTTTTTCTTTTATTTCTTGTAAACAACCTTTTACTAAAAGGAAACTCGTTGATGTTTCTGTTATATCAATAGTCAAAATGTTTATTGCAACAGTTGCAGTATTTCTCACTGTTTTCAATTTCAATTATACTTCAGTGAATGGAACGAAAAAGAAGCTAACTATAACAAAACAAAATTTAAAATAAATAGGAATAGTAGTCATAGTATAGTAATAGTACAATAAACGAAATTTTTGTTAGAAATCGTTGATTATTTTAAAGAACAATTTAAAGGTAAATACTTTGTTGTCCTGTCGCTAATGACAAGCACGCATTTTTCATGTTTTCGAAATGGTAAATTTAAGTAACTTGTTTTTTATATTGCCCATATAATCGAGCCAGTTGGAAGCATTTTTAATTTAAGGGACTGCATACCTATGCGCTTTACGAAACGTATGTATGTATATATTTAAAATATATATATATATATACATACATATGGATGTATAAAGGTTATTGAAGAGCGAAATTAATTACAACAATAGAAAAAAATACATTTTGTTACATTTTTCTTCTCGGCTATCACTATTTTGTCAAAAAAGACGCCATTAAAATGTTTTCTAAATTGAGCAATCACTAATTTCAGTATTAATGTCCGCTGAAGAGTACAGAAGAACAGTTGTGGGAATGCCACAATGAATTCATGAGATTCTGATTGAGAGTCTCTTGAATCCTGAAGAATTTCAAAATCATTACTTCAATGGAAGGTTCAAACAAATTTTCCAAAATCTCGAGATATTTATTAGAAACTGTTGTAGGGTTAAAAATAATCAGATAGTGTAGTTTACATAGGAAACAAATTTGAAGAGAATTTACTTAGTAAAATAAAATGTTTGAAAAGCTTGGCATTGTTCTCTGATTTGAATTAGTCTTATATTAAAAATTAATTGAATATCGGAAATTGGACTAAATTTTTACTAAGTAATCTAATTTTAAAGGAAACAAGACAAGTCCTAAGACATCAATTTTCCCTACTTAGGACTCTGAGTAAGCGGAAATTTTAGCACATCAAGTGCCCTTGATTATATAATACAAAAACTCGGGGGAGGATGATTGGTTTCATCAAGGAGTAGAATTATTACTTATTGCTGTCGCTGTTACGGAAATTAGCCCTTCATCCAGCCAGGTGACGGAGGTGGTAATTCTAGAATTTAGATTACTGCGGGGGATCAGATAAGGCGGTAATCGTACAAATCACAGGCAGCCCGTAAAGTACAGACAGGCACCAAAGGGCGGGGCAGCCCATCATAACTTCCCTTGGCGGGATTCCGGCCCCTCAGGGAGCAGGGGGATAATCACAGGTCACTAACTAGATGCAAATAACTCGATAACGACGTAATTAGCAGAAATACGTCGAGCTGGCAGGAGGGCACTATTAGGGCTTATCGCATATCTAATAGGCGGCCACTTAGAATAAGACAGCACAGGGTGTGCTGACAGTGCCCCTTCAGCCGAGAGTTGCGGGACGGCAGGCCCTTTCTTATTCAGGTGGCCACCAGGTGTATCCCTGTGAGTCCTTTGGGACTCTGCAGCCGTCCGTTTGCCCTCCCCAAATATTGACAGGGGGCTAACACACTGTAAATATTTGCGTAAATTGTCCTCCTCTGTCGTGCGCCTCGGTTGTTTGATCGCTTTGTTATTGAAAGGGCTGTAATTGCATACTGCCGGTGCCCCAAAACAGAACGATGAACAAGGAGGACTAGGGCGAATTAAAAGATACTAGAGATTCCTCGGAACCCTCACCCCTTGTTTACTTATGCCAAAAAAAAAAAAGTTAAAGAAAAATATTTCTTTCTCTACTGTTCCACCTAGCAATTCACCTGATTTCATTCTCCCGGCAGTCCAGAAGTTTTCCGAGGTGTACAAAGAAGGAGACAGTTGGTATTCTTAGATTGAAAACTAGGACCCAAGGTACTCCCCCGAAGAAGTCCTGGTAAACTAGGTCACGATAAAATATCTTCAGATGTGAGAACTCAGCACCCACTTTAATTTCCACAATTTTCGAGGGGTGTGCGGAAATAGTGAGACACTGAACTAGAATTATAATTACCTAGATTTAAGAATCACTTTATGCACTTAGAATTAAACTAAAGAAAATAGTTTTGGAGTACAGACGTCGCATAATTTTCACTGGTATGTATCCACCCCAATTCTTCACATTAAATTAAAAATCTAATTAACCACTGATGTATGTAAATATATACAATAACATTTGTAGATAAAAGCAAAATAACATTTTATTTATATTATATCGTATCCTGATCCTTTATAGAAAAATGGAATTCAATTTACTAATGTAAATATAAAACAATATTTTAACCCAACTTTGGACCAGCTAATATTTTCGAGATTTATGGTAGAAATTCTTTGATGTTCGCAAAACTAATAATTACACTGCTTTCTAATTTATTTTAAACTCTAAACCCATTTTTCGAGTTTACGCAAGTGATTTAAAACAAAGTACTGGCCCGAATTGGCTAAAACTTTTGTTTCTTCTATAAACCTACATATAGCGTCCGTAATAGAAATATATTATTACAATATTTCACTTTAAAAAAAAATAAAGTCTTAGTACTATATGTAGTACAATATAGTGTATAAATATTTGCTATTATACGATTTTGACAGTTTTTTTATAGAAGTGCTATAAAAATAGAATTTTTATGGTTTTCTTCAAGATAAATTAAGAAATAATCGAGATTTTACGATTCTGATCATAAATAAAAGCACTTCTTCTAACCCACTCTATGAAAGGTTAGTTCGAATTGCTTCAAAACTTTTACCGGATTTTTATGTGGCTCTGGTGGTAATAAGCTTCCATCTCCACTTTAACGTAAATTGCAGAAAATATCCAATCTCAGCAATAAAAGGACGGAGATCGGGTTACCCTTGCCGCAATGGGATAAAAATTTTCTTTTCGTTTTCCAGGAATCAACTGGTTGAAAAAGGGCAACTATAGTGAGGAGGAAGAGGCAGTCGGCAAAAAAATAAAATAAAGGGTGAAAAAAGCACCGATGACGACGTTGTCGCCACCGCAGCAGAACAGAAACCCTTTCGCCTTTTCGTGGTCCTTAAAAGCAAAAATCCACGAAGCGAAGAAAATAAAAGTCCTTTCACTCCCGAGGCCACCCGCCCGTTCCGCGGTTCATGCACACTAACTTCCTTCGCTTACAATCGCATAATAATAAAACAAATTTCCGCCCTAATTCCTGCATTTAATGCGATTTTATCAGTAATTTCACCCCGCCAGAAGTCAGGCAGTAATTCATTTTGCAGTTTGTGCAAAATTTCCCTCTCTCTTGTCGTCTACGGCCACCGCCAAATATGGAAAAAGGACAAATATTAGCTTTTCCGACTATAAGCCAGCTATGCTGGGAGGTACTGAGGTATGGGTCCCAGAGACGTAGGGCCCCAAGGATCACAGCGACCGCATTTTACATTCACATAAAATTATTAAGTTTCATAGCGCGAGAAAAAAATCTACGAATAAGATAGATGAACCCGAGATGTGGGAAAATTTTAGAAGTCGGGAATAGTTGTGGAAAAGTGGCACTACTAAGTGGAGCCCATAGTCTTTTCTAAATCTAATTTTAGGCAAAGCGCGAAATCCCAAATGGGTCCCAGATTTTCAGAGGGATCTAAATGATGAGACTTCCTTTCTTGCCGCCTCAAACGACGTTGTCGGGGAATCCCCGTCTTTTGAGAATGGGCTGACAATGCTTTGTTCCCTGGTATCCGACGAACATATGAGGAGCATGCATTTCTTCTACAAAATGTGAACTCCGTAGAGGGAAAGTTTCATGTAAACCTGATTAGCTGCTAGTCTATAGACTCAGTGGATTCATTTGGAAGATGTGCAACGTGTCTTCCTAGATATGTTAATAGGATTTGATAAGATGACAGCTTAAGCTCCAGGAAGCCCTCAGAAACAAAGAGGAAGAGGGGTCTCCAGGGGGTTGAGATGCACCGGATATGGATATTATATGTGGTGCAACGGCAACAATTAGCATAGTTCTCGGCAAGTTTTCCAGGAAATTTCTACTGGATTTAGTTCGGTGCCAGGGACGTTGTTGAAGCGCCTTAACTGCCTTTCATTAAGCACTAATTTTTCCCCTAGCAACATTTAATTGATAAATTTTGCAGCACAGACAGTAACCGACTTAACCGAGTTTTCAACGGAAAATTGTTACATAACACGAACAATGGAGTATGCGTGGTGAACGAGGAAAAGGGACGAAAATTTCGTTTATTTCTAAAATTTCTGGAGGTTGTACAATGCCCTGAAATATTCGTTCCACCGCATATCAGTTTTAATTATGATGGAGCGACCCGATATGTCTCACGTCAAATTAAACTGTATCCTATCCGAGAATCCACGAATGCGAACATTTCCACAGGATTTTCAGATAGAAGCATTCTTCATTTCGAATGAGTTAACCGAATTTTGCTTTTTGCTTTAATGACAAAAATAAATCTGGCAGACATAATACATCACAATTGAGTTAAAGTTTAAAAATAGGTTTCTTCCGAAACTATGGATAACTATAACTAATATTCTAATTTATTTATTTATTTAACGCTTAATACAAGCTAACATAGATTAACAAGCAAAAACTAAAGACTAAAGACTTAAAGTACTATTGGTACCAATAAAAGATTTTCAGTAGAGAAATCAGTTTTCAGTTTCACCTATTTTAATTATGTATTAATATTATTTATTACGTTTTAAAATTTGAAATAAGATTAATTATTTTAGTGGTGAAAACTATATTCCATTCAACTATAATATTAATGTTATTGGAGTAAATAATAACGGTAGTTTTACTCTACTATATTAGTATGATTTTTGTGAAAAAGAAACAATTTAGTGTCCAGTGGTTTCCTACATGCCATTCCTAATTACCTATTAATTAGGCAATTGTTGCCGTATTAAGCAACTTTTCGAATTTTGGATAATTCTAAGTATTGTTCTATTGCTATATTAAATTTGGGTGTTTACTGTGGAGATTAAAATCAACTATCTTGTTTAACTCTGTGATGGAAAAGTACCTACGATTCCAAATTTAAAACTATTTTCAACATTTTATTTTGAACAGTACCGACAGTATTTTCTTATTAAAGGTAAGTTTTATCCAAAGACTCCAAGATATTTGACCTGGTCTTCCCATGGATTTAATAGATAGGATGTTTTTCTTTTCCGGGTAAAAAGAAAATTGTTTGAGTTTTATTTGAGTTCATTTTGATTTTTTATACTTTCAGAAAAAACATTTAATTGTGAGATTTCTAATATGTATTTTACTTTTTTATACAATGTAAGAATTTAGCTCGCACTCGACCAATTTTGTCTTTCTGTAATATGAGTTTAATATTTAGATCCAACCACAATTTTGATTAAAATCACCTTTTATCTCCGATTTGGTGTATTCAGTTTTCTTACTGAACGGTTTGTAAGTGTAGTTTACGACTTTTAAAATTATATTATTCAAATTAGTAAACTTTTAAAGCGGATCTCTTTAAAACTTTGAACATCCGAACCGTGCCAAGAAGTCGTTTTGTTATGAGATTGTGGGACCTCCTCGCAAGAATACATTTATTAAATTTTTTCCAAACAAAAGACCAAGTTGCTCCCTATCATAAGGCGACTTCGCGGTCAGTGGACTCTTTTGTTGTCGCAAACAAACAAAAATCTCACCCCGGAAAGCCCTTGCAAAGGCACCCCAAGAATTGCATAACGTTAAGATTTTGAGCCAACACCGCACCACCCCCTGGCTCTTGTTGTCCAGACTTTAGTCCATTGCAATCACGTCGTTTTCCATCTTTTCATTCGCGCCATTGTTGGTCTTCTGCCCATCCCGCAAATCCCGAAATGAAAACTTCTAGTGCACGACCTTAATGCTCCTGGCCTTTTCCCTAAACCCCTCCCTTCTGTCTCAACTACCGCACCCGTGAAGTCATGATTTTTAGCATTCCACCAAAAACCCGTCCAAGATCCCTTTTTTTCCTGGAATTTCTTGTTTTGAAGTTTTCTCACTTTAAAAAGTCTTCCTAGTCGTCTCGTGCGGGCGCACGGGACCAACTTAAAAAAATAGGAAAGGATTGGCAGCGAGATGAAAAACTTTTGATTTCCTGTTCCGGGGTTATAAATTGTTCAAATTCCGCTGTGTTTTTATGCTCTTCCCGGTGTTATTCTATTGGGAGCCCTAGAAAAAAACCGTCGAAGAACTGCAGGAGGAATTTATTGACGACAAGGACACAGGGCGGGAGGAACAGCAACAAGAGGACTTTAGGGCGGCCTATACCCACCCGCACCCCCCCCCCCCCCAACCCCACCCTTCGATGCCCTTACCGACGGAAACGTGCTATTTTTACCCCTTCAATCTCTGCCCCCGCTCCCGTCCCGTGTCGACACATTTATCTTCACTGTCGTCTTTCCTGACCATTTATTTCCTCAATGGCATTTCATTTTTCTTTCGAGCTCCGCCAAAGAGCTGCCCTTCCTTCTGCAGCTCCCGGAGTTCGGTGGCTTCAATACAGAGCAATTATTGGCCACAACTGAAGTAGCTTCCCGACGACTCCTCTAGGATCCTGTTCGAATCGTTCGAGGTAGAATTAGCAAACTTTGATCCAGGATGAGTCTCCGATTTGAAAGTTAAATGTGGTCCGGTCGCACGAGGCGAAAACTTCGACGTCCCGCAGTAATGAGCCGGACCCTCCTGGCCCTTCTGGATGTTTTCGCCTCATCCAGGGGGTTTTTTGGGATAGAGCTCCTTTGGTCAGGGGGCTTGGAATTTTGGCTAGTTTCGAATCGACTCGTGTTTTTCAATCGAATTCGACATTGTGACAAATCCCTGGAGCTGGTGCTCAGCTGGGTCAAAGTTTATGCGTCATCGACGGGTCTGATGAAGGTTTGTGTTTTTTTTTTTGTGTGTAAATTCTATCCCTAGAGAAATGACCCAATGGACATGAAAAATCCAATTTAATTAACAAATTCTTAAATAAAAATAGAAAACAACTTTGAGGATCGCCCCAGGTGACAACTCTAATCATTCAAAATTTGAAAGTTTTCACCTACTAACTCCGACCCTTTTTTTCAAGTATTCGTTGATTAGTATAGCTTAAATTCATTTAGTAAAAAATAGGAAAAAATGGACCAAAGCAATCGATCCATCTTCCCTTGCAAAACATATTTATTCCAACAACGAATCGAAAGAAGAACCAAAATAGTATCAATTATGAGTTCCATATTTGTCTTGCAATTTCCTATAATAAATAATTGATTATAAACTTGCAATAGTAGATTTATTTGGAATGTAAAAAATTGTGTTTTTATGAACATGTCAAACACCTCGATTTTCAAATAATTATTTTTTTAAAGTGTGGACAGCTGAATAAATAAATAAATTTAACTACTTTAATAGTTATTATGAAATACATATCTTCATTCGAATACCAATCTTTGAAAACCAATAACAAGTGACTAAAGGTATTCTTAAAAACTTTTTCAAAGTTGATAATTAAATTTTAAAATCCACTTTCTTTTGAATAATCTTATAAATGCGTCCAAGGATCTAGGCACCGACATTTCATCCTTGCAACGTGACAAAACCTCACGAACGATTATTAGCAGTTAAAGAATCATGCAAAATTCCGCATCCGGAACGTGGTGGCACTTTGAATCCTTTTGATTTACTTCCTGACAAGACTCTGGAATCGTTCCGGCAGCATCGGGGCAATGCCGGTTTCATTGAAATTCCGCAAAAATTCCTTGATAAAAACTCATAACACTTCTTCAGAAATTCCACTGAACAGTGGAATTTTCTTATAAACTGAACATCAGCCACAGACGCGCCAGCGAACGACAACGACGACGTCGACGTCGACGTCGAGCGGTGCGGCGCGTCGCGACGGGCACGACGTCGACCACTCAGAGTCTGTCCGTCCTCTATCAACTTAACACGTACATTCCGAGTGACGGAAGAAAATGGCAAAAGGAGGTCTTCTTAGTCTGAAGGTGGAAAGGAGACTCCTTCGCGGCCCACTCCGAGAATTTCATTTCCTTGGCTGCGATGTTTGTTTCAATTTGTTGAAGGCGATGGAACACGAGGAAAAAATAATGTGAAAATAAAAAAAATGGGCACCGTGTCGGCGTAAACAAGTTGTACACTGTCTGACCCTTTGCCGGGGAGCATAAGCGATTTTATGTTGGGCGGTCATGCAACAACCCCCGGACCTGAGGTGTTTTATGCTCGCCCTGGGGCCCTCCCTGGTGCAAGGGAAACGCAATATGATTGTACTCCCTTCTTGTAATGCATTTGCTTTTCAGGTAAATGTTTCCTGCGGGAAAAGGTGAAATATGCCCCCATTACCCCAGGGAACACCACCTGCGCTAATTCCTTCTATTTGATTAGTTGACCGCGTTTCGTGTGATCAGTAACAGTCGGCGGTTTATTGCTAAATTTCACATGATTGCACTTAATCAGACTGGAAAAGGGAAGAAGGAGGGTGGAAAAAGTTCAAATCGTGATGAATTCGAATGAGTTTTACAGAAAACTAAACTAACAATTTTTGTTTAAGGGTATAATTTTTAGTTCTTTCGATAGCATGACTCTGATTTTTGTAGTGAATTCTTGTCACATTGTCAGTAAGCGCTTTCATTTAGAATTTGGGTAATTTCAAATGTGAACATTACTTTAAATATACAGAAGACTTGAAAAAGAAATTAAATTAGGTCGGAAAGGTAGGAAAATCGATATTTTCAAAAAATTCAAGAAAATTTGAACTAGGTCAATGATTTTCATGAGAGTGAACTAAACAAGGTTCAAGAGGAACTCCGTTTAAAATTAGCTTATTAATTGGTATTTAATTAGAATCGCACTGAATCAATAAAATAAATATTAATTGGGTTTAAAATCTTTTTTTAAACTGGTAATCCGAATTTCAACATACGTGTCTATCAATTTAGTATACTATAGTAAATAAAAACCATTAATTATAAAAACCTTTCTGGTATTATTTTTAAATAAGAAAATTGAACACTAGCAAAAAGAATCAACAAATAAATTTTCCAAATACTCGTACTTGGCAGGTGTGTCTAAATTCAACCAAGTTAATTGGACAAATTAACAAGGTTTTGTATAAAGACCACAGAACCATCCAATCAAGCCCAATTTTTAAAATTATAATTTTATTAGAAAGAAAACGCTTTAGGGATGTCAGGAAATAAAAAAACAAAATAATTCCAGTCTAAAAACCAGGGGTAGTCTTAAAATCGAAATTACCGAGAAATTAATGAAGTCTTGGTTGAATTGCTGAAAATGATAAACTGCAAAAACCAGGTTAAAATTAAAGAAGAGTTTAGATGTAAACTGTTTTTTTAAATATGTACTCATACTTAAACTATTAGAATCGTACTATTAGCAATAGAAGAAAAAACTATGAGGTTACTATCTAATACCTTCCAATTGTGACTATACCCAGAAATCGTTCTTCTATCGCAGTGGATAGTGTAAGCTTCAGTGAATGTTTCAGATGTTCAGTTTTGTTTGATTTGCCAGTACTAAAACGAAGTACTAAAATAAACCTTTTATGCTACTCAACAAAATAAAAGCTTTTCGACATTTGAGATATGTATGCATCCATAAACATGCTTTTGATATTAAATTCATAATCATATTTATTTTAGATTTGATGTAAGAAAAGAGTGTTTCCCTATTCACTCTAAAACTGAAGATATTGTAAAAGTTACCTTGACCCTTACCAAGATTATGCGAATGCTTTGCCCTAATTCCATTTCTGACGGAATCATTTTACGCTAAGTGCATCACTGCACCCCGGGCATAAATAACAGTGGCCGGATGGGAGTAAAGAAGAGCGAGAGGGCGCCACCAGTGTGATGGTCCACCTCTTTCCTTCCGGTCCAGGGAGCCTGCAGTGGGTCCCGGGTCCCGGGTCCTGGGTCCTGGGTCCCGGTCCAAGACGTCCTTCGCATTCCTTTAAGTAACATTTCACCAAGAAAGACGAGCATGTGAAGTTCCCTAAGTGCTCCTCGAATGGTGTGGCGCTTACACGAAAGTAGCATGAGTTGTGGTTAAGTGCACGACGATGCAGGGTGCTCCCTTTCCCTTAGAGGGGCAGGGTGGAGGAGAGGGCGCTGATTCAAATTTGCATTTTAAGCAAAAGTTATTTAAGTTTTGATGAAGTGCTTTCACCCGCATCCAACCGAATGTAGCTCGACTAGATCTTGTATATATGCGCCACAATTTGAAATCCTTCAAGTGAATTCAACACATCCGCGCTACCAGAGGGAGTGAAGGGCCGGAAATGGATGGCAAAAGAGGGGGAGGGGTTAATGGAGAGGGGCTGGGGGGTTTAGGACTGCAAACGAACTTTTATCATTGCTCCAAGGAATGCTTTACACAGCATCACCAGCAGAAGCATCGAACTGCACCACATATGACACACCCTGTGAGTGCTGACTCCTCTGATTTTCCACTTTTGAGACGGGTCCAGTCTCGGCCACAAGAACCCACTTTCTGCCTATTATACACTGGACCAAGGGTCGTAATATATCTGCATACTCCCCCTCCAATCGCCTGGGGGTTGGTTCCGAAACCTTGATACTTGGCTGCCGGGACGACGGCCTTTTTCTGCCCGTTTTGCAAAGGACGAGTCCTTTTGTGGTCAAATGGAAGTGTCGATTCAATTTATGCTCTGTGAGGACGAGATGCATTCTTAGTGCTTCGCTTTCCTACATTTTGTTCGAGGATGTATTCAACTTCTGTAGTAGTCAAATTAAATTTTTATTTGGCTTTTAATTTTTGTGGATGAAGCAAAAATTCATGCACCATCGCTTATTCTAATTTCTAACGCAGCAAATTTTTATTTCAGCAAAAGATATTTAATATTGTATCTATTTTAACTTCCAAAACATATTTTAAATCGTATTCTTTAGAATTTCTCATTTTGAACCCAACCAGTGTATGTTCATTAATTTCCATTGATGGTTTTTTCAACTAATAAGAATAGGTGAAAAATAGACATTCAGCCCTTAAAAGCAAAAGCTATAATGATTGTGACTAAAAATGGTGTATTAATTACAAAATAACGATGATCAAGTAATTTTGGATATTTTGACTTAAACTCATTAATTATTATTAAAGCAACACACAGGCATAATTCGGAATGACAATTTCTTCTTTATTTAAGTCGGTTAAAGGTAGTTTCACAGTATTATTTGTAATGATTCATTATTACTATTACTATTATTATTAGTACCCGATAAAAATCGTAGAGTTCAGTAACAAATTTAACCGCTAATATTTAAAAATTTGTAATTTCAATTCCTTTGGCATTGATATGAAAGAAAGCTGATTTTTTTATATAATAACTAAGTGTTCATTTCAGTCATGGTCAAGCTCCTATGATAATCTGTTATCTTTTAATGAACTTTGAAAACTGGCCAAAATATGTATAATCTTTTGTATTACTCAAAATAAATTGTCTGTTCTCTTTCAACATATTTTGTTCTATTGTTACTTCGTTTAAGTCTTATAAGTATAATAAGATTAATTTTATTTGTTTCGTTTTATGAAAAGGAGCTCACCGTAGTTACATCTCTTTAATAAATTTTCTGTCCCTTCCGTTCAGAACCATCTCATTCCCATTTCACCATCCTCAAAGGGAAGAGCACTTGTGCGATTCATTTCGACGCACTGCGTCCTTTTCTGCTGTAATTCGGACAAAATTCAGGAGCAGCTTTCGCTCCAGGTCAGTTTGGACTGTTTGAAGCGTTGTCCACACTAACGCCATTCGGTCCGTTTATGGACAAAAGGAATTTTCCCGCAGCCAGATGGAGATGGCAACTTTATTTAACGCGCCACCCTTTATGAGTCCTGTTGTTGTCCCGGTGCTCCAGTTGCACGAAGGGTGCTTTCGCCCCCTGGTGAAAAATTGCATTCATTACAAAGCTCGGCTTGCGGGGCCCATAAATTCCCAAGTAGTACTTTGCCCGCCGGTCCGACACGAGTTTCTCGGAAAAAAAAGGAAAGCATTTTTGATGGCCTCTAGCAAGAATCCATTACTACTTTTTCTATCCCCCTTTCCATCCCTGTACCGCAGAAAAGTGTGGAATCTGTGGCTTAACTTGATAAGCATCCCCGAGAAACACTTGAAGCGCTTACATCCAGCCGTTTCTCAGCCGCCCTCTTCTGTCTCAGAAACTAGGGTGCATTTCGCTTGGTTTCGCTAGCGGCGTCCTCAGCCCTGGGCCTTTCGAATGGATGGAAATTTGCTTCAGCGAAGGAAATCAGAACGAAACGAAGAAAAAGTTCTTTTTTTTTCTTTCCATCGCGAAGAGAAACTCTTTCTCCCGAGGCCCCCCCTTGCAACACATCCGACGCCACTGTACCCGCGAATCCGGGCGGCAGAGGCGGCGCACCAACGGGGGCGCACACATTTCAAAAGCGTTTTTCCTCCGAGTGCAATTATAGTTCGGAGTGGCACTCTAGAGATGGAGAAGTATTGTTTCTTGTTTGGAGCTCGGGGCCATCGCCTCTATGCACCAAGGGAAAATTGTTTTTGAACGCAATTACTTGCTAGGGCAAGCCGCCGCACTGCACCACCCCCTTGAGAGGGGGATGTGTGAAGTAGAATGCATCAACCTCCACTGGCCGCCACATCCATCTACAAAACTCCACCCTCTTCTCTATTGCAAGAGTTTTCTGCAAATTTAATAAACTCATTTTCCATCGGACGGCTAAGGAATGGCCAAGAAGCGGTCGGTAGCGCTAAGAAATTTATTTCATTGATGCTGCAAATGAATCCGTCCCCCACCCTTCCCTACACTTTTGCAACAATCTGGTGCAGCACTTAGTGAGGCTCCTCGAGCAATTTATTTTCGCGCTTTTTAACTCTAGGAGATAAATTTCACAGAATTACCCTGGTCAAGGGTGGAATCAGTCTAAATGGTTGAATTTTATAAAAATCTTTCATTTAATACTAGCGTTATTGATACGGACTGTTGCTTTAATTTCGCTTTTTAAATAATCTTCAATTCCTCAGAATTTCCGAAGAGTTTTAAGGTTTTGTAAATATAACCTTTACAAGAAAATCGAATTTGTATCAAATAGTATGATAATAACGTCTCACAGATTTGCATCTGAAAAAACTTAATGTTTGGCAAACATTTATTAATTTATTCTTTCAGAAAATCAATCAATGCTAATTGCTAACGCGTAATCGATCACTGCTTTAGTGAAAGAGTTTCCGTTGACGACCGGCAGTATTTTTTGTAATGAAATATATTATAAAATTTAAATAATCAATAATACTTTGTATAAGAAAATATCAAACAAAACAAATAAATAAAATCGATTTCTTTGACTTCAGTTAGCGAAACTAATTCTTTAAAAATATGGCTTCGTTATTCTAGTCGAGTAAGTTTGACTTCCGTATTAGGGTCTAAATATCTTATGATTCTTGTCAGAAAAATGTATGTCATTATCATTTTATAATAGTTACATACTGTCTAATAAATACATACATATATTTAGAAAGAAATTGATAATTATCCGATTAGTAGTTTAAGTAAGGTTTTTAAACCCATATTTTTTACCCGATCGGATATTAGTTGCTTTTAACGTGTAATGTTAACAAATTTAGCACTCATGAAGTAAATTAACTTAGTTTTATTATAGGTAACATTATCACAAAGTCGAGTTAATGTCCTGTTACCTGTAAAGTAAATATTTTGAATACAGACCTACATAGAACTGCCAGGTTTACCCGATTCCCACTCCCAATTCAGAGCATTCAAATTTTAAGGGCTCCTTGACGTTTTTTGTTAGCACCGATACCCCTTATCTTCAGTCTTTCAGGGTGCACGGGCATGTTGAGGGCATAAAACCCAGAGTACGTCAGAAACGCCCATAGAACATAATAAACCCCATTCCGAGCTGGGCGAAACACAAAGCCGCTCCAGAAGGACTTCGCCAACCCTTTCATTCGCTTTATTTTCTGCTTTTTTCCCTGGAAATCCCTCAGAAATGCACCTCCGGTACGTGTGCAGGCCTCGTGTTTATGAGCACCAGCCCGGGCGTGAAACGACTCCTTCGAGTGTGCTCCACCCTGCGGCGACGGAGCCTGCCTAATGCAATTTCCTCCAATTTGACTCCCTTGCTCTGAAGTATCTTGAGAGTGCATTCAACTTTTGTTTATATATAATATATATATTTTTTATTCTGTTTGCTGGAACAATTCTCTCTAACCACCCCCGCCCTTCTTGGCTAGCTTAAAGCCAAAAACCGTCAATTGCTGGGGCACTTTAGCATTTTTATTGAATTCTTCCAGACCTTTTCACAAACACACGATCCGACAGTTTGCTAAGGAGCTTGAGCAATGAAAATAAGCAGGGAGGCAGCAACTAAAACATGATGAAAAAAAAAAGGGAATTCTCTTTTCCGTCTGAGGAAAAATGTTATTAAAGTGGAGAAACCAACGAGGAAATTGTTATTAAAAGGAAAACCTCCACAGTTGTGCTCCGTGCACCCAAAGGAGGCTGTCTAGCAAAATGTTTGTTTTCATGTCTTAAAAAACAAGAAACTGCACCCTTCCACACTTTAAAAGTCCCTTAAGAAGGGAGCACCTACATACAAACATCATAAACATCACCCTAAACTCCCAGGCATCACATCTTTTACTTTACATTTTCTCTTTGACTCCTTTTGATGAGTTTTTAGGGAATTTCCTTAACCGCAAATGTGATCACGTCATAAGCTTGCCAACCCCCGTCCACCCACAACTCCCGCGAAAATTTCTTTAAGACCGCGGCGGCGGAAAGTTGATTTTAATTGCTTCTGCAGCTACGGCCGGGTAATAGTAATCCTGTGAAAATTTTTGAACGAACACCCTAGCTGGAAAATGAGGTTCAAATCTGGGTAGGGACTTAAATACGTGTTGGCCGCCCGGTCTATGTATGTATGTATGTGTTTACACATCCGTGAATAATTAGATAAATCATTTCCACCCTGCGGTTTCCTGCCTGAATATAATTGCAGGCGAATTAAGATAGAGGAACAGTACTCCCTCACCACATTTTTCCGCCCCTTTTTCTCCCCTCTACCCGGCTTATCTAGGCATCGCATAAAAGCCCAAATAATGGTAATTCTAATTAAAGCAGTGCTCCTCTCCGACGAGATAATTTTGCACATTAAACGCATAAATAGCACACCAATGAGCAGGGCATACCCACCGACTTTTCTATAAATCCCCTGAGTCCGGGTACCACCCACTATCCATCCCCTCCCCCCCACTACCTACTCTTTAACTCCCATGGGATCCTTTCTGGATGCCTGCCCTTGTCAATTACTTTTTAAAGTTAAATTAATAACAATTCGGAACAGGTGCGCCACAAAAATATATGCGCGGCACGTCGATGCTGTTTAACAACTTTCCGCAAGTTTCCTGTTTTTACCATCGGCACAGGGAAAATCGCTAAACAAATGAGTTACTCCCGCGGGAGGACTTTTCCCAGCCCGGGGAGTTCAACACGAGCGATATGGCTGTGATTTAACGCTTTCAAAATAATCAAGGCAAACGTTGTGTACCCAAAACGTTTTTTTTGGTCTGTACCAAAAATTTAGCTATTTCTATTTATACATACATACATAGGTAGGTATATATTTTTTTGTATTATATACCTTTTGAAAGGTATGCGAAACCCTGCCAAAGTGTCCCGAAATTGAAAATAAATGAGCGTCGGCAGGCATTGCGACACCCCTTTTCGACGCGATTCTGATACCATTGACTTAACGATTTATATCCTCACCTTTAGGTCTCACCTTACCCCACATTCAAACCTTTTTACCCATAACGAATATGGCGAGAAATTCGCGTATACCTATCTAGGAACCTTCGAGGTATACGCACTCCAGAAATCTTCAACCCCCCGCCCCATCAGCCAGGTGAAGATCTTATTTCCCTGGTTCAACTGAGGTTTTTGGTGAATGATGAAAACACAAACATTCCCCTTTCATCCCCTGCCACCGAACCAATACAAACCCCTTTGGAAAATTTTAACGTAAATTTGATTCTGAGCGAATTTCAGGAACCGCAGACTGTCTATATATGGAAAATTCCAGGAGCCTTTCTACTGTTGACACAGGCAGCAGGAGCAGCTCGAACGGTTTCTGGGTAAAAAGTATGCTTTCGGGAAACGGTTGTCTTGGGCTCCTCGGTGTCAACAGCTCCAGTTACCCCTCAAGGGATTATTAATAAGAAAATGTCAATGTTTTTTATTTATTTTTTATTTTTTGTTTTTGTCGCACGCCCGATTCACACCATCTTCGAGCTAAGAAAGGCGTGCCGAACCAAATTTTCTTAAGGTTCCATCCCTTCCTCCAGCACACGGGTGTCTGCTCCGGCGGGTGCCAGTGAGTGATAAAAGGTGTCGAGCTGGCGATAAATATGGAGAGCACATTGCGCCTCCGGGAAAGAGCCAAATTTCATTTTTTCTGATATCCATCACACCGCAAACAGGTCCTATACAAACCTTCTTTTGTGAAGTAAAGAGGAACAAAAATAAAATATTGTGTTTTGTTTTGTTTCGAATTAGGGTGGTTGTGTGAATCGATCAGGGACACTTGCGTCTTTTCCCCGTCACAAAATTTGAGGGCTCGTGACGAAGGTGAGCTGATGATATACCTTCACCGCAAACATCTTCTGAGATAGATCAAATCAAATAACTTGAGAAATGTTGCTATGTAATATACCCGTAAATTTATTTTTGAACCTAAAATAGATAAAGGTTTCATAATCCAGCTGTACACTAAGAAACAATTGTTTAAACCCATTTTAAAAATCACATAATTTGAAGTTTTTTCTTTAGGAGGAAATATTATATATAAAATTTATATATTATTTATCGGAAATCATTACATACGCGCAATTAATCAAAAACCTTTCTAAAAGATAACCAGTAAAAATAATACATTTTTCTTACACTTTTTATATTGTGTTAAAATTTTACAATTTTAACAATTTGTTAGAGAACATTCACAAATTAGTTTTAAAAATTTTTTTGATTTATTTGCATCCGTATTTCAAAATCTACGTCTTGCTCACAAACTTTAGAGCACAATATGTTGGATGTGGTCATGCAAAACTAAACTAGTTAATAAATATAATAATTATATAATTGCAACTAAATTAAATAAAAATAATTTCAATTAATTTGTTTTTCTTACGTTTTATCGAACAGTATAGTTTTTTCAGAACACTTCATAAAAGCATGCATGAATCAAAAGATACATGAGTTTATCGTGTTCCTTATTTTATCACAATTTCATGTTTTAGTTCAAAATATAAAATTAAAATGAGAGTCCGTAGATAAAAATGCAAACAAATATTACTTTACTTAAATATTTCACTTTAAATGCAAAAAATCGGACACAAATTTTGTTTGCTTTAAAAAGTCCCATCAGGAGTTTAACAATTTTAATTTTAATAAAAATTTCTGTTATAGGCCATGGAGATCGATTAGGTTTACTTTTTAAGAGTTTTCATTAAATTTTCTTTTGAGTAATCTCTTTTTAATCAAGAATATTTTGTTAAAATTTACATCTTGTTAAGGTGTTTCTTAAAATGATATTAAGCTCTATATGTACAGATAAGAAACAATTTTTTTTTAATTTATAAAATTATTGTTTTTTATGTAATATACTTTCTGCCGGATTTCTAAAACTTCTCAGAACAAAGATTTAATACGGTTTATTACAAATTAGCCAAAAGAAATACCAAGTGAAAAGCAAGTGTTACAAAACAATTTTGTATTTTGTGAAAATAACATTTTGTAAATAATTGAAAAAGCTAACGACAGATTTCTCTAGATAAGAATCCGAAATAGCAAATTTTTCGGCACATTACGTTTTTGAAAAATATAGAATCAAAAATGAAGAAAATACGTATTTTAATCAATTCTGAAAATTGTTTTGAAACGTTCAACATCTTCTTTAAATTTAGCAGAAAGCAAGTACCTCAAGAGATTATTTTTTATATTGAATGAACTAAACTCGTTTGTGAAAAAATATTAATTTAAATTAAAGTAGAAAGAATTTTTAAGCTTTTCGGACTTGTTACTTCTTAGAAGCTCCAATTACGTTTCATTATTATTATTATTATTTAGCGATTTTGACCAGCCAAATTTAGCAAGCCTATATCATTATTCTTACATATGTTATATAATTGAAAAATAGTCTATGCTTTTAAGATAAATTAAGATGTACAATTAAACTATTTTTTATTGTATCTTTTGAATATGGTGTGGAAAATAATCTGATTGGAGAACATTTTTAATTTATAATTTTAGTTACTAAGGAAAAATAAGGAATTCTGATAGTCACCTTCCTCTCATGCACATTCTTTCACCCCAATTTAAAATTCCAGGAAAATTGTCGTCTGGATCGGCGCCAGCCTGAATAAGTCATCGCAGTTTGAGTAGACGGGATGATGCAAGAAAGTTGTTGAACAATTTAAAATGTAAATAATTCGCACGGCAGCTAATCGCGAGTAAATTTCCCACAACCTGCCATCATGCGACTATGGGGCGGGTCGTGGGTGGCGCGCGACGGGAGAGTTTTATTAAAAATATTTGCATATTTAATCAAAAAACCCAGGGCACGGTAGAGCAGCGATGTCTGCAGCATCTGGTCCAGAGACTTTCAAAAGCTGTCCGTCGCTGCAAACGGCAAATTAATTGTTGTCCTTGGGTCCCTGTCAGGTACGGGGCCAGTTCAGGGTTGGCCAGGTCTGGCCCGGATGGCAGGAGCCAACAAGTTGGATGGATTTCAGAAGTATCCTGCTTCTGTTCCTGTCCGGACACAAAATATTCCCATCCTCCCAACAGAATGGAACTGGAGCAGTGATGCTATTCCGACACTTCTTCCCCCAAACTCTATCTCAGCCCTCACCCCCTCGTCCTGGATAAATTATTCATGAGAGATAAGAGTGGCGAGGAGAATTAATAGAAATTAATTAACTTTCAGCAGATGGGTCCTCAGAAGATAGATTGTCGCCTCAGACCGCCACAAGACGAACGCGCTTTTAGAGAAGCGCGGGCGTTACCTCATTTAGCGGGTGCAAGGCGCGAAAGGTTAATAAGATTCGAGCCGAAAAAATGGCAGTGTCATTCGGATAATTGTCGCGCTGAAGAGGCTTTTTTTTGCCAGTCTTAGAGCTAATGGGGTGGTCGTTCGTGTTTTGATGACATTTGCTCCGCTAAACTGGGTAATGGGCATCATTTCTTTAATGGCAGTTCTCGAATCAAAGCCGACGCAGGAATTCATCACAGGGTGGACGAGGGGGTCCTATATAAAAATCGGATTTAATAGATTCGTGCTGAGCGCCGTCGAAAGACGAATTGCCTCTTTTCATGTCACATTTCTCCTCGAATGAGTTATTAATCAGCGCGACCTCCTGTTGCGCTGCGTAGCCCTAAAATTAGTGGAAATATGGAAATCCCATGTTTTTTTTCCACCCCCTCGAACCCTTCGACTAGAAGGGCAGTGTCTGGGCGACGTGTGCGCCTAGTGCGTGTTCGCACGTAACAAATGAATTGAAAACTTACCAAGGGGAGGAGTAATTGCCGGTGTAATCACCATAAAAATAACCTTTCTTGCCATGGGGTATCCTTAATACGGGCAAGTCAGGTAAACCCTGGATTTAGTCGTTAGTCTCTTCAGGTGCCTCAATCACCTCTCAATTATTTAGAGAAATGTTGCGACTCCCCCGCCCAATTACAATGCGCAATTAAAATGTAATTATTGAAGAGATTCTTACATTTTCCGCCCCCGAACGGTTGTGGTATCCCTTTCGCCAACCCCCGGGAGAGTATCTTCTTGAAGGAGTTCCCAAAAATAATTTTTAATTTCATTAATTTCACAAAACCCTTGTGCGCATTCGGAACAGATTGCTTTGGGAGACGGTCTTTTCAAGCCCTTATTTTTGGGGCCTCCCAATTTACCAACCCCCCCTCTAGGGAGATGCCCACAAACTAGAAGAAACCCTAATCTCTGGTCCTCAATTCAAAATTTCAGGGATTTACCCTGCAAATGAATTGAATGAGGTTTGGCGAGAAGAGCCACTCCGGTTGGTTGCCTGCTTGCTTGCAAATGCACTGACTGTGCAATAGGGCGAAAAGGGAGGGGATAGGGGGTATAGCTGGATGCATTGGATGCTTTGCTCCAGGACTGGGTGCCCAATACCCGGGCCCGACTATGGAGCAGCCGACGAATGGGGCCCCCGAACGTACAAAGGGGTGAATGATGGATGCATAAAATAACTTCAGAGGATTACGGAGAGCCTTTTAAATTTATTGCTCACTCGAAAGCACTTTTCCACTGCCCGAACGTAGTAGGGGTGGTCCGGGGGGGGTGGATAGAGGGGGCTACGTGTGGCGGTGGTGAGCATTTCAAAAATTTATTTGTTTGCTCAAAGCTCGATTTGATTTGCCCATGAATTTCTGATTGCAACAATAGAAAACCCGGCCAAGTGGTCGGGATTAGCAGTTGAAAGCACACTATACACATATATTAAATAACATAAACTTTGTTGATACTCCAACTACATTCGTTTCACCACTCGCATTTGTACGGTATTTCTATTGTGAGCACCTAACTTCATAAAGCACGACTAGAAACATAATATAGCTCAATCGACAACGTTGTCTTTTCATAAAGCTAAAGGCAACTCTGAAGGCTAATAGGGAGAATTCCAAACAAATGTAGAATTATGATATGCTATATGTATACAAAGGCTTTCCTTACCAAATTATAACTTTCATATTGAACACAAAAGAATAGCTCTAACCAGGATAGAAATGTTACATAAGCATTTAAAGAAACTAAGCGTACGGACGTCAAAAATTGTTATTTTCTTGAAAAAGAAACATAAAGTGATGTGAAATAAAACTGAAGGAAAGAGGAGTTTAAAGGAAAATCTTAAAAATTTGTATTAGTTGTATAATTTGTGGAAAGTTATCACAGCCCATCACTTTACGTTCTGAGCGATCATTAATGCACTCCGACAGTAAATTGGCATTTCTAGAATTAACGAAGATTAATTAAGTTTCTTTTCGTTTCATTTCATTTATTTAAATTTGAATTCATTTATATATTATTACTAGTATGTAATAGGATTTACTAAATTTAGTCCTGGAAATATATATACTTTATTCATCTATGATAATTGTGCTTAAGTAGGTAGTCTTGAAAAGGTCCAATTGTATTTTTATATACAAGTTAAGGAAAAAATAGCATCGAACATAAATGACCCTCTTAAGTATTAGAAGGTGTCAAAAAACCTTTTCTGATATTAGGTATTTAATAGGGGAAAAAGTCATAGTATAATATCCTACTTAGAAGGGAATTCGTATTTTATAGACTAGATGTTCGCCATTTTTCTCTTCCAGATTGTTAAATTTCCAAAGATGGTTTTAACATAAAAAGAAACCACTTGAAATATGTTTTGTGAAAGCAGGCCTCTTACCTTCTAGAAGAACATAAAGGAGCAATTGTAATAAATATATTGTGAAACAAATAAAGCTCCTGCCTCTAGCTTTAGCTTATAGTACTGGACCACTTCACGTAATTATTCCCGCTTTCCTAAATTAACTTTTCGGCAAAAGGGAATCGCATTAAATCAACGAGGTAAATCAACTGGGACACTAACACTCGAACAATTTCCATATTTATCCACTCAAAGGTCCATTCGTAGCTCCCATTCCCGCATTTGAATTTTATTATGGCTCCCGTTTCTCAGGAGCGCGCACAAATCCCCCCCAAACATCCGAAATCCTCTTATTGTCGGTAACAGCAAAAATCATAAGGAATCCCTCCCGGACAAACCTTTGCTCGAAAATAAAATTCCACGAAAGAGGCATGGAACACATCAGGGATCCACCCGAAAAAGAATCTGGCCGGCTACGTGCAATTGATTCTATCTGGGGCTCCTCCAGGTTCTGAGCCCTGAAGTTCCTCCTCTTCCGCCCTCTTCTGTTCCAGATTCCTGCAGTGGTACCTACGATACCTACTGCCCGAGAAATTCCCGGAGTCCGAGCATATCCTCTTATTTTTATGGGACAATTTATTATGCCAGCTCCCAGGGGAAGAGTTTCAGTTGCAAAAGGATAATCAGGAGAATTTTATTGGCTACGTATTTCGCCCTTTGTTTTTGCCCTTATCATCCCCTTGGCCACCGCCCGTGTCTGGCTACCCTTCCCAGAACTAGGACTCACCTGGCGGAGCAGAGGAAGGGCAAATCCCCCGACAAGGTTCCTTCATGGCGTCTTTACCATTGGATCAGGTAATAAGGACACACTCCTGAATGTGACATCTGAGACCAACTTGACGACATTCGAAGTTAAGGAGAGGATTTACTAACCGAGTTGATTGGTTTGAATGGGGCTCCTTTTTATAACGAGGGAGCGCAAATTGTTTTTGGTGGGGGGAGAACAGGTCAAAAAGAGGAATCCCAACCGTTCTGGCTGGGACAGCCCTCGGGATAAATTGGTTTATTGTCAGCGGAGGCTGTTTTTTCTGTTTTTTTTTCCACTATATCGATCATGTCCCAATTCCGGCACAATTTCCGCTGCATCTCTAATAGCCACCACTCGCGCGCCTTTGGGAATTCCGGGAATGGATATCTTTCCCTAGTCGCTCTGATGATTTTTTTTCCTCTTATCAAAATAAAAAAACTGGCACGAATTTTCATGCCCCGGCCCAACGACCAGTTATGACGGTGACACTTCGTTAAACAAAAATTCCTGTTCGACTTCCTTCTGCGCTCCACCCGGGAACAGTCAAAGACTCTTCCTGCCCGGCTCAGCTGCCTACTCGAGCGCTCCCTCAGGACATGAAGTGCTTTTCCCAAAGATCAAAGAACACTCGTAAAATGCACATACTTCTCCGAAGATAAGTCTGTTGGTATAGTGCTTTTCCCTTTTTTCTCTTTTCCCATTTTGACCATGTAACGAAAGCCCTACATGAGTCCCGTATTCCCTTCCTCCGGCATGTAATTTTTTTTTTCCCTCACAGGAACCTCGTTGCGATAATTCAGCCCTCAGAATTCAGCACTCAAAGTCCACATCTCATAATTCACAGGTTCATCGTGTTTTAATTCAAGCGATTTAAGCACTAAAGCCCTATATTTCCTCCCCCTCCCCCTCCGATTCTCCTTTTTCCGTTTAAAGCAGCCCCATTCCAACACGGACCGCATTAAGCAATATTTGCATGCTCCCGAGCACCCTTACACCCGGGCTGGCTAGTCAACACTTCACTGTCTAGTTCAGGGACTCCGTTGTCGGAGCCCCAGGACAGGACTCTGTAAAAACAAAATTCGTGAGAAATGTCCTGGCCCCGATGGGGCCAAGGGGTGCTCGTCTGTGCCGGAGCGGTTTGGGGCCCCACCAACGGATGTGGGCGGTATATGGCTAGTGGATACTGCAAGATTTATGAGCACACCACTACCCATATTTCATAAAATATTTATTTTAACGTTAGCCCCAACATATTTGGGGCTTCTTGTGCTCTGATGTGGTTTTGCTTTCAATGGCGAATGGCTCAGTTCCTCCCCCACATGGGGAACAGGAGGGCCGATGCCCTTTTAAAAGCATTACCGCGCTCCTCTACACAAATTGAGTGTCTGATAAATTGGCGAGTTTTCTAATGAAACGTTAAAGAGTTGGGGGCCCCCAAATCTACAGACACGGACCGAGCATGGCTGTAGTCATCAACCGCATTTTCTAGCCATTCAGGGAAGAATGATTTGTAAACAGGAATAAGCACCCTGTAGGAATGCAGCCGCCTGGATATGTTGGGGAGGAACGGGACGACAATGCGGAATTTCTGGAGCGCGTTATGCGAAAATAAGTGAACAACTCAATCCTGGCTACGAATACCGGATATGAGTGGGACTTTGAAAAGATTTTACACTCATGCTACTAATGGATGAAAATTAAAAGGACTTTCAGCAAATGAAGTGTTTCAGAGGGCGTAAAATATTTGCTCATATATTATCTTTTCAGGATTTTTGAAAAGTCCGAGCAAAAATGAAGAATTTTTTTTAAAATTTTCAGTCTGTCCTAACATTCTTATTTTACTTTTCTATTTATCTATTTGTAGTAAGAGGTTTAAAGTTTTTACGTCAGGGTAACTTTTTATTTTAAAGTGTAAATTAACTTGACGAGGGGAAACATTGCACTCTTAGAAGCAATTCTCGTTTTATCCAATTTCACGCCGCTGAGCACGAGTAAATTTAGGTAAAATCACTGATTACTTTTCATACTTGTTATCTAACATTTATCGACAAGTACCTGTGTGATTTGCGTTTTTACGATTCAACTGAAAAAGGACCATAGCCATGAGTGAAAATCGTTTTAAACTAAATGTTAAGTTCTTTTAGTTAATTAAATAACTTTAACTTGTCCTTTAATTTTTTGATATTAAAAATTTGCATCCACAAGTAAGTTTTTGATATAATTTACCACAGTTTTACTTCAAGTTACTAGAGGAAAGTTTTAATACTCGTAAATAAACATATTTAAGCAGAAACCGCAGAAAGTAATTGCATAAAATCTGCACAGCAGGTTTCATTTGTGATATAAACCGCTATGAAAGGATTTTATGAAATTCTTCTCTTAAGGGCGTGAAATAGGGGATGTAATTTTGTATGAAAATTCTTAAAACCATGAAAATTATTACTTAGCCTTTTGGTTAGATATTGCCAATAAGTTGTTCCAACGTTTTTGGAAAATCATGCTCTAAAAGGGTACATTAGATGACCAAAGTTTGTATGAGGGTTCCATTGCTTCTAAGGTTAAAACAATGAAAATTGGTATTAGTCAAAGGTTTGTCTTCCTAAAACCCGAAAGCGTACATAGGTACTTAATTTTAAGCCAATAGTGTAAATCGCTATTACCTATCCATCTGTTAATTTTGAATTGACGGATTTTCATACAAACGCTTATCCTCCATTTTAACCCTATTCTGTTTCTATTTCTATTTATTTCAGGATCCACGTGGACGATGTCGCAGGGAGAAAGGTATAGTATCTAATAAATATAAAGAAAGTTGTTCTTACCTCAAAATATTTTCCCTCCAGCATTACAATTTCCAAAATTTAAAGTTCAAAGGTTCAAGGTTGAGGTTCCTTTCAAAACAGAAAGGACACCATCACGACGGCCTGTCTGCAAATTTGAGTGGAATTTCGAACTAACCGAGAAATCCTGAATAGCACTACCAAGTTCCGTCCCTCATTCCGCAAATGAATTAAAATTACCATGACCCTCCCGTGTAGACTCCGCCACCTCCTCCAGAGGCCCCTTTATTTACCCGGGAGTAGTGCTCCATCGGAAGAGCGCCCCCGGTGGCGGAGCCCCATCGACTCCACCTAGCACCTGCTAGAGAACACAGATTTAGACGCTCGCTGCCGCCACTGTAAGCCACCGCAGACGAGAAGTGCTCAATCAAAGTAGAAAAGGGCCGGGGTTCGAGGGCTCGGGATGCTGCGGTATCCTGCGGGATGGGAATAAGCCGCAGCCATCAAAATTGGCACCGGAGCGTACCTGGGACCAGAGCGAAACCGCGTAATGGGAGCTGCAGTCAATGACCACATCACGCCATTCTGATAATAAAGTCCTGTGGGGCCCTGTGGGGTTTTTGATAATTAATTTCACTGATTGGCAAGAAAAGCACCCGGGGGGCTCCAGGAGGGGCCAGGGTAGGCCGGTCAGGAAGCCAACCAATGCCAAGTGTGATTAATGGCTTCTATTCGTCATGTCAATTTATATGTCTATTTTGCGGTGTTTCCGGATTTATTCTGGGGGATTTAATTTATTTTACCATCCCTTTTCGGCACTCGCTTCCCGCGGGGGGCTTAGGATCGTGTCTGGGATTTTTCCAGGCGCAATTTGTCCCTCCGGAAATTTGCCATCTTCGGGGCAGCTCGATTTTCTCCATCCGGCTGGGCTCTGTGTGCATTTTTCGACTTGGACGCCTTTCGGGTTTGTTTTCCGGATGCTGGGGACAATTTTCTTCTTTTTTTTTCTGAGCACATCCTTGGTCCACTCCACTTCTTTCCAGGGACTGCCGAAGGATGTCCTGCACACCATTTGTCTATAGATTGGCACTGTCGGTCCTTCGTGGTCTGGGACCCAAAACGGATGGACGAAAAACCCGAGACCCGGTCCCAGAAACAGATTTAATTTTGTGGCAAGTCGCCTTTAGCAGAATGCTGCGATCCTAAGATTTTTATAAGAAGGAGGTTAGGGGGATGATTGAAGATGGCATCGCTGGGGGTACTGTTCGAAGAATTTTTCATTTAAAATTAAATTATGAGACGGAAGTGGCAGTTTATCGGAACTGTTCCCCTCGGGATAGCTTGAGACGCTTATATCCCACTTAAGTCGCTTTGTTGAAGGATTTACAGATTTTTGATATAGTCCACTTCACTTAAATGAATTAGTTATACCATATCTTTATAGTACCACTATACCTGCGTTAGGTACGAATTGAAATGAGGCAAGTACTAAATGGAATAATTCATACTGCACTATAAAAGCTAACAATTTAGATGATTATAGCCTTAAGAATTCTAACTATTATAGTTGTTGACGTCCTATATTCATTGTTCGGTAAATAATGCACATTATACATTTAGCGGTCTTAATATTGATTTAGATTGATTTACGCCCAGAGAGTTGAAAAACATGCTTTTAAAAAATCTTAATATGTTTAATCCAGCCTCTATTAATTGCGGTAGGGAATTATGGTTTTATATTTTAATACTATTATTATTGTGCATAAAAACACCAAAAACAGTGTTCTGTGCCGTCATTGTGATGACGTCAGAAATAACACCTCATTAATTAAATGAGCGCTCTCAACTAAAATTGTTGACTCCTCAAATAACTTATTGTAATTTGAAAGCAAAATGCGATGCACCTAGTTTTTGAAACTTTTTTTGAAGAAAAACACAAAATTTTAATAATGTGTTGCTTAAAGTCGTATACAATCCTCACATGTTTATCATTATTAACAGAATACTATTGAAATTAGATGTAACTTAACTCTAAACGTAAAATATGATGGGAGCAACTCTTAAACCGAATTATTTAAAGTTTACTTATCAATTATCTATTCAAACATTTTTCATAGTGATTGTAGATTAAGCATTATAAATTATTAGCTCACACTTTGTATTATTTCTAATACGAATTAAAATCTTAGGTGTAATAATAATAATAATGAATTACTGATTTTAACAATGTATGAGTTCAGGATACCTATTAAATATAACATAGTTATTTTTGGCAATTTCAGTTGAATTATGTGATCAATATTAATTTTGTGTAAAGATGTCAATGAAATGTCATTTAAATGTAATAAGTTAATTATTAAAATTTATTCGGATATCATTAAACCCACAGGTTTAAATTTACTTGACAGTTGAACTTTATTACAATAACTATGTTTTGTTGATGCTTAACAAATCTAAATTTCTGAGTGTGGTTCGCCCGAAGTACTTCAAGGTAAAATTTATTTCAGAGTACAGTAGTTTAAGTAATTCGTTTTCCTTAATTAATTTGTGGGCATTATCTCATTCTTGCTTAAACGATGTGACATCGTTTGGATTTTCATCGGGCCATCTCCCGACACCGCCCCATGTGAGGTGGTCACATCACGGCAGAACGCGTCTGACCGGATGCACCCTAGCTGAGTGTCATCGCAAAAAGGGTTATGATTCGATTTGCCGACCACCCCCAGAAGCGCAAACAAAATCAATTCAGGGACTAGTTTCACACGACACGGCACACCCCGTGGGATAAGGGCCCTTCTTCAGGGAGATGAGCATCCTAATCTCAGCAAACGAAGACACCGTTTGCTTAGTCAGCATCCCTCTGGGATGCACTGAATCCGGGTGGGCGGTGACCCACCCACCGGGAATCCAAAAATGCAATGGGATCCCGTCCCTATCTCCTGAACTTATTTTCATCCCTTCCGCTCAATTTCGCTAGTGTTGTTCTCCCTCAGCATATCCGAACGCCTGCAAAACATCAATCGACTGAAAATATGCAAATTTTCCCTCCCCCGAAACGCAAAACGTTTTATCGTTCCACGTGGGATGATTGAGCCCAGTGGTGAAATAGGAGTGCAATTTATGGCGGGCAGGGAACCGATGCAGGGCTGGGAGATCCGGGAGCTGCTGCGAACTTGCCCGGGAATTTATGCAGCGCGTAATGCATGCAAACTCGTTTATGAAGCGCCCGGGAATTATTTTTTTTTTTGCGCTTGATGGCGGGTGCTACTATCCCCAGACCTTCTCAACCTCCCCATCCACCCCTTTATAGAGCATGTCTTGCAGCCGGGCTTCTCGCCAGGTCCTTCTATTTTTATTATATATAAATTTAACATTTTCCGGGTGACAAATTTGACACGAGCATGACGTCAATTTATTCTGCACTTTCCCCAATATGTTTACATGTGTTCCCGAGAAAGGGGAGTTTAAGGGAGAACCACCCCCGACCCACTTCCGTACAAATTGATATCGCTGTTTGACATGTTCTAGTTTATTTACAAAATACAGCAGGGGGTGCAACTGCATAAGCTTAATGGGGTAGTTAAGTGGCAAATGGTTGCGCAATTCTTTTTCCGCGACTTGCGTGGGCGTAGTTCGATTCTGATAAAACGCGGCTACATTACTCAACTTGAGCGCACATCCAACAGGAACGATGAGACGTTCCTGCCGTTGTTTTATCACGCCGTTTCCAGAAAGACATTGCAAAGAAATCGTAGCGAACATGAGCACCCTTAAGGTCTTTTCGAGGGGGTATATTTTGCCTCAAACAAATTAAGTTTCATCCCAGACATGATAAGGAGTATAGTCGCCTTAAAATCCAACCAAAATTCTCTCAGACTCATCCCACCAGGATAATTACCGGAAAAGTTTCCTATTCGCGAAATTATAATCCTGTCGTATATACTGAAATGCATTCGATTGAGATGAAAAGACAAAAATGTCGAAAGGAAACTCGGAGGAAATTCTGTTCTCGAGATTTTGCCACAATAGCAAATGATACCAAAACCCTCATTCTCAGCCTCCGGGAATATCTTTGGGAAGTTAAAAACAAACCGACGACACCACCGCATCCCACCCACAAAAATAAAATAAAAGGAGAACTGAAATACGACTGTAGAAGGGGCACAAGAAACGACAAACGAGAACTTTTCCGTCCTGGAAAATTTGCGCAGAAATAATTAAAAAGTTTTGGTTCACTAAACTTTTGCGCGGTTCACTACGTCAAAATATGCCCCTCTGTTCCAGGACCTCCTGGTCCAGGCTCAATGGAGACAGAGCCTATACCAGGACCAGGAGAATGTTTTCTTTCTTTCGAAGTGGAGGTTCCTCGGGCTGGAAGATGTCTTTTCTATTTTATTTACTTTTTTTTCGCTCTTTCAGACGGCGCGCACAGCTCCATCTTTGCGCACCCAATTGGAACCTGCTGAACGCTGAAGGAGATTTCATCAAATCTTCTTCATTGTCCTCGAGCACGACAAAGGAGGAATTGTCACATGGGTTCCTATTTCGGGATGAGAACGACTCCCGGCTCATTTATTCTTTTTTGCAACAACACCCGCACTCAGCACTCTTCCCATTGTTTGTTCAGCATTTTCCGCGTGATTTCCCAGCACAGCTTTACCTCTGATTTTTCAGGATCTGGATTTATCATCCCAATTAGTATAAACAACATCTACATATCTTTTTGAAGGTATAAAGAGCTACAGAGCTTTTCGTAGAAACTAAAATATAATTTTGTAACTACAGGAAATTACTCATTCTATTTGAAAAATTTTCCCTAAAGTACCTACATTATGTTAACTTTTATTTTTTCCTACTTTATTTCATTATATTGATCACATGTAGCTTTGCACTATATATGCACTACCTACAAATTGTAAGAGAATTGATCAACTGATTTCAAGAATTTTCTAACAAAAATTTTACTCGCAAATTTAATATTAGCAATGTTACAAATTGCATTTTTATTCAATTCTTTTAACTTTTAATGAATATTGTTAAGTTCAATTAAAATGAAAATCAGCTCAGTACTTTTAACTTGATACAAGATATATGTACTTCACGCTAATTTGAATTGAATGATGCCGAAAAAAATCCAAAACTCGCACTTGACTGGCTTTTGCTTTCTTCTTTAACCTCTTCAGGAACAAATGTTTTAAAGGTGGGAAAGTAGTCTCATATACTATATATTATTTTATTTTTGTCTACTTACATTTTACCGACAGCTACTAAATAAGTAAGCAACTGAGTCCATACATAGATTTGACAGTAAAATGTTATTAGAAAACTAAATTTAAAAAGCTTATTTTACAAATTATGTTTTTGAAACAATCCAATCATTAAAACTCATCAAACTTTATACATTGGATAATTTATTTTCTAAGATGTAGGATGTTCTTCTAACAAACTTAATCAAAGATATAATTTTTTGAAAGCACTTAATTTCTAGTAGAATAAAATGGTATCTTGAAAATTGTTGCTGTTAGTGTTAAAATTACTTAGTGACGTTTTAATTTTTGTTCGAATTATAATAATTATAATACTTGAAAATCTAAACGTACACATACATACACAGTGTGGCAATATCGTTGTAGAGGTTAAAGGTTGTCGTTAAGAAGACCTTAAAGTGTTCCTTTAGAGTGATGCTCTTTCAATGTAACATTTTCTCAGACTTTCAAGAATAGTTATCATAAATATGAACGGAAATGGTTCTGATAAATTACCCCCTGCCAGTGCGATCTCGTTGAGCTGCACCCGCGCTCAAGCCGTTCCCAACCAGTTGATACCTTTTTAATTCCCGACAAGGAAGCATTTTTCCATTATTGCCCTGCTCGACGCCGCGGCAGCGACTGCTGTAAAACTTTCATTACAAATAACAAGAGCTCAAAAGTCGTTAAGATAACACTTTCGCGGAGGATACTTGAGTTGTTCTTAAATTGTGCTACGTGAAGATGGCTCCGGGGCATAAAGTTAAACGTAATGAGCGTACGTGCGCGCGGCAGGTAGACGGCGGTGGCGGGATCCGTCGTCTTCAAAGCATCTTCAGACGTCCTTGATTATTTTCCGCTCCTTTTTTCTTTATATCTCCGGTTGAAAAGGGAACGTTCACAGTAACGAGGAATTCGAGAAGGCTGTGAAATTTCACGCGTCCTTGAAGCAGCCCTTTGTCCTTGATGGAGCGGCTGAAAATGGCAATCCAGGCGCATTCAGGACTCGAGAGCGGCGTCTGGATACCGCGAACTTATAATTGATACGTTCCCGGCTGAAATATACACCCTGCTCCCCATATGCATGCAAAATTGAACCCGGCTCAAAACAGAGTTCACGGTCGTTTCCTGGCCCATGGAGAATCCACCAGGATATTTTGGTACCTGTGGCAGTCGAATTCCTTGCTCGATTGAATTTTACAGACGCCGCAGGAATTTTTTATTTTATCATCGTCCACCGTGGCAGCAGGAACAGCATCCCGAAATATTCAAAGACTCGCCTGGGTCCTAGCATTTTCGCAGGGGATGGAATTTCAATGAGACGAAGACCCGCATATTCCGTCATAAAAATTGATTTTTTTTCCCAGGGATATGATGCGATTTTGAGGGTGTAGTGTTGCTATTTAATGACATTTTTCGGCCGGGGGAGTGGCTTTTATGGCTGTGTTAGCATGTACATCGGCCGGAACGTTTATCACCTTGACGAGCCATGATGCAGCTCCTCAGGGAATTTTCAAAATGTGATAAAACGCTAAAGGAGAAATATTTAGGAGTACCATAAATAGAGAGTTATGGCCGCAATAATTTTATCTGGTGGCCCTAAATTGCCGAGGGGAACCAGCTTGCTGGACCCTGCTCCCGAGGACGTTTCACTTTGTCAGTGGCACAATCACCAAACGCCACAAATCATACGCTACGACTGTAGTGCCGAATAAAGAGGCTCGTAAGTGCTCAAATTTATCATCCTGCAAAACTGAAACGGCTGTAAAACGGCTGTAAGCTGAAAGGCCATATGTAAGTACTTCTTTTGTGAATAAATGATTTTTTTAAACAGATTTTAACGAGATATTTACCATATTATGTATACCTACTTGAAAATTTCAGCCACGTTTACCACAATTCTAACCAATACTTAAAAGGAAAGTATCACCCTATAATAGCTATCGAGTGCGTAAAATTTTGCTAAAATAAATCAAAAATACAACAGTTAAAATGATACTCGTATTTTGAATATGAATAGACAGTCAGAATCATCACCACATTTAGATACCTTAGTCCTTTTAAAATATTTTAATAAGTATACAATGACATATAAATCCAAATAGCAAAGTTAGCTTCCAGATTTTAAGTATTTTTCGGTATTTTTTTGTCTTGTTACAAGGAAGAACTCAATTGGATGTTTTCAAATTTTCAATCTTTAAAGATTTGAAATTGGTGTTCTAACATAATTTTAAAAACATTTTTTCTTAAATAGCCAAAATTCTTAAAGTTATCCCCAATTCATAATGACGCGTCTTCATTAGAACTCGTTGCTTACGGAGAATTGTGGTGATCGGAATGTTTTTTTTATATTAATAATCAAAATAACTATAGAACTCTATACAGATTTAAGAATTAAGAGACTTTGTGCTTATACTTAAAATTTTACATGATATTTTCTTAAGTAGTCAATTAAAATTACTGGAAATCCAAACGAAATAAATAATATTTTTAATAAAATAATCAACTTTTCAAAAATAATTTGTTTACCTTACACAAGAAACGGTTTAATTCCTAGAAATTAAGAAAGTTACTCCAGCTCTGACTAAATCCACTCAACCGTATTAAAGAAAACGTTTCAATCCTTATGGCAACATATGTTCCCTCTACCTTTTTGGGACTGGTCTGGATGACTTCGAGCCCACCAACCCTCGGATCGAGTTCCCGCCCACTCCCCCACATAAGCTGAACTTTTACAGTCAATTAATGTACAACAGCCGCCGGTGTGTTTTTTGATCCAGCAACAATAAAATCAGAGGGGAGCCCTGTCGCAGCGGTGGTTCGAGCCCTTAGCCCTTAGGGAAGAGATGATAGCGAAGTGAGCCGAGTGTGTTTAACGACAGAATCGCTTCATCCCTTAATGGCGGGCTCTGGTCGACCGGGGCTCGGCCCGCCTGGATCAGTACTGGGTACGAACCGAAAGTTTTTAGCCCCCTTTGATGCTTACTTAATTGATTCAGTCGGATGTGGGCGGCGACGACGACGATGGCGACGGCGTCCCGGCGCTCGGTTTTCCTCTGCCTGCTGGCCGCTCTGATCATTTATGCTGTTTATTAACTTTTCCCAAAATTAAAAGTACACCCTGTAAGCACAGCTGCTATATGGATGGCGACTAAATTGTTCCTGCATGATAGTCTCATTAGAAGGATCATGAGGTCCTTGGGGACGAAGTGGAAAATCCTCAATTAGTTTAACGAGTTGGATATCAAGAGTGTTGGCAGTTATGAATATGTAAGGTAGGTTTACTTAAATACGAAGAAAGATACATACATATTGGAATGGTTTCTATTGCCAAATTAATTAGTTATTAATTACTTACGCACAACTCAAAAAAAAAAAACCAATTAAAGATAAATGTATCGAATTTGGTATCAAATGAAAGAAACTTCAAACAGATGAAAAAACAAAAAGTTTTGAGTGTTAATATGTGAATAAGTAATAAGCAAAATAAATTTATTATATTTAATCATATGTATATATATACAACCTAATAATTTCCTTGCAACTAAAAATTTGTATTATATATGAAATAAAAGTTAAAAAACTAAAACCGAAACCAAACCAAATATATATAAAATGTTATGGAGGAAGGTCCTGATTCAATTACAAAAGTCTTGGATTTAAAATGGTTGCAACCGGAGCCCATAGAAAATCTAAAATTAAAGAAAGGTTTGTTTTAAGCTTGTGCTAGTAGGATTTTAATTTTTAAACTTTTATTGCATTTTTAAATCCGATTGCAAACCTTTAAATTTTTTTGTATATTATAATTACATATACTTATTTCTGTGGTTAATATTAAAATGAATAAAATGAAAATTCAATGAATCAATTTCGTCAGAATAATTGGAAAATTCAGTGAAACATTTTGGAGCTGCTTGTGGATTCATTTGGCTTGCGGCGTAATTTTCTTACAATTCGCAGTGCTCGAAAAATGAATGAAATGGCGTTAACCAATCACGGAATTGTCCGTGCGCGAAAAATTATAATCATCCCGAGCTGTGACGCACCGGCCGACCTAATTGCATGTTAAAGCGCCCGAAAATAATTCGCAGTCACCGCATAAAGGGCGAGTAGGGGCCCAGTTCGAAATGGAATTTCGTACTCAATTACGTCCAAATTTTATTTTATTATTATTTTTTATTGCGTTCACGCGCACGTCCCTCCAGTGCATTATCAATGGACCGTCACAGTGGCGGCAAAACGGTTTCACAGCATCCTCCCTCTTTTCCGCGATAAAACGCGAGTATGCTCATTCAGCCAGGTAAAAACAAATTAATCAGAAAAATTACTGAAATCTCATTAAATTCATTAAGCAGCGTGTGTACATAAATCACCACGCAAATATTGCAAAACCAGGGGATGGGTGTGACTTTGATATGTATGACAAGGCGTGCAGTGGAGTAATTTAAAATGTCGATTATCGTTAAATCTTGTCAGTGCGTCGGCGAATTAATTGGACCCCTTCTGATGTCAATTTACCCATCAATCACAGATGCTCCGGCTTTAACGATATTAGCGATTTTCGCTTAATTAATTAACCAAACCAACTTAATTACGACGCTAATGAAAAGACGCAAGCAACAACTTTCTCAAAACATCAAGCTCTTTCAACGAGTTTAACAGGGGATCAAAGTTATTTAATTTTAAGCCGTTTTACGAATTTTCTGTTGCTCAAAGTCGTCCTTTCAGCAGCTCTGAACATTTAAGTGTAATAAACAAAATGAATATTTTATCAAAAGAGTAAAAAAAATATTCAATATGACGAGCACAATGAAATTTATTAATTTAAAAATTAAGTAAACATACCCCATAAATTCAAAAATCATATCAATAAAACCTCATGCAATTTTAATTAAAATATGGTAGGTACTTAAATTGTTTTGGGACACTGTATATACAAATTTCGAAAAAGGATTAAACTATGTATGTATATTAAAAACATATAAAAAGTTATGATAAATAACAATTAAAAATAATTATTGTATTTCTAGAGACATGTTTGCAATTTTTATTGCTGCGAAAGAATAAAATATGTTTTAATTAAAATGTTTGTAGTTAAACTGTGACTATACCAAGTTTTGTGAACTCATTGAAATTCACCAAAAATTGAAGTTTGGTAATCTTTTATTGCCCTCCCGTATTAAATTTGAGGTGCTTCCTTCCACCTAAGGCCCCGCCACAATATCCCGTGATTATCCTGTTTGTGCAAACTAAACCGAAGGGCCATTTTCTGACGCAAACGTGCTTCCCAGCGACTGGTCTATTGGAGCGAAAATTTTCAACATCCTGAATTTGAAATTTTTCTCGTTATACTCGTTATGCGGCCAGGAAGCTCCCGGAGGAATTCGAGCTCATTTGCAACGATCGTAAAAATCCTGGCCACAAACACAGCAGCGCATACTTCCTTACGAGTTTTCAGTTTGCCCTCGAAACGATGGAAACCGATACGATTGGGTTTTATTACCTTTATGTCGTATACCCCAAAAACACTTTTCCTAGTTTTGTTCAAAAACTTTTGTGCCCAACAGAACCCTTACCGAGGGGTATCAAAGCGGCCGTTATTAGCCCATTCGTGCAGCCCTCTTGTTGCACTTTTAGCAACTCTTGAGAAGTTAGCACGTTCCTTGGCACAAGGACCCTCCAGAGCCGGTGGGGCCCATTGTGGAAGAAGTTTGGATGCTTTCTTTGCCGGCTCCCCAGCACTGTCCGGACCCTTTGTTCCCGTCCCTGCAAAAGATGTGATCCGCCCCTCTGCCCCCCAGTCGACTCCAGGCGCCATAGTCCAGGCCGTATGCGGGTTTTCGAAGTGCATCCCGACGACCCGACAGACAGACAGACAGGCAGACGGATGACAAGGGATGCAAACTCTACTCGTCTAAGGGTGTAATGCACAAAACAGGACATCAAAACAGTTGCTTATCCATGCCCGTGCTCATGCTCAAGCTCATGGTTCTTCTTTCTTTGCAGCGTCTGCAAGGCGTCCCTTTGCCCGGCCCGACGCCGCCGCCCGCCGCCGCTACGCTGACAAGCACGCCCACCCGGAGGAGGAGATTACATTGTCCGGATGAGTGGAGAACAAGGACTCCTTTGAGACGATCATTTTCTTCCCAACAAGATAAACGTGAAGTGGGACTTTGTTTAGACCGAGGGAGCTCCTTACACCCCCTTTTCTGGGGCTGACTTTCGAACAACTTCAAGCCCGGCTGGCGGAGTCTTTGATCATTTCGTTGTTCGGTTCGTTGGATACTCGCCGGGCATCGAGCCCCGGATGGTGCGATGTACCCAGCATCTTGCAGGGTGCAGCAGAAGGCAATCGCACAGTGGGGCGCAAATCATGCGACCATTTGCGGTCTTTATGCCCGACGGGGGGCCAAATAGTCCGCTGCTAGCAGAAACCTCACAATTGTTGCTTTGAAGGGCGGCCAACCCCCTTTCCATCGGGGTTTCTACGGAGGGAACACGACCGACTGTTTGAACTTCTGCTCGACTTGCGGCAGCGGCTAATTAAATTCAGCAAAGGAATTCCAACACATCTTGCAATCACAGACATACATATTTCAATCTGTCCTAAAATCCTTAACGATTCGCCTTACTTCTTGTAGTAGAATTTTTCAGCCGTTCAGTATCACGCCAATTTACTAACATATATAATATATTAAAAAATCATCAACTTAGATAAATTAAAAATATTGGTTTTAAAATCTGAAAAAGTTTCGTCTATCAAATTTTTCCTCTCAGTTAAAGTTGACTTTAACGTATATTTTCACTTCATACATATGTAAAAAATGTTTTCAAACATATAATTCGATAAAAAAATAAATAAATCGATCTTGTTTCTGTGGAAGTTTGCAATTTGCGAAACTCCTCTGTATAAAGAGCTATGAGTCAAAATGAAGTAGTCGCAAATTTCTTTTCATATTAATAATACAGCAATAACCTGAGAATTTACTGCAATAATATAATAGTTACATTGTATTTATATATCAAAATAGTACCAACAGGAAGTAATTTCAAAATTATGAACTTATCCCTTTCTAATCTCTGTATATAGTACATATGGATGTTCATATTTCTACATATTTCTAAAGTCTCGTTATTTATTGTATACTATACTTTAACTCTTAAATTTCTTCTTCATCTTTAATAATGATTATACAATTTTGAACAAATTTCTTTTGTTAAAACCCAAAAAATGTATTCTTACAAACTAAAAATCAGCTGTTAAAACTGAAAACTCTCTCTTAATACTACTATCACTAAAACATAGCAAACACAAAACGTTCTAAAATTAAAGAGCTTTCTAACTATAAGGATGTCACAAAAAATTTATTCACTATCCTGTTTGCCGTCGTGGTTTTATTGCCTATATTTTAGCGATATATTATAATTCTTAGGTATAGAATTACGTGAGTAAATTCAGAATTATTTTCATTATTTTGTATAATTCGTAGCTTTGATATGTGACTACGACTCATCAAAGACTTGGAATACCTATTAACTTATAAGAAATTCAAATGTAATTTAATTATAAGTACTAGTTAGTAATGATAAATCTGAATTTATATGTATGTATGTATTTAGAGAGTGCATTTATCTGAAATCGTCCTTGCTAATATATGTAAGAAACAACCGATTAAATATGAGATAAACTCAAATGTTCCGTACTTTAGCTTGATCAAAAGGACTTTTTCTTTGAAATAAGTTATTTGTTTTAATGAAGTGTTGATAGTTTTCCTTCAATATAGACCAAAGAGCAAAATACCTTTGAATTTCTAGAAACTATTCCTCTTACTTCTTGAAAAGATATCCTCAATTTGAAATCTAAATGAGTCTCGGGGACACAATCGGTTCCCGTAATTGGCTCACCTGAAGCGATGTCTTCCGAGAGATTTGCGATGTTCCCGTCGGATGTGAGTGTCCTGCTCCTGCCACCCACTATCCGACCGGAAACCGCACGACCACCTCTAGGTTCTCGCCTGTTAGTCCTGTAATAAATTCGAGCAAAAACAGTGTGAATGCTGGAGAAATGTTCTACCTGGGCCTGGTCGTCACACACCAGAAATAGCTTTTAATTGGAATTTATGTGACGTGAACCCTTGTCCTTGTCAAGTCGGTCCACTCCATGAAGTCGTCCGAACAACTGTTCGAAGAACATTTCCCGGCTCGTATGGGGCTCCAACGGGAGCACCTACAGCCCCCTCGATAAGTGAGGGAAGCACCTCCAGGATAGGCGCACAAATTTATGAGCGTTTTCTATGTTTCGACCGGAAATTATTACTCTCATTGGGGCCTGTTTGTGTCGCCGGGAGATTTATATTAATTGAGCCGCTGTTTATCCACTTGCTTGAATAAAAATTCCGTCTGAAAGGGAAGTGAGTGCCTTTCACGATTAATCCTTTCCTCATTACCCTGAGCAGCCCTTTTAATCTACTTGACTCGCGCTCAGTGGCTCTGGGGATTCCTCAGACGAATGCACGAGAAGCCGGGGCATGTAAATGAGCGCTTTCTTCGCGGGCGTGAACTCGAGCACCTAGCGGAATGAGGGCGGGGTGGCCAGGAAGGGCACCTCCACCATAGTCGAGTTGGAGCTTCCTAGCCACCCCCTCGTCCGTCGATCCCGGGGTGCATTCCTTTCGCGCTTCGCTGTGCATTCGAAAAGTTTTGAAATAATCTCGAAAATTTGTTACTCTAGCTGCGGGGGTGTGCCCTTTTAAAGCCCTACATCCGCAGACGAGGTGAAGAGTTCGGTGGCGAAGCCTGTCAGCGGTGAGCACTTTATCTTTCCTCAGGAAACTGACACAAAGCGCGTAGTTATTCCTCTTGATGGATTCACCTCTGCGAGCACCTGGGCATCACACGTGGAGTGATGGGTGCTTCTACACGCGTCGCTGCCCTTCCTTGGTACTTTGATGGTGATGTATTGGCGGGGTCCTTATCCTTCCCTTTTTACTGCTTGAGCTAACGCAGGGCATAAATCTTACGAGAAATTTAAAGCTTCAGCGGTCAGAGCTAAAAAATCTACAAAAAGTATAGCGCCCATAAACATTGCTTAACTGACAACAAAAATTAAAAATTAATTTAAATTTATAACCTTATAATCGTAATAAATTAACGACTATTTTGAGTTTAAAAAGTCGAACTATTGAAGCTATTATACCTTCGTTCTGAATATTCTCTCTATAGAAAATGTACTAATTTTTGAACTAAATTAGTTTCTACCATTAAAGAAAATAAATCGGTCCTATTGTACATGTGTATATGTACATACATACCATATATGCTTATCAACATTCCCTGAAACTGAAATAAATTTTAATGATATCTAATAATAAAAACAGCGCATATTTTCCTAATAGTCGTAGAAACAATTTCTTTTATCTAATGCTAAATTAACTAATGTCCTTAGACTAAAAAAATACGACCTTTAACCCCTTTTTTTACCCTACCGGTGTTTAAAATTTTGAAAATGTCCGCAATAATTTAACATAACTCAAATTGATTATCTACTGCCCTACATCAGATTAAATTTTTTTTTATTTTTTTAATTAATACATGAAGTCATCTGCATTTTGCATGCACATACAAATGTGACGTTTGTACCTTCCATTATCGTAGTTATAATCGTGTTTCGTGATACTAATTGCTTTTTAATATCGTTCTCACTATAAAATTGTTTAATTAGAAAACATAAGATTAACATGCACGCCGGCTAATGACTCCTACTTCCTTCATGAATCTCAATATTTAGAACCACGCAAAATATTAATAATAAGCAGAAATCTAATTTCGAATTTATTTATACCTTCAACAGTATTAGAGGCTATAAACATAGGTATTCTAAATTATTTATATTTGTGGTAAGATGGAGTTAGTTTATTTTGATGATCCTTTATTTCACATTAAAAGTTTATTAATAGCCCTGTATAGGATATTCTAATTCAAGTGTAATTTTTTGCAAATGTACTTTGGTGCAAGAATTTAAAATAGTGATTAAGAGATGTATTTTCTATCTCTAACCATCACACTTCAGAAAAGTATCGCAAATAATAAAGCCATCCTCTGGGACTACATTTGCTGGGGATGATCTCAAGGATCCTCCTATCACCGGTGGTGTTAGGTTGACCTAAAAGACTTCCGCCACCGACACCAGCCGGAGCTCGAGGTCCTTCTGGTGTCCATTAAGAAAAGAGCAACTTCCCTGGGCACACCCACACCAAGTTGCGGCCTTCCCTATTGCGAAGAAAACTTTCCCTCAAAACTTCGCCCGAGATGATCCCGAGGCTGGAGCTCCACTGGCTCCTTGCACATTCAGGGACCAGCTTAGCGAACTATTTTGGTCACTTCCGGGAGGTGATGGAGGTGCTCCCGCTTCCCGCCCTTGGGTCAACTTGTGACGCTTTTTTCAATATGCTCCCAATGAAAGTTTGCTACACGCTGCAGAAAGATTTATGTTTGTGTATGCGGCAGTCAGGCCGAAGTTTATCTTAATCAAAATCGCTTGAGGATTACACGTGACAACAATTGGTGGGAAGTTAATCTTTTGATTCATCCATGGTTGAAGTTTAATTGGCCTTCGAGCAGCAAACTTTGAGGCTGGTGTGTGACATTTGTCAGCCCGACCGATGCGGGGGTGTTGCTTTCCTTGAATAATAAAAGCAAATGTTGGGTTTTATTCCGGAACTAGGATTTAGATTGGCATAGTCCGAAACACGTGTCTTTTAGATGTAAGATTTAAAACATTGCAACTTTAGAACCGATAATAGCAAAACATGTCTTAACACATATGTATGTATATTAATTGTTATCTACAGACTTTCTATTTCAAATAATAACCAAGACTCATAAAACGATATGTACTTCAATATAGATCATGATACACTATAAGCCTAGCGACATCTGTAGCAGGTCTAGGAGGGAAGAATCCTCGAAATATCGTTTTACTATATATTCAATACATAGCCCCCAAATGTACTAATTTTTATGAAAATTCCGTAAAGCACCTAATTATCATTGTAAATAAACTCCGATTAAAAAAATATTATTACTTTAATTATAGTATTTTTTTAAACGCATTTATGAACACCAATAACGACTATAAAGTTTAATTTAAAATAAAAATTTTCTTTTGTGACAGAAAAAGGGGAAACAAATGTAGAAAATTCACGTACCTTAACGCTTCCTGAGGGCCATAAATTCAAATTAATTTTAATCCGCATTTTACCAATTATTTCCCTTACAAAGTAGTTTAAGAACAGGTAAAAACGAAAAACAACAAAATCCAATTTAAAGGCAAAAGGCCCCGAGATATAGTGAACCATTAAAATTTCGAAAGATAAAAGAGAGCATCTCTGCGGGGGCGAATCTCCTCCCACCACAGCCTATTTTTGCAAGTAATAAACTGTGAAAAAAAATTAAGAGACATCGCAACGATTTTCTTGCTTTTTTCGTTTACTTTTATTATTATTATTTTTTGCTTTTCTGAGACTTTTATTATTCCTCTCATATTACGTATAATTCATTACCCCCGCGAAGATTTTACGTCTTTTCGGGGACCGATAACATTCCGGAAGTGAGTTCATTTCATCCCAACTCCACTCACCTGAAGGCAATAGACTGTGCGGAGTCGTTCGTCTGCTCAATGGGAAAGAAATCTTACCTCCGAATCCTGCTGAGTTTTTAGAGCAATTTTTATGTCATCTTGAGCTTTCTTCCTCTGCGTCCTTGGACCGGGGAATCGCAAATTAAAAGATTATGAAGAAAAAAGAAAATTGGAGCACAGAAGACGGAATAAAATGAAAGAATTATTACAAAGAGCTCTGCAGATCTTTTCCTGGTTTTTCACTATTTTTTAAAGGTAAAACATTATTAAAGAGAAGTTTTTCTTCAATCTAGTGTCCTTTAAAGTAGGAAGCTACAATTCTAAAACATTTTTTCTTAATTCCTGTACTCATTTAAAATGATAAAATTTCACAATTTTTACCTAAAAGACTAAATCAAGTATTCAAAGGTTAAAAGTCCTTACAAGTTCAAAAACTTTTGCTCGACTAATTAATTGGTTTAACTCTAAATACATACCCGAGTTGTGCTCGGTTCTGACTTGATTAAACTATTATAAATTTCCCAGAGATGAAGTTTAGAAGCAAATAAATTACGTAATTTAAAACTAACCAGAATTCATAATTTGTATTTATTTATTTATCATTAAGATCTAATGTAGCATTGCAGAAAGAAACAAAAAGCCATTCCGCATGATAAATTAAAATGAATAATTGAATAAAAGTTTAATTTCTAATGGCTTTATGTATGTCTAAAATGTATATTCGTATTTTAAAATTGTTCTGGTATTCTTGTTTCATCATAAATTAATATTTCACATGTAATATTGTTCTAAATTCAGAGGACTCTGTACAAACACTGAATCCAAACAAATTTTGAATATAATTTGACGACAGAATTTCAAATTTGTTCTAGGGTACTTAATAAAGTAATGTAGTGTTTGGGGGTTAAAATACCCAAAAATTCAGCAGAATTTGCAAACTAATGTTGAAAATTAGCCGGGTGTCAGCCCTTGCCCAGAACCCGTCTGTAACTCAGGAACACTTAATTATGTTGTGCACATTGTGACAATTATTACAACTATATCATATCAGTCCAGTTCGTGGTTAGCCATGTGGAACCACTTGAGGTCGTCGGGTGCAGACCAGAGACACCCTGGGAAATTATCAACGTCACTTGCAGGTCCCAGCAACATGCTGACCACAGCGTCCTACTTGACACCAGGATCAAGTGCAAGGAACAAGAGGCGTCGCAATGTGGGGGTGTGGGAGGGTTTAGGGACACAAAACCCTTTGGAGGTTCCCGGGATGGGCCACTGACGCTCCTCGAGGATGGCAAATATTGAAATTAATTTCGTATCGCTACCGAACAAGGAAGCACTATACACTCTGCCGGACAATTCGGGAGCGATAGTGCAACTCCGGCGCCCCAGTGAAATTAAAATGCCAACCAGAGTGGAAGAAGTGATATCATTTCCATTATTGCGTTTCTGATCCGCTGAACAACTGCCAGCTGCACGCTGCACAATTTCATCACTTTCTTTGCAGCCCCCGCCCCAAAGGACTTGTTTTTGGGGTAGAGGAATTGGTCAGAAATGGCCGGAATCGCCCCGAATGGCCAGTTCTTGTTAACATTTTAATTGAAATTTTGTTTTTCCCACGCGCCATCGTTCCACGTATTAACACCATGTCAGTTTATTGCAACGCCATTCGGCGAGTCTCAATTTATGGCCCCTGCTGATGGCAGGACTTCTCGTTTTTCATGAGAAATTACATCGCTGCGTGAGACTGAATCATTTAATTCAATAAAAATGAGGAGAAACAATTTCGAGTTCAGAACAAAAATGTCGTCTGGAGATAAGATTAATCTTAAATCATGATTTAAACTAACATAAACTATACTTAAAGAAGGCTTGAGCTAAGTCGAAGTGGAGCTTTTTAATTTGGTTCAGCTCGCTTATATGTATATTACAAGATGTAGGATTTTCCGATTAAATTTAAGCTCAGTTACATATTACTATACAAAGTAATAATTAATAATTAAAAGGTTAAATATAAAAATATTAAAATAGTTTGAAAATGGTTAAATTTATATTATCTTGGTTCATTTCATTTCATTTATTTACTTAGTTATTTCAAGGTTGACATTTTTCCACAGGGTAAGAAAGGTTAAATTCAGTGCTAGAATTAATAATTCATTTAGCTGTATTATTAACTACGTTTGCTAAAGAATGTCAAGTAAGTAATATTACAATTTGGTAAAAATTCATTAAAAACCCATTGATGTTATCTTGGTTAAAATAAGAAGTTTGTGTGCCAAAGTTCATATGTTACACATAAAATTTTCATAGCTGAAATGCCAACTTTGCAAAATTCGATACATAAATATATCTCATATTTTTTGAAAAATAAAAACAGATATTGTACTATATTTCTAAAGTGACAACTCAAATGCACAAACATTGCCCTTTTGTGAATTCTTATAATAAATTTGATTGTAGAAGAAAATGCCCATGAAAAATGTACCTCAATAAAAGGATATTACACCGAAAAAAATTTAAGCTTAAGGACGAAAAGAAAAATTTCGTTTTCGTGCAGTCCGTGCCTCTGCAGCTAATGGACTGCTAATGACGTCAAGATGTTTTAGAAAGAACCGAGGCGAACACGGCACTGTGCGACTCGTCCATTTATCACGGTGTCGTGAGTTTTATTAAAAGGCGCGTCATCTCGACGGACTAATTAATTACCAATGTCACAGAGGTCGACCAGAGATAATTTCACCTCTCTAAGACGCTTTACCTTCCTGTCCCCTGGTGTCGTGCTTTTCCTCGAATTTCTTCTAGCCAAGAAAGAACAGGTAACGTCCCTTAAAGGACACGATGACCACAGGAATGACTGGAGCCGCTCTTTGCTGCAAGGAAAAAGATTTGTCCTTCTTTGTGAGGTGGTCTTTGGCTTGCTCTTGGAACTTTGTCTAAGCCTGTGGCAATGGCCTCAATGAGTCAACACCTAAAGCCGGCTGTACATTAAAAACTGAAAAGGAATCTTAAAAAGGGTTCTACAGAATCTAAAGAGACATGTTCCAGTTCAGTGATCTACGTCAAGTTACTTCAGTGCAATTTTAGAGAGAAATATCCAAATAAATTTCGTTTTTAGTAGAAGATATCTTCGAATCTTTATTTCTTTTATATACAAATGGTCAGATAAAGCATTATTAATACTTAATACCTTTTCTAATTTTAATGAATAAAATTATTTTCATATAGGATAATATAATAAATATAATATCAATATTTATTTTTAAAAATATTTAGGTACAATTATTTTTAAGGGATGAAACAAGATATGTATCTATTTTATCATAAATTTTACTTCTAGAAGTTCATTATAATTTCAATGAATATCCTGTAAAAACATGTTATATACCTGACCTTCTTCCTAGGTTTTAAAAAAACATATTTAAAATATATTCCGAATTATGTGCAATATACATATTTACATATATTCTGAATTTTGGAATTTATTTACCCGACAAAAAGAACTATGTACCATATATTCAGGAACATATAACTACTACTTATATATGAGCATCAAAATGTAATTTTACTGAAGTATGGTATATTGGTTGGGCATGATTTGGGCTAAAGTTTTTTCAAAAATTTTGCAGAAATATTCTTTTGATACTCAGAAAGGTCATAGAAACAATTAAAATAGTTATATTATGATAGTAAAGAGTTTATTTAATTGAATTAAGTAATAGATCTTTGCTACGCTAAACGTATTTAATTGAAACACATTAAACCTCGCATTTGTAGTATTAGTTAAGATACTTGAGAACATCATTTTAAAGTCAAAGCAAACTATGTATACTGGTATAATTCGAAGGCCAGCCAAATTTTGCAACAGTCCAAAAATCGCGATAGGGCACCTTTTGAGGTTAGTCGAGCAGAAGACAAGCATGGCCCTGCACAATTTAAATGCTGTAAAATCAGCAGAGGGCTGCTGCAAGTCATCCCACCATTTTTCCATCACTTTCGCTTCATTAACCACCCGAAAAAATAACAAAACCGGCGTGACTTCGGGAATAATCCCATTATTGAATGCCTCCAGGAGCCGAGGGAGCTCCGCAAATATTGTTCTTGCCTCTGTAAGGGGATTCCCTTATTACATTTTCACCTTGGGACTATCTGAGCCACTCGACAGGGGACGACGTGTTTGTCGAGGGCGCCAATAGGAGCACATTTCCGCGCGGGACTCTTCATGGGCATTGTGGCACCCACAGGAGCCCTACACGACGCGCAGTGGGTGCGATGCTCGGCGGAACGGCATAATCCGCGCCTTTCTCTCTGACTATGGGGCTGGAAAAATTGCAAGTAATGTGCTTTATACGTGACAAACAAGGGGCCTGTGGATCCAGGAATCCAGGGATCCAGGGATCCAGGCATCCCGATGGAGGAGGGACACCAGCGACGTCAACGATGACGACGACGTCGACGTCGACGGCGGCGGCGGCGGCGGCAGCGATATAGAGCGACGCAACAACCTGAACACCAAAAGACATTTATCAAGTTACGGAAAGCTTTTCAACCATTGTCGTCAGGTTTTTGTAGCCCCCGGGTGGCCTCCACCTATCCCACGGGAGCACCGTTTGCGCCCGTGGGATCCTCCACCTTAAGCTCCCTTTCACTGTGAGCCCGAGTGCAAGCTTTTGTCACTTGATGACAACATATGTCACCCATAGGGTCTACAAAATCGGGTTTATCTCTCAGGGTTTCTCTGACGGGTTTTTTGCCGTCCCCGTCGTCGTCGTCGTCTTTTGGGTGTTTATCGCGACACGGTCTGCCGTGCCAGCACAAACAAAAGGCGACGCTTCACCACCTGAAGGTGGCAGAGAGCCGGCATTATCTTGTGTGCATCATGCCATCCTTTTGAATTCTGAAGAACAGGCCAAAGAAATGCGCAGGAAAGAAGATTGTGTAATTAGTACGTACTATCTACAGTGACGTGTAATTATACTTCTACAGTACAATCGCCTCAGAATTTCAAAAGTTGAACCTCCCCTTTGTTTTTCGTTACCTAAAGTTAGGAAATAAATAAGAGCCGTTTAAGACGTATCCCACTGGATAATGAAAAGCGTAATTTTAATACACGATCTAATAGAATTCGGCAAACAAAATATTTCACAGAAGGATTGAAAACAGTATTCACAACTCGCATTGCATAATTATCAATCCTTTCAGTCAACCCTTTTGAATTGATAATGCCAATTAGCATTATAAAGCCATACCAAGAAAATCATGAAATGATATCTGTCATTATTATTTCCCACATAATTCATCGGAGTTGCTAATAAGCCCGGCATAACAAATCCGATGTAGAAAATTCCTCGAAAAGTTTTTAACTGATATTCACATTGATTCTCAAGTTATAGCCGAGTTATAGTCATGGCAATTTTTCCCAATTATTAATTTTTCACTATCAGAATTGATTCTCGCGAAAAACTAATCAATCCATTTTGTTTGAATTGATACCACTTCTGCAAAATAGTATCATATTATTTCTAGTTAAATGGTCTTGATTGAAATATTGTTGAAAATAATTGTTCAGCTTTTTGCAAACTTTCATTTACATTTTAATTATCAATTTTTTTCAAATTTTTTTTGGTTTAGATATAAATTATTATTGTATATGTTATTATATTATTATTATGAACCAGTATGTTTTTGTTGAATATCATCGTTTCATTCTTAGAAGCGCTAGAGCATGCGCCATTTGGATATCGCCACTGCGACAAATTGCGCTTCGATGTAGATAGCACAACCAAAATTTTTTTCGAAAAATATGACAACAAAAATTTTTAATTTGTACTTGAACAATTATGGAATAATTTCAAAATTTTTTAACACATGTCAAATATGTACTTTGTAATAACAAACATACATTACAATAATGTTTTTCTTTTTTTTGGTTTCTTTTGTATGTGGAAATAATTACATAATAATAATACTAATATATTCCTCCTAAACTTAAACTTAAATTTGAAAGCAATCAAAAAATATTATCTGGTGCCACCGAGCAATTGTAATTTTTATATGTGTACATATTTAGAGATAGAAATTGGATAACCTCAAACAATAATCTAATTATTGATCTACCTTAAAGTTAATTTAAAATAGCAATTTGAGAAACGAAGAAGCAGTACCTACAGTGAAAATATTAATATTTTTCTCACATCTTCAAAGTAAGTATTGCAAATAAAAATAAATTCAATTTTAGAGCCAATAATAAATTTATTTTAGTTAAAGGTTTTAAGTTTGAATATAATTATGAATTTTTACGACTATTTTAAAATATTTAGATTTCAATGTTTTAGACTCCATACATTATATGTTCCTACAGATAAATTTAAATTATTTTTTAAAAATAAAGGATGTTCGAACTGGTTAAAATGGATTTTAAGCATTTCTTCTATATGAAAATTAAATGATGTAATATTTCAGCATCGTTTACATATACATACTTACGTTCGTAAAATAATTTCAGTTTCCAACAAGATTTGTAGGCCTTCCACAAAATATCGAACGAGAGCCGAGTCTGTGAAAATATTGAGCTGTGTGCATCGGGGACTTGAGCATGAAGTCGTAAAGTGGCTCAAAATCTGAACCACTCGTACATCTGCCATATCTCTGGAAGGGCCACGTCCAGCTTTAGCATAATTCTCAAGTTATGGCCGGTCGGAGGCGGGCGGATTGTTTCCATGATTGCGTATTCCGGGCAGGGCTTAGCACGGCATTAATTCCAACTGGCCGGGGGGCGATACGAATGGACAATGGGGCCCCGCAGCCGGACGCCCGCGCCCCCGAGAAGGAGCACCCGGAGGAGCTCCGCATCCTAATCAATTCGACCATTAAAGTAAATTCTCGAAATTAGGAAGCTGCCGGGGTACGGCCGAGATTTATTGCGGCCATTAGCGATGATGAGTTAGTTAAAAAGTTGTTTTTTATGCGGCTGACTATCAAAGAGACATTTGCCGCGCAATAAATCAGCGGGAATTGTTGCAAGGATTCGGTCGCCGCCACCGGGAAACTCGGGTTCAGCCCTAAAGGGCGGGGTAGTTCAGTTAGCTGGCATGGAGCCATTAGATTTATTAGCGGCAGGACTCTTTTTTTCGCAGGACACTTACACTTACTACATGGAAATTTACTTACAATCGCAATTAGGTCTTGACATGGATTCTTTCATGGTCCACCGCACCAGAATAAAATCAAAAGTTGACCCAGTTAAGCGGGAAAAATTTATTTAGATTTTTGCAATCATGATAATTTACTTCCCAATTTCCATATACACATACATATGTGTGTAGTTAGATTTTCAAATTTTTAGATTGCTTAATTTAACACTAGGATTACGAGATGCGTCATTTTGACACTTTTTGAGTTATTGTTATCGTGTTCTACATCATATTTCACTAAAATATATTTTATGCAAATATATGTATCTTATTTTTTTTAAGTTCATAGCTACAATGGGGTTTAATTGATTTTTTTAAACAAAATGCACGATTTCATTAATGCGTCAACTTGACGCGCTTCTGCAGAGGTAGGCATATACAAATGCTCGTAAACCCAATGTTAAAAAAACTGTATATATGTATAAGAAATTTCAAAGTATTTCATCCCTATGTTATCTTATATGGACACCAAAAATTAAACTTAAAAATGTACGAATTAATACCAATAAATTAAAATATAAACTTATTTCAGAAGCACTTTAGTCAAATTTTGATTATAACTCAAAAGAAACCATAAAGTTTTCTTTTTAATCTAAGAAAGGGAAAATTGGTTTAAACATTAAGTTATTAAAGATTAAAAAGCTCTTTAAGAACAAATGCAAAATTTTGGCAGAACTTTCAGCAAACGCCAGAGCGGAATATTCAAATTTTTTAAATCTTTTGTGCAGCTTCTCAGTAATGGAATGGCAATCATAATTTTTTTGGTCCCATAGACTACGTTGGATTAGATATTTGATGCAAAGCAGGCATAAATCAAGCAAGTTTTATTTTATTTTCATACCATTAAAAATGCTTAGAATGGGTAGCCATTCATAAATTAAAAGTCAATACCAAATTATTCCCATCTGATGAGCATCAGATTGAGAAAAAACGGAGTTGATATTTGCAAAACTTCAAGTAATCCAAGAAGTAATCGTGAAATGCTGTCCTTATTTTTGAAATTATTTAATAGCAAAGGCAGCTTTTAAAATGACAAAATTCTACTGAATGTAAAATCAAATATGTATGTGATTTTTGAACAAGTTCTGTTTTAGAGATGAAATTTTATAGTGAAGTCGATTTTTATAAAAATTTGTTAGAAGTATAAGAGTAATGAAGATGCAGCAACAACTGCAATTTTTGTATTACAAGAAGTGTTTACTACCATTATGGCAAATAAGGTACTTCGTCCCAAAGATGCTTATATGTATAAAGCAAAACTCTTACAAATTTACTTAAGATAGTATTATGGAATAAAAACAAAAGATGTAAGTATATATCCGTTGAATTGAAAGCAACGTATTTAAGTTACGATATAATTTAATTTCAAGAGTAATCCCTCAATATTTTCCCCAAAACAATAGGAAATTTTAAAATAAATATGGATCAATTTAAACAAAATTTGGGCTCAATTAATTTTGAGATTTAATTTGAAAATGCTTGTAGTTTACTTTAAGAATTCCTTATTTAATCGAACATTTAGTGTAAAATACTAATAATTTACATTAAAATCGTAAAAGTCCTTTTTTGAAATACAATTTTACGATTACATGATTTACGTAAATTCAAATAAAATATGGAGTCCTTTCCGTAAAATCTATAGACGTTTTCTTTTGGATTAACCCTTAAATGTTTTAAATATACCGATATTTTATCTATCTGCTCCTACTGTACTATGAGATATTAAATAGGTTTATAAAAACTTAAATATTGACTGTTGATATATGTACATTCTAAAATCTGAAGAGTCCTTTAAGGATCGCAGGAGATCCTGTAGAATGGGGCACACGCAATTGTGGGGTGGATTCCTGGCATAGTGACCGCGTCGCTGTGCAGTCGAAGAATGTGAGTCCGCCCCGGATGCAAAGCGCCGCCGGCATTCTTCGCGTCGTCGTAAATCCATCCGCTGGCCGCCCAGGGATTGACATATTTCCGGGATGATAAACAAGGCATTTGTCATCGCGTGCCATCGTGTTTACATTTTGTAATGATTTATTTGCATTCCCCAAATATTAGGGGCGCTACGGGGCCGAATAGCTAAGCAAACGGAGTGCGTTTGCCCCATTTCTTGCGCCTGTCACAATAACAAAACATGGTCCATTCGAGTGGGCGGTGGCGGGGGTGAGTTTGCAGCTACGTGCCGCTGCACTAAACCAGCTATAAAATGGGGCTCCTACGGAGGGCCCCACTGCACAGGGAAGACTCCGCCCTTCCCGCCCTCAAGACGTGTTAAGTGGAATTTGTGTTAATGTTCGAAACTCTATTTGGCTTGCAGCTAGCTGGCATCTGGGCTATGCAGAGTGACATCAGTTGAGCGATGAAGGAACGTGCTTCGATGACATAATCTCTCGCAGGGAGGATATATTGCATCGAAATTTCCATTCTAAGGAATTTCCGGGCATGCGACAAAAAAGCACACCAACTTCCCTACCACCCCCACGGGGATGGTGACGGATTTCATGTGTGTCAAGAACAAGAAGAATTGTTTCAAGTGCTGTCGGGAGCACTATTTTACGAGTTTTACCCCCGAGAGGCTGCTGTCCCGGGTAAAACTGGGGTTCTTCGGTTATTTGGGACGATGGAACCCTCAAGAGGATGTGACGGAGGTTGCTGGCTCGTTTACTGTCAGAGTGGGTAATTTAGGTTCAACAGTCACAATATCCATTACTGCATGAATTTTAGAAAGACTCCATATCATAATGAGGCCAATGAATCCCTCCATGGCCTTGTTATTTATAACTAACTTGTACCAGCTTACAATAATAACAATATAAAACAATTTCCTAAAACAACGAATTTTAATGACTTTGTGTAACGAGCATCTCCATAAAACATAAAATGAGCCATTTTTGGCTCATGTGTTCCATTACAGGGAATTTTACTGTCTAAGTATATTAACAAACTGAAATTTCCTACCAATTCGTATACTCTAATGTAGAGATAAAATTGATTGAAAATTTTAAGATATGTTCAGTACAAAACTGCAAAAAGTATGTTTATAGCGTTTTGATTAGGTATCAACAAATGACCTGTTTGTTAAAAAAAAACAAAAACAAGAAGTTATGGACATATAAATACATAGCTTACGAAAGTCTGTTTTCCCCTAAAAATACGCCTAAAGCCTACATTCGATTAATTATGACTAAAATACAATGAAATAGATTCGAAATAATAATCATAAATATATTGATGACAATAACATAATAGACCCAAAATAAGTCAAATCACAATGAAACCCACCTTCATATCTTTCCATAAGAATAACAAAAATCACTTTTTATTGCATATATCGCAAAACGACTACCATGGCGACGGCGAGGAAGAGAAAATATGCTGCCATTGCGGTTTTAAAACATCTATTGTATCAATGGTGGCCACTGTAAGCCCACCAACTAAATTAGGAATCTGAGTTTGACAACTTTTTAATCGTCATCAAAACCCCTATGTCAATTTTTCCACGAAAGCAATCTACTGGGTATCAACTCACTATACATAATAGAATTGAGCAATAACCAATTTTTCTACCTTGAAGTATGATACAACAAAAAGTATTTTTCTGTTTTATTGAAACTTCCGCAAATATCCGTAGGATGGTTCTCGGAAATGAAATAACTATTTGCTCCATACTCAAACAGTTTCTACAAAAGTATCAGAATGTTCGTATGAAAGGCACTTTTTTTCAATTTGAATTGATTGTCTATTCCTTTGAACGAATTCCTGGATTCATTAATTCTGAATTCCCAGGAATAAAAGCTGGATGATGGTCCATATAAGAATAAAAGGTAAAATGCAAACAATTTAAAATTAATGCTTTTATCTGTCTCCCAACAAAGAGCTCTTTTCGAGAATGAATACAATTACGAAGTTTCTAGTGAATCTAGTTTATTAGAGTGAATTTTAACTTAACAAAGTAATGATACTATTTGTATACTTAAAATTTTATAATTTATTTGATTTAATTTGAGTTATTGAATTCGCTTAATGGAAACCACATACAAAAGTTTAGATCTGAAAACCTGTCATCAGTGTAAATGGGATAGACAATTAAATACACTTGTGATTTTAACATACTGTTCAAAAGTTATCCGAATATTAAAAAACTAAAACAAACAATTATACACATACTTAGTTGAATATTATCTACTACATATATATTTATATCCGTGCTTAAGGTGCGGCGCAATCAAGAGAAAATATCTGACGATTGTATCAATTTAGAAAAGGATACATATCCTTGTATAATAGTAAATATATTATACTCATAATATACTTATAACGTCATTAATTGCCTCGAGCCCAACACTCAGTCAGAGGTGGCCAATTTTGAACATTGTCAACCTCTCCGCCAAGAAGAAAAATGCTACAAATCGCAGTGGAAGCCCTAAATCCTTGTATAACCCAGGACTCGCATTTCTTAGAATTAACCGAGCTCGGGGACGTGCTCCATTGATTCATTAAAGAAATCGCCTCCCGCACGACGTTGTCCCGAAAACCCTAAGGAATGCTAATGAAAATGGATAGCACCTTGCTAACGAACTCCCTTCCATGAAATATTTTTGCTGCGTTTAGCGCCACCGTGGCACGGACCTCCATTCTCATTTTGGAGACTCTCTTAAATTATTAAGAAAATAAAACGAAGTCACATCCTCGCCCCCGAGTGCGATTTTAGCCCTCCTCCTCCATCCGCCCACGACGACGTCGCGACGCTGACGGAACGCAAAGATGTCTTCAGTGAATGTAGATGAGATGAGCCGGAGCTGGAAGGGGGCCCCACCGTAGGGTCGAGGGCGGCGCCCTACCAAAGACCACATTTGCTTGCTCCTTGAACTCCCCGGGAAGGAGTCTATTAAACAAATTTCACACGCTAGAAAACGCCAAAACTTCTTCCCATAAATCTTTCCCGCTGAGTTCCTAAATTATGGACACCCAGAGCCACTCTCTTGGACGAGCTGGCGGCAGAGGTGCTCCAGACCCATTAATTGAGGTCGTGAATGAAAATTCATTGGACTTGGCCAACTTTTACGATGCACCCGGCGCTTTTTACTGTTTGGATTTATAATTTCTAATTTTTCACCTTTGCGGGTGGTGTCACAGGACCTCGCCAAACTTCGAATCTTAAATGGTACCACTTTGGTGTGAGGCAGCAATATAGGTTACCATGAAGTAACTACATTTTACCCACTAAACCAACCTATAGTCTAGTAGAAAAAGTGAATCATAACAATTAATTTATTGGTTCCTACAGGATAAAAAAATCCAATTACTCAAAAAAACCTAACAATTAAAGAGAATTTTTAAAAAAACTGATGTTAGAAACAGGAAAGATATTTTTAGAGAAAGATGAAGGGCTATTATACATATATCTACGGTAACCAAACGTCCCGTGCCGATTTACCTGAGACAGTCCCAAATTCAATAATTTCATCCCCAATTCAAATATTTCTAAATACTCACTAAAGAAAAATTGGTTGAATTTATGATGCTTTCCATTTAAATTTTTCCATATGTACACATTACGAGTTGAATGTAACAATTTTGTAGTATTATTGATGATGGAATATACCTATATCAGTACAAATGTATATAAAAACTTCATTTTAAAATATTCAATTCGTTAGGCTTTCATTGACTTTAACAAGATTTTTAAAAATATATGTATAATCCTCTAAAAATTATTTTAAAAAATGTTCTTCCAAAGTAAATTTGTCAAAATATGTGTATTTAAACTTAGTAGATAATATGAATATTTGAAATTCGACTGAAAGACAAGTTTTCTGCAAGAAAATTAATTTTAAAACATTCACATAATGAATGCACTGTTGTTGAAATTAATGTGCCAAAATATTACTAACTTTTTACTATCCAATTTTAATTGTGATACATTTTACAATGAATTATAGTTACTACGATCCTTATTAAATGAAGACAAATGAGACAAATCATTTAAAATATTAATTTTATTCTATTCTATTCACGTTTCCTACAAGCTTTTTTAAATTATTATATCAAATTAATTTTCAGGACTCCCAGCATGAAAGGATATTTATGAAAATTAAGAATATGTTATCGGTTTTAAGGGACCACTAGACTACAGAAAACCTATTGATAATTTCAAAAATAATAAACCTCGTAGAACTGATAAAAAAAACCATTTTTTGCATTCTATACCCAAAATTTCAATTCAACTAATCTTTCATAACAAAACAAAAGAGACAAGTTCGTTTATAGCCTCTAAAATATCAGAAAAACTGTGTAGTCTCTTTAATCACGCTTGAACTCATCCTCGGCTCCCTTTTGTCGCAAGACGAGCTATTTGTTATGCTCGCAACAATTATTTTCATCATTTTTCTTTAACGAATTTTCCCGTCACACGAAGGACATCTGGAAATTGTTTTTTGGGGAGTCCTCGTGGCTCCATGCAATCTTTTTTTTTTATTTTTAGTATTTTTGTTGTATTTTCATGCCATCACCTCGAAAAATCGTAAATCATCCAGAATGTTTGTCAGAAACCAGGGGGCCCAGAAAAGGGATGAAAATTGGAAAACCTGTCACAAGTGCAGGCTAATGAACACAAACAATAAAATTTACCGACCAAATTGAAATTGGAAATTTGTCATTGACCCAAGGGAGAAGGTGGGGATAAATTCTATATGGTGTACGTAGATATTTTTTTCTTTTTTCTGGTTTTATATTTTCATTAAACCCGGTATCGATTTGTAGGGCATAGATTATTTTTCTCTATTAAATTTTGGACCAGTGGATATTGTGCCACTAGACGCCGGTCAAATTGCTTAACCAATCGGGAAATTGTTTACATGCCCAACGCTTTCAAGCACCATCACCTCTTCGTATGACGAACACGAACAGCCCTATGAAGGCGGAAGTTACCGCATTTACAAGCATATTGCCTATCGAGCACAAAATCTCACCCAAATTGAATTTCCAATTAATTTCTGCTGCCACTGATTTTATTGTACCTCCGTTCATTGATTACAGCGTGTCCCCGGCTATAACTATCAAGTGGTTACCTGCTGGGACAAATTTTCATATTGCAAACTGTCGCAAATTAAATTTGGACGGGCTTCAAATAGTTGGTTGAATTAGTTTAAGCTATTTTGTGTCGTATCATTACTGTCGATAACATCACTATTCACTGGTAGGATTTTATTATTTATAATTGAAAGTGTATTAATTAGTTAATGTATGTATTCTTTATTCTAATATCATCAGCTGACAAAATTATTTCATTAGGATATCCGGTCATTCGTAACCGTATACGAAAAATAAAGAACAATGCTTTTATAACTAAAGTGTGTAAATATTTATTTTCTACTATGCATATATAATCCTAATGAATTTCACAGTGGTTGCTTGCTAAATCACAATTTTTCAATTTTTACAACGACTTGATGTTTACCAATGTATTTTCTATTATAACAATTTTAACTATTTTGCCCAGTGTCGCCAATAATAATGAAGTAGCCAACGTACAAGTTTATCAAATAGATTTTTGTCTACAGCATTCGATGTGTTGATCCAAATTAATACGGTGGTTTTACGTTTTTCAATTACAAAATTAAATAAACATGAACATGAATTGATTTCTTGATCAGTACCCTTTGTATTTGTTATTTGCTTTTTTCACATGTTTGATACATTTTCCCTAAATAATTCAGAGAGTGACTATATATTTAAGTAAAATTAGTAACACTGATTCTGTCCTCTGGGACTATATGTCTTATACCATATGTAGAACAGTTTTTGTATCTATTGAAGCGTTAATGGCGTCTAATTTCCAAATACGTGCGCCTTGCCATTCGTATCAAGGACAGACAACAAGAAAATATGCGTGTTCGGGATTAGCGTGGCCGTAGCCACCCTATAAATACAACTAATCTCGCTGTAATGTGTAATCCCCGGGACAAATGTACGCAAATGGACGACTTAGTGCCAATTCAAGGGGCATATTCATGATATGCGTGTGCTTCGCCACCAACCCCTGCGGGATGGGGGGAGGATTAGGCTGGTTCGCCGCCTGGTGTCAAGAAACAGATACACCAGGGTCCAGCCGGGATAAATAGCCCGAGGGGGAGCAGCAGGGCAACCACGACCGCTTTATCCCAGATGACTAATGGCCAAATGGCGGAGCACTAAATGCCAATCATCATTTCACCGAAGAAAACAGAATTTATAGTGACGAAATGTCGGCCAAGCCTTGTACGAAGGATCTGTGCGCTTTTTACTCCCGTCGTCCTCCGATTGTGGGACGGGATAAAAATACGAGATGTTGCGGATGGGCGGGATGCTGACACAACAGGAACAGCAACAACAGCCCGGAGGGTTTCGCGTTAATCAAGAGGAACCAGGAGATTCTCCCAGGGATTCCTCATTCTTATTCGAACCGGTGCGCGCCCGGAACGACAATGGCACTTACCCTTAATTGATGGGTTATTGGGCAATAGACCTCCTCCGGCTAACCCATTTACACTTGAACTTGCCCCGGCAGAGGCCTGTTGTATCGAAGTCGTCCTCCGGCCGTAGGGACGAAACGGGCACTAGTTAACCCTTTCTGGTAGGTCCTGGCTCCTTCGTCTTCCGGCCTGAAGGACATTGAGCGCGCCAGGCACGATCTGCTGAGTCTTTCCTCCACCATATTCAAATAAGCAATCACATTGTGAAGCCATCAAATCAGTTTTTCTTACGGACGTGATTCGCATCCTTGAGGCCGACTTGCGTCTGAGAAGAGGTGTGCCACAACAGAGCAGAGGGTATCAGGCCCTCTGGTGAGGGATTGGTGCACCTCGAGGTCGTGCTTAGGGCATTCATCGAAATGGTGATCGATATTCACTTCATTTCCGGCATAGAAATATTAAAGAGTGACGAATATCAACGCAATGAATTTTGAAATTCTGTATAATGTATATGCATTATTCAAGAAAAATCATAATGCTAAATTTTCACATAAATTAGGTACTTTCAGTATTCCGTCGTCTAGCACGTTACTTCAACAATTTTTCATATTAATTTTGAACTAATATAATATTTTTTCTAATAACATAAACCAGGAAACTTATTTCAAATGGAATAAAATAGCTTTAAAATAGATTAAGTTTAAGATCTTTAGAAAAACAAATAGTTAGTTTCATCTTGGTCATTAAAATTACTTAATTTAATTTATTTTATTAGTATTAAATACTATTTAAGTTATTTTTAGGATTCGGTGCTTTTTCCAATATTCTTTTCTTTATCTTGCCTAAAAAATAAAAGAGACGCATACAAATAAAATAAGGTTAATTAAAAATCAAGATAGTAGTTCAAATCCTAATAAGGATTTTTTAAAAGTTGTATCTGCAATGAAGCAGACAACTGATTTATTTCTAATAATTTAACAGATAACAATTCAAATCAAAAATGTAAAGGATAACGATTTGACAACAGTTTTCAACTTGTAATACAAAATTTGAGTTTTGAGACTACTCACAGTAACTTAAGTATATTATAATAAATAAATTAAACCAGAAAAAAAAATGAAATTAACAATTTAAAACAGTGATTTAGTAAATTTAGAAGGAAAAATTTGGTTGATGGCAAAGTAAAATAAGTTTACCAAATTAATATTTGTTTTTTAACTCCATCGTGTGGAATATAAAATGAAAAATGATAACAAACATTCAAATTTATCTACATATCTATAAATGGCATTCTTATAACCACTTTCAAAAATAAACTAAAGTTCGATACCTCTTGATTTGCTTATAAAATCTTAACTTAACCTTAAACCCTATTCTTTCTTGATGACATAACTTTAATGCTGGAATTATTATCTCATTAAAATTTACAATTACATATATAGTTTAACATTGCCAGAAATTCAGGTGGAGTATAGCTAAAATAATTAATGTATATTCAAAATTCAAAATTTTATAAAGCTTTTTAATATAAGTGCTTTTCTATAAGTAAAATTACCCTTTTTACCTTCAAAGCATGAAAATGTTGCAAGAGGTTTGAATTCATTATTAAAATTCAGCAGTACTATGTGCATGCCTTTAAGCTACAATATACTTTTATATTGCAGGATATTAAATTCTCCAAATTTACCTGCTTTCTATGGAAATTCTGCCGTCTATATGATCAAAACCTTCAATGCACTGGATTTAGAAAAATGTCAAATTTCTACATGACACCGAACAGATGCTTGTACTTGCATACATTTTTGAAATTTATACCATACCGTTTTTGGAATTTAGAGTTATACCCTTTACGTACCATCATTTTTCTGTGTGTAGTACCTACCTATGGCAGGTCACACTTTGCACGTATGTCGCGTTGTTACTTGCAGCACTTAGCACATGGCACGTCATATCAGTTGCAGTATATAAATCTATCAAGGAATATTCCTGTGATGTATTTCTAAATTGTGTAAATTGCGCCCGACAGTCGCAGATGAATAAATTGCTTCCGCCTGAAAGTTTAACGCAAGGCCGCCGTCTTGGTCCCATTGGAAAAATTCAAACGCTCCTTCTGGCCGTCGTCTTATCTTCTCAGAACGACCTCTCGAAGAGCCCCACCCTTCCGGGGTCTAAGAAGTATCTACTTGCAGATAGCTTCCGTCTTTTGACAGAATTCTTGAATTCATTCCTCTTAAGTACAAACATGTTTTCAAAAATATTCAAGAATATCAAGGACCCCTTGGCCGCGGCCTGGATGCTGCCCGAGGGGGTGACAGTAGCGGGTGGAAAAAAAAATGAGAAAAAATAGGGGAGGGGGGCATGTAGGAGATCAGCAATACTGCAGATTTCGCTCTTTCTGCGATGATATCATTGCAAGTGAATAATCGAATAATTTCTGTTGGGAACATCTTCATCCATTATTCATCACTGCGAAAAATGCATCTTTCCAAGGGAATACTTAAGTTGGTTAGAGATGGCACCGTGTCCCAGGGAGTGCTCACAATGTGCAGTGAAAAAGGATACTTAATCGCCTTTCGCGAGTACTACAGGCGATGTAACTCTTAGCGGATAAAATATTGGAAAAAATTATAATAAAATTTCCATAATGGATTGTCACCCGTTTCCTTGGCCCAGTCATGATGCTGGCAGCCTGCCGCTAAGAAACTTAAGATGACTTGAGTCGGATGGAGACGGACTTAATAAAAATTAGATAAATGCAACAGCCAACATGGGACAGCTTCAGCGGAGGAGGAAAAATTGTGGAAATTATAACCAACCGCCGCAACAAATTTGTATCACCACCCCCGTTGAATGTGTCACTGCAACAGACGTTGAACTTGCGAAAGGTTGAAAGAGAAGAAAAAGGATTCTCGAACTGAATTAAGTCTGTGGCCGTAATGACGACGAACGGGTGAATGCCATTAAATGGGACTTTTCGTTGCCACCTGAATGATAATCAGGTGGTGGAAGTTTAACCTTCAGAGTTGTAATTGAAGTGATTTTAAAATTTCCATCATTTCCTTTTTGCTCTGACGAGAAAATTAATTGAAAAATTATGTTGCATAAAGTTAAGATAATTGCTTTATTTAAGTAATGTTAAGGGTATTTGGGAAAAGGATAGGGTTCATTACATTCATAGATGTAGTAATAGAGGACGATATCTTTAGAATCTTTAATCATTTATTATATTTATTTTGTTAAAAGGTGACCCCGCAGCAATCTTTAACATCATCGGCATAGTCGTGTAAACGGGATTAAAAAGGTGTCCAGATTTGTTTAAAATCAATACAGCAAAGGTTTTACGTTATATCATTTTTACAATTTTCTTTCAAAACTTTTTCGGAAAGCATTACGTTATTTCTATTTTGAATATATTACTAGTTAAAAATTATTTGCAATAAAATTAAGATGTGGTTAAGGAATATGTGTTTTTGATAGAAGAAATAAAACACAAGAATACAGTCATTCTATACAAATTCGTTACATTTATCAATGGTCAAAGTTTATTTTATTTCTATCTCAAAAATAATTCTCAAAAAATCAAATCATGCTACTCTTTCGATTTTTCAGAGTCTGAAAAAGTTTTCATATAACCCCCAAAATGACTTCGTTGAATAAATGTCCTTACTTCAACAGGATATCATAAAAGAGGATAAAATTTCCATTCTTTCTCATACCGAAGCCCGAAAAAATGAAATATTCTAGCACTTGAGTTTTTCTTGTTCAAAATCAGAAAGTGGAGGATTGGGATTGACTTCCTCCTCAATTATCGTATGAAAGCCTTTGATGTACTCAACCAATTTAGTAAAATGCCTCCCGCACTGAGGCAGAACAACGCCACCATTGCGCCTATCATCATCATCATCATCATCGTCGTCGTCGTCGTCGTCGTAGTCGTCATCATCACCGGAACGAGGAGTAAAGTTGCAGGCATCCAGCAGGATAGCCGAGGTCCTGGATATTTCGGGTCCGGAGAGCCCCAGCCACCTCCTTACATGACATGTATTTTTGGGCCTAGTTACCATACGCTATCGTTAAAAGCTACTTTGCCGGGATTTGCCCTTATCTCCGGGTATCCAAACATTACCCCATAAAAGCAACTTCCTCCTCCAAGTGTGCCACGGTCTCTGAGAATCTTTCAAAGGCTTTTCCTTCTTTATACAGTACCAAAAAGCGTCCTCCGATGGGAGAACGGCCCCGGGACGGGACTCATCCCGAACGCACATGTTTTGGGGGCCGCAGCGAGATAACTTTGTTTATTAATATTAGATGACATAATCCGATACGAGTGGGCTGCCACGCCGGATGGCAGGGGAATAGCTCCATCCGGGCGGCTGCGCCCGAGGCGGCCAATAAATATTTGTCGACACGGGGATTAAATTACTCGGGTAACAAGTTTAGACTCATTACCGGGAAGAGGCCCGGCAGCGCCCAAGACGGGGGGCTGTCATGATGGCAATCTGGAAAAGACCATGATTGAAAGCGCCTTTAAATTGAGGAGACCTGGCCCCGGGTCCCGGATCCGGGATCCCAAGACTCTGGTGGGGGCTGATGAGGTCCCGACTAAGCGTTTCGGGAGGCTTCAATGCAATTATGCCTGCTCCCCAGCCACCAGGAAGAAGATCTTCCTGAAACATGCCGGAGTATGTGTCAAATCAATTAAACGAATATTTGTGGGTGGCTTACAACAGAAAGTCCTGCAGGCGAAACATACACGAACCTGCTTATTTATATGCGGCGGGAGACAGGGATCGTGGGGGGAGGGGTGCTCCTGCGGAGGGTATGTTCAATTTGAAAGTTAACTAGTCAAACCCGGAGCCTGGGTGCATGTAAGAAACAACAAAAAAAAAAAAAAGGAATCGACTCCGACAGGGAGCAACTTTCCGGGTAAACATTAGCTTGGGTTAGTTAAACACAAACTTTGGGTTTATTGGTTTAAGTTCAATTAAGCAGAATAAATCAATCAGCCTGCGACCAACACCTTGGGGTGCCCTTTATGAGCACAGTCCCGCACCACCCCCTTTCGAATGCGAGACAGTAAGTTAAAGTTAGGGATAGAGGGTGATATGCTGATTTATGAGGTAAAATTTAAGAACGCCAAACAAATAGTTGATCGCAATTAATTAGTGTGGCCGACTTTTGGATGGAAAGGAGAAGGGATGCAAAGGGTGCCTTATTCGAGAACTGCCTAATTGCATGTGATATTTGCTTCCATCTTGTTTGGGATTCCTTTGAGGGATGAGCAATAAATTCGTAATTAAAGGAATGTTAGCTTTCACCACGTGCAAGCTGTGTGTATTTGCATTCAGCACCACGTTCATTCATCGCTGCCCATCGCTCACTTCCGGCCAGCGAAGTACCGAATTTTTAATTTCGAAAGTAAACTCAGTCTGGTACAACCATTCCGAAAGTTTTTCTAATTTAAACACTTACAGCGAAATAATTATAAAATTAAGTAGAATGTAATAGTGCAATAATGCATAATTGTGCATTTATAAGATAAAGTTTAAGAATACATTTTGAAAACCCAATCGCTCGGTGGAGTTCTTCCACTTTCAACAAAATTATTTAACTACTAAAAAAACATTTTAAGCTACTAACCGATCCTTATCTGAGTTACTACTACTGTTTAGTTCCTACAATTGAAAAATAAATATAGGGTTACTACAAAATTTATAAAAATTTACGAATACTTTGAAGAAAAAACTAAAATGTTTTTGAAGTAAATTGTTTTAAAAATTAAATTAAGAAAATATAATGAAATTTATTTATATGTTGATTTGTAAGATAATTGTAGTAGTAGTAAAAGCAATAATTTTTTATTAATATTTGAATATTCAATGAAGTATAATTCCGCAAATTGACCTTTTCAATTAATAAATAGTAAAAGAAAATTTAAAAACTGACTGAAAAGTGTAGAAAAATCATGAAGTGTCGAACACCCTGACTATTCTACATTGCTTATAAATGTTCGAGATTCTGAATAAACTTGACAACCGTCCATTTAAAAATAAGTATATAGTACATATAAGTATTAGATCAATTTCACGCATTCTCCATAATTTTCCTATTTAATATGAATAATTTATTTAAAACTGCTTTACTGGTTGAAAATTACTACCTTATGAAAGGTATTTTATTACCTGCTTTTAAAGTATTATAGTAAATATTTTTTACTATGTATACATAATATATTGAGATTCCACTAGAGACCAATTTTAAGATTTTCCGAGTGGTTTCAAATATTTTAAAACGTTTTCAAAGTCAACGGTCAAAGTGAACAGTCATAAATTGGTTATGCACTCCAACTACACGTAAAATGCAAAGGAGCAGAGAGGAAAAAAAAAAGTCCCCGGAGGAGAAAATCTATCCTGTGGATCCTAAAGAGCCCGGAAAGCTTGGGAAGAAGTAAAAAGGATGACCCAGGGATCGTTCCGAACAGAGAACACAAAAAATATATTTTTAGCTGGAATTGCACCGTCCTCGCCGACATCGCCTCTGTCGCTCGTAGTAATGATGGGGCTCCTTCGGACAGTGGGCAAAGTGCCCAGGAGGAATGCTGACGGTGGTCCAGTCGAGCTTCAGGAGCTCCTGGCTTCTCCTGGATACCCATCGCGCGTTACCCTAAAAAATTTACAGATCATGAACTTGATTTCAGCCGAACACCAGTCATCCAGTCCTGAGCTGGAAACTTTCTGACTCTAATTAATTTCCCTGAAAGTAATTCGAATTAAGCTAATGGAAAAAGTTTTAATTCGAGTTGTGTGCTTCCCTCTTCCCACTCCTTGCCTCGTGTCGCCGCGCCCCATCGGCTCCTTTTCCCTTCGTTTTTTATCCCCCCATCCAGACCGCCTCGGTTTCGGTCGAGCCGTCTATCCGTCTCTAGAAATTTTATTTTTTTTCTGGGTCATCCTTTCCCATTATGTAACAGCATGCATACTTAATTAAATCAAGACCGCGACAAAGTTAACAAAATTAAAGCAAGTGAAACAGAAGAGGGAAAAAATCTAGCTAAGAGCAGAGGAAGGGGGAGAGAATGAAATTAGCTCATCATTGGCTCATGTTCACTAGCGAGTTAGTAATTAAGAATTTCATGAGTTTGTTGCCCCTCGTCTCCTTGGGCTGAAGGATCCCTACTTTGGTTGTGGATCCCCCCGACCACCCCCTCCGATCCCAGGGAGTTTTTCGCACCCTGAAGGATATACGTGAAGATTGGGGACCGATTGTGTGTAAGACAAGGGGGCTCCCTTTTCTTTTGTTGAAGAGGGCGCTGCTGCTGGTGAACCAAGATCCTGGATGAAAATGCAAAGTACTTTTCCAAAACACCGTTGTACGCCCCCGGCTTTGTTGTCGCATTAAAGCCAAAAAACGTTTTCAATTAAAACGGAAATTGAATTTATAATTGGCGGCAGATTTAGTATGCTAATTAGCGGCATTAAGGCGAAATTAGAGCGTATAAAGGCGCTCAGTTACCCAAAGAAGCCTCAAGGAAAGCGAGTTGAATTCATTTTGTTATCATAATTGCCGTTGGCTTACTTGCGGTCGTGGGGGGGCCAGACTGGGGTTTTTTGGGATGGGGATAAAATCGGAGTAATTAAACGGTCCTGATCCGTACCATCTCACTTTTATGAAAAGGAAAATTAAATTACACCGCAAGAGATAAACGGACTATTTCCTTGAGCTCCCATCCCTCGGCCCTTTTCTGGACAGCCCGTACATAAGACAAAGCCCTCCTGGCGCCAGCCCGGACAAAGTTCGTGAGCTATTGAAAGGCAATTTATTTATTACGTCCTAATACCCCGGAAAATGCCCTCAAGCCGTCCAGAAATACGCTCTCCGAAGGATATCATCAATCACGGTATTAATTTCATATGAAGACTTCCTCGAAATCCTCTCCCGGTGACAGGGAAGTGAAAAGCCCAGGGAGCCCAACGGTCAAATAATGATTATCTCTGCACGGGGTACCACTCGTAGGAATCATTAGGTCCCCGTAGACCTGGGTCCCCCCCATCCCCCTCCAAAAAAAAACCATAATCCATCATCGCGCACCCGGACAGGTTCAAGTAATTCGGTTTCTTTTTGATTTAGCACGCCCCAAACTCCGCCCTTCCAGCCCCCCAGAAATATTTGGGGCGATTACGACATGATGAAGTCCACATTCGCATGAATAATTTCCGCTTCATTGGTCTACACCCCCTAAAGAGGATAAGGCAACATGAATTATTTCACCAGCGTGCGGCACAATTTCGGGGGATTTACGGTCTTCTAAAGGAGGAATTCCGCAAAAGAAGTCTTCAATCCTCAAAAATTACTTAATACTGCTCAGAACCCCAAAAATCCAGTACCCTACGAAAATTCCAAGCGAATCACATTTAACGAAAAATTTATAGCGTACGTGTGTGCCTAACAATCAAAAGTAGGTACTCAAGACATAAAAATATCATAAAACGCAGTTAAAAGCCAAACATTTTAATAGCCCACATCCTTATATATTTATTAATATTCCTTATAAATCATCAAAAGCAATTTCTCAAGCAGCATACTCCTTCATACTCAAAATATCAGTTCAATTTTGAGACAATAAAAGTATTATATAAAGTTTTTATAATATACAGTAGCTGTGTCCGTTTAATTTTCCTATCTGGTTCAGGTTTGCTATAGTAAATTTAGCATTGAATTAATTTTCAAAGCTGTGACGTTTTATCAAGATTTAAAAATTTAAGGAGAGTGTACCAAATTGACTTGATAGTTGATACCTATCCAAACTTTAAACCATGAGCCAAATAACTTTTAGAATTAAGATTTTGGGGTAAAGTGGATGCATAACCTAACCACTCCATTAGTTGCTGTTTCTTAAGTTAGTAAAATAGGATCCAATATGATAGTTCCAAACAAACACAAGACATCGTCTTAAGAAACACCTGAAATCTTAAGCCAGCAACACCAATGTGAAAATGTTGTGGTTTTAAGTTTCAATAGTTAACCCGACGAACCTTTCTGAATTATACCAACTTGTGCCAGAACCAAACAATAAGAAGGCAGTTGGATACAGCACTAATTATATTAAAATTAGTTAGTATACAGTATCTGCTTCGATAAAAGGTTTTAAATTTTATACTTTTAATTAACGCTTTTTCATTCAATATTAATGACAAGATGTTGGCCTAACTTGTATAGTTTTTATTCTGAAGAGGCGAATGTGGCATATTAATTTTAATAATTATTCTTGTTGATATCTGTTAACTTATATTCGTTAGTTTAATCACCAAAAACGTGGGTATCACAAAATTTTCATATCATGTAGAATAACATATTACGAGTACCCCTTTAGTAGATAAATCATTAAAAGTTTACCTTGATTAAAGTAATGAAAATTATTATGCAACAGCTTTATGCTTTTTTAAAGAAAAATATTTTTTAGCTCTTCAACTTTTTGTTGAATTCATTAATCCCTTCAAGGGAAGTTATCCCGCTTATCATGTTTGCGCTGAATACCTGAATGGTAAAGCACGTCCGCATAATTTTTAATTAATTTCCTGTGCACTTCCATGCATTTTTCCGCCCCGGACCTTCAAATTTTAATGAGAATTCTTCGAAAGAGCCGAAAATTCCCGCAAAATCGCAACCTCTTTTTATCACCAAATTCCCCTTTCCCCGCGGATCGAATGCAACAGTTCATATGCTGGAGCGCTTCCCCCAGTTGCATCTCTCCACATCCAGAGTGATCCCAGGAGCATGGTCGGTTGCACGGAACTTAATTAATTGAAAAAGTTCCAAACATGTCTGCTGCTCGATCAAATTTTATCCCGAAACTTGCAAATGATTGTGTTTCCCGAATTACTCATTTGCCGGACGTATCTGGGAAGTTTAATGATGCAATCGGTGGCGGAAAGGGTGGATTAAGGGGTGTGGGAATTTAGGGGTGTTCAACTCATGTCCTTTAACCTCTTCCCCGAATTGTTTTAATGTTGGGGCTTTTTGAGTGGTTAGGACTTGATTGGGGGCCAGATTAATTGCACAAATGCGGCAACTCGTGCCTGGAAGAGGAGATGATTTAAAAGTTGTTAATGGATCACTCTAGGCGAGCGGGGTGGAGTGGACCCCATTAACCGAATAAGGTCAGGCGACATCGATTTGCTGTTTGTTGGGGGTTCCGAACTAGAACGGATTGTGTGCCCTAGAAGTGGAGATGCACCCACCCAGGAACCCCAATTTATCGCAAGCAGCAATTTTGCGAAATTCAGTGTTTTTCGTTTAATATTAAACAGGAACTTAAAGACATATACATACACGTATAAAGCCGCTCCTCCACGGGCAAGTAAACTTCCAGAAGTGACTTGAAGAGCATATTCTCGACTTGCAGCCGATGTTAGAATATTCTCTTCAAGTGACTTAAGCGTATTAAGAAATATCTTAAGGGAGGACACCATTCCGATGGGCTGGAAAATTGTCGTTTTCTTCATTGTTTTGTTTAATCTATTTAATTATTTTTTTTTTGGGATCTAAAATAAAGGTATGTATGTAATCTTCTAAAATGTAATTCTCATTGCACGTAATCCACAAAATGGTTGATTTTCAAAAATAAACAGTTTTATTTACACTGAAAAAAAGCCATGGTGAATTTAACAAAACTGGAGTCTTTTACTTTTCTACCTAAAAGAAAGTTTAGTTATAATATAATCAAAATTAAACATTGTGATTCTACACAAGTGTTCTCCTTTAAATGTCAAGTTTTAAGACATTTTTCTGTCTCTAATTAATAGGTAATTAATATTAAAAGCCTACCAAATTTCATTTGTATGTTATTTTTCCTTCAAATATTGAACCAATTTAGTAAAAGTAGACATAATTTGTATAAATGCTTAACGATTAAACGTATCATAAATTATCAATAATTTGCAGGCCATTGGTGTACAAGTGGTAGTGTAATATATGTATATACGTACATGCAAATATTAATTTATATATATATTTGAAAATATGAGGAATAGTACTTTAAACCTTTTTTGTCAAATATGTTCAACGAAAAACGGTTGTGATATTTAAAAGGATAGACATACGAAACCTCTATGGGACTAGATTATAAAAGTTCCAATTTTCCTGTTTGAAGCAAAACTTTTTGAGAGAACCCTAAAAAATTACATTTTATAAAAATCCCTATCCTTCGCAAATTATACATGCAAAAAATTCTGTTTTATTTGTAAAGGAGTTCATAAAATTGTAGAAGTGCTTTGCTCAGTGCCAATTAATTTTTTATTTAATACAATGAATTTGGACTCAATGAAGGTCGTTTCATTGGCATAATAACGACCGATTTTTATTTTAAGAGTCAGAAAAACCTCGAGTAGAAACTACCCTTACTTTTTGAACTCCACTAAAATCCATTGTTGAGGGGTGTTTTCTTTTTACCTTCGTCGCCCTCCCGGAGAGTTTTTCCTTTCCGGGCAAATGTTTGGCTCACGGTTTGAAGCCGCCACCGCCCTCCGACGAGGACACAATTCTTTGGCCATGGGGAAGACGAACGGGTTCGACCTGTAATCGGATTGTCCTTTAAAACTTAAAGTTTTCCCTCCCGGGGGAGAACGTCCTTTGTTCGATTCCCAGCCGGACGACTTGTGTCCTCCTGTTCCAGCTGCCCTTTTTGTGCCACTAAGATTAATAGTCTGATCCTATTACCGGAGCCGGACCTGGGTAAACTTTTTCTTTGAAATTACACACAGAGCGAGGCCGACTTCCTTTCGCCAGCTCCTTGTGGTTTTTCTTAGATTTTCGGCCGAGCGTTTTGTGTGAGGACAGCTAGTTTCTTCCTCTGTGGAAGAGGTGGAGGTTGGAGGCTAAGACGCTGGAAAGTCGTCCTTTTTGCAACTGGATTTAATGGGTCCTCCCCAGCAAGTCAGTCATCCCCCGTGTGAGGCAGCAGTTCCTTGACGAAATTAAGTAATTTCTGTTAGTAAATAGGTTTTTTCTATTCTTTCTTTCTAAGGGGCTTTTTACCCTCTCAAGAACAGGAAGTGGGTCAGGGTGCTGTGCCCGTGGGCGATCCACCAAAAACGGGTCCTCATATAGTTTCTATACGCGGAAATTGTGACAGATATGGGTGCCGGTGAAAAACTTCCACTTCATGAAAATTACACAGGGCTTTTGCCACGAAAATCCCCGGGAAGAGCAAGGACCCAAATCCTTCGAGCCGCGGCATCCTGGTGTAAGGGCTCCGGCCCTCGTAAATAATTTGCACGCGGGGCTGCAGCGGCGGTTGGGGCGATCGTTTCATTTCTGGCGCCGGTGTTGCTCAATTCATGATTAATGCGGTTGCATGTTTACACCAGAACTCCCGCGGCGGTCCCGCTATATAAATTACACCGGGAGAGGATACGTCGCCAGGATTCTGGGGCTTGAATTCACGCGGAAGTAAAAGGAGTTTACTTTCTGCCTCCCAGCGTTCATTTGTTCATGTGCTTGAGCTCCTCTCGCCATCCTCCCATCCCATCGTCCTGATGCTGAATCCTTCCAGGGACGGGATACCCTTTTTGTTTCGAGGTGAAGGTTTTTGCCCGTTGGCTCATTCAAATTATGCACACTTGCAGGAAACGAGCAACTGTTGTATTACACCCGATGAGAGACTGACTTTCTTTTTTTCATAATAACTAGCAAAAGTGGCCCACATCATACCGGGGACTTCCCGCTTATATTTATCATAATCCACAACATAAAAACTGCAGGAGATGGTTTCTTAAAAAGATATAAAATACCTGTGATATAAGCTCTTCCAGTTCAATTTGTTATAGTATTTCTACCACAAAACTCGCCTTTTATCAATATCAAATTAAATTCCAACTTTCCTGTGATTTCTTCAGAATAATGGGCAGATGGAACACAATTGACATCAATAAAAAGACGGCTTTTATCTTGCAAAGTTTTCTTTGGGTTTATCGAAAACATGTCGTAAATTTTTGATGAACAAATTATCGAAAGATTATAAGAAGTATAAGATACACAATACGTATGCAATATGGATGTATATATATTAAGCGACGACATCAACAATTTTTAATGAATTTTTTGAGACTCAAAATATAAGGACATTTAAAGTGTTGCATGAAATCATAAAATTAGTTTCCTTCTGGTATTTGATATCAGATGCTATAACATGTTGCAGTAAAATTCTTATTAGCATCATTATAGAGCGAACAAATATTCCCAGTAAACAATTCGAAATGAAATCGAAGCACAAAATTTGAGAATTATGAAGATAAGCTTCGCTAGTGAAATCAACTCCAATATGTTTTTGACTAAACAATGAAGAAAATGATATTTCGTCCTCGTTTGGATAATGCAAATCGAGTAAATTTCTGTTTTTCTTACTTTTCTTGTTTCGAGAAGGTTGACGAAATTTTCTTCTCTTACTTGTCTCGTTTTGAGAAGGTCCATTCTTTAATTTATCTTTAAAAAGAAGAAAATTGAGTATCTTCCGCAATCTTATGAAAAACCCCCAAATCACTACCCCAGCGTACGCCACTGAAACTGTGTAACATCAAACAAAATTTTCGCTCCGACGTGTACAAGAGCCACATTTCTTGGATGTGAGAAGGACGGCACGACTTGCGTCTTGCTTTCGACCAGGAAGTGGAAATGAAACAAACCGACCGCTCGCCGCACAGCTGGGCAGTTGCTCCGTTGACGTCTGAGAGTTGTCACGAAGGAGATGACACAGCCGTCACCTGGAATTGTTTACGTTTTATAAATTCGCGAAATTCCCTCGCAATTTCTTAAATTCCTGGCCAATTGCGAGTTTGGCGATGAGGGCAACTGTCGAGCGTAAAATCTCGTGAACAGTGCAAAGTGAATTAATTTTGTGTGAGGCGTTTTACAGCTTCCGACTGCGAAAATTTGCGGAAAAAAGGCGAAAATAAGTGATAGGGCTGATTAGGCCTCGAGGAGTTGCAGCGGCGGTAAGTGGGAAAATTGCTGGATTTAATCGGGATCACTTAAGGCCGCTCAGGATGCTCCTAGCAACGGGTCGGTTGCCCGCATCGAACCTCCGGGGCACCGTCGACACGACGAGATTTTCCGGGACAGTAGCTGAATTGTTGGCTAATTGCGAAATGATTAACACTTTTTTACTTTTTTTGCGCGGACTCTAAATGTGGTGATTATCAGTTGTGACGGTGGAGTTTTTTATCGAATTTATTTAATTTACAGCAGACTATCATGACTGACCTGATTCAGTTGTCTCCGGCCCAGACAATTTATATTTATTTAAATAAACTCAGCTCTCCCGATTCAATTCACTCCTCCAGTTGTAGTTTTATGCTTTCCGTCTGTGTCCCTTTCAAAGCCCATTTAAGCGGGTACAAAACAGCCTCCGCTGGACTTTAATCCGAATTGTATTAATCGCTTCGATTCCGTCTTCCCCCTTCAATGCAGCATAATTTCTTTCGAAATAAGCGAAGTAACTGAAATTGATAAGAAGTTGCGCAAAAGTCAGTTGCCCCCGTAACTTTCAAGGTGATGAACTCTTCTCTGCGAGTAATTCGGTCCAGATGAAAGTTAAAGAAATTTTTGTGATACCCAAAATCAAAACAGTGTGCTCTCCGAAGGGCCTCAACCAAACTAGCCACCGATTTACAAGTTTAATTAATTTTGGATGCAAATTTAGGCGGAACAGATACCTGCCAGAATTGATGAATTAGGTAAGCAATTTGCTGTTTTGCATTTGTGCCTAATTAAGGAACTGCACCCGTGCATATTAAGCACCACTTTAAACTATTCGTACCCTTAGACCACATCCGCAGTATTATGTCTCGTCTTAAAGAGTTACATCACCTTAATATTTTCAAAAAATTAAAAAAACCATTCTTGACTACATTTGTTATTAATACTATATATAGAATATTTTAAGCGTTTCCACATGTCGAATTGTTTCCAATTATTACCTGAGTTACAATCAAGTGAAATACGAGCGGCAGCAAAATATTCCTTGCATTTCATGTTTAATATTTTTATCTTTTGCATTTTCTCGCAATCGCATTTTTTAAACTGGTGTGCAAAATACCTGAAGTTCTATCTAACCAATTTTGATAAAACTTAAAGCACATGTTCTTTAAATTTCGGTTGATTGTAACTGAAAGTTTTACATACTAAATTTTAAGTATTAATAATAAATAAATCAGCACAAAATTTTATTTCTTGGAGATCTTAAGGTGGTACAGACAGCCCCATCAATCGTACTGCATTCGTTATTTTTACCAAATTATATTTTACCCGATATTTTGAATGCCAAAAGTATAGTTTACGCTTAGTTCGTTAAGACAATAAAAACCTTAGCTTATTACAGTCATTTATTTTTTTTTATTTTTAAATACACCATTGACCATTTAGATATCTCTACTATTTCTAACAGAGCGATTTTAGGAACTAATAATAAAAAAATATCAGTAGATAAATATTGAGAATATTCATCCTCTTACCAAGTTTGACTGAAAAAACAAAAATGTGTCGGATTAGAATTTTATTTGCTTTTAATGAGTTCACCTAGTCTGATCCTATAAAGATAAGAAATGCCCTGCAGAGTTTTCTTTGCAAAATGACTCAATACACTCTGAGAAGTCTATCTTATCTTAAAGTTAAAGATATCCTAAGTCAGCATTATATCGTCGTAAGAGATCTGAAACTAGTCCCCTGAAAGGTCCAATGTTTGCATCTGCCTCACACTTCAGAAGGAATTTCAGTTCAATAAGAAAAATTTGCTGGCAATGACTTTTAATTAAAATTAAATCTGCAGCTTGACTACTTCATGCAAAGTTGAGTTCGAATGAAAACGATGACGCTTTGAGTCAGTGTTAATTCAATTTTGGGTTTAACTATCAGAAGAACGGTATTTTACTCATTTGACACTGTTTTACCTGTGAAATCGACTCGTCAGGTAAGTTTGTTAATTAGGACGACTTATTAGAGAATGAAAACAAACAAAAACGTCTGAGAAGAGTTTAAGAGTTATAAATTTTTCCACTAGAGAAGACAAATAAAGGTTTACGTCTTGTTTATGTACGTCATATTAAAAGTGGAGAAAAACAAATTAATGAGGATTTTGTAATAACTTGTTTTGTCTCAATGTTATCGTTTATTACTACGTGATTATTATCACACTTAAAGGGATTTATCAACCGTGTTAATGCCAATAGTTTAAAGTCATCTTAGTGTCGGAAGTACAATTTTAATGACTGCTACTAAAACTGAATAATTTAACCATATGGTTTTACATAAAAATGTTGCACTTTTGTCCCCGTTAGAGGTGATTTAAAGGTTGCACTCGCTTCATCAGATTAACATAATCTTTAAAAAATGCACGTGAAAAAAATAAACACGGAAATAAATAAAGCAGAGTAAATTATAATTCTTTTAAAATGCTGAATTACAACATAAAATCTATGGAATGTTAAACAAAACATAAATGTAGGAAAATAAATTTTAATCTGTTAATGGAAAAGAAATTTTTTGCCTACCAATTCATTTAATTCAGCGAAATAGATTGCTTTTTATTTAAGTAAATAAATTTCAATGCAGTATATGGTATAGGCATACCATTTTAAATTTCTTGGCACGTACAATGATTTAAAAAATAAATATTTTAAAATCTCTCGCAATGATAAATTGCATTTTCAAAAATGTCATCCTAAGAGGTGTTATAGGAAGGTGTTATTGCGGAAACAATTACAAACATTTAAAATTCTACACTGGATACAACGATAAAAGCGTAAAATAAGACAACTCGTGAGTACCTCTTCTTAACACTAAAGTTCAAAGTAATGCTCTGACCTTAGACCACAATGATGCATCGTTATTTTTATTGTCTGCTATCGTAAAATTTATTTGTTTAAAAATTAAAATAACACGTAATACGTAGACGGGGCTTACTTTTTTTATACACGCAGCCATAAATTTTGTACAAATAACGAAATAACCCTTGTAAAATGAATTAGAAGCCTTAAAACGAATTTGATAGCAAACGTTTATTGAACGATTTTGTTAATTTACGCAATTATTGTAAGTAAATATAACTGAACAAATATTATAATCCTGTTCTAAAAATTGAGTATGTTTTGAAAAAAATCTACAACAAATATTTACCTATATTTACAAATAATCTTAAAATTGCATAAAATATCCAGCTGAACTGGTTTTTATGGAGCACTAATTTCGGCTAATGTCCATAGAAATTTCATATTTTATCAGGATAATGACCCTGATCACATAGTCATAGTAAGAGAATGTCACTTGTACAATTTTATGTGCAATTTTTTGGTAGTGATTGTATAATCAAACTTCCATGAATATCTATTATTTACTCAAAATTGAATAAAACATTTATTTAATTGAAAAATAAATTAAACTTGAATTAAGGCCGGTAAAATAGACTTAACAGAACCTCTGACACCTTAAATTAGCAAAAGTTCAATAGTTATATGACAAATGCATTAAAATAAGTTAATTTACGTTCAAGCTTCTGACAGTTTCAAATTCGTAACTAAAATAAGACAAGTTTAAACATTTCTTTATCATTTCCAATGAGTATTTCGGTCTGCTTTTCTTCTGAAAAGTTTTATATTTTTTTCTGCAGGATATTTCAAGAGCAATGACGAAGCATCATTTGCAATTATAAAATTTATCTGAACATGAGAGAATTAAATATTAATACGTTAATCTATTATAATTTATAATTGAGTACCTTATTTGCAATGTTAATTTTACAATGCACTAATAATCGTAATTGAACGTATTTCATAACACAATTATTAAGATAACATGGTGCGTTTTAAATGTTTTACTCATGAATGACTTAATGGCGTTACGTTAAGTTACGAATGAGTTTAGAAAGCGAGAGCTGAAAGCATCTTAAAAACTGGCCAATTACGATTATCTCTACGCAATATACTTGTTTTTATGATAATACAGCTGTTAAACTTTCCTTATCTGTTTTTCAGCCTTTAAAAAAACACTATATTTAAAATACGTAAACGTAAATTAGTTCTAAGTAATATTGAATATGTCGTGAACAACAAGCTCCCCTTTAAAAGATTTATGTGTTAATTATTGATTATATTTATATGACCTTGATTAACGTTTTAGTATATTTTCCGATAAGGATTATCATATCTTAGTTTCTTATAATACAAATCTTTATTGTGGTAATCTGAGATCGTTCGTTTTCTAAATATTTGAAAACGACACTTTATTTGCACTATCACACCACTTAGTATTTATTTGTCCTAATATGTATTGGACAATTTTCATAAATATGCGTCAAGTGTTTAATTGTGCACCAATTTGTTATAAGTTTAGTTAATCTGTAATTCAGATAAAATTCTTTTTTAAGTTATTCCGCTAATCAGTTAAACCATGCTTTAAAATTATTTTTCAAATTGATTAAGGAGTATTCTCATCTACCTACCGAAGAAAGTACGTAATTTTTCCAATTCGTTTTTCACACTAGGAGATAAAACTATTTCACTCGGATGGGTTTTCTGCTATATATTTATATTGCATTCAAGCATAAAAAATAATAAATCGATATCTTATTTCGTTAAAAAGTTATAGGTTACACAAGGTCGACAAATATGGTTTCGAGCAAATCACGTATAAACTTTCAGCGTGCGATGGTTTAGCCAGCCAAAGTTTGTCTATAAACCCGTATAACATTTTTATTTTTCAAAATTTTTGGAAATTTCTCTTGTGAAATTATTCATGTAACAATAAATTGAACAGAGAAAATATCAATTTCTTTACAATTCAAAATGGGAACATCTGAACGATGTGCTAATGTCTACTAAGAAGAACAAGTATTATCCCCCTCCCGGTTGGGGTTGAGTACTTGCATGTCAAGGAGTAGTAAGATAGGGGAGGGGATTACACAGTTGCAACGGGACTCTATGTCAAGATGTGTGAACACCTCCCCTGACAGGTAATTACTTTTATCTATGGTTACGGCTGCAGCTGAAACTCATCCTACTATTTTTTGGCCTATTTTTTATGTTTTTCTACTATCATCTCCCGCATTTCTACTAGTGAAAGGTGGAAGCGCAGGTACCCTCGTTTCGCTGGAGTAATGCACTTGGCAGCAATATTTCGTATCGCAGTCGGGTCCCTGCTCCACTCTGCTCTATTTGATGGATGACACGGTTAATCGAAAATCCCCAACGGGTTAGGTCCCAATTTGTTGCCCATATTTTGCCACAAAAATGCTGAAAGGAAAATGTAAAAGAAGATAAAATTGAAAACATGGAATCTTAAAAGATGCATTCAGAGAAAAGTATTTTTTCTACTCAAATACATTTTAATATGGGTAACGCACAAATTATTACTTTTATAAATAATACCGGGCTTTTCCTTGATTAATATGGGAGGAGAATTATCTCAGCAGTTATTCAACAAATGTATACATATTTCAAGTCCTAGTTTTTTGTTACAGAACGTTTTTATCGCCAAATTAATTTTAAAATAAACATTTAATTATAAACCTCAAAATAGAATTCTCCACTATAGTGCCTTTTTTTCATAAATTTGATAAGAAAAATCAATTAAAAAAATTTATTAACGAAATTGAAACAATACAGATATTTTATTAAAAGATGCCTACACTTTAGATTTGAAATTTTCGTATCGATAAGTCTGTTTGTAGTGGTGTTTTTTTCTGCGTTATTTTAAAATTAATTTAAATTTTATTTTTATGGAGAAAAATTTTGTCGATCTTGTGTCCTTTGGAACATTTATTTTCACAGGGTGGCAAGCTTTTTATCATAGCTCTGTACATTTCTTTAAAACATTATACTAACTACAAACTCGCGTTTTGAAAAATCTAGCTATAAATGAGTTCTTCTTTATAGTTTTATTTAGCTGTTAAACTACTTTCAGATAAAACCACAAGGTTTTCAAACTTAAAATTCGTTATATTTCTTCACACATATGCATTTATTTCCAAAAACTACATCAGATAGCTTATCATGTTTAAAACACATGTGCTTATTTTAAGGTACTTTACAAATTATTCATTTTGTATATTTTACATTATTCATTTCCAACAGCGTTAGAATTCGTACTTTAATACAATTTAAGTAATTCCGAATAATGAGCTCATTTTGCATATGGGGCATTCGCCGGTCAAGTTGATTAGCTTTAAAAGTAAAAAGTTGCAAATATTGATCTTGTTTTTTAAATAAAATTTCGAATACATTTTGTGAATCATTAACCCTTAGCTAGCACACCTCCACAGAATAGAATAGATACTTATATGGGAATGAGGAATCTGGGTTCACTCTGACTCCAAAATTAAATGTAAGTCGTTGTATCAGATGCGTTAATATAGAGATTCAGAAATTTTGAAAGTGGAGGTAACCAACCTTTTTTAAGTTGGATTGAGGGGGAAAATCAATGCAAAAGGAAACTTCGAGATTTCAAATTAGCCCTGAATTGATTTCCTTCCTGGAGAAAGTATGTTTCGGAAAATTAAACCTTCCGAAACATTAAAGTGGTCCTTAAAATGTGCACTTTGTATAGAATAACATTTCATATCTCTATATAAATATAGACTAAACAGGAAATTTAGCAGGATTGGCCTACAGCAAAACTTAAAATTTCATAAACATAGCATAGAATTCAAACCCACTTTTACTTCAATTATTACTCTGAAAATATTCAATTCAATATTTCAAGTTTTGTATAAATAAAACTTTCAAGTTGATGTAATCTTAATCTCCTTTTTTAAAAACAGACAGTATCTGGTTTTACATCGATTTCGGCTTACATTATTTTTCTATGACTGTGACTGTTAACCGTATCTACGGTAGGGATGAGTTAAAATTAGTAGAATTCACCACCCAATGTTTCGTTTGAACAAGAAATCCCACATTTTACATTCCATCCACGTATTACCCGAAAGTAAAATTGCAGTATTTTATAGTCATTTCTAAAAATTCTGTTCTTAAAGGATAAAGTTTGATTGAGATTTTACAGATTTTGATTCTGTTTCAATGTTCACATGTTCGCAAAGGATTGTTAAGGATAAGACTATTTTTTCATCCCTCGAGAAAGCATAGTCCATTCATTTCAAGAGTTTGAAAAATCCTTCTCTCTTAAAAACGAACGATAATCACAGCAAAGCACAATGGTTTTTTTTTTCTCGTATTCAACTCTTTCCATCATCGAAACTTTTCAGAATCCCTAGAATACAATTTTCGGTCGTTTCTCCGAAACTGCAAAGAAAACCCCATCGATTCACGTGCGTCCCATCTGTTCCAGGAAACCATGACAAACGTTCAGAGCAAACTTCTCCCGATTTCGGCGACATGCCAGGAATACGTTCACCCGTGGTCAGACAGCTGCTGGAATTCGACGGCGGGACTCCTCCTCCAGGCGTCGCAGCACAGCATCCGCATCTACGTCGCTGTTTACCTGGTAAACATAAATAAAAAAAAAAAAAATGTCGAAAAACGAAATAATTCCACTTCCATCCACTCACTGAAATCACCAAAAAAGCATAAATTTTGCAGCTTTCTCTCCTGATGCGTGGCCGAATTCCGACGAAGGCCGACATCAAACGGACTATCCTGGGGATCCTTCAGTCGTCGGCGTTCCTGTCGACGAACAGCTTTAGCTTCATCATGTTCAACTGCTTCCTGAGGAATATCCTTGGAAAATTTTACTTCATTACGGTGGCGTTTGTGCCCTCGCTCATGGCTAATTTGGTTGCGATAAGCGTCGAGAGGCCCTCCAGACGACCCCTCCTTGCGCTCTACGTCTCGAACGTGGCCACTGAGACCCTCTGGCGGATGGCCGTGTCCCGGGGATACGTTCGGTCCATCCAGAATGGCCAGGCGATCATTTTTGGAATCACCTCATCGATACTCCTCTACTTCTATCGGCTGGGACTCCACGGGGTTTACAAGGATTCTCTGTTTGATATAATCCGATTTGTGATAGGACGAAACGAGGAAGGTCTACCCGAGCCGAGCCCACAGCCCGTCCAACAGCAGCCCCAGCCGCAGCCCCAACCATCCCGGCGATCCAGAGGTAACTACAGGAATATCTCATTTGCACTCCAGATGTATCTCCGATTGATTCGGAAGCTGAAGACCCAGCCGAAGCACAGGACGTGTCCCCACAACCACAGTTGCGCTTACTATTCCCTGCGTGGGGGCCTCAAGCTGTTCACGGTCGGGTTCGGTCTCCAGGTGATACTCAAACTCGTCCTCCAGCTGCGAAACATTTTCCAACTGAAGTTCAGGTTCCGGAAGGCGCTTTTCAACAGAGACACCCTCAAATTGGGCATCTTCCTGGGAGGATTTTCTTTTTTGTATAAGGTAAGCAGATGCTTCATTGGGTCCTGTGGGACGCCCTCCGCCGCCCCCGCTCCCAACCATCCAAGACTCATCTTTACTTTTTGCAGTCCGTTTCGTGCGCTTTGAGACATATCACCGGGGCTGATCATCCGGAGCACGCTATCGCCGCCGGCCTAGCCGCTAGTGTTGCCTTCACCCAGTACCCGGATACGACGATAGCTCTCTACGTCATGTGGAAAATGCTTCAGGTAAGGACTCAGAATTCTTTCAATAGAAAATCCGACTACCCACTCTGAACGAAGCCCCCCCCCCCTGATTTGTTTTGGAATTTAGCAGGCTTCCGCTGTTCGATAAGAAAAGAGATAATAACGTATATATTGTACAAGTTACTAGTTTGTTCCCTCTCGTTTGTATTCTGCGATAACATTTTACAACTTTAAAATTTAGTAGTTTGAATCAACTTTAAAAACGCACACTCATAATTTTCTATCACAAACATAAACATTGCTCACATACATCATATTACTAATCAGTCAATTTACGATACGAATACGAAATAGTTTACTGAAGCTTAATTTTAAAATACGCCATTAAAATACTTATCGTGAGTAAACAATTAATTTAATTTGGAAAAACTTCTAGTCACTCCTCAAGTAGAGCTCTATAAGAAAAATTTTATTAAAAAAAAATCATAAGTTCGTTTTAATTATTAATTTAAAATTCTAAAACTCCAAATGAACAATATTAGCACATCACACTTTGAGTAAAAAAAATTCTTTGACATTCGATATTAAATTACCTCAAATTTCTTCCGTTTCAATCAATGCAAAATAATATGCAAAAATTAAAAAGAGTTCTGTAGGTTTTGAAAATCAGTCAGTGAGTGGAATTTTTAACATAAAAATACGCTTTGGGAATTCTTCAATACTAGATAAAGATTAATTATTGCATTTTACTTACTTGGAAAGATGTATTACTGAAAATAATTTAATTTATTATCTTTCATTTCAATTCTTCGGGAACCTTTAGTTTTTCGAATCATCCATTTCTTAAGTTGGACAAAGAGGTGAAAAAATCAATGAAAAAGGAAACTTTATGATTTAAATTTGGCCCTGAATTGATTTCCATCCTCTGTCGAATCTAGAAAAAATTAAAAGTTCCCGAAGTGGTCCTAAAAATGTTCACACTACTGTATGTAATACCAGTAAGGTTTTTATATGTAGAACTAGAAATAAGAAATATTGGAGCATCTACTCATTTTCAATTGCACTCAAAAAGAAAAACCCTTGTATATTATTGTATGTTTAACAAACTCAACTTTAAAAAAAATGGAGAACCACACTTTCCAAAAAGTTAAGCAAAACTGAATTTGAAATTTTCAAACTTATCATTTTAATTACTTTTACAGATCACCTACAACATAGGAATCGCCAAAGATTACGTTCCTAAAGTGCCTGGATTTACAATTTTCCTGTACTGTCTCAGTACGGCAATTTTGTTTCACGCTGCCGCCTTTGAGCCCCTCAATTTGCGCTCCAGCTACTGGAAGTTCCTGAGTTCGTTATCAGGATCAAGGTACCTTTTCTAGCTTCCACATTTTAATAGTTATAGCATAATGTTTCTATTCCAGGGTATGTGCAATGGAACGACGAGTTCTGGACCCATGGGGCTTTGAATCAAGCCGCCAAGTCCTAGAAGTTATGAGGCGCACTCAAACCGCACCCGGGCCGATTCGCTTCGCAATGAGTTGAAAACGGACCTTCCTGTGGCTAGATTTTCAATTTCCATTTCTCCTTACTTTCTTAGAACGTTGTTACTTCTTTTGTTACTGTGCTTGCGTTGCCTTCGGTTGTGCTTCTGCGTCGCACTATGTGGGTGTAAGATTTCGTACAAAGCCAAAGTATGTTTAGGTTGGGTCACTGACACTGTCTTAGTTTATATTATGTACACAAAATGTTGTATATTTTTTCACCTAGGAAAATGTTTCAATCAATAAAGAGAATTTTAAGAAGTTTAAAATTGCATTCATTTCTCGAATTTCAATAGTTTACTATTCACTACTAATTGGATTAGGTACTGAATAGAAGCGGTGTGCTTTTATTTTTCTTATACCTATGTTAGTTAGAGCGGCATTGTAAATTAAATGCATAAAGCATATTACATTTTTCTCCTATATATAATATTACATACTCATTATTAAAATTATGATAATTTCAGAACCGGATACCACTGAACCTCAAATAATCGATTTTTTTCGGTAAGCTAAAAGCATTTAAGTTAAATCAATTGAAATTTTTCATGAAGTAATAAAATAATGCGTGTCATTAAAATGAATTACGTGGTATAATAATTAATGGTGACAGAGTAAAAATGTACATACTATTCAGGCTTTTATATTTTTGGTACTTCAAAAACTAAATTTTAAATTGATTTCTTATAATATATTGTAAATCCAAAGAAAAATTAATGATTAACGAATGATTTACCGATTTTCCAAGGTTTAGTCAGATTTCTGTAAATTTCTAATTCGACTTATTTTCTCAAAATTATGTACTTCTCTTCAAAATTGTTTAATTTTATATTCATTTGACGTAGATACAATTTTTGAGTGGTAAGTAATTATTCATATATTAAATTTCATTTTTTTAATTTATTTCAAAAAATTTAAAATTTATTAAAAATTCCTACTTTATTATACCACCCTCAAAGTTCCTTTTTGCTCCTTCCTTAGCGCATAATTCCAATAAGCGCGCTGCAATTTTATTCATAGTTTCGCAAAAAGAAATTGCATCGCTTGCACGGACCAGAGGAGTCCCTTAAGAGGGACAAAAGCCGTTCCAACGATTAATCTCCGGAGCCTGATTTCGAATAAATTTCAATATCGCTTGAATTTTGTGCGGAAACTCAGTTTCATAGGATGTTAATGGAAATTTTACACTTTAGAAAAATCATTGCCTCCGAGCTGGGGTCTTGTTTTTCTTGCAAATTTAATTTGTCGGATGTACTTGGAACGCTTATGAATTATAATAGCAGTTTGTCCCGGCCCGCTGGTGCACTAACTAACTAAACTGGAACCACACTCAACCCCCGCAGAATTCCTGCCAAGGACCTTCTTAGGGATGGAAGGGCCGGAGAAACCCACCGCACTCTGGCTGCGGGTAGTTCGTTATACACCAAGACGCCAACTGCAATAATTATTGCGTCTCATAAATTATAAGAACGTATAAATAATTGAGTTTAAGTAATGCAATTGCACGTTGCCATTAATCACCGGAGATAAGCTTCTTCTCCTCCGCTCGTGTTTTGCATGGCTCTGGTGCTGCACGTCGTTCATCTCCGTTGCGTTCGGCACCGCCACCACCCACGAAAGGATGCCCCACCCAGCTCCAGCAACAGGAGCACCAGCAAAAGGGCTCCTCTGGGTGCTCCGCCGTTCAACTTTAAGGAATATAACATTTTACAACATTTAGATTAACCAAGAAGCCGCAACGTACACAAGTCAGACGGTTACTTCTTTTGAAAGTTACCAACATTTTGACCGAAACAAAGTTGGTATTAGAGCCCAGCTCTACACTGCACCGTTGCAGAACGCTTCCGGGGGATGGGACGGGGACGGAACACTATGCTTATTTGATGAGAGCAGTTTGCAAGAAATTTGTTGCAGGACATGCTTTCATCTTTTTTTATTGCAATTAAACCTTATTTTGTCCGGACCCTTTTGCACCCCCAGGAAAATCTGCTCTATGGGTAAAGACAAAAACGAGAACGATTAACCTGCACACTGTCGTGTACTTTTCATTTTGCCGAACCCCCCACACCACACTTTGGACCCACACACCATTCCGCCGGTCTCGTTGCAGAACCTCGAAGAGTTTGGGAAGTTCCTGGGTTTTATTAAAAAGATAAATGGTAACGATAAAAGTTGCTTGCCAGAGCAAACAATGGAAGAATACAACTTACACAAAATGCAAGAAAGGATGGCTATTCATTTTCAGGACTTGAGGGAGTCCTGGACGAGTCTGGAGTTCGATAAGAAGTAAGTGGTCATCCACATTTTCTAGTACTCTAGTCGAAAGTACTCCCAGAACAACTATCATGGCACTTCTGTTGCTGGTAAAAGTTGTGTCAGAATGAAATTTTTAACAATCGGCTAACAACACTTTAAAATGTTTTATGCGCAGCATACGAGCATCACTGAAAAAAAAAATGTTCATGCTCAACATCAACCTTCATTGGGTTAAAATTGCAACTATCAGCATTTCACAAAGCAACAGTAAATGTTTAAACATAAATTCGATTAATGTCCTTTAAATTATTTAAATTTATTTCTTAAACATTTTCTAACAAATTTTAGGGGTTAAGATTCAACAAATTTAAATTTAGCGCAAATTTCTGCATATAACCAAACATTTTAATAAATCCTTTACGATAGCTACAAGTACAATGGTAATAAAAGCTTTTCACTTTTATATTACAAACTTTTATAATCCACTTTTAAGCACCTTCCATACGTTCAGATTATTCAAATGAGAACAGTCGAAGTAAGGACAAACCACTTTGGCGTGTTGACCCCACAAACTAATTTGCATAGCCCTAAAAAATTAAACGTGAGTAAATTAAATTTTAATAGGTGTAATTTAAGTAAATTATACATACATATATGAACGTGTGAACGTGAGCCAAAATTCTTTTCAAATTGCTCAAATTATATTAACATTAACGTTTTTAAATTATTTAAATCTGCTATATCACTTAATTGCACCTTAGCAGTTGAATAGTATGTACACAGCAACAAAATTTTATAGTAATATGATGACTAGACGTCTAATAAAATTTTTCTTGCTTGCCTGTTGTATTTTCTGGAAAAGAAAATGACCATTTTAATGAAATTCGAATAAAAGCGACTTTTATTAAAGTAGCAAACATTTACCGATTTAGGACACATATTTTGATGGATTTTTACTGATTTCGAATGATTAAAGCCCAAATAATTTTACTAAAACTTAGTAATTTAAGTTCAATAGGCTTTTAATAAAATTAATAGTATGATGTACTACTACTCATGCCATCCTAATAAAAATGTACTAAGATCTAGTCAAAAATTATTTAGAGCTTGGAATATTATTTTTATTCGTACTTTAGAACGAAATAATTGAATCACAATTCCAAATGGTAAAACGTGATTATTCATTGATTTGTTTGTTATTCATAAAGTTTGAGTTAAAAAATTTAAATTGAATATGCCACTCCCTCAAAACCAGCGCGAACTCAGTCTAACTCATATATGAGTTGAGCGAAAAATTAGTCGTGATATTTGAGTCAGTTCTTTTACAATCTAAATAACGATAATAAAATTGAAGTCGAACTAAAATCAACAAACTCTTGAAGGGCGTCATTTCGTTCGATGTTGCGTAAAATGATATAAAGATCCCCAGCACCCTTTCAAAAAGTTTGTGCACATATTCATGATACGAATAACGTCTGTACCATTCCTAGAAGTCTGGAAAAGTTACAATCGTACAACAGATATATTAAAATTGAATTGCAGATTCATGTTACCTTTCCCAAACTTTTCAAAACAAAAACAAAAATTTTCAGACAATGTTGCACGCAGAAGTCCAATTTATGGTGAAGCAGCCTTCTAATGTTCGTCTGAATTGCTGAATTGTTGAGAAAAAAGCAATTCTTTGGATTCTCGAAAAAAAAACATATATACCTAAATTACTGTCAGAGATAACACCTGGGACGGTGGAGGACAACAGCATTTTCAGTCTTGTGGCCACCGTGTCCTATTTAAGGATGCACAAACTTTTCCCAATTTCGTCGTCATTTTTCCACGTTCAATAGAAAAGGAGCAGGGGTAAAAAAGCCCCCCCTCCGCCCCCCTCTTTTTCAAAACTTCAAACTGGTGGTAAAATTTTTGCATGACAATGCCCCACCACTCACAAAATGGGCCAGGGAAAAATTGTAAAACGAGGAAAAACCCATGAGCAAAACGAAAAAAAATTAGATAGAAAGTGGTATTCAGTAAACAAAAACATTCATCTATAGGGGGTCCTCCTGGATGGGGACCAGCCGATGACACTCGGCCCACTGTAGGTGGGCTTTCCCGTGTCCTCAACAAAAATCAATGACGAAAAAGGGCTGAATCCAATATTGGGATGCAAATAAAGTTTTGCATATTCATAGGTTCCCCACAACTCAGCAGGCCGGCGAGGCGAGTGCCGGAATGCCTCGTGGCCGCAGCGCAGCAGCCCCCCTGTATACCACCTGCCGATGGATCCTGGATCCTGCATCCAGAATGCCGAGTCCTGTCCTGGACCCGGGCACCCGGCACCTGCAGCCGCAGCATCCCCCGGTCGCCGGGGCCAGGTGATGCTTTCAGGACGACATGTGATCTGTTCTTATCTCAAATTTCAATGTTTGCCCAACGATATTCGGGGGCCCGATGGTGTAGCCGGCAAATAAATTATTTATGAGGAGGAGAGGCCCCAGGGATGCAGTGGCATTCTCCCCGTTTTTACCTGCTCAACATTTTATATATATATATATATATTTTTAATTTTCTCCCTAGTCTCCCATTGATGCGTTTAAACTCCGGGTCTCAGACCACCTCGGTTCATCGGCAAAAATACCGCCCTTGGGCGGACCGATTAAATGAATTAAATGTGATTGCGAGGCGGGCTAAATAATTAGCTGGGTAATGGACCTGCCCGCCTCCACCCCCGCCTTTGTTTGCTTGATTTTTCCACTGATTGCACAGATACCTGCCCCATGAACTTTTCCAGATGAAAAGCCCTTCATTTTATCTGAAACGAAATTCGAAAGTAGCGACGCGTTTTAATGCATTTTGTTATTAAGGCAATATTTTTATTTTTTATTTTTTCGGCTGGCCTTTTCCGAGCTCTGGGAAGGAAGGTTGGAGGAAAATGAAGGGAATTGGATCTGCGACGGAAGGTTAATAAATCATTCAAATTCAGATATTGCGAGTTTTCATTGTAAATATAATAAATTAGCAATACAGATTAAGCTTTTTGTTTGCTCTTTTTTCGATGAATCCTTTTGTTACCATATTATAATCTCCATCGATAACTTATTTACCTTTTCATTTTTACTTTTCAATCAAATTCCCCAATTTTAATCATTGATATAAATAGCTTAAATACAATCACTTTTTTTATATTACGAACATACAAAACCATTTTATAACAGTTAAAGACAACATACAACAATATGTATGCATACCAACCAATTTCATCAGAAACAATTTGACTATTTATTATCTGATCAAACATAATCATAATGCATGAACTATAAAACTTTTAATACTCTAATTAATGTTTCGATTTCAATTCCAGAGCTTTCAATTATTCGCAGTCCTGCACTGTTTAGCAACCATTAGCAGTTTTTATAACAATTCCGCAATTTTCAATTCATTTGAAAGAAATGCTTTGTTTGAATAAAATTTGTGGCAAATAATTATTCTACTATTGGTAGCAGCATAAATATCGTAATCAAATAATTGCTTCAAACACTTTATTTAATGATTCACAACCAAGCAAAGGTTTATTTCCAAAAATTATGTTTTTGTAGCAAAAATTGATATCTATAATTTATAGTTAATAAATAATTAAATTGCCACTATTTCCAGGAACAAATAAAATGTGTAGGTGCTTTATTTTTAGGGTTTGTATAACATCAATAAAGTGTTTTGAATTAATTTTGTTCGCCTATGACTAATTATTTCTATCCAACGAAATTTACACTGTCCATTTCTTAATGGATGAATTTTAAGACTTATTTTGCATTATATGTTCTATGTAATGTAATGATGTTTTTTTAATTAGTCTGGGTTTAAAGAGTGTTTTTATTAAAACCTTAAAAACTTCTATTTAATATTTTATCATAGAGGAATAAAAATATTGCAGCTTTCTCGTTTCATATTGACTGGGAATGTTTCTTTTGTAAAATGCGATATTAAGTACTTTAAATTAACTTTCATTTTAAAACCAATCCTATCTCAAATCGAAAAATCTCAGAATATCGGATCTTATACTAATCATTAGCACCTCATTTTTTTAAAATTAAATTGCCAACATAAAATAAATTAGCCAAATCCTTAAAATTTTATAAATAAAATGTCTACTCAGTATACAAATTCCACTTCCTTCAAGGAAAACCGACATTGTGTTTAGCACCGCCGTGATTTTTTCTTGGAAATAAAACTTTCAACGAATTGTAAGGTGTTAAATGCCTTCGAGACATTTCCTTTACCACTTTTCCCATATTTTTACACTCAGATTACCATGGAATACGATTTTCAGTCTTTGTTTTAATTAAGAACTCAAATCACCTATTGGATTTATTATGAGTGCGTGGCATAGAAAATGCGCCAAAAATCCATAAATATTTTATGCGGAGAAAAAAAATACGATTAATTGCGTTACTCCGCACTCCCTCATTTATCCCAAAATTTATCCCCAATTAGCCAAAGGAGAATCCACGAAAAGCGTGAAGAAATTAACGAAACGTGCAAAGCTTTGCCAGCAAATAAAAATTACAAGAAATTGCCCCCCAAAGCCCCACGGACACCTACTCCATTAAAGTTTCAAAATAAATTCAAGGAGTACTGACCTAAGTTAATTTGAGAGGTTTCGGTCACATGGTTGCGCGCTGCTGCCTCCAGGAATTCGTTTTCTTTGCCGTGCCGTCCTGGTTCAACAACAGCAGGAATTTACCCCTCTTGAAGGGGTCCTGCAGGAGTGGGAATAGATTCCACATTGGCACAAGGCCAACATAAGTTCCATAGCTCACCAACGCTTCCCCGACGAGTGTCCTTCTGAACTTCGTTCTGGGGCAGTCATGCGCCGCACTATCGGCGAAAATAAAATTTAACCTACATTCAGGTGAATAAGTCATCCTCATCCAAGTTTCAGGTCTCAGTTGTGAAACACGTCCTGCTGCGGTAGGATGTCGGGGGCGGTGGGACCCAACCAAAAAGGACGAAAGGCCAGCGATGTTCGGAGCATGTTTGATGTAATTATTCCTGGTGCCCCAGTCCGCGTAAATTTTTAATAGGGAACTGCCCAGAGATATTGAGTGGCACCTGCGGGACACCTCCCCGCGAAACGGCTGTAATACAACTACCACACAGTGGAGGGTTCTGGGGAGGGGATGGAAGGGGGGTGGTGGGGCATAATATGGTATGATTCAATTAAAATAGAATCGGCAAATTTGAGGGAATTTGATTAAAGCCCACCTTTACTGCAGATGTATATCTACGTGATACAGGGCGATGGTGCCCCGGGAGCCCCACAATATTTTTGGAGCTCGCAAACGAATCGACTACGAGAAATTCACCTGATGTTCCGCCCAATTTGGGGCCTAGGGGCTGAGGGGCTCCGGGGGGACTAAAGGAGATTCAGAGATTCATTTGCGCTCTGATTTAGATTTGTTTCGATCATCCCCAGCTATTGTTTGGGGCTTTCAAGGGGAGCCCCAGATAGATTTGGACTCTGCCAGAGAGATGATAAAGATAAAGTGTAGGATACCAACGTCAGGAAGAAGAAGAAGAAGAATCGTATAGTTGGATAGGTGCCTGATAAAAAATTCATTCAGGCGCGGGGGCGGTGCCCTCCAAGCGAACGCTCCATCTTCTTCCATGGAAAAAAACGGAGAAAATGCCTGCCTAATTTGACACAAAGACGAAAAGATTTGGATGTATAACAAAATGATTTTTATGTATTTTTTTTTTTCTCGAAAATATTTTTATTTTTGTTATTCTTCGAAGTACTGAATTTTTGGACAGATGCATGAAAGTATATCGTTAGCGATTTTATAAAATTCTGACATTGATGATGTACAGATGGATACCCTTATTTCACCTACATAGAAATAAAATGAGGTGCTTTACGGAGATGGTAAATCTGCTGTAAAAGTAGGATTGCCGTCGCATTTATTTTAAGTATTAGGGTATTCTCATTTGGTATGCTCCAGGGGCTCTGAAGAGGCACAGAAGAACCCTCAGAGTTCAAGATGTGTACTTACGCGTGCCGTAAATTTAAGACATATTTCATGATATTCTTAAAAGCTAATTTTACTTTAAACATACTTTTTTAACTAAACATTCGTCGTAGCAAGAACGAACTGTATGGATATTAACGTTGCTGGTTTATTTAAATCTTTTTTAGCTTAAGACAGAATAATAAATCTCTTTCTTTTAAAATTCTCAAACAAATATATGCTTATATTATTGTTAAATTAATATATTAAATTATGGTTTGCACATTACTGAATTTTTAAGGAATTATATATGTATATTCTTCGACAAATAAAACAATTTGATTTTCTTTATTGTATTTTGGTTTCGTAAGAATTAGAGCATTGGTTCAAAAATTATAGGGATATGAATAACGTACACTCTCTGAAACTATGGCTTAAACTAAACTAAAAGTTTAACATCGATTAAGGCATGACTTATCGATAACCATTATTGGAATATACGCTCTAAAAACAAAAACAAAGTCATGAAATCACATCGATTTCAATACAGCTGGGGAGTTAATAATGTGTAGTTCTATTAACCCTTTGCACTCGAGAGGTGACTCTCACTCACCATATGATTTAAAACGACCGGATTTTTTTAATACATCTTTTAAATTATAAATATGTCATGTACATATAGTGAAAATTTGAACAGAGTTGGCTAAAACGATAAGAAATAATAAATAAATATTTTTCATTCCCAAACCTCATCGTTGGTATTTTACCATTGATTATTATTATAATTTGTTACAAAACTTCTTTGAAAAAGAGAAACTATTTTTTAAACCCTTCACAAATTTTAAAAAAAAAACAGTAAAAGACCTAAAAGTATAAGAAAAGAATTTTCTTTTTATATTACATATTTTCGTTTCGTTTGAATCTGAAATCCAACGAAACATTTATTTATACGTACGAGTATAGGTACCAAACTATTTCAAAACATTACTAAACCTCTCTTGCATTCTCTTTCCTGATACTTTTGCACAAACAAAAAGTAAACTAAGTCAATTAGCACTCCCTCTATCTCCGAAAATTGCAAGCATTTTCCTATGTAAATTTTGTATATTGCTTTCCAGGACTTGTCCCCTTAATTTTAATCAGACCCACAAGAGGAGATTCGGTGAAAATCTCAGAGGAGTAAAATAGTAGTCCCAGAGTCCCTCCTCTGTTCCTGGTACTGGATGTCACAATATACATGTCCTACGATAGAGGAATTCGTAATTATTTTTGCCCTGAGGACGTGCATGTGCCTGACAGGTCGGTTCGTTATCCTTTAATATTTCAAATGAAGTGTCACCCGCATGGGCATCAAGTCCAAGGCCCATACCTCAGGAGATGAAACAGAAACACCCAGCGCCCTGTCCTGCAGTTCCCTTTAAGTCTTAATATCCAGAGGTGGACAAGGAATTCTTAGTGACCTCAAGAGGAATTAGTTGTACTAGCCGAAACACCCAGGGACTCTATTACTTGAACGGTATAGTTGCTCCATGGGGAGGGGTGTCTTACCTTACCAAATCCAACGAAGGCGAAGATGGCGAACTGCATTATGTTTAACATGGTCCAAGACGACAAGAACCTTCGGGTAACTAACCCTTAGAATTTGGGAAACACTTGCTCCTACAATTTGCAACAGTGTGGCAGGCGAATTCCGCAATTTGTCACTGGGTGCAGTTTCAGAACTTCGGTCTAAAGAAAATGAATGGAGAGACCTCGCATTGGAGGTCATGAACCCGGCAAACTAACCCGCAATTTGTTTAGCGCTCCACTGGGGGGCGAACGCGTGCCAGGAGAACTGGGAAAAGGGTCGGGAGGGAAGGGAAAACAGACGAACAAGGCCGGGAATAATCCAAGGAACTATTTAAATTACGTTCATGAGGCTCATATCGGTGGTAGGTGGTTTTCTGGGAGATAGGGGGACGTTTCTGGAAAGCCAGGACGTGCCCATCCAAGTGGAGGGTGCGTGCCACATTTTATTATAAATGTGGCGTACATGCCCGAGCACAAATCTTGGAGGTCCCTTTTCACAGGAATTTCAACATCATAGAAAATAGTCCCAACTCCCGGGCGCTCATAATCCTGACTTTTGCCACAAGATATCGCAGGGCCCCCTAAGCCGCGGATAAACCGCAGCTGCTCCCGCCCCAGACTCCCTTTTAAGGGAATCCACTCGAAAGTCGAGACTCCTCCATTTATTAACTGCTGAAAGGCTGACTGTCGAGCGGAACTATCAGCTTTCATTGTGGCGTTCGCCTGGTGCCAAGAAACCCTCGGGGAATCCCCGACCATCCTGTGGGTGCGACAGATCGGGGCTGGGGTGGATGCGGAATGCAATATGAAAAAGTTTTCAAAACTTCTGAAGCTGGAAAATCTGCGAAGCGGTTCATATGGAATCAGGGGTAGAATCCACACGGGGCTCTGTGTTTGTCTCAAAAATGCTTTTGTTGCAGAGCATTTCCACCCTCCTACGCCTCCCTACTCTTCTTAGAAGAAGCACTTTCGTGCCTGTCGAGATATAACACCCTGTGGTAAAGTCGGATCTGGGAATGAGAAGATGAACGAAGGGAGGACAAAGGATAGTACCTACATGCAGGGTCGGTCCATAGACCATAAGTTACAAAAAAAAAAGGGAACTATAAACGGAAATCTACTTCGTAACTACCTCGAAACTCCCGAGGAGAACCTCCTGATACCGGAACAGCTAGTGACGGATGAGCCTTAGACAAGAATTGAGATCCCAGCTCTCCCTTCAGAGTTTCTTATCCGGAAACATCGTTTTTTATACTGTCGCGCAAAAAATCGGGCCACTACTCAACTCATGCTTTGAAAATATTACCCCAAGAACTATATTTCAGAATTGAAAATATAAAATGATAACGTTTCAAAGAGCACTGCTTTGTGTTTAAAATGTCATGACCTTATACAGCTGCTGGAGTGCATCAACTTTCTTTAAATAAAACATAAAATTCAGCAAAAAATTATTTTTTAAATAGAACATATAAGAAATTATATACAATTTCATGTCAAATTTATTTAATAACTTTTAGGCATACATAAAAATTACTCTCCGAAAGCTAAAATTATAATACGTCATTTTCTAGAAATTACAAAATCTTATTTACATATACCATATTTACTTCTATTTTATTATGTATAATATGTCGAGGAAACTAGTTTTGTTCTAAAATTAAATAATCAATAGAACATTTTCTATACACATATTAAGAAATCTGAAAATATTATGGAAAATTAATTTACTTTTTAATTAAAAACTCTATCGTTATTTAAAAGTTGTCCGAAAATTGCGCAACTTAGAGTCTATACTGTTTGTTACGTGGGTCTTTTTCTACTATGCAATTGGAAAGGCGCCAATACAACGCTGGCCCATGTATGTATATTGTTCTTTAAAGGAAATTGCAAGTATGTATGTACAATTGAATCCAGTAATAAATTCAACTTATACATATATTCAAAAACCAGACAGATTTTCTTTTTGAATAATGCAGCGTCAGCCGGCTTAACACGGCATTTAAGCGAACTTCACACCATTTGCATTTCATTTGACGCAATAAATGATGTCAAGCATAATATGAATTTAAATTTTAATAACTTTTATATCAATAATCTATTTAAAATTATGGTTGCATGTTATAAAATCATATACATATGTATGCTTTATTCTTGTTTAACTTCTGAGGTCTTAAATTTAGGAATTTCATTACTAAAAATAAATATTTGCTTCAATTTTGAAAGGCATTTAAATGAATATTTCAATATTAACTATGTCATTATACACAGGTGCTCTGGGCCGCCAAAAATAGATAACATATTATCATTTTTAATAACTCCAAACACCTAAATAAAATATGCTTGGAGCATCGATTTTCCAATTAGTGGAATAGCACCCATATTTGTAAAACACATTGTAAAGTATAACTTTTCAAAACACTAAATAATTTTCGTTTATAAATTCGTATAGATATGTACATAGAAGGTTTTTTGGAAAATTATTTATAACTTATTCTGTAAAATTATAAAGTTGAATTTGGGTTGTAAACAAATCAGTACTAAAAGATTGTGAGCATAGATTACGAATATTCATTATTTGTTTTATTACACAAACTACCCTATTGTATTAAGTAATGGTTATTGAAATTGAGAATTGTGAGTTAGGCCGATTTTGTTTTGCCCTACAATGTATTTTTATAGCGTGTGCATATGCATTAGTCTTATGTGTCGAATGAAACTGAGTGTGTGATGTTTTTCGAACCTTTCGAAGAAATAGACGAGGGTAGAAAAAACACCGTGGTGCGGGAGAAGAAACCTGTCTTGTGCTCTTTGGGGAAACAAATGAAGAAAGTGCAGGATCCTTGCGGAGCACCCTGCGCCCAACCACAGGGTACCCAGCTAGGGATCTAAGGGACTTTCTTTATTTGGATTCTCTTGTGCGCCACCCGGAGGGCTCTTGATTGTGAGTAATCTCTTTATGCCACTCGAAAACCTTCGAAGAATCGATGGCTTGTTAAGTACGGCACACACCTGAATGGTTAATCGATAGCCCCGTGTCTGGATGGATATTCGGGATCGGGAACGGCAGGAACGTCCTCCTGATGGTGGCGGCGGCTGTCTGGAAGTCGTATTTGCGGGACGATGGTTTGAGGAGTTCGCTTTCTCTCCAGGAAATTACGTTCGAGCAAGTTTTCTTGCACAAATACGTGTCCGGGCAGAAAGGATTCAACGGTGGCGCACCTTTTGTTATAGACGGTAGGGAATTTCTCATTTAAGTTGGAATTAACTGCATTCTCCCGAATGATTGGCATCTTTTTGTATGCCCAAGATATCCAAGCACTTCGAACATTTGCGAGCCCTTTGTCGGCGAGGGAAATCGAAAATTGTTTTCACTCGTCTGATTTTCCACAGATTTTCAGTTTTATTCTTAATGCGGTGATGAGCTAGAAAGTAACCCCCTCTCAATAGTACTGAATTGTCCCACGTTACAATTCCATTAAATTTTTGAAAAGATGCTACGAATGATGGCCCAAACAGCAATTTCAAAAGACTATCTACCTCTGCTTTGTTTTTAAATATACCTAACTTTAACGGAAATGGGTTATATTCAGCTAAAGAAAACGTGTTATATTTTAATTTTGAAGTTATTTATTAAGAATATTACCAGTTTATTACTTGTTCCCATCAACACAATTTTTGTTGTTATAAATTTTATACGGAAAATAAAATTTTAATAAGATATATTCAAATTTGATAAGTAAAAAAAATTTCTTGTCTTGTGAAAAAAAATTACCAACTATTTTCTTCTTGAAAAGAATATAGAATAAAAGAATATAGTATAAAATTAAATGCTAAGTCTCACAAAAACAATAAAAAAAATATAAACTTATTGTAAAATGTATTAATCTAATATGAAAACATATCAATTTCATATGATGATATTGTAAACATTTTCAATCCTTTTATATAGGAAGTAATTTGAAATTATACTAGATAGATATTATTTAGATATAAAAACATTTACACGACATTCAAATCATATATATGTATATTACAAAAGTAATGAAAGAAAGCTTATAAGAAACAAAATGTTTTAATTTCATAAAATACTTTTTTTCGTATCGTTTGCATATTCCAACCTGAGAAGATTTTATATCAGAATCTTATTAGTTTTACACCGGAAATTTTAGTATTTTTTTTCTTGGGATTTCTTTATATATTTGTATGAAATCTATCAAAATCCTTTTCCGCTGACCGCTATATATTATTTCTCAAAACTATTTTTTGTCGGTACACCATATCTCCCTTAATATTCTATCAAAACCAAAGATTCAACCATCATTTTGAAGATTACCACCCCTAATGACGAAAAATAAACAAAAACTATTAAAACATTTCTTTGAAAATTCGACAAACATATTTTTGCAAAAACAGTGGAGCAACTATTCGAGTCAACTGCAATTACTGTCGAAGTTTGACGTTTGGAACTTAAAAGTGTTTGAGCGAAGTGTTCGCACGGGTCAACTATGAGGTTAAAGTAAAATACTCACACTCGATAATTTTAAGTATATTATTTTTTAAAAAAATTGATAATATTACGATGTTTTAAACAATGTAGAAAATGCGTATTTAATTTAGCCAAAAGGAAATTTCAGGATGCAAAACTATTTGTTGCTATATCATAATCCTGCAGGGAACGAGGAAAGGTTCCTAGTTTGGTGGCATTATTTCAACGCAATCTATGCGCCCAGTACCCCCAAGAGCTATAAATTCCACTGAATTTCACCGTCTATACAAAATGGAAAAAAAATTTTTATTAACCGCCGGCTGGTATTATGCAATTTGCAGTCCCACTGAAAGTGCTTTTCTCGACAAACTTCGTAAAATGCAAAAATTCCCGGAATAGCATCGTAAAAAAACTATCATTGAAGAATTTTAATTGACTTCCTTCCATTTGAAAGGAAGTTTTAAGAAATAGAGCTTTAGAAGACGAGGCACTCAGTGGATGCCAGGGGGTGGAGGGTTTCGGGGTAGGTCGTGTAGAAAAAACTATCAACTCGATTCGATCCATTGAAAATGTCCGATGGTATATTGGAGTATATATCTTGAAAATTTTTACTATTTCAACGAGGAGATTTGCTCCTTCGGCAACAGTAGAAAGGGCTGTATTTAAGGGATCCAAGAACGGAGAGTCCCCGGAAAACTCGTACAGGACTTGCCGCCATCCACAGGATGCAGGCCTGCTATTAAGCACATTCGACAACCGGAAATCCTTTAAGTAGGAAAATGTGTTTGGGACTACTGTGTTAAATTTCTGGACTTTGCACCGGGAAGAGAGTTGTAAGCAATCCTGCACCGATTTAGAGTCCAGGTTCAGACTCATCTGGCAAAGACGCTTTTCTCGGGGGAGTAGATGGGGGCGTCGAATAAAGTTTTCATCACCCTCTGGATGGAGTTTTGGAGCAATGGAGTGACGAGGGTCACACTCGAGAGCGCTCACGGGGCTTTAGAGTCGGGGCTTAAGCCCAATTGAACCGGGAACGGACCTCAATCCGAAGACAGCTGACAGCTAATCCCGCAGCATGGGTCTCGATGGATGGGAACGCTTCGGCTAATCCCAGCTATTGGAAATCTAAACCGATTTAGAGTTATCAAAGGATTGGCGGGGACCGTGTCTTTTAGCCTCCCCGGATCCGCCCCGCCGCCGTCACCGCGTTTCGCTGGTGCGGCGGGGATGTCCTTCGTGGTGATTATTCAGCAAATTGGAGCATAATTGGGGACCGATCGGTGCCTTTTGTAGGCAAAGTGATGGGTATTTATGGCCGCGGGGCCCTCTGGTGTGAACTGAGTTTAATTGAAAATTAATCGAATTAGATAATAAATTACTGGGATCCGGGGGAGAGCGATAACTCAAATTAATGGCCCGAAACTAGTCAATTGCATGGAGCACTGATAAATTCCCGGCCTCAATCGAATTCCACTGTAATTAACTACTTACGGGCCATGTCTAATCGTTGGGAATGAGGAAAGAGAGGGGGAGGAAAGCTTCCCAACCCTCCTGAACATATCCCGGGTGACCTGCGGTATTGGAGCATTGCGCAAATTATAAACTTGCCAAACAATAAAATGCTCACTTTGATGAAATTATTTTGGATTTTCGCAGCTCTCCGCAGCGGCTGCCGTGGCGGCGAGAACAAGCGCTCCAGAGGGACCACTTTCCGCTGAAATGCAAATCACGATAAATTGAGGTGGGATTGTACTAAGCCGCGCCAAAGTGACGCTTACCACGCCCGAATCTGCACTAAATGCGCGATTTCAACTGCTGTAATTATCTTAATGTCCAACAATACGACTCGATTTGAGTGGATTTTCGGTCGTAGTGGTTGGCGCCATTTGAACATGTTTTAGATCACCATGGGTCGTTTGGTCAACCCTAAACACTTTTAACAGTTTCTGCAATTCGAATTTGAATTGGCTCTCCTACTAATTACACATAAATACACGTACCCGATAATGAAATCCATGCTTAATTACTCTTCAAATCTTACAAAAGGAAAGTATCTAATGAGTAATGGAGTCATGAAAACTCAATATTAAGATTTTAAGACCAAACTCATTTCGAGCATTTTAATGTTTCTTCCTATAGATTCTTGTCTAGACAAAACCTCATTTACCTCGTTAGATTGTCTCATCATGATTTGTTTCCTTACAAAATACTCGTAATTTGAGTTTTATAGAACTTAAAAATAAAATACAAAAATGTATACCATATTAGAAATGTTCCATTTCAATTACAGAAAAAAAAGTATTACCAACGATAGTAATAAATTACAATATGTAGAAAAAATTCGTCTACGAAATTCTGATATTTTATAAATTAAAATGAATTTAAAAACCAAAATGGATCTATATTAGGTACTGATGGGATATTTGTAAAATTCGATTGAAAACGTTCTATTGGAAAAGTTATTTCTTTAAATAGATTTTTATTGACAGTTTGCTTGCAAACCTTCAAAATGTTATACGAAAAATGTCTATGGAACTGATATAAAGTTAAGCCCTCTGGCACTTGACCAACATTTTGGCAAATAGTCCCTTACTTTTAAATCGAAGATATTTTTTCGAAAAAAAAGCAAACAGCACATGTGTCAAAGCTTATTTGAAGCACACCGGCAGCAAATAAATTTGAAAAGAGCAATTACTCGAACCTGTGCCCTGCGGTATTCCACTCACTGAAATTGCGATTGCCCCTAAACGGGGAACGTCTAAAGTTTCTAGGGACATAAAAAAAGTGTCTACCGCAGGAGATTTAACCCTTCTCCCTGTTTACAGCAAGGCGATAGTGCTTAGCACCTTTTACGATTTTCGCCCTCAAAGCCCTTTTCTGGCTTCTCTGTGTCGATGCTCCGTGCAGCGTAAATCGCTCCAATCAGGACCCAGCCTAGGAGCAGACCTCCTTCCCGGACGGAGAAAGTAAATCAGAAGATCCTTGAGAAGCATTCCAGTGTCGTGCACATATTTGTACGAAGCACACCCTGCCACCGGGGGTGGGTCCTATATTTACGAGATTTGATGTTCTTTTCTCCAGGTCCCCTACCTTCATCGGGTCCTTTCTGGAGCATCTGCAGCTAGAACTTGCTCCAAGCCCTGGGACTTTTCGAACTACTTCGAAATTGAAAATTGCTCCCCGGAGGATAGGGCGGGAACAACTCCCATCTTTATTGGCCGTGAAAGCAAGCCCATATTGAATTAAAGCGAAATTGAATTTGGTCGAAAACTGCACTGATAAACTTAGCGCCAAGTGCGGTGCATTCGTCATCCCAGGCAGCTGGAAGGAAATAGTTTCAGAAATCACTCCCGGTTCAGTCCGGAACAGCGCTGTACACCCCCACAATTCACGTCGGCATCATAAAAAGTGTGCTCTAGGGATTCCGGGTCTAAGAGTCAGTATACCCCGAAGGATTTCAGGGTGCTCCGCTCTACTCTAAATGTAGTTTTACACTGAACGCACCCTCTATAACGTTTCTGGGGCACACTATGCTACGGGAACGAGTCCGGGGGCTACGAATCGCTCCAACAATTCAACAAATCAACGGAAAAACAACATTTTTAGTTGAAATTGAAAAATTTTCCGATTATGGGGAAAACGTGACTGGAAATACGAAACGACATCGGGCCGCGCTCTGCGATCCATGTCATTCCCAGCAGCGTCCATTTATATCGATATGGGTCTGCTGGGGGCATGAAAATTACTCCAGTCGACGATTTAAGCTCAATGGACCTGAGAACAAACATCCAGAACGGGTCTGGTGCAGTTCGGAAATTGTCAAGAATCCCGGAACGAGAACTATCGCCCCCGCTTTCCCGATCTCCCGCATTTAGTTTCCGGGCGAAGAGGAATGGCGGTCTAACGATTCTAGAGTTCGGTCCCAGTGCATAACTATCACATCAAAATGAGGACGCAGATCCACCATTCAGATCCTGCTCTAATAGAAAGCAAATATTGTTCCTGTTCGGATTATTATAGCACCGAACTTCGAACAGACCCCCGATTCGCATGCAGTATCTGAACCATCCCTCGTAGATGGTGTGCTCATGCATTTTTGCTTGGGATTTGCTGCAATCCCTCGAAAGGGTTTGAATTTATTTGTTTCTGCACTCCCATCTTTCTCCCCAATTTTTTCCATCTTTCAGCCCTTCCCCAAAGGAATCCTAGCGTATCAAGAAAGGCACAGGAGCACCATCGAAATGCAGATAAGGTTATTTGTTCGTTGCCATCTGGAGTCCGGATGATTCACACAGGACCGTCCCCTAATAGTCCTGCATCTGCTCCTTAAGGAGTTTTATAGCTCAAATCGGTTATCGATTAATCTCTCCGATATTCCAGACTCTACCGTCGTATATCCTGATAAAATATAGCGCAAAATATCGAAGTGTTCATCGTTTTGCTGTTTAACAGGAAAGTTTTTCCGCGCCACGACCCGAACGATGGGACTGTGGGTGCGGGATGTTCCCGAAAATCCCTTAAGTGGTGTAGGATGATTGATGTAAACTTTCATGGAGCGAAACATTATTTTTAGAGGACTCCTTAAGTTCACCAGGATATGCTTTTTCGCGAGAGCACATTATGTCGGTACTTTTTACCGCCTTGGCTGAAAGATTTCTTCCTCTTTAGCATTTACTATTTTTATGTAAGCTCTTAAGCCACATATTAAATTCCCTTCTAACGTCTAAATTTCGCAATAATTATAAGAGCCCTTTTTAAGCCACATATAATCTAAATATAGCTTAATATCAAAATACTTCAAAGAAAATAAATTTTTGTTGTATGATTTACGATTATATAGGATTACTAAAAAGATAAAACAGATTTCTTCTTTTAGGCTCCATCTAATACGTTTATCCTTCTAATTAAAATAAAAGATAGATAGATAAAACTAAAATGATAAAACTTTAAGTATCACACAATCGAAAACTTAAAATGGTCAGGAAAATGTTATATTTGTGATAATGTATAAACTTCAATGGCCTCAAAGCTAATAGATGAAAAACTAAATCACAAGGGAATGGGCTCATGTTGAAATTATATGCACAATGCAATGCAAATCATACTTCACGTTTTTATACTATGTTAGGCTATACTATATTGTTTGACGGATTTAATAACAAAAACTATAGAGGAACGTTTTTTTTTTAGTCTGGAACTTCACAACTGAAGCAAATGTATCACAGTTACGATTTGTTTATCCTTTGTATCAAATTTGGACAAATCCAGCGCAATTGACGTATTTTTTGTCGTTAACTGATTTGTGAGCAGATCTTATTCGAAATTGCCTGGTTTCATGTCAATTGAAATACCATATATGTACATATAACCGAATCTGTTGTGTGTGTGGGCACAAAAGACCGTCTGGTCGCAGTGTCCACGCCAAGAAATAATAATAATAATAACCAAATCTGTTTCACTATCAACATCGTTTTTCGCAATTGATAAATCAAATTTGCTTCCAGTTTGAATTTCAAACATTATTTCCACATCGACTGGCTTAGGTACTATCGACACCGGCTCATTAACTATTTCAAAGTTTTGTTCCACATATTCAAGAAGTATTATTTCCCTTACAGATGACTCCAAATCAGAATTGGATTCGTGTTCCATGCGTAGATGCAAAATAACAATAGCTTTATGTAATTGCATGTAATTGCATTTTGTACACACATAAAGGTTTATTTTTGTTGCATTCCCATCATAAAAGTAGCAAGTTAAAACTTTTGCGTCTTTCTTGCAATGTTTTTTCGTGTGTTTTGTGGCAACAGACTTAAAACAACTCACGAAATCGTAACGAAATTTCCCGGTATGTGTTGCATAATGATTACTAAATTTGTCGAAACGGCCCGCAATTTCATATTCGCAAAAGAAACATTTAAAATTATATTTTAACTGGCTTTTTTTGTTTTGTTTTCCAAATGTCTTTGCTTTTCCTGTATTATCTGTTACATAAATAAATTCATTCTGTGGTAATCGGGGTATACAAATTTCATTATTTGGATCATATATGACGTAATGTTCTACCAAATTCGAACAGACTTTGAATCAGATTTGGAATATTGCGGATCGTTACAGTGCCAGTTGGAATTTCCTTTTTCGGTCTACCACTTTAAGATTGTCTGCGAGCAACACCTTGTGAAAGTGGTACAGTCTTCATATAGACTTTAGAAGATCGTGATCATCTTCATTTGTCTCTGATGAGTTGTCTGGATAGTGGATGTCCATGTTGGGAATATCTCACTATCTGTTCCTGGGTAATCTGCTTTAATTTAAGAGTAGAAGAAAATGTTGTTATGTTAAAAAATGTTTTCCTTTTGTTTCTTTTGTATTACGCTCTCCTGAAAATCATCATGGCCAACATTTTCATCCCTACAGTACAGACGATCTTAATAACATTGTCAGTACTATCTTTTGCGGTTTCGCTGACTGAAGGTCTCATTGGATTCATTAACTTATAAAGTTCCCCTATTTGTTTGAAACTCTTTATGCTGCTTTTTCGAACACAGATTTTAATAAAAGTTTGTAAATACATTTTATCTGTCCATTTAATTTTATTTTAATGAATATATTAAAGGTAAAAAAAATAGATTTTAATGTGGTAAAAATTATTTTTACTTAAGGAAATGTAAAATTTGAATTACCCATCGCCTTAACCGATTCATACCACTGACAAACTTACCTAAAATGTTGGCGGAATAACATATACGCGAAATTTGGCTAAAATTGATTAAGAAATTATTTTTGAAGTATATCATCATCGATTTAAATTTTATATAATTTTGCAAATTATTTTTATAAAGGGTTTTTATGCAGCCTTTCAAAAACTAAAATTATCTACATAGAAAAAATACGACTATGGTACCAGTAAACGAACTACGATTATTTAATTCAATTTCTTTTTAAATTTCTTACGTTTAATGTAACATAGCATATATGTAACTTCGAAAATATTTAGAATTATCATATAAAATTTCAGAATATATTATTTAATTATATTACTTTCTAATAGGATATTTTTTAAAAAGTCAATTTTTCCAGCCCTTAAAATTTAATTTTTTCGAACCTCTCACGTTTTTCGAAGATTATTAAATGAGTATTGAAGCAAATTCCTATAGAATGCTTATACATAGTAGAAAAATACCAATTACTTTTAAATAATTTGGTTTCTATAACAAAACCAAAAGCTTAAAAGGTTCTTTAATTCTCAGCTAGGGAGAGAGGTTCCTACAAATCCCGGGCCCTGTTATTTTCTTCAACTTCTGTGTTTTTCTTACAAATCTCTTCAAAGTGGGTCCGAAGATATGTATGTTTCTCACCTGAGGTCCCCTGAACAAGCAGGACTATGTAAACCGTCTCGTTAATCTCCTAACAAACCATGCAGCCACGATAAGTCTGGCTGTTCCCGGAGGAAGTGCACAGGACTCGAATGGTAATCCTGTTTTCCATATCTTCACCATGGTCGCCTGGGCTCGAAAATTCATAGTTTGGGTCGGCTGCTCGAATCGCATTAAGCCAGCTGGGAGCAGGCGAAATGGGGCTGCATTTTGGGGCGACGTCGGCGGCGGTGGGACTGTGGGGCACACGCCATCATCATCCACCATCCGGAGGCGGAACACCGCTTGGCATGGCATCGTCGTCGCACCGCGCCGCACACCGACGTCGTGGTGGCGATGATTGGAATGGGACGACGGTGGTGTCCTGGAGGGGCCCCAGGCAGCCGCAGCCCCGCAGCCCCACGGCCCCACAGCCACTTTACTGGAGCATTCAAAGTTGCAACAGAAGCTCAAACAAGCAGAAAACACGTTGACAGCGTGCACACCGAAACCAAAACGCCGGGCTGCAGTTGTTCAACACGCAAAACAGAAGTTGCCGGGTGCCGGCCCGAATTTATTCCCATTCTGTCGGGTGTCGTTTATTGTTAAATCCGTGATACTTCAGCCCGAAAATTGTTGCTTTCTGTGGGCTCGTTGCTCCCGAGGCAGCTCTAGGATGAGGCCAACGCTGCCGCCGCCGCCGCTGCTGCCGCTGGCATTGTGGCCAAGTCGTTCAGGATCTCCTCCAACTTCATTGAATCCTCGTAAATTATGAGGAGTTGAGCTCTGCGGTTTCTGCTGCCTTCTGCGGGCAGGATAATTTGCGCTCGGAGTCTTCTTTCACCCCCAAGTGCCTGCGGGATAATTAGGCGCTCCATCGGCGACACACTTAAATCCAGGATCCTGATCCTAGCCGGCGCTAAGTGACCGGCTCATGTTGCCCCAGTTCCGGTCACCCGCACACAACCGGATCGAGTGGAGCCTTTTTCCAGGCATTCGTGGTCCATGGGGCCTCATGTTCAGCGGAGTCTGCTTTTTATGGGGATATGCAAAAATGCTCGCGATGGACCACTAATTTTGAATTTCATTTTGCGGTCCTCGGCTCTTATGTGGCCGCAGTCGTCTGTTTCGGGTGTCCCTGCTCCTGGAATTGAACACCTCTAGACCAGATTACTGCACTCGTGGTTGCAGCCCGACAGAGACAAATTTTGTGGGACTAAAGTTTTAAACATCCTCATGGGTGTTGTATGCATAACAACATCTGGAAAAATGTTTTCCTGGATCAATTAAAAACTGCAGTCAAACCAATGAAAGTTACTATTATAGTCGTACACATTTTTGCTTTAATCAAAAGGTTTAAATACTTTTTTAAAATGATAATCTTAAGAAAAGTTTCCACATGACGAACAATTTTTAAGCACCTGCACTTTCAAAACTACTTCCAAAATTTTCAATATCAAAATCAGAAATAACTTCTGCTAGACTACAAAAAATATCATTGATGAATCAACTCGAACATTAAGTTTCTTATTTCTTATAATGTTTATACATATATGACTTTCGAAAAATTGTTATATTATATTTAACAACTCCTAGCTTAAAATGTGTACAACGACCTTTTTCAAAATTAAGTGGTTGGATTTGGAGTTTCTTACGCACTGTTCAGTAGAGAGAAAATACTCTAGCATGAATCCTTCAAAGATCTATTTTAGGACCACTTTTATATAAATATCATTTTTTTAGGTAATACATACTGGATAAATGTATTGTATTGTTCTCAATCTATCTTTGCTAATGACACATATATTGTTACTATTATTAAAATAACTAGGGTTCTTTCTTCCATAAAAGAAAATTGCGGACTATTCAAAATAAAATGTTTAAACTTCAATACATACGTAAATTTATAGCTTTAGTAATACTAGTCCTAAGATTTAAGTACTATACCATGTCTAGAAAGCAATTCACAATTAAAATTACCTGAACTACATTTGTAATTGGCTGTACATATAATAATTAAATTTTAACCCTTCCAAACTAAACGTGACTTCTTGATTTAGGTATTCAGCAGAAACCTTCGTCTATTTTACGTTTAAAATCTGATACTTAGGGATCATTAGCAATTTCGAAACCGCTTAACAATTCATTTCATTACTTAGCAAATAGTCCTTAATCAGCTAATGAGTCTCAACCTTCCAAGGATTCCAGTCAAGCAACCCTCTGGAACACACGCTTATTTTGCAGGTCACATGCAGTTTATTTACACATGTTCCAGTCGTTACGAAATTTATTTAGCGAAATTCATGCAATGCGAGTGCATCCCGGGCGCCGGGCAGTCTCCTAATTTCGTTAAATTGTAAATTGTGCCCAAACACTGAGCTTCTGGAATGACATGGAGCATAAAAGTGGAGCTCCCCGGGGGAACGGGGGAGGATCGTGTATAGAGGGCCCCACCATTTCGAGCTCCATTCGACAAGAGAATCCTTTGCGACTGTGAAAGGCAAACATTTTGGGTAAATTCATGAAATATACTGTTCCGTTTGGCGCCGTTAAAGTTAACAATTTAAATATTCCCGTCGTTAAGCGAAATTTCGAGAGAAATTTCGTGGAAAATTGAGTTGTTGTCCGACCAACGAAAGAGAAAATTCGCCTTTTTGGAATGGTGTGGGCGGCACAATATACAGGCAAACCCATCGAAAATTTGGGTTGAGGAATTGAGAAGAAGATACTAATCAATATCCATATGCCTTACTTTACATAGGGCAAGATATGTATTGTTAGGCTGCGCCCAGTGGGTTAGCTTAAAAATCATATTAAAGAAACATCGTAAGTTGGCAAAATAAATTAAAAATAAGGAATCTTCAACGTATACCTGTAAATTTGTACAAAATCTTTATTACTCAGTTAGTTACGAGTAACATTAAAAGGTTTTCTTTATCAAACTTAAATTTCAGCCTAGACGTACATAGATACGCTTTAATTCAACTCAATATAATAAACTTTTGGAAAAAAATGTACCTATGCTGTAAGACATAATTCAAGAACTTGTTAGCTCTTAACATTTAACGTTTACTTCAGAAATCCAGAAGAAATTTATGATAATACTTAGATAACAATAAACATACTTAAATACTTGAGATCAAATTTTCGCCCAGACGACCCTCAACGTAATAACGTCAGTGGTCGAAAAAATGAGTTACTGCGTCAATGAGACTCGAAGAAAGCCGACCGATTCAGGGTAATGGCTTTGCAGCGTATGTATGGATGTATGTCCATTGTCGAAATGACTTATGAAACGGCGACAAAGCATCAAAGTGCTACTTAATTGTCCTCCACTGGTGAGGTGGGGGCGGGCAACAAATCTGCCTCTAAATAGCTTTCTAACCACCCTGTGGAGGCTGACAAAACCGAATGGTCCAGATCCGATAATTTGTCTTCAATACATGGTACAGCTGATGGGGCAACAAAAGAAATGGGACCGCACTAGGCAAATGGATCAGGGATAGGTGGGAAGGTGCAAGAAGTGGGGCTCCGGCACATGACGGCCGGAGGATGAAAAACAAGGCCATCAGACGTCCCTGGTCCCTATAGAGTCCCATGTACCCCATATACCCTATTGGGAGCGGCAATGAAAGCCGATGATGATGCCGCTCTGCCCCATGAATGGAACCCCACCAAGGTCTAGGCAGATGTATGTGTCCTGTCCTGGTCGAATGCCTTTGTCCAGTCGTCATCTCGTTTCGCAATCGAATTACATACATGCGAGCCAATATAGGGCATTTTTCTTCTTTTTTTTTTTAAGGGGTTCTCTCCCATATGTGCTCCTGATTGTTGACTCCTATACGTTTTGCACCTCCCGCACCAACCACGAGCCAAGAGTCGAATGGTCCGTGGACCAACAGCATCCATCCAGATGATTCCTGGCATTTGTTCTTGTTGGTACTTCGCTTTTTTACCCTCATTTTTTACACCACTCTCCCGGTTCCATTCCCACCTCCTTCCTCAACAAACTGGCTTCGGTTACTTGTACAAACGTTGTCATTTCAAAGTGGGCTATCGTGTCATATCTACGGAGTCCTGAATAATTCATGAATTTCTATAAAACTGGAATTACTCGACGGGATATCTTGGTGATGCCACCCTGGTCTTCTTTTGTTCTATTTTCGGGACATATCACATCTGCTGGGGACCCCATCGGGGGTGGTTCGCCCCCCATGGGAGTGTGGAAGTCAATAGGACCAGTGATTGCATAAGAAATTGGCAATGGGGCTCCAGCTCGGAGCCCGGTCATGAGATGTCTGAGATGACTGATAGTACTAAAATTGGATTAAAACTTACTTCGAAAGTGGGTATAGACTTTCCTGGGGATCGTTTGCCGATTTTACGCTTAATATCGTTCTTATAGTTCAAGGAACTTCCACTTAGGGATAGAAAAACTTGCAAAGATAAAGTTATCTTATTGCATATTTCATCGAAAAACTAGGCTTTAATATATTTCACAACAACAAATGATTTTATGCATAATTTCACGTACTCTGTAATTTTTAAAGTAGGTTCATCAAATTGCTTTTAGAGTACCGTCGTAAAAATTATTAAAACTACTTTTAAGGTAAACTTTTTAGTTTTTCTTAACTATCTGCATGTATGTAACCTAAGGACGTTTTGGAATTTACGCAACGCATTTCAATAAAATTTATACTTAATATATTCATTTACATATTTGAATTACTTTTTGGAATAGATTGAATTTGAGATTTCATCACTGATTTTGATAAAACTTTGTAGGAGTCCTTGTTTGAAGTCAAAAATATCAACTCACTTGTAATACTTCCCGAATATATTTTAACTTTAAAACTCGCAAATTAACATTTCCATCTTTTCACTCCAAAAACTTTTTCAAGAACCTTTGAAATTAATGAATTATAGGTTAATATCTTTTTCAGCTTATAGACAATGACGGACAACAAAAACCTTAAAAAGAAAAATAAAAACTAGAGGAGCTTTTAAATTCGACTCTAAAATTCTTAACATTTTCTGTTGTGGTATGCTTTACTTCCATAGTGTGGGATTTTAAATATGAGGAAATTAACCTAGATAAGATTAATAGTATCTACTATATACAGCATTGTAATTATTGAGGTATGTGTAAAATTTACGTGCATACATAACAATTAAACTCAGAGTACCCATAAATCTCCAATCATCTCTGACTTTAGTCATTAATGACTTCCCACATTGGAAATATCTTCTAAGTCCATAGATCCAAAGGTATTGTCTGTTAATTCCGTCTGTAATTTGTTTGATGGGGAGGTATGGAGTGTGCTCCTTAATCCGAATTCCAAGAATAGTCGAATAAGGTCCTCTTAAGCAAGGCCATCTAATCCCTCGAAGTACACTGCATTTCCTAGGGCCTGCTGGAGCCATTCATACTTGATTACATCGAATAGCATACTATAAAGGAGTCATAAAATCTCTTGTTCAATTTTTGATTTGAGTCCAACAAATTAATCACATTTTCCAGCCGTACGAATCTTGGATACCTAAAGGAAATCATTATAAATCCGGACTCATCCCCGCAACTCCCTTAGTATAGTGTCCGTTCTCCTCTATAGACATAATCCCGGAACTATGTCGACTGACGCTTTCCCGTCACTAGAGAAGGACCCAGTCAGACACGGCACCGGGACACCTACATGCAGTCGAGTCCTATTTCGAGCGATTCCTCAGTATCAAAGAGTTTCCAATCTGTCGCTAATCCGTTTAGCTAAATGAGAATGTTCTTCATGACTAAAAGCATTTTTCAAATCGGATTTAGGACTACGGGAGTCCTTATGGAGCGCGGGAGACGGCGGCAGAGACTCCAGACTCCTGGTCCTGGTCCCGCCGCTACCCGGCACCGTCTAAATGCGATGCCGCCGTATCTCGTCATGTACATGATGAAAATGGATTTTGAAATATTTAAACAAAAGTAACTGTCGCAAATCCGTCGCTTAATCCGTGCTAAGCCGATGAATCTATTTCTAGAATTTTTTCTTCCCCATAGCCCAAGCAAGTCCTCTTCACTTATTCTGCCCACTAAATTCCCTTCTATTTCCTTTTCCCTTTTGAAAGGATCCTCTTAAGTTTTGCTGTTTTTTTCGCGTTTTATCGTTTTGTAATTATAGAAATATCTAAAAGGCTGGCGTCTGTTCGCTAAAACTAAGCTGAAGACATTTGCTGCGACGCACTTAAAGGATTTTATCGAGAGAAAAAAAATTATAAGAGGCGATAATTCTTTAATTGCAGTACAAAAATTCTTGGAAAATCCTTTTTAAAGGGTTTCTGGCGTTCAACATAAACAGAACTCTGATAATTTTAAAGAGTCATAGCTACAAAATATTGCCGCCTGGAGTAAATATGAATTTTTACATCATTGAAATTCAAATATTACACAGGCTGTTCTAATTCAATATTTAAGTATCTATTATAAAGGAGTTTACTACTACTGGAAATGAAACATGATCCGCTTCGTTAAATTATTTTTAAATATCTAAAATAAGCTGATACACTAAAAACGTTAATGAAAATATAAAATACACCTCAATGCATACATACAATAGAAAATACAAAATCAATCGAAAACTTTTCCATTATTAATTAGTAGTATTTAAAATGTAAAGCCGTAGGAAATCACTTTTGATGCCCGTAAAATTGTTTTGTTACTCTAATTTGCAGTTTGTAATCAATACGTAAAATAAATATCACTAATCAAAATGAATAATCGGCAGCAGAGCAGCGCAAGTAAGGATTTTATGCAACGTACCATATCTTGCCAATTTAAAAATTCATGCGTTTATCCTGCTATTAATATTCATTTCTTTTTTATTGCTTATTTACGGAGGGAACGAAAAAGAGTTCTGAAAATTAGTAATTTTCATATTTGTTATAATAATTTCCAAAAATTGCATATAATTTTTAAAATATTAAAATCAATAAAAACTAATTGACTCGTCCGAACACTTCGCACAAAAACTTTTAAGTTCCAAATGTCAGATTACGACAGTAACAGTTGACCCGAATATTGCTCGACCACTTTTGCAAAATTAAATATTTAAATATTTGAATATATAAATATTTGACCTCAACTCATACTAGCATTTAGTCCTCATTCACTAGTATTATATAATTTCTGTTGTAGTTATTCCAAGAATGAATTTAAAATCATAATGAAGTTCATAACATTTGAAATAAGTCTTATGTATAACTTTTGTTCCAAAACAAAACAAATATCCTGGCAAATCCAAAGGTAAAATTATCTTAGAGATGACCCACAATATTTTTGTAATTAATTTAACTACCTGGAATCTACAGAAACGTTCTTAAAAGAAAAAAAAAGTAAATTAAGAAGTATTTCTGAATAAAACTTAAAACGTTCTAAAAATTCAATTATTTTTATTGGGACAAAACAAATAGTTTAAAAAATAATCAAAATTTCCAACAGTGGACCACATAAATATAATTACCTAAAATAAAGGAAACTGAAATTGCGAATCTAAGAAGGTGCCCAATAATAATCTTTGTAGGGGGCATACAATTTCTGAAATTAGCTCGTATAAGGGATGATTGTTACAACTTTAATGTCAAAATACAAAAGGCAGAAAAAGTGGAAGTCCCACCTTTATTCATGCCCTAATTCCTACATGGAATTTCTTTTCCTCATGAGACAAACATAATCAAGGTCACCGGGCTTCTGTATATAAATCACTTTCACCGTCTATTCTTCACAAAAATAGAATATCAAATGCGACGTGACATTAATACCTGCTAGTTACCTGCCATCAATTTGGTTTCAACCTCCTCCTCCCTCCCCATCTACAGCTTGATATACGCCGAGCAATAACTTTCCCCTTTCATTTTCACGGCAAAAATCTTTTCAATTTATCAACAGCCATTGATGCCCCCTAAAAGTCATGAATGGTAATCGTTATCGAGAGCGATTTATTCATCCGCCCAACAAACAAAAATATCTAGGGGTATGGGGGTTGCCGAAAATCATGGCCCCTCCCCCCCATACCAACCCTCGTTCCTCCCCTCCCGGCGGCTTGCCATTATTATGAAACTTCTATCTCTGAGCACAGAGCCCGGCGTAAAAGATATCTTCTACGTTTTCTACGTCTACATTAACCCAAGATTCGTTACAGCCAAAGAAGAAGCTACTGAAGATATCGTAGAGATATCGATGTGAATTCTAATAAAATCCATAAAGTGGAACATGGATTAAGGGAGTTCGAGAGTTCGGGAGTCCCGGACCTACTATACTTTGTAGGTTATGTATGTCGATATCCCGGTAACTGCAGGGTGTCACAGGATCCTATCGAGGGACACTATGTTCTTAAGGAGTCTCATGGAGTCGCGCAATGACACAATTTTCTCCTTTTCTTCGCCCAGTTAAGTGAAAGATGGCCCAAAAATCGATATACTCTGGGCGGCAAAATGTGTGTTCATTTTTATTAAATTTTTCTGAAATTGAGCTTCGAAATTTACCGGCTCCGGGTAGTGTAGCCCAATTTAATAAGGTTTTTTGGGCACCTGTCGCATTGCACAGAACGCGACGCAAAACGGCCCCCATTTCTTTACTTTTGATAGTGAACTGACCGAACCCTCGCTCGTCTGAGAAGAATATGAAGACCTGTCTTTTTGCTTTATGAAGATGGGGCCTTACGCTCGGATTGTTGAACGCTCGCAATTCTAAAGTTAACGAGGATTTATTAGACTGGATTGTGGGGCGCTTCCCAGCATCCCTGGGGGATGGTAACGAATGCAGCCCCAGTCCAGGAGCCGGAAGCCCATTTATATGAGTTAAAAACGACCCTAATGGAAATTACTTGTTGCGAAGTCGTAATCCGCCATTTCTAGCAATAAAAGTTCACCTCGTAACTTACATTCCGCCACCTCCGGTCGGTACCCTGTCGAGGTCGACGTCAGAGGCGGCGCGCGTAGCGAAGCCCGCCACCATTGGGCCGTAATCGTTACAAGCAAAACCATTGTTATTCAGTAATTTGCAATGCAAAAAGCGGCCATTCGCAATCTCCTCGTGTTTCGTCCTCCAAGGAGCCTATTAGAAATCCGAGGATCTCCCACCACCCTCAGAGACTTCTTCTTCCGTCTGCTGTGTTGCTTATGCCCCGGGAAGTTTGTCTCAAGTTTTTCAAACCTCATCTCTTGGGTAAAATTAAAAACATCCGACATGGAGGATAAGCAACAAATCACATCATCAGCAGCAGTGTCGGCATCTCCTGGTTCAAAAAGAACGACTCCGGAGCACACCCGCCGGGATAAAGTTACTTGGACCCGGGAGCGGTGGTCTGGTGGACAAGGCTCCTTGAGGAGCACGTAGATTCCATCCAAAAGCCATTTCTATGTTAATCGAGTGTCTAATTAGATTCTGCTCGGTCACATGCTTCTGGGGGCTGTCTGTCGTCTCAGAGATACCTTCTTGGTACCAAAAGATACTTCCATAAAAATAAACGAATGCCCCAAGAAACCGACAGTAGAAATGGTGGGGGGGAATAGAATCATTTGATGCCCTCCTGAATCATCCTGTCACCTGTCTAAGTACCACCAAAGGTGCACGAGGCAAGAAAGCAGAGCTTCAACAAAACAATGACGTGCCCTTGCGTAATTAAATTCTGCTCGTGTCGCTTTGAATGTGATCCCACACACCTTTTTATGCAAATTTTATTATTCAATTTGGAATTTTCATTACGCCCGTCCACTGCCACGACCACCCCTCCGCTTTCTTTCAACCCCGTCCCACCACCACCCACGCTCTGATGCTTTTTGCTCTTCTTGCGCCAAGGGTGCTCCTGTGGCCAAGGATTCGCAGGTGGGTGCTCAAGAATTTTACGGTTTCATGATGCGCCCGGAATTGGATTTGTTTGCGACTCCCTCTTACCTTTGAGGAGTTTTATTAAGTTTATAAAAAAATTGTTACTTTCACTTGGAGCAGTTCACACCTTTGTTTGATGGAAGACGCTCAGGTGGCTGACGAGGAGAAGAACTCGTAATTTGCTTTATAGGTAAAAAAAATATGCAATTTATGTAGATAAGTTCATATTCTACTACTGTAGAACTATTAAAACCAATATCTTCATTTATTGCGCGAAACATTAAATTTGTACAGATTTTATTACGCACATAAATATTGCAATATACCAAAATCGAAATTGCATATAAAACAGTTTTTCATTTATAGTAATAAAGTTAAAATGAAAAAAGTAATTTTTTATATTATTAATAATTTGAAAGAGCACGCTTTAGGCAAAAGCCATTATAGACAAAAATCATCACACCAAATATCAATATGCTTAATATTTTAAACCTTATTTTATTTAAAGTTGAAAAAACAATGGCGAATTAAATGGAACAGGCAGGCTTTAGTTTTTTAGGCCAACATTATACTCTATAAATTATCATTAAAGTTCTTCGAGTAGCTTTTAAAATATAGTGGTCACTGTGTTTGAAAATGTACCTTTCAGAAAAAGCACATTGAAAGTTTAATTATTTGCTGTTAATGTCAAGGTATCATTATTATTCAAAATATAACATCTTTAAAACTATATTTAAAAAAACGTTTACTTTAAAAAACGTAAAAAGGAATCTGATTACCCCTTTTTCTGCCGATAGGACTTGTTTAGGAATATTAAAAACAAAAACACGAGACAGTAGACGAAATAATCAGACGACCGGATAGCTTTTACTGCCGTATGGAGCGTAAATATAAAATCTCATATTGCCTAAACTTTCTTATTTTTGACGCAAATATTAACTAACGAAAAAACGAGCCGATTTTCTACACTTGAAATATTAAGAACAATCATATGTACATATTTATACGAGATATATTTGTTAATTTTTAATAAGCGTTAATAACAAAATGCCAAATGGACTCCAAATTTGAAAGCAATGAGGCTAAAGCAAATCGTAAAACATTTATGTTTCCATTTCATGTTACCTCCATTTCTATAGGAACCCTTTCTGCATGTGTTAGCCAATTTTGCAGTAAATGAAAGAACTTTGTTATCAAGAACTTAAAACCTTCAATAAAAATAAATCGTGTGCATAATAAAAACGTTTTTCTTCAGGCAGTTTTCTGGCTAATCTGTTTTCTGGAAAACACAAGTCTCAAGTATAAAACAGGGTCTCGTTTATAGAATTTATTTCTAAAATTTTGAATCTTTAAGACCCACGAGGCGGTCTCATCATGTAGTAATTAGTTGGGCACAATTCCGCCAAAGCGCATGAATATCCGCTCACAGGGAGCTCTAATGATTTCCGATTATTTCGTTTACTTCCCAGTTTTATTCTCGGTAGCAATTAATTTGTCGTCCTTTGAAGATGACGACAACGACGAGGACGACTTCTATAACGTAAATTCAGCGGCTGCTACATTTGATTAGAGGGATCCGCAGGGCTCCAAAGAACTCCAGAAGGCTCCGGCAGAGGAGCATAATCCCGACTTCAGCGGCACCAGGAGCCAGCCCGGCATTCAGAGGCTGTCGTCGGTTCGAAAATTATCACATCCTGTGAAGCCCTTAACGGATGCTGCCAGCACGGGTGGAGAAGGGGGTGGGAATCCTTTTGAATTCCAAATTTCCTTCGCGGTAGATTGAAAGGGAAGAGGGCTCGTGAGGGTGGTACTGGGATAAGAAGCAGTGGGGAAAAGGGGGAAACAGGGAAAAAGAGCGCCAGAGACGTAAAGACGCAGTTTTAAGGAGCGGGAATGGGGCTGTTGTCGGGAACCAATTTATGACACCATCAGTCCAAAACAAAATTCCCGTCGCGCACCCCTACTTCCCCTTGATTACAATAATTAGCGAAACAGCGAAATTTATCTCTCTACGGGTTTATCCATTTTGCGCTCTGGATAATAACATTTCTGGGATCCCGGCTCGGTCCATTGGTCCACGGAAGCTGTACGAGGGTGCCCTATACTCCAGAAAGGGGCCGGGCATTTTTTTTGTTTTTATTATTTTTGTTTTTTGTTTAATTACCTGATGTTTTTTAAGTGGCTACTAATTTCATCCATTAGACCGACTGGCGGTATGCTAAAAAACGAAGTGGCTCCAAACGCTCGTAACCGGTATAAATTTTATTTTTTGAGGGAGACTGCAATTCATTTTGGTTAATAAGGGCCCGGGCGGCGCGACGCGACACGGCGCGTCACACTGGCGACGGACGGACGGACGACGGACCGAAAAGGTCCATTCATTATCCCGGCAGAAATACCTGCTTCCGGCGAAGTCATTTCGGGGAGTGTTAAATGGGGCTGTTATTGTCAATTTCGAAAAACTAATTTATCACCCTTACCGCCCGGCCAGTCCATTTGCTTACCCGCCGCGCCACCGGGAGCTTGTTGCGAACTGTTCTGAATTTTGTTTTTTTTTTCCCTCCCCCCACTCCTAAGTGATTCGGTGAAAAGGTCCTTGCCAAAAGGAATCCTTCTTAGAATTGCTTTCCAAAAATTGCCTAATTAAATCAATCGATTTTTTGCCCTTCCCGGTAATGTCTTGAATTGGTGCGTTGCCCTCTCCCTTAAGCCGCTTAAGAAATATTTTCAGTAGCCTGTCCCTTTTTCTTCCCCAGTAGGCGCATTCGGGACAAACACAATTCCAGCGGGGAAAAAAGGTAAGCACTTGATACCTTTCATTTCAAGTTAATCTGAAAATTAATAATTCCTGGGGTTGCAGTGTTAATTAGGAAAGCCGTTGATGCTGCTTCTAATTAGCGCGGATTTTATATTTATGTGCAAATTAAGGATTAAAACTTCAGAAAGGCTTTTGTAGATACTCAATCAATTTTGAGGGCTCGTTTTGGTACCAAACTTAAGCGCATTTGGCTCAGGTATTTTGCAAAAAAATCTTCTTATTATTAAATTTAGATTGTGCCAATTAGGGTACCAAACGAGTTATGTTTTAATCTGCTATAATTGTTTTTAAGATTGTTCGCAATATTTCTACAAATGTATTAACAATGCGACTCTACACTCAGAGAAATGTGGCATTGTAAAATTATTTCAGATCAATGCACTTTAATCAAAACTTTCTATTTCTTTTACAATGAAAAATGTAATTTAAGACACTTAATGAAACTTTACAAAGCAATTTTGCAAGTTGAATTACATACATTTAATATCGCAATAATTGATATTCTTCTATTTAGATCTATGAAATTACAACTTTCTACGTATTCTTAAAACATCAGATTAATAACCTTTTTGTATAAAGTTAAAAAGTCACAGCATAATACGAAAAGCGATTAAGGACAGCATCTATTACTAACTTTTTACATTTATTTTTATATAAAATTTTATTTTTACTAAAAATTAATAACAGCAAAGTTCCATAATTTATGTGTCCTGAAAATCAATTCATTCAAATCAATAATTTACATTTTAAATGGCATTTGTTAAATTAAATTCGAATATCACGAATATACACACATACATACAATAGATTTTTATATCAAAATTAAAATCATAAAACAATAACTTATTACGGACTATTTAATCGGAAATACCCAATTATGTTGTGTCACATTGTCAATTTTTAAGTAAAAATCTATATTTATAATTCCTGCTGGAATCTCTTGGTAGTAGATTTGTAATAAGGCCATTGAATATTTAACATTATTGCTGTTTATTCTTTGCCCATTTTCACTTGATAATACCACGTGTAAAATGCTTCTATGGTCACTGCTGAATTATGAAAACAACTAAATGACTCTATTTTGCATTACAAAATAGTAAATATATATATATAAATATAGTCATATATATACATATATAGTTTTGTTGCTAAATTTACAATAAGTTTTCTGTTAGTTTAGAAACCATTTCATTATGTTATCTAAATTATTCTTCTTTATAACTTTCAGTGTATGAGATTCTATAATAAGAATGTTTTCTATTTAATAATATATAATAAAACAAATTGTGGATTAATTTATTAAAGTTAAAAAATTTAAGGAATATTGTGGAATATAAGAAAACACAATAAGATTATGTAAGTACATACATTAAGAATAATGCTTAACGGTTTTAATACTTCATAAGTTTTTTTTCGAATGAAAAGATGAAATTAACGAAGGGATTAAAAGTTAAATGAATCCGTTTAAGACTCCCCCTTCGAGCGAATCAAAAATGTTTTCATATCCCAGAATCCGAAGTAATTGGAAGCAAGCGCATTGTTTAACTAAGCAACCAAAAACTTCACATAGCTGCAATTCCCTGGAAGCAGTTGCCTATTCATTTCAAAATTTTGAGGAGCCCCAAAAGATGGAACAAAAGCAGAAAACATGGCGAAATGTTTGCTATTCTTACGATTCAGATTTGCGGGTGGGTAAAGAGTGCGTCGCTATAGCGACTAAAAGGGGAACCCCCGCATCATATCAAGGACGGGGGGTTTAAAGTTTCCCGGCAGCGTTTTCCCGGTCTTTGTACAAACGTAGTGCCCTAGAACCCGATCTTTAGACTGTGAATCCCCAAGAAAACACGGGATCGGATTTTACCCGTGCAGCTTATACCGGGTACCTCTTTCATATTAGCCTCCGTGCATCGTGCCTCCTCCGCGGCTCTTAATTGAAAACAATTTCATCATCCACTTTAATTTTATGCTGCTCTCAAGCAAAGTTTGCTTGTAATGAGCACTCTTCAATTGCCTGCCGCGGATAAGTGTTCTGCGCATCCCCCCAAACCTCCCCAGAGGGCTGTGGATGATATATGAATTGGAGATCGGCCTCTCCCACATTCCCGCGGGATCCTTCGGTTGCCGCAAAAACAACACCCACGCCTCCCCTCCTACCATATCCCTCATCAGACTATACACACTCGGCGAAATATGCAAATTATATGCACATGTCCTCGAGAATTTTATGTCCCTCGTAAAATTTTAAGTGTGCGGGTGAAGCAGGGGCTCTTCTTCGTCGAGTTGGAGGCATTTTATGCTTTTTTAGGTTGATAAATCCCAAGAAGGTTCCCGGAGCCCTGTAATGTAAAAGGTTCGACGGCCCACCCCCAACCCCCTTACCGTCTGCCATAAACAGAAGTGGTCATGAAATGGTATGACTACGTCGATCCAAGCGTCATCCCGTCAGCGTCCCGCCGCGCCCCATGACCAGGTACCCGGAGGCTCCTCTGGCGGGGACATGGACATATTGAAATGATTTTTTACCTTTTTAGCACCCATCAATTCCACCTTAACAATTCTGGGGAGCTGTTCCTACTTTGTCTTCCTTAAGGGCCGTCATTTCACGGATTTATTGACAAATTTGAGGTGCTTAAGGTGTATACGCAGCCTCCCGCTGAGTCCCCGGTGCCTCAGATGTCGTGCAACAGGATACAAATCGGCCGGTGCTCCCGAGGGAGGCTCGTCATAAAGTCAATCATAAAATTTTTAAGGGAACCATCCTGGGAGACGTCGGAAGGGAGCTGGATTAGGCTCCTTCTGAGGAGATAATTAATTTATGCGATGCCTAATTGAGGCGTATTATGGCTTTTTAGAAACACTCCCCTAAAATCTTCCCCCCTCCCTCACAAGTATAGATGGTTCTTGCAAGATTTTCTAAATTCTGAAAATCTGCTACGAAGATGGTTTTAGCGGTGGCAGCTGTTCAAGAGAAGTGTGTAATTGTTCCCAGCTCCACAAAATCCCCGCCCACCCCCGCAAAGTGCGTCGACTTAATCGAATATCATTGAACTGAAGATGGGAAGACGTCTGTAAGCTCTGAAGGAATGAATTAAAGTCTTGCGGGGGAGGGAACGCGGGCACTCTTCAGAGGAATTCAGACTATTTCAAACTTAGATATACGTAAGACGGAATCTTTGGGGGGGGAGAAAAGCTGAACAAGTTAATTTTATCTGCCTTTTGATTGCAATGATATCACTGAATAGACTTCAACTTGTAATTGATGTAGAAAGTTTTTGAGCCAACACAGGGACTGCACAGATTAGTCAAGGAAGGGGAACTAACGATTTTCGAGTAAATTTTGGGGAAATGGTCCCTTTGAAATGCGATCATATTTAATTGAGCCTTTTAGGGATTAAGTCAACGATAATTCGAATATGGGTCTCACAATCTTAGAATCAATAGGTATAAAGAGCTTACGACGAAGGAAGTCATACGCTTAATTGCTGGATATACATACGTTTCATTGGAAAATAACATTTAATTTAGGACATCCTTTGCTCGATTTCCTTCTTTTTAATACCGTCACTATCATTTTACCTGAGACTCGCCAAAGCTTTATCTCATATTTTAATTAACCAACATTAATAATATTTCTTTAGACGAATTTATTTAATTACAAGGGTAGTTTCAAAATTATTAGATACATTCCAAATGAATTCGAAATATCATGTTTCGAAAACATAAAACTTTTTTGAATCAAATTTATGAAAGGTAATTTCCTGTTAAATAAATGGATATGGTCGAACGTAAACTAAGTCACACCTTTCATCACTTTAATAAATCAATAATAATAACTTAACTTCTACAGTATCACTTATGTGTACCTATCACATTTTTTTCAGGTTTGTTTCTATAATACAATCTAATAACTATTGTCCATATAATCAAGCTTATTTGAGCACAATTTAAATGGTACTCTTGGCTTTATTTAAATTTGATAACATAAAAAAGGTATTGAAAGTAAAAATGTGGGTAAAAACTTATAAGAAGATGTTCTGAAGTATTATCATGTATAGATAAATAATATGAGAAACGATGTGAAAATATGCAATATTACAAGTTTAAAAAATTGTATTATTTAACGACTATTTTTTGGTAATTGACTGAATCTGGACTAAAATGAAGAACTTTAGCTATCAGCGTAATAATTTTTCAAAATCTATGAACAGAACTAAAATCTGAAGAATGAACTAAATTTTTGATTTTGTCCGCTGACTGAATTTCTACCTTTGTATAAGCGTAAAATTATTTCTTTTGCTGTTTGCAACATCTATGGAAAACGTAGAGATGACGATTAAACAGCTCAAACAGAAGTCAGAATGCCTTTTCTCTGTGCATTCCAGTACGTGGCATCCAATTTCAATTCAATTGAAAAAAAATAAAAATCCGAAGAAATTCGAAATGGGTGATTTCCCTTCAGGCACAGAACACTGAATCTGTTATTCCAGCGCCTTTTCGAAATTCTTGATGGCAAGAACTCAATTATAAGGCGAAGTTAATTAAAAAAAATCTGTATACTCCCGCAGCGCAGAAAAAAAGGAGGATAGGGAAAAAAACAGATACACTTGGGCGAGAAAGCAGAATCATAGCTCCCGGACACATCCCAGGGAATCACAGGGAATCCGTGCCCGCATTCCTGCTCGAAAATTTCTTCATTTGGAAATTCATTCCTTCGTTATCCAGAACTTGGAAGTCTGCCAAGAAGAACTTTTTCGCCAGCGAGAACGCCACCAGTTTCGAGCCCATTCAATTGAATTTTAACAGAATCTCGCCGGATAAGGGTTAGGGGCAGAGGTGTGGGGCCTACTTTTGAGACTTGATGTAGGTGGGTTTCAGAAATTAGCCGATTTCAAAACGATACCCTTCTTTGTGCTTATACTCAAGGAATATGTTTCCACCGTACCCAGTTGCCCCAGGGTATGCATAGGTATGAAATAATATCGAATTTGGGGCTTTTCGAGGGTTTTGGTACGGGTTCAGAGGTTCAAGCGAGGTCAAAATGAATTGCTATAGATTGGCGTCATTTTATCCTCTCTCTGGATCGGAACAAAAGTAGAGAATCAAAGGATAAAAGAAATATTTTCCTGCTCTTGCGATAACTTTTACCAGAGGTGGGTGGGTGAATACGTTGGATTTGGTGGCCACGGTGTCTGACTTATCGTCATAATCGTAAATATCTGCCGCAAAGGAGCAGAAATTGGAAAATTAATTTTTGCCTGATCGTCAGCATTAAAAACGCGAAAGGTGGAAACGAATCCGTACTTTAGATATTTTGGATGAGTGCCAGAAAGTTGCAGAACATTAATTTCTTTTTCAATCAATACCGACGGAGATGGAAACAGGACCAATAACAAATGTATGAAGAGCACTTATGATTTTCTGAAATGTCCTTAAATAAATTGTAAATATTACAAACTGACTCTAACAATTTTCAATAATTATGTAATTCAAATTACAAAATTTCATTAAAGCCAAATCTCCACTTACACACACAAACTGTAAAGGAAATGAACTATAAAAAAACCTATTATATAATTAATTCAAAAATAATAAGTTGTCTGAATCCGTTAAACCAACAATTAAGTATCTATAATAATTTATTTGACAAGCATATAATAGTACAATAAAAATACTGAGTGAAACTCTGGACTGTTTAAGAACGTCGTTTATACTATGAAATTCAGGCAATCGCAAATAAATTAAATAAAGATGTATGCAAATTACGAATTGAATATTAATTCAGGACGATAAAATAAACGAGGGCATTTTAAGAATAGATAATCTTTGACGGAGATATTAGTACTTAAAATTTGTTTTGACGGAAATAAATATTTCCTTTAAGAATCTTTTTACCCATAAACGAAAAATAAGACAATTAAAAAATAGCTGTCGCCTTTTAAGATAAGAAAATTGATTGAAAATGGAAAAATTGTAAAATTAGAGTAATCGATCGTATAGTATTTTTGTTAAATCGTGGTGACGAATCACAAAACAGAAATGTGGGGCTGTGCTATAGAATTTCATTTTGAAAATCTAAACTAATTTACGCGCCATATATTATCCACAAAATTTCACAACAATATCGTTTTCATTTCCATAAAAAAAGTAATTTCAAAATTTTAGGGTAGAAAGGCAAAAAAACAAATTTTGATTTTTTTAATGGTTAGTTTGTTTACATTAATGAATTAGAAAAAATTATATTCACATTTTTAAGTCATAAAAAGGATTTATTATAAACAAATTTTTACTTTTTCTAACCAGTGAACATCCTGCACATCAAAAACGACTACAGGCAAAGGAGTTTCTGCATGGATGCAATTTTCAGTAATATCCACTTCCTCACTGAGCCCCATCCCAAGTCCCATTATTATCCAGTGAATGTGGATCCGGGAAATCCTTGACGTTCCCGTCGCTGGGCAAAGGTGCGAGGGCGCATCGTTCAGAAGCCCTTTTCTGACTGTGTCATTTAGCCCTCGCAAAACAGCTACATCCGGTCACCTATTTAAGTTCATGACTTGACCACATTCACCCACCTAAGCTTCGGTTGACATAATTGTCTGATGGACAATAACGATAACAAATTGTACAAATGTAAGGGAGGTGCTGCTTGTGGCACCGGGAGCACCGGGAGCACCGGAGCCGCACTGGGGGCCCTGTGTCAGGAGCATCGGGAGCCAGCGGTTTCGCCGCCACCGAGGGGTCGAGCGACTGCCACTAGCCACTCATTTGGACAGTGACAAATGTCCCTTAAATGGTACCAGCCCGTAATTTCAATGAATTTCCATTAGGATCACCTCAAAAGGACTCTGAATTTCATTCGAGTGCCAGGAGGGCCCCGGCAGAGCCCTACAGCTCCGCTGGTTACCGCGGTGGCCACGTTGCTGCAGCAACTGGCCCATTGTCCGGAGAGCTATTTAATTACGTCCGGGTTGTAAATTCAGTTCTGGGGACCCACGGACAGGTTGATGAGCATATAAAAGGCCTTCGAAGCTGATTTGTGGCGACAGGTGTGGGGGAGGTCCAGAGGTCATCGCATCTTCAGGGATGATTTATGCTGGCATTTTTTTTTTCTCTTCTCACCCCATCACCAAAATTTCCGGCCATTAGCACTCTTAGGTCAACTCAATTAGACAAATTGCACTCAAGCGGTTGAAGGATTTCAATCAATTTTGCATGCAGAGTAAATTGATTTATTGTGCCACCTTCGTGACATCACGCACGACCTATAAGTCGCCCTTCTGGATATAAACCTATCAAAAGATAATGACACACCCTCGCGACACTGGTGCAATCAATTTTATCCGCGCAATTAACAACCGACTGCAATTATTGGGCAGGTCTTTTCTGTTTGACTTCAATTTTTGTCATTATGTCAGCGCCACTGTCGCCCGGATGCCTTTTAATTTGAGTGCCCCATAAGCGGGGATTGGTCTGGCGCTAAATGTCGATATGACCAGCCCGGAAATTGCCCTGATTTTATGTGACGACATATTTAGGTACTTTCGCCCGGAAGGAAAATCACTTTATGAGGCACCCGGTTTGGTCGTTTCATGCTTAACAACCAATTTGCGTTATTGTTTTTACTTGAATTCACCATTTTTCAGCAAAGGATTAAGGATGCACTTCCCTGGGTAGAAATATCCACCTTATTAAAGCCGTTTACGAGTAGGAAACTCATATAAAAACATACATAACTATAAAGATATTTTTAACTAAAATTTGTCAACAGTTTTATGCTTGTGCATAAAAATATAACGTTTTTCATGATACCACTTGAATTGGAAATTTAATTTTATAATCGTATTTAAGTATTAATCAAAAAAAATCCAATTTTGTCTATCTTATTAATGGGAATATTTATTTATCTATTTTTTTTGTTTTGGTATACAGATCAGACAAATTTTACAGACTAGAAGAGAGAAATCGAATGTAGAAAATACTATATACTATAACTTAATAAATTTATCGATCTTTGAAAGTATAAGATCTGCTTTAATTCTAAGCGATCAATGTTGAAATCTATAAGATTACTAATATTTATTAAAACGAGTTGTTATCTTTGAGACCTGCTCATTTTGACCATCATTTTTTCTATAATAAAAGGTTAATTATAAAGTTCATTTAACGTATTTGGCAAAAAGAATATAAATTAGGTTTATCAAGTAATTCGGAATAATTATGTTCCCAGCAATAATTAACACTACGTCTCTCGTTTAGAATGATAAATTCAAATAACAAGCACCTAGTCCTGTAAAAAGGATAATCACTTTAAAAATTCAGCTTCTAAAAAATATATCTAGTAAACTGCCTCTGGTCAAATTCCAACCTTTTGATATAAGAGTTATTATTTAGGGATCATAAAACCATCATTTAAAATAAATCTGACTAACAAAATAGACATAGTCATTAAAATTAAGTGTACTTTATGAAATGCCAGTCATTATAAAAAAAAACTTGTTAACGCTTGTTAACGAAAAAGTTAATTTTGAAATCTAAAAAGATTTCAAAGTCCTTAGACTCAAAGATTCTTTGTAAAGAAACATCTTGAATTTTATACGTAAAATTTATGAAATTCTTTTCCTAGCAGAAGTATGTAGGGGAAAGTGGGGTAAACTGAAAAAACCTTTGTAAAACGTCACAATTTTGCTGAATCATTCACAAGCAGACTTCATCTCGTCGACCGTCAATAGCTGCACAGTCATCATAGAAAATTTTTAATTTTGACTTAATTTCTCTAAAATTAAAGGAAGGATAATACTCCAAATAGATTCTTACTACTCAAACGTGTTTTGTTTTATTTCATTACTTTAGTTTGTTAAATATAATATATTTTGTACTACCTAGTGTTTTTAATGTTTAGTTAAGAGTAATATCATAGAAACACGATTTTTTTAAGAATACACTCAGCGGGGCAAAATATTCAGGGCATAATGGGACTCCATCCTACTTTGCTCTATTTTTTATTTATTAACAAACAAAATGAAAGTTCTATCTATTGTATTTGTCCCAACAAGAAAAACTAAAATATTAATATTTAATAACACTATACAATACAATATTCATATACAATCCAATTACTTTTATTTCTTGTTTTTGCCTCTAGCCAATTCTTATTTTGCTGCCGACATGGGGCAAAACGGAATATTTCTAAGAATTGCTGGAATTTATTTTCCTTAAATATTGATTCTCATATAGGTCTTTTCTTTCTAAAAGTTAAGAAACCAAAGAACCCAATGATACATATTTGTGACATTTTTTTATTTTTGTATATATGATTACTTTTCTCTTAACTAATACTATGTATTTGGCTCGAACGTACCTTATTTAAAAGTAGATTTTACTTTCAACTTTAATCAATTTTAAATTAGTTAAAGCTTTAATAACTTAGCTTACTATGAAATTAATTGATCATGTTTGTAAACAATTACAAAAATATTATACTTTGACCTATGTCACGTAATTGGAATTTCGAATGCTATCTTCGTCCTTGCCTGTCTCTCTATGACCTCGACAGTAGGCAGACAAAGGGCGATACCGATTAAAATATGCCTTCGAAGGACAATGCTGTCCTAAGCAGGGACAGAAAGTATTTTAAAAAATTGTTTTTTTATGAAAAGCGAGAACCCGTTGATAACACTGCTGACGTTCCAGTTACAACTCATAAAGTGTCCCCGGGGTCTCATCGGGACTTAGATACAAGAAATAACCACTTCATTACTTTGTTTTGGATGAGCGAACCCTTTTTTCTATAATGGATAAACTTTAAGCGGACCCTTATCGAATAGAAGAGCTCCATCACTGTGATAAAGGGAGCTAAAGGGTGAAGCGGGATCAGAAAGAAGTGGGTCGAACATAACCGGGTAGTGGGTGGTAAAAGTGGTTCGGGAACAGGGGGGTTTGCCAGCCACCGCTTTACGGCTAATCAAATGGCATGTGAAAGGAGAAAAACTCTTTGTGGGTCATCAAATCAGTTTACCCAGGACATGACTCGAATATTCAACAGAATGTCAATAAAGGGGTGGGGGAAGCTCGTAAAGGGCTATCGGAACGAGGGATCCCTTATGCCATCCGATTCCGCTTTATTCCCATTGTGCCGGGTTCTCCCGGGGCTCGAAGTGCACCTAAAACAGCTACACAACGGCCCCCGGGGGAGCTTCGCAGAAACAGTCAAGGCTGGGGCAAGGCCCTCTCGTGATCCCTCTGTCTTAGAAAGTTTGCCTTTGGCCAGCATTGCTTTATTGCTCTAGCCAGATTGACAATGGTTAGAAGGGATGTTGAAACGGGAGGAGGTCCGGGAGGGCGGGAGCGGAACCGTCCAAAGGTCCGTTCGCAGCACCTTTCAGCATCAGCTCCTGAAAATTCAGTTCGTCCGGATCCAGAGATTCTGGATCCTGCCTAGACGACGACCACGACGACTACGACGACTACGACGACAACGAAGACGACGAAAAGGGCGGCAGGACCTGTGTAAGCTGTTTCATCGTTGCTCTTTATCCAGAGCGGAAAAGGTAATGCAATAAAACACGTGTCCCTGATTATCGAATTTTGTCCGGAGGATATTTACGGTGTACTTCTGGAGCTTTTGTGCCAATCAAAATGTTAAAGAGATGAGCTCTTCCATTCGATGAGTTCGGAAAGTTGAGTGCAGGGAATAAGTTAACTTCGGGTACGTGAGGGGAATTCCCGGCGAAAATGGTTGTATTCATCAAGATAAGTTCGCTCCATTTCGAGATTAGAATTTTTTTAATAAGGGAGAAGCTAATGAACTCCCCCAGTTGCGCCTTCGGGATGCGATGGAAAAACGAAGTCCAATGGGCTTGGGTTGAGTTCAGATGAACACAGTCTGGAAAGTTCGTGATCCAACTGGCCAGAGAGGTCGTCAATAGAACTCCTCTAGAGTTGCAGAGATTTTTATTTCATTTTTTTTTTTTTCTCATTTAGAAGTGAGGCAATCAGCCTCAATAGACCACTGTAATTTTTTACTTTTCCTCCTCTTCCTTGAAAAATACGGCTGACTGAAAAACCATTAAACCTGAAGACAAAAGGAAGTTATTCCTGGTAGCTCTGTTACGAAAATTGTTTCTGTATTATCTTCTTCAAATTCGTATGCTAAGGAGAAAGAAATTTTTAATATCCATCCACCGAACGAAAAACATTCCGAAAAAGAAAATATACCCAAGAACAGATAAATATATAGAATAACTATTTTACTATTCACAGGAAACCACTTGCACTTGACCTATTTTCTAGTAATAGTATTTTAAATATCGTATCCGTAATTTTTAGTTAGCCCTATTTGTTTGGTTTTCCAAAGAAAAAGTTGATAAGAAACTGTTTTTTAAACTATGTATAAATATTTATGAAAATATAGAAGCATTTTGTAGAATATTTTTTTAATAAATATCCACATGAAATTTGTCTACCTTATGCCTATTTTTTATTACCATCCAAATTGTGTAAGAAAAAAGTAAAACATTTGTTAAACTCATGTAAAATGCCGGTAGAAAAATTGGATAGAGAGCAAATAGCAGTGTTACCCAGCAGACCATTTTTCGACAATATCAAGGATAATTTACTCCTAATCTCCCCCAAATCCCGGGTAGGGTAATTTTTCTCCATTCACTATCATATCTCTGGCAGAGAATACGGAGCCGAGTGTGCTCCATATGTGGGGACGTCGGGTATAGACGTTAGATTCCTTTAAATTCTGTCTGGCATCTCAAATGTAAAGACGATATCTGCATGAAACGTGTTCCCTCATAGTCACATCCCGGGGCCTCATATTTTCAGCGTTTTTCACTATAGGCGACCATTTTCACTGAAATTGTGTAGCCTTAGAAAAGGAAGTCCACCTTCCCGGTTTTTTTCCTTTTGTTTTTTTTTTTTTTTTTGTGAAGGAGGAACAAAAGATTGGTATGCTCCATATATGCAGAGACGACACCTCCCACGACTATGACTAGGTCCTAGGACGATGACAACGGGTAGGTAATGGCAAATGGCATATAAATAGGGAGACTGGGAGGTTTTGGAAGTGGCGAAACTGAAAAAAAGGAAAAAAATCATCTCCGTTGATACCACTATCACGTCTCCCGCATTATTCTCTTAAAAACGTGCTTAATACTTGCGACAAAGAGGAACACCGGCCTTCCGGCTAGATACATCCATTCTCACGTATAGCATAACATAGCATAGAATAGCATAGCATAGTTTGCACCACGTACACCACCCCCACTCCTCTCCATCCTGGCGTGTGTCTGTGCATATTTAAGAGACACTATATTAGTGGGATGGAAAGTCGGTCCGACTGTGTCCTGCAGCTAAGCCAGGCTAGCTGCAGGCTACCTACATCGATATATGTTACGTTACGTGTTACATGTTACTTTAAAAAGCGTTAAAACCGGCGAGGACCAGAGGAATGGAATGTATATATGCCGGCAAAACGCTCCTAGTTATAGGGGGCCGATGGGGGGGTGGTGGTATGGGCTAAAACTGGGTCACAACTGGGTAAAGTGGGAGCTAAACAAAAAGCTGCCGGACCAACATTACAATATTATGGCAACGTGACACCATTTTCGGGATACCCGACACGTACACGAGTGGTGGCACATTAATAATTGAAAGTGCGCCGGGAATTGATTGCAGTGGCCACCGCGCTGATTCATACCTTAGAGCCGGCTAATTGAATTCAGGTAAGTCCCTTTGTTTACGGGGCATGCTTTTGCATTTTGAGTGAGGACGTTGAGTTGCGTTGATTAGTGCAGGGGAATGCAGCAGCAAAAGGGTGCAACTGAGGAGACGCACTGACCAACCCTTAAATATTTAAACACATAATTTCAAATATCCTGTGCCTGACCAGACTGAGCCAACTAGACATTTTGAACTTGATAAAATCGAAAAATAATGGATTGTCTCAAAACTGGACTATGCGTTAAAACGGAAACCTCAAATTATGCTCAATAAAGGTGTATTCCCATTTCACTACCCGAAACAAAAAATTACGTATTAAAGTAATGACACTCAAGTTTTATGCTGCATATTTATAAAGTCAAGTACAAGAATAATATCTTCGGGAAATGTTAGTCATGTAATATTTGCATCACAATTTTTCTGCATTCTTTTGCTTTTAGTATATTATAAAAGATATTAAATACGAAAAAACGATACTTGCTTTAGATATAAAGCTCCAATAAATTAAATCTAATTTAAAATAAAACCAAAAATGAGAAACGCAGAAATGTTCCTAATATATTTAATAACACATTCAAAAGAAAATAAATGGATTTTGTTAATTATTCTAATTACAATACAATTACAATAAGTACATAGAATTTTCTAAACTGATATTTTAGTAACAACTATTAGAACCAAAATGTCCCTAAATTGAAAAAGTAAAATATGTTCACTGTAAGTATATTCTCCAAAAATATCTAATATTTTAGCAAGAAGCATTTATGGAAATTTTCGAACATTCCTTGAATCATGTAACTTTTCCAGAAATGTTCGTCCATCTGTTTAAATAATTGATCGTTTAAATAATCATAATACGTCCATAGAAGCTCAATAAAGCTGCTTTTCCAGCTACATAAATAAATTTATTTTGACTAAATCGCCACATTTATCTCGCTAATTCGCCATTCGGTTGTTCTATTAAGTGAGCATGCGATACCGAAGCGTCGTTAAATATCGGCAGCATTCAACCCATTCTGACCCTTTTAACCCGCAGAAATAAATCAAAATTTCTGGTATTAATCATTCCCTTTCATATTGTTAATGTTGAATGCATTAAGCTCCGGGAAGGGAGTTAATCTCCTCGCTGCGCAAATCCATGCGGGAGTTTTTAATATTTATTGAAAATTAAAAGGGGTCTCAACAGGTAATTAAAGCGAAACTGAATGAAATGGGGAGTTGTAAACCCTAAAGAGGGTCTGCGATGTAATACCACATTCCCATATATGCGTCCCGACAACCTACGCCCTTTACAAAACTCTGTTTCTGATATAGGCTGTGAAAATCGGGACGATGACGATACCCGGCGAAACGCACTTACTTGTCTTAAACTCGTTTGAATTCCTTACGCAAACATGACTCCAGGGCGGGTGAGGAACGGCAACGGGATCCGGGGGTGCTCCGAGAGGAGGAGGCGATCTCTTTACCCGGGAATCCGGCAAGCTTTTCCCAGAATTGAATTTCCCAATTACACTTGCCCAGGCACTCATCAGTACGGAATTTCTTCTCAGTACTTAACCACTCGAGAATCATCGCTTCCTTCTATTTGTTGATATTGAGCATCTCCTTGGGGACAGGAGCAGGCTCAGGCTGGGAATGTTTCCCGCCCTCCGTTTGTTTTACTACAGCGTCTTTGAGGATAGAAGTCCCGGACGAAGGACGCGTCGCCGGAACCTATCGCAATTCCTTGAAGACACTGGCACTAGTGCAGCATCCCAATAGAACTTGGTTGGATCAGGGGGTGGTTTGAGAGGAAATCATCGCCATCACCTAGCGGAGGGTAAGAGAAACATTATTATCGAGGGCGGGGATGCGGATGCGGGGGCGAGCAAATATTTGCCGAAGCGAGAAATCCACTGGCACACAGTGTCCATTGTCATAAGATACAATCTCCGCTGATGGAATGCTTACAACGCTTTTTTGTGTTTGCGTGTTTGACGAGCACTTTGTCGCTATTTCAGTTGACTCTTTTTTTTTCGAACAAAAATGTTTCTTTTTTTTGTTGGTTTGTCTGCTTTTGCTATTTCACCCCCTCCCACCCCCACCCACCACCCCTCGGATAGAAGATTTTCCAACTTTTTGAATAAAAACTAAATCACTGCTCACCATCGGAGTGGGTCCATAGAATCGCCACAGCCTACATCCGGGTGAGGCTTAGTTTGTTTTACAAAATTGTTCCGCCAAAATCGCTCACCCACTTTAATCGTCCAATCAGTTTCTGCTGGCACACTGTGTGCTCCTACTACAACCCCGGTAAAATTTGCAAATAAAAAGTGGTGTTTTTTTTTTAAAAGAGAATTGATTTCGTACAAAACTCAACGATAATTGCTTCTGAGCTGTTTGCACAGTTGACGAGCGCAAATTGGAAGTCTTTATTCGCGAAATGAGGAAATTTTGCAGGTTTTTGCGGATTTTTTGGTTGGATATTCTACATTTTTCTCTGATAGAGTAACGACTAACCATGTTGATTTTACCTCAATTATGCTCCAAGTGTGCGGCCTGAGGCAAGTAGGGCTTCACCCGTAAGGAACCAATTAGGGCTCGGAATAATTCAATGAACATTACGACGTTTGAAGAGGTTACCTGATCTCGTTGAAAGATAATCTTCTTTTTTTTTTGTATGTGCAACCAGATACAATATTCTGAAGGATTTGACTCAGCGAATCCTTAAAGGTTTGGAAGCAAATTGAAAAATTGTGCACATCGTGAGCTCCTTAAGATTGTGATATCTCCAACTGATATTGAGGGCGAGAAGATTGCCAAAATGCTGCATATAACAAAATTTTAATAATTCTACTGAAGATTCCTTATACGTTCTGAACGGGCATTTTACTTTATCTTTTATGATATTTTATAATGATAAGCCAATTAATGAATGGATACGTTGTGCATTTAACCTTCATTATATTATAATACATGTACACGGTGCAGTGTACTCAACTGAAAATTAATCCCTTTTTTTGTTTTCTCACACTTTTGCAACGACATTTTCTGGAAATATACAAAAAAAGTAGTTGAGGCATTCAAAATTTCAAAATTAAATATTTCAAGAAGTACATTTAGGCATCAAAATTTGTTTGTATATTTGCCACTTTTGATTCCAAATAAACACTTCTACAAAATTTTAGCAAAGCCCTTATGGAGACCACAGAGTCAATCTTTTCCAAATTTAGATTTTTGGACCGCTTTGAAATTACTCGTTAGATTAAGCCTGCGCATCAAGTTTTTTATATTATAATTAAAAATTCACAATAGTTAGTCAAGTGGTTTTTACAGTGGCTATTTCTGAAATTATTAGAATAGGGCGGACTATAACATTTATTATACCTAATATATTTTTTTCTTCAAACAAAATTACGACCACAATACGTATAAGAAAACCTGGTGATACGAAACATTGAGCTTGACCTAAATAAAAAGACCTAGCTCTAAGTGACTAATTAATGCTCTGCTGAATGGTAATATGTTACGTAATTCCTTTAGTAAGCTCTGAGATACGAAGTAAGAGATACTGTACAGTGGTTACTTCGGATGACTTACTTCAATCACCAGGAAGCCAGAAGACTTGCTGTATGCTCGTGTATGTCCCTGAAAAGCTAAATCCCCTCAGTTAATGTACCTACGTACTCAAGGGGAAAAGCATTTTAACAACTAATCCGCTTATCAGGACCAACTGTCCATTTTCCCTGAGTATGCTCATTAGGAACTCCATCAGATGAGGAGGAGACGGCACACTTCTTTCCAAGCAGAGCATCGTGGGGTTTCGATTGACTAAAGTGGGTCCAACCCCCCGGGAGATGGCAAGCGCAGTCCGGAACCCAAATTCGCACCAGATCATTATTTTAATGCAGAACCCACTCAGCCGTCGTCGTACTATTTTATGATTGCAATAAAATTCAACTTGAATGGCAGCTTAAAAACTTCAGTTCACAACTGCCAACTGAATTAAAACTTTTTCAATTTGTCTAAACATTTGCAAAACAAGTCGTCCTAGAGAGCTGCTGCTTCCCAGAGAGCTGGAGGAGCTGCTCCCTGGTCCCTAGGTCCCATAGTCCCTGGTCCCGAGGCACAATGTTTTCGTACGTATAGTACATTCCTCGGGCCAGCTAGTCACTGTTCATGATGCAAGAGAAGGCACTTTCTGCTCGTGAAATTGCCGAGACTGTTTCGAGGCTCTGGTGGCAGCCGGGATCCCGTCCTTACTTTACCGGGAGCGGGGGCATCTAAGTGGCACAGATAGCCGGGAACAAACCCGAAGGATGCAGTAAGAGTATTAGCTGGAAAAGCCGGCATAAATTACGAAACTAGTTAATTCGGCTTATTTAGAGGAACTTTTAGCAAATAAAATTTAATTTCCGGGAATAAAATACCTATGCTGCCCGGGACGCACTCACCCTGTGCACCCCAGGGGGGAAAAGTGCATTGCAATGCAGTTGCCGTCGTCGCCTCCAGCATGAGTCCCTATCGAGTTCCAATGGGAGCCTCAATAGCCGGAGATTATTTTTGGGGAAAACATTAAATTAATATTTAACTTCCGTTTTAATGCTTTCCCAATGCAAACTATGGAATATAAATATGTACATTATATAATGTAGTATAATACAGTATATAGTATAGTACAGTGTTACTACAGCAATCTACGAGCATGAATTGAGCTGGAAGGGCATTTGGTAATTATTGACTTTGAATTTGGACATACACAACATTTTGCACCCATGCATAAAGTGTGCTGAAAGAACGGCAGGGGTTTGGCCAGGAAAAGTTCAGGGAATGGCTGTTGAATTCAATAATAAGGGAAAATCCCTGTTACATTGCGGTTGCATTCGGGTTTAATAACAGCTTTAATTAGAACCCGTTCTACTTGTCCCTGTTTCCAACATTTACACAAGAGTTCGGTTTTGATATTTGGTGCAGCTACAAATGTTTCTATCACTCCACCACCTTTTCACCACCCTATCTTCTATATATTATTGGATGGTTCTTAGCAGGGGGCGGAAACATACGTTCCCAAGCATTTCCTGGAAAATTTCAAAAGCACTTTGAAACACTTCTAAGTATTTTTATTGGCACAACGAAAGAAGGGCGAAAGTAAGAAACATGCTGCTGCGTTCGCAGTTGTGTTCCTGAATTTCAAAAAGTGGATTTTAAATTGTTTTCATGTTCAATACATTCCTTTTTCCCTCCAAACCTTATATCGAGTTCATGAATTGACGCTGTTTTGTTGCTGTTGAAAGATTTTCATTTTACACAATTTTCTTCAAGACGTAAAGATTACATTTCTGTCTTTGAAAATGAGAATAACCAAAAAGATCCATGAGTTTTAGGTTTTTCGTTTCAGTTACTGCACAAAAACTTTTTGCAAAATGGTTTTTTTTTGCGATTATTTTTCGATGTAACATTTAAGTTGGAAATGTGGGAAAAGAAATTTTCAAATCAAATTATTTTTGTAATCAATTACGCGAAGTATTATATAAAATAATGGTTTAAAAGGGCTAAAAATCAGAAATAATTCCTTTTCAGATTTTTTATATATCTTATCTAGATAATTGTTGTAAATATGTATGTGTTGAAAACTACTATCCATGTTTCCATGTCCCCATAATTTTGGGGAAAACATTTTATAGCCAATTACAAACAATTTTTTATGTTGTGTGAGAAGTATCACCGTCTGTTTTTACATTATCAGCTATTTGTAACGGTTGTGTATCCGCCAATATTTATATAGAGTCATAAAGAGCGCAGTAAAGCATCTTAAGAACCAAATAAAGTAGGATTAGTACTCGACCCAATTAGCGCTAAACCAGCTCAACATACTTTCAGAGTTTGCTAGTAACTTACTCATAAAGTTACCGCCAAGTTTCTTCCCTTGCAAACGCAAATATCTCCAAGTGATGGAACTTCCCGACTTGAACCAAACCCCAAGTTTGCCTTATCCACCCATTTTATTTTTATTTTTTAAATAGTGGTTAACTCTCCCTTCAGCTCCGTTTTCTGAGCTGAAAACTACAATAATGGTTGTCGTCAATTCGAAGGAGCCAAGTTGTAGTATACGGCGCCGGTATACCTTTTACCTTCGTCTGAAAAATCCAGAGAAACTTCGACTTCCTGGACCAAAAACTTCATAAAACCCGAGCCGAGGCTCATTGTCCTCATTATTTCAAGCACACTGTGGCCGCTGAACTGCGCTGAAGAGAAGTGCGCTAATTAAATTCAAAACCGTCAAAAGATTAAGTGAAGTAAGTTTGCCGCTTATTCAGAACGTGTTCACATGTACTCTGCGATATTTCACTATTATTATTCCCGGTGTTGTGCACCGCGCCCCCCAAAAAGATAGAACAGGTGGGAGGGTTGTGGTGTAGTACATTTAACTTTTCTGCAACTAGACTGATGCACCGCCAGAAAGGGCGCCGTAGATCCAGGTGAAACGAGAAAGTTGGAAAGCCTTGAAACTGGCTTTGTCTGTCTTTTCAGACGAAATTAAGAAGTTCAAATACTAGTAACCGACTCTCGCCAAGATATACCAAAGATAGACTTCTAGGGTGGTATGGGAAAGGCTAATACAGTCTGAGGGACTCCCCAGCGGTGATGGGGCTCCTTGAGCAAAAGTTTCGACTTAATTGCGGCAATTTCTGTGACAAGTAAACAAAAGCCGGAGGTGTTGCGAGAAGCACCTTTTCTAGCCCTCGATGGATGGGTGGCTGATGAGGTGAGGTGCCCCAAGTTTTGGCCATGGTCGAGACGAACGACTTAAAAGTTTTCACGAGCAGCTTCATTGTCGCGAAGACGAAGGGAAAGGGTTGAAAGGGTTGGTTAAGGGTATTTTTTCCGCTATAAAGTTTGAAACAGAAATTTGCGGCTCCTGGCGGGGAAGATTTATTTTTTTTTTAATACCTCCCACGCCGACTCTATTTGTTCACCGCAGCCTTTGAAGGACACGCGGATGAGCCGCAAACAACCCCCTCCGCCCGAATTTTGTGCCCTTTTATACAAGAGTTGTGGTGTGAAATTTTGATTTGCGCGGCTCCCCGAGACCCTGGACGAATCCGTGAAGTCCCGTGTAATTACTCCTGGATCATTGACACTTAATTAATTTCGCCGAGGAATGAAAGACGCTGAGTAATTAAACTTACACTTCAGCACCTTTTTTATCCCGTCACCCCCCTTTCGTTCCCTCGCCATGGAGGCCGCTTTTAGGGCGGATGACGAGAGAACGGATACACGACAGGAGCCTGCGTCATTAATTATTTCCAGGAGTTCTTCTTGTGGGAATTTTCCAAATTAAATACTTACTTTGGGTTTTGCAGCGAGTCAGCGTCGAGATCCTTCGCTTTGGTTCTGCCCCGACTCCCGCACTAAACCAATTTCTTTTGATTTGGAGGAAGCTAAGGGGAGGAAGCGGATTTTAATTTTCCATTTTTCCTCGTCCACCCTATAGGAAAATCTACCGCCGCGCCGAAGGAATTAGCGAATGAGGTGGTCGTTCTTCAAGGATTCGTATGATGATAAAATTCTAGGAATTCAATTAGTCAGATCTGAGCCCTTAATTTTTGTGAGCCAAGAGTAGGGCGATGGAATACCAACCGCAAGAATCGATGAAATTTGAATGATTCGCTTCGACAGCGGCGAGTCTTCAAGATGAGAATCCTCTGGGAAGCTGCAAAGACAAAGCCAAAGGACTAATTTGGCAAAAGACAAGGGCATAAACATTCGATGAAGAGGATGGCGGAATGGTTGGGGGAGGTGAAAAAAATTTTAATGAATTCGACATTTTTCTCTGTAATATTCTTTAACGACCATCAGCAAAAACCAGGGTAAGAAAACAAGGGAGGGATCCCTCCGGCAGCGAAAAAATATGCATATTAATTCCGCATTATCTTCATGGCATTTATTGTCTGTATCAATGGACGTAAATAACCAAATCATAGAAAATAATATTGTGCTAAGAATTAAGCACCTTTATTAACAATTATAATAGATGAATGTTTATAAATAAAATATTAAGCCTTTTATAAATTGTATCAAAAGAGAGCTAAGTAGAGCTTGAAAGGCGGGCAAAAACGCTCTTCATAACTTCAGTGTGGATAGTACTACCCAATCTAAAATTTTCAAGATAGGATGAATTGACCGAGATTGTAGAATGTACCAAATTTCATTATTATACTTCTACTACTTTAGGATTGATTAATACATAAAATTCCTTAATTTCGTCACCCGTTCCCTCACTGATGATTATCACAACCGTGTTCTAAAGATTCTAACAGTCCAAAAAGCTAAAATTTCATATAGTGATTAAGTTTAACGTACCGAACTAACACAAAAATTTCTGATTTTTAACCGAGAAGGCTGCGAAAGCTATGTATTTATCCGTTTACTTTTAAGGTCTATCCGAATTCTATAATCTACGACAATCCGTTTAAGAGGTAGTTTGGACTCGTGTTTTGATGTACAGAACTTCAGGTTACATACAATAGTGGGATTTAATAATTTAATTTAATTCCAGCAAGCTTCACTTTTACGATAGAAATGTTTGCAAACAAAGTTACCATTATATTAAACAGTCCTTTATGTGCATTCGAATATGTATTAGAAATTTCAATACAATATAAAACAGAATCATTGCACATTTATTAATGAATAGAGTTTAGGGAGTACGATTTGTATGTATTTATACTTCTAAATATATTACATACAACAACGTATTCTGGGTGTGGCTCTTAGGCTACCTATAATTCTTTCCTTCGCTTTAATTACGTCCAAACTTCACCCTACTAATGCCAGGCATTATATAAAACATGGAATTAAATCCGCCTTACAAAGGGTAATATTAAAAGGTCTTAAAGAAGAGACAAAGGCCCTTATTCTTTAGCCCAGAGTATCGAATGCAGTAAATCCCTATAGAACTAACAGAGGGTTCGCATACCTGTCTCAGGATAATTGCAGCAATCAATTTTATATAACTTCAATTATCTGCCAATTTGGATACCTCGAAGGATACTCCTTCTTCCCAGCCAAATTTCACTCTCGTGATTGAGCGTTTCGTAAGACGAGGACGCCCCGGTGAAATCGATTTCCATCGCCAATTCGAGTTCGAATCGAATCAGTGCAGAAATTGTCTGGAGGAATCAAGTGCGGTTCCTGCGTGTCCCCGTGAGCCCCCGCTATCCCCAGTAACATTCTGGAATGAACCAGGAAGGGAAAAACCTTGAACGGTTGCCTACCGCAAGTGAGGACGTAAGGTCGCCTTATTTACGACCCTTGCTCCCAGAGCCTCCCCCTTACCGGGGCACGAGACTCCGCCGAAGACGCCCTGTGCCTTTGGGGCTCCGGCATTCGGGCACGTATCAGGCTTCTTCCCATAATTTGATTACCCCGGTGCGTACTCGACGAACGTAAACAAGCGTGGGAACTAGGCGTCCTGCTCCAGGAGTCCTGGAATTCCTGATATTAGCGCTCGACTGGAAGAGTCTCCCGAAAAGTGGAGACAGCCACGTCTACGGAAGAAATAAAACCGAACGTGCCCCTTTCACTCGCATCGATAAGACGAGCCGGACGGGGAGGGTTCTGAATTATGCTGCCGCTGGGGCAATTCTTCTCGCCTCGGGTTCCTGGTTTCTGGTTCCCGCCCGGCTCAGCACAGCCTCCCTGGAAAGCAGGAGAGGCTTAACAGGTCCTGAATTAATACAACAATTACGAGATAAACAAGTGATTTACGGAGGTAACGTGGCTATCGCGACACCCGCTGATGCCTATCTCGCCTAATTTCCTCCAGGATCGAACCTGTTGAGATTGACACGCACAAGGTGAGAAGAGTCCCGTGGGATTCCGAGATGGAAATTGAATTAGGGGCGATTTGTTACTACGGTTTTGGGGGACGATCCCGATGTCACGGGTCCACCTGCTTAATCCCCAGATATTTTATTTTACTTTATATATTTTTTTTAAATGTTTCTCGTTTCGCAGCCGCAAAACAATTGACAGACCGACGAGATTTTACCGGGCATCATTTGATTGCCCCGCAGGTGGGCACGATTTAATCCCCCCATGGTTGATCAGGATTTCATAGGGAGTGTCATGTTACATTAAAATTTCACTGCCTCCGGATTCGACTGGTCCGCCCAGATTGCCCGCAGATTTAATCCACCAGATTTCTGCGTAGAGCTCAGTTCTCGGAAAAATTTTAATTTTACCTGAACTGGCTGAGCTGCGATGATAGCTTTACTGGTCCTCATTATGCTCCCCGAATTTTGGTCATTAGCAAAATATTACAAAGATGTTATACATAGAGGCCGATGGAGTTGTTGCTAAGCAAACATAATTAAAGACTCATTTGTGTTTTAATAGGAGTCCAAATATTAAAGTTTGGCATTTATGTTTTGTAATATACATATGTATCATATAAATTACATATATCTCGCTTTTATACAACGCGTACTACAAAATTAATGTATACATGCCAAATTATTTTTGAATTCTGGGCATCAAGTTATAGCTGTTTTCGAGTTCCCATGCCCTTTTTTGATGACGAAAATGTAATTTGTAATATCTGATGTATTGATCTAAAACAATCAGGAAAACTTCCTTATTACTATTAATATTATATGAGTGAGCATAAAAACAAAAAATCAAGAAATCTTTACACAAATTATTTGAATTCTCGGTCAAATTGTTACTCCTAATATTGATAAAACCCTTAGGTTCGAGTAGAAAGTATTAAAAATGATTGTAAAAAGTCGGCGCGATCTATAAAGAATTTTTTGCGTTATCATCTACAACAATTTCAAAAATGTATTATAGATTTAAGACAGAAATGTTTAGTTAAACGAAAACTCCAAGCAAATGAGAGTAGCGTTAATAGATTGTGGGACAGATAAATGTGTAATAATATTATTTTAACATTTAATGACAAAAATAAAAATTTTTTATTATATTATATGGAAAATCACGTAAGAATAAAATCATTATTACTTAAATGTATTAATAACTTAATTTTTAAAAAGTAATAAAATGTGTCCTAATAAGAGTGCACTTTTTTTTAAAAAATAAAAATATTGATTTTTTGAATGTAATATGTATATACGTACAGTTTAAGAATTACAATGTAAAGTGGTTTATTATATATACATATAATAAATTATTTAGACTGCCTAGATATCAAAATTTGAATATTTTAATTTCAAATTTGTATTGAATATAAATTAGATGTTATACTTTCAAGTTAAGTTATTCAGTATTTTAAAGAGAATACCCCTTAAATCTACATACTTCAAAATTCAGACGCGGATGAAGTGTCGACTTTCATTTTTGTCAAGTTTACTTGTTACATTTGATTAGTGGTTTTAGCCTCCAGAGCGTCTAACTTTGAGGCCTCTTTTTGAAGTCAGCGCTGATTGCGAGTGCAGCAGCCGTGCTGCAACGAATGTGCTCCGCCCTTTGGATTTGCCGCAGAATATAATCATTCCGACAGCAGACGTTACGCAAACAGGCTGTGCCTATTTGGCTGTGAAATTTTGAGGCACACGCGAGGAGCCTCCGCCCCATCCCCCTACAAACATATCTTCGGTGACCCAAATTGGGGCTGCGACAGCCGAACGAGCAATCTGAGAGAAGCAGCAGCGTAACAGAGCGTCGAGGCTGATAAAAAGGACTCGAAAGGATTTTGTGCGGGATCAGATTAAAAAAAGGGGGACAAAGGGCGGGAGAAGGGCCTTTTGTAGGGCTTTTCGGTTCGCGCACACATCCATCACCGTGCTGCTGATTTATTGATTTTGAAAAATAAATTATGCATTTGATTCAGATTTCGGCGACTTTCTGGGGACTAACAGTGTAAAGGCCCACGTAAAAGGGTTTTTACGTAATGTAACACGAGTTGACCCTTTGTCGATATACCTCAGTGTCCGAGAAGCGGATTTTGAGAGGGAAAAATTAAAAAAATATGTACATTTTTTATCTTTTACATTATACATTTATATTTTATATTATACATATAGTAGGCAAATTATGTGCTTGAAAATTGGGAAAATTTTCCGTTAAATCCGGTAGTAAGGGCTCTATGTTGAATACCTTTAAGCGTGTTATTATAAGCGCTTATCTGGAATGCCTTAAAACGGCCATCGCAATTATATGAAAAAGGGGGAAGCCTTTGTGCAAACCTTTTTACCGGGCTCTCACCTGCCGCAGCATGAATCCAAAGCGGACGGGGCACGGACCCAAAACGGATGGTCAACCTTTAGGCTTTATATCGTAGTTCCCTGTTGCTGGCGCTGCTGTTGCTATTGTATAAGGGTGGTTTGCCCTTCGGAAGCCGGAGCCCATTGTTGAACGGCTTAAGCCCCATTGAAAGCAGCTTTGCGAAAAACCCGACCTCTCCTTTTACCCTCCGGGCACTGCCCGGTAAGAAGACTAGGTTAACGCTACAGTTTTAATTTGGTGAGAATTGGGGCAGGATTAAACTTTTTCAAAAGGAGCTTTGCCCTTTTACGAGCGTTCATTGAAGAGGATCATTTTTGTGCAAAGTGCTTTACAAATTTCAAGTAGCAAATTTTGGGGGGCTAATTTACGATAAAGAAGGGATGAGCCCTTTATTGCCAAATGTCATGTTAGGGGATGAGTGCGGTACGATGCCCGACGAGGCGATACATGTGGCTCGCAAGGGAAACTTTCAAAATTTTATCTACAGGTGCAACCGACTGTGAGATTTATCTAAGTAGAATATTCTAATTGGAGATACATACCAAACGCACCGGAACGTTTGGACAGGGTATAGGTATACAAAATATACAAGGGATTAAGGCCGGCTAGCCAGCCGTTTCCTTTGACGTAGAAGTCTCAGAAACCTGGTTGAATTGGTGCCTTAAAGGTGTCTGGTCAACGGCCGAGAAATACGGAGAGATAAACCAGAAATGCTGGCGTATCCCAGTACCGGGAAGCTGGAGCCACACACGTTTGAGAATTTCTGCAAATAGACACTTGTCCGAGATACTTTCGGGGGTCGGGCTATCTCTCCAGCTCAGCATTAAAGTGGATTCCCAGTTCTGGAAATGCATAATTCAAATATTCGAGCCGGGAGTATCATGTGCACATCCGTGTTCGAAATAAATTTTGGTCTTTGGGGGGAGGCGAATGAATAGTCGCAAAAAACCTCCCCATTTAACCCCTTCCTCATCGTGTCGACTGATGAACCTACATCAGCACAGGGTGCATAATTCACAAAATACTTGTCGTTCCTTTCCGACCGGTATACCCATATTTTAAGCTAGCAAACTATGCGCCATTGGCTGGCGGGATGTTTGCCCGGCTAATCCCGATTCGGAGGGTTTTCACTAAATATTTGTGAAAATCATAATGAAAAAATATTAAGCAAAATGTTTTAAATTAATTCCGAATAATTCCACATGAACATTTTTGTATATTTGATCTGATACTGCTGTCGCTGGCCCAAATTTCACTAATTTATTATCATGGAAGCGTATTGCCCACTCACGTGGAACGATTCCAGCCGAAAATCAAAACAGAACTGTGGCTAATTCCAGGATGCGGAAAGTGTTTTTCGCGGCAGTGATGTGAAACACTGATGTTTTTTTTTAGTCCTGAGCCAATTTAAAATATGGAGTATTTGAGTGTGAAAATTATCAGAAATCCAATAGACCACTAAAGCAGATTTAGAGAAAAGTTTGAAATGAGATGTGATTAAATAAAATATTGGGATTTTGCAAACAGCTGTGTGCCTACAAAAATTAAATTGATTAATACAAGCTGTTTAAATTAATTCATATACCTACTCTTCTCCCTGCATAGATACATATAAAACATTATTTAATTTCGCCAAATTCTAAATAGATTTTAAATTAGACATTAGTGACTAAAGTGTTAATATTGTACCTATTCATTTATGCTGTAAAATTTTTGAATGGAAGTTCTTTTTTTAATCCAACAATAGTAACTCTGCATATAAAATAACATGTTCTGACTAATTGACCGTCTAATTCATCAATTCCAACCAGAAACCGCAAAATTTAATTACATGAAATTTGGCCAGTAAGTTTCTTTTGATGTAGGATTTTTCCGGGATATACATACTAGCTTTAAAATCCCGGGCAAATTTTAGTACTTTTGACGATAACTAAATACTACATATTAAAAGTTTAAACGAGGCAATTGAATACAGAAACTATTTCAAATGTTAATATACATTACCTCTTTTACACCAAGCCTAGATTAACTTATATGATCTGTGAACCGACTACTTTCTTATGCAGAATAACGCACTTTAACATAAATTTAAAATTACAAAAATACCATAGATGTCTAAACCATCTTTGAGATCTCCTCTCATTTTTATAAATACAATCCATTAACTCAAAATATTAAAATTTGAAGCAAATCCACCGAAATCCCTCTTCATACATATTATGCGGAGTTCTTGAAATTGCTTCACAAATAACTCGCATTCGCGGTTTCGCAGACCCAAAAGTTTTCCAACCATTCGGGATTCGCCTGGAGCGCTATTGGAGGCCCCCGTCGAATCGGTACTCTGGAATCTAAAAAGATAGTTATTAACCGCTGTGGTGTTCACGTTTATAGAAAAACTATTTGAAATTTGCCGGAGATGTATCGGATCGAGGAGAGATAATCCCACTACCACTTTTGGGGCTGGAAGCAATCTAAGCCGGCCGAGGGGCGGAGGCGCGGAGGCGCGGAGGGCCCTGATGCTGTGAATGCACCAAAGGCATGCACTGATTCTACTTTTCATTAATGACTCGGCAGTCTGCCAAGTGAAATAGAAACTGAAAATGAAAACCCTCTTTGGGGCTGGATTTGGGGCAATGGCAAACGGACTCCACCGCGCCAGTGGAGCACCCCAACGTATGGTGCTCCAGCACCTCCTCAGCCTCCTTCGTGGCGAGGATGATAAAAGATGAAACAGGAGCAGCAGGAGCGAGTATTTTGTTTACTAGCCCAACAATTGGGAGGACTCTCGAGGTGCACAGGACATAAATTGTGCACATTTTTGCGGTTATTGGGGACGTTTTGTGCGCTCAGATTTCTTGTTGCTTTTAAAATAAAATTTTGCTTTGCTTATTGGTTTGATCATTTGAACAGTTTTACTAAAACAGACATGGTATTTGAAATCAGGCAGTTTATTTTATTGTTTATACTACTTCGATTTTAGTAGAACATGGGCCTTGAAAACAAAGAGGGAATTTTAAATGTTATGCTTTTAAGATTTGCTATATTATATTCCATTTTATTAACTTGCAAAAGTGCATTTCTTTTGCGCTGAAATCAATGATTTTAAGAACCTTTTCCTACCCATTTTCAAGGTAAACCCGAAATTTACAACATATAATTTTTTATTCGATTTTCCATCTTGAGTATCCGAAGCTCAATATAGAAATTTAAGTTAACGAATCCAAAAATCCATCCATGCCGGATTTAATTTTAGTCACTATTTTTTACCTTAATATTGATAGTAAATGTACTTCTTTGAAATTTAAATTGTTATGTGTGTTAAGTTTAATGATCAAATAAAAATTAATGAAAAATCAAAAATTTAAATTAACTACAAACTATTAAAATAACGAAAACTTATCTTTGTATGGGCACCTTGAATTTACCTCAGAGTCTGCAGATTTCTTTTAATTAAGAAGATAAAAGATAAAAGGTAAAGAAAGCAGTGACTCAATGAAAATCCCCTGTGTCATCATTTTCAGGCCTCTCAAAAGTGCGGTGCGGGGACGACACCAGCAGAGCCTCCTTCCTTTTGGGGCCCTGATTGTGCCTCGATGCCAAACAAGCAACAGAAGCTCCTTTACGCCGTCGGAGGTGATGCTGCGGTGCCATGAATATTCCTGGGAACTCTTTGCGCCCAATCTCAAACACATGTCATCCCGGAAGTGGGATTTCCACTGATGAGGAAGGATGGGTTCAGGAAGAGACCTGGCTCCATCCCGGAATGAAATCTTCCAGAGAGGAACAGCAGGCAGCTGGAGCTCCTGCAACATAACGAAATAGAAGCGGGAGGAACTATGCCGAGCTTTAGATTATGATAATTCCCCTATCGATGGATCTACCACATCCCCGTTCCCCCGGTGCGGCTTATGCTGCTCATACACCGTCGCGGCGCCCAGTAAACAAATTGAAAATGTTCCCAGCGTCATTCTATGCATAAAAAATTCGCTGTAAGACACCCCCGCAGCCCCCCAGGACACCGCACCGTGCCGCCACTGCCGCCGCCGGATGAGGGCGGATTTGTTAGGTTCAACGGTTTGTTTGTTGTTGGCGTCGCGATAAACCCGACGGAGGCGTCGGGACGTGTCTATTTCACACCTGCAATGAAGTTGTTGTGCCCTCGTAATCTTCCCGCTCCTGGCGATGGTGGCGCTGCTGTTGCTGAAAAGACTCCTACTCGACGTGGTGAGTGCCTTGAAAGGACTTTTACATCGTACACGATTGCAAAATTTGGTATTCATGCGGCTTTGAGCATTCTAACGAGATGCCCTAGTGCTCCTCCAACACAAGAGGTCTCCTCCGGATGCTGGGCGCTTTTCTGGAGCGCCTTCCCCCTCTCTATCACCATGACTTAAGACGGTTGCTATTTTAATACGAAAAGGAATGCTCCTGGAAAGTGCTGAAAAACGCTGAGGATAATAAAATAATGCAATGTTGATACGATGGGGAGGGTTCAGGGCGGGATGAACCATCCGGAAATGAAGCGAACGAAACTAGAACGATGAATAAGGAGCAGTGGAGCGGTGTGACGTCACTTATATAAAGTATGCAACCCCTGGCACAAATTTAGATGTTACATACAAAAATTTGTCTTTTTTTCAAATTGAATTGAAATCTCTTTACTTCACTTCCTAAAGTTGTCTGCAATTCTGTATGAATATTTTTAAGCAGAGTGTGCCCGGTAGAATATTTTCTTTTTGAAACGCGAATATTTCAAAAATTAAGGGAATCCAAAGAGCAACTTAAGAACCTGCTCAAAATATAAATTTAATTGTAAATATCACATTTAAGTACTAAGTCTGCATATCTATAATATAACGTCTATATTTCTGTACTTTTAATAAAACTATATATCAAGTATCATAGTTCGTTTTCTTTTCAATTTTGCTTCAAATATCAAGAAATAAAACTGCCGCATATCTTTTATTCTTTAGATATACATACATATATTAGAAATTAGTATTGCAATTATATTAGCTATTAAAAAAAGTGTTTGTAAAGGATAATTATTTTACTATCAATTTTCTAGTAGACCTTTAAAAGACTTTAGGGACTTTAACTTTTAAATTTTAATCATATGATAACATGAAACGAAAATGTAATTTGAAGAATTTTACATCAAACTGAGTTAAATTGACTATTATGATTGTCGCATACAGAGAACAAAAGATCTATTAACTCCTAGTATTCTAACTAAAACCTTTATTCTATTCTCTAAGATTCTGGTACGACACCCAAAACCCTAAAACCATTTAAAATGATTAAAATAATTTTTGAACGAAGAGGCAGCAATTTATCCCCACAGGGAGTTATCTAACCGATGAATGTGCTAAGCAGATCAAATCGAGCTGGGATACCCAATTCACGAGAACGGTCCGACAAAGGACATTCAAAGGCTCTTAATCAAAATTCATCCAGCGGAAGATGTCCAAGATGTCGAATACCTTTCCCCGCCCCTACATCCCCCAAAATCCCGGAGACCGAAGAACTTCTCGCCCACAAGATGGTCATGGTCAATCCTTTGAGCTCCAGTTGGAGGCCAGCTGGAATTAGTCAATCATCTCTCCTGCATGTCTGGGAACCATAACATTAATTGTCGCCTGTGCAAACTGCCGACCAAGATTGGCATAACTTCATGTCCCCATTCTTCCCGGGGGTCGGACCGTATCCCGCTGAATACGGACGAGCGCCTCCCATGGCGATCAATAACAGAATGGGGCTCCATTGCTGGACGATTTATTCTTCCTGGCCGAAGCAGGACCAAAACGAGATATCACCTCTGGTTCCGTACCGAGACCGAGGAGCTGAGAAACTACTTTTGCCGACGTCCTGTCAAAATATCCATTAATTATGTAGGCAAAGTCATAAACTTATGTAACGAAATCCATAAGCTAAGGATCCGTTCTTCTATAATCTTACGAAGTCTTGTTCGGGCTCCTTGCCGCACCATTCTCCACGGAGACGGCGGTTTTGCAACATTATTCATAAATCAATTTCACATACAAAAGGTACCTCGGCTGGCCAACAATTGAACTCGTTGTGCCATGGGGTCCATGGGGTCCATTGGGGCTCCTCCGGAGACCGTTCATCTATCAATTGGCCACCATATGTGGGGGCTCCGAGCGAGATGCTAAAACTTGCACAACTTTTGAATTACAAAACAATTTTCCCCACCCCCATCGACTCCTGTAATAAATTCGGCTATGGAGCCAGAGGGAAAATATTACTTTATACTTCAAGTATAGTCTTTGGTCCATATCATCCCGCTTACGAGATGGGAGGCTGCGTACCCTAAACGATGGGATGCAGCCAGGAGGTTGAGATGGGGCCCTTCGTTCGTGTGGCTTCTGAATTTCGAGCGGCCAACACTGCAATGATAAATATTTCATTTACGGCCGCAAAATGCAAAACACAGCCCCAAGTTTTGGAGAAACTTTCAAAGCGGCTGCAAATTGTGTGCAGAACTGTGGTTCCAGTTCATCCTACCCGTGGTCGAAACAGGATAATGCAAGGCGATCGGGATGACTGAAACCGAGGTAACTGGAGGGAAAAGGGGGTTTATGGTACAACGAAAAAATAAACCCGAAAAGGAGTGTCCCATGGACAAATATTTATGGGCGGGAAAGCCACTGCCACTGGTGAGCATGATGCTCCGCATAAATTTTGCGCCTATCCTCTTCTACCGCTCCAGCGTAAAGTTTCGGTAAAAGTAGGTTACTGGCATCTTAAAGGATCTCATTCCTGTATGAGATAGATTAGAGGTAATTACGACAGTTCTGTTGGACAAATCAACTTCTTCAAATCAATTACAAGTTTGTTCAACATTATAAGAGGCCAACATTTTCATAGGGCTTCACTGAGAAGTTCAATTAAAACTTGTTATCCAAAAATAAAAGTATAGAAAACAATTTAGTTCTGTTTTGTTTTCCATTGTTTACAAACCATAACCAAAAGACCTCATTCTGATAATCAGTCAAGCAGTGTGGAAATAAAAATCGAGAAAAAATTATGTAAGAAGATGGAACAATTTAATTTATTATCTACTATTGGTTTTCTATACCAATTAAAAAATTATCTAGCCAGCCTTCAGTGATCAAAGACTTTTTATTATGTAGTTAAACTAAAATAGTAACTATAATAAGAAACAAAATAATAACTATTATAGGAAAGTAATAAATACATTTTAGAATACAATCAAACCATTTTAGATTTTATGGAGAATTAGTCGTTATGAAAAACATAGAATAATGGTAAGCCTTTGTACTTTTTCCACATAAAAGGAGTAAATACACGTAGAATGCTCTACTCGTAAGAAACCAAGAGATAGCAAATATAAAACCTATTTAAAATTCCAATACCCATTACCGATGATCGATAATCTAAAATAAGTTTTTTTTACGCCAGGTCTGGGTCACATTTGACCCATCTCTCTCACAGAATTATCGAAAACTTCTAGAAATATAGTCCATAACAATTTTTTCTAAAAATTTCATTTCCTTTTCTATATCATTTATTTCATTTATTTAAGTTTGAATCCATTTGTATAAATAATGGGAATTATTCATTTAAGTAGTGGAAGTACATTCCTCATTCATATATGATATTTTATAATTAGTCTAGCAAAGGTACAATTTTATAGTAATCTAAAATGTTGGGAAGATTTTTCTAAAAATATCTTTAAATTATTTAAGTTAAATCCGCGTAAGCAATCTTTATTATATGTATTACTCCTCTATGAAGAAGTAAGGGTTAATTACATCAGTTCAACTGAATAAATCCACTTATTCAAATCCAGAACAAGTTCGGTGAGGATACGATTAACTCCCGAATAGGACTCACAACCCTCCTGCACGAGCTAAGGGAGAAAGTAATAAAGACATCAAAGAATTAGACGTCGTCGCCAGATTACCTCCGTAAAATCCATCTCAACTTAACAAGTTCTGGCGACACAATTCGAGACCCGCGAGCCGGATAATTAGGAGATAAATCGAAGTGGATGAGCACAATGGCCACGACATGATTAGAAAATCATTCGAGTTTTGGGTGACCATTTCAGATACCACTGGATGTCAGGAATTAAAGTCATCATCATTAATTAGATGATTTCAAAATCCATTCAGCGGATTAATCCCCTGATTCCCCTAGACCGCAGAAACTGAAGTATCATCCCTTGATGTTAATTCAGTATAAATTTAGTCGGAGTCTCCTTAATAACGCCTCAAACCTTTCTAAAACCAATTTAAGGTACAAGAAATCCAGAGGCAATCGCAAAGAAGCTCATTTCTAATAATGTTGCGTCCTTGCTACATAATGAATGTATTTACATACGTTACCGTTAAAAAATTATTAAAATTGGAATCCTTAGAACAAGAAAAACTCCTAGTATGATACAAATATGGGGTTACATATAGAGAATTCTGAAAAGTCTTAACTAAATTCTATTGATAAATTCTTTTTCAATTCAATCATGTCCTTTTTGGGGACATAATAGTAGAAGATTTGCACTTCAGCAATCTGCAAAACAAACGTAAGTCTAATTTTCAAAATACATAGTTTATTATAAATACATACTATATTATATGATTTGTAAATATAAAGTTAATAATTCCGATCTTTTTCTTTTTCTCAAGGATGGCGCTGCATTACAGCTTACAATTTTAAGGTAATGTTAATAAATGCAATTTTCCTTTTTGTAGATACATTATTAGTATTAGTTAAACATTTTTGTAACGACTTTTTTTTTTTAAATCTTCTAGTGGCTTTGCTTTTGTAGTTTTTCCTAAAATGGCTTTTGCTGCTACCGTCATTGCTCGATAATTTTAACGTAAATCTGCGAATTTATAATGGGATTAGGTTTAGGATAATTGGTCTTGGAATTATTACTAGGATTCGCTGAATTTGTGTAGTTTGGTGTTTGTTGTGTCGGCTAAGGAATGCTATCTGATTGTGTATCATACTTTCCTTCAGTACCAAAAAATAATAACATAATCGAACTGAAAAAATAATGAACATATTTTCATTAGTCTTCAGATATGCAAGCAGAATTCTTGGTAAAAAATTGCAATTACTTCTCCGAATTTATAAATCTAACGAACTGTGAAATAATCTCGGCGTGTTATAAAAATGTCCAACTTTTTGTAGTAACTCTTTTTCTTTTATTAGACAATAATTGGAAGTCTGAATCACAATTCAGTAAAATGTATTTCTGTGTTTTGAATCTCATTTTTACCTATGTATATTTATAACTATTTTTCACTTTTATTTAGTTTTATTCAGAAGAAATCTTAAATAAATGAAATGTAATATTAATATTTTCAGTTCAATATTATTATAATTAAATCAAAAATCATGGAATATTGTTGGACTAAATTTCCAGTTATGAAATTTTATATATATTTCAAATAAATTTGCTGTGTATAGACCGTAGAGGCTTTAAATATGAGTAAAATAAATTCTAGATTACTACCAATCATTTATTGGCAGATTTAATTTTAAATACTATTACACTTCATGTATTTGCTTTTGGATATTTTGGGTGGGTTGAAATTGGACTTTAATCCAGTACTATCCCAAAATCCCCTTCAAGGGTAAAAAGTAAAGAAAGAGTGCGCGCTCTTCAGTCGGTTAATCGTTTTCCAACTTTGAAAGGGTGTAGAGATTGCCATCCCGTGGCATTTATCCGGTAAAAGGCTAATTCAAGCGAATCGTTGCCCTTACCTGCACCCTATCACAGAAATTCATCAATGCACTTTCCCTCCTCACGCCCTTGGCGTCAAAATGTTGAGGACGCCAATTCCTCGGGCACTTAACTTTGAGGCCACTTTTCCTTCGCCTAATCAAACTGGTGTACAGGAGTGCTTTCAAACTCGAGTGCATTTTCTATTCCCGGAATAGGGGGTGGGAGGTTGAAAGGAATATGGGGGTGACGGATTGGGACCCAGCTAGGGCGGCAGAAAAATGTCAGCCCAGCTCCGGCAAAAGAAGCTTATGCAGGCAGCTACATGAAAGCCCTTTTATTGGATTTTACAAACGTGACAGTAAGCGTAGTCTCTGCGAGCGGAATACAAATCATCTTCTATTTATGGAAGTCGTTACTGAAGCACTCCCGGCGGTGATGGGGATGATGAGGGGTGGATGGGTGCTCCGGGTGGCGGGGACCAAGGCCCAAGGGGTCGAATTTAGAGGCGCCGCGCCAGCTGCTCTATGAGGCCTTATCGTCCAATTTAGTCGAAACCATCATTTTCATAATCTCGGCACGGGTCCCACCTTTTTAAGGTGTTGTGGGTGGGTCGTTCTTCACCCCCATACACTGATTCCACCCAGCGACGAGGGTGAGAAGGCGACGACGACGACGACGACGACAGAGTCATCGCAAATTTGCCTTCAAGTACACTTTATATTTGCACAGCGCCCTTTGTGAATATGAGATGTGCCTCGACTACACTGCAACCGGGACTCCGGGGGGGGAAAAGGGGACACGGGAAGATGAGTCCCACGCGCCCAGGACATTGCGGCTTGGCGCTGATTGCATAGAGTGGGGGCGCGCGAGAGGATGCCCCATCCAGACTCCAGGGAAACTACAAGAAGGATAACGAGAGAACAACACCAGGCTCAATTCAATTTACACTTGGCTTCGGTAATTTATTCGCTTTGAACTGTCCCCAGAGAGTCTCCCCCGGGGGGTGAGCACCCGGATCCCCCGTCTGATTCACCTTCAACCCCGTTTCTAGCTCCAGTTGGAGTCCCGTCCTCCAAAAGCCCCCGCCTTGGAACTACCCAAGAGGGTCCCCGGTTAAGCGGAGCAACGAAGGTTGGGGCTTTTCACAGCTCGGCGGGCATACCGATTTTTGGGGACATCAAAGGCACTGGCTAAATATAAATTTCCCCTGGCAGGTGGATTAAATCCATCGATTGTTGCTTCAGACAAGCACACGCCCCACGCGACAAAAGAAGTAATTTTAGCGTGACGCAGATGCTCTGGATCATGCAAACATTTTTGTTTGCGGTCGACTAAAAATTGATAAATTTATTTCTGTAAAACAAGAGGATTTGAATTTACTTATTTCCTTTAAAATTTGTTCGCAATTTTTCATATAATCGATTGTCATACGCATCCGTTAACTGCAATTTGCCAATTTAACCCTTTTACCATCGAATTTCATTTCAATAGTCTGTCGATTGGTTCCAAATTTCAAATCTAATTGTAACCATGTTCAGATAAAGGTAGACCCTTGAAATGTTGCTATTAATCTTTGATGACACTGCAATTTACAAAACCTTTTGAATCTACGAAAATTTTAACCCATTTTCATCAAATTTGTTTTAATTAAAAACCCTTTTATAAAAGCGTATTTTTTAAAAACACATTTTTAATTTATACTGCCTGCTTTTCTAAAATGAAAAAGAAAGGATTTAAGTAGGATCGATTTTAAAGGGAGCGGTGCATTGCAAAAAATAAAACTGCTCAAATTCGCAATTACAAAATATCTACGTGAAAGGTGAAATTTTAACAATCGTGATAACTAATACATATAACAAGTTATTTAACTTTTTAGAAAACATTTTTTTTATTAACTACTACGAGAGCAACGTTTTGGAGCCTAAAAATAAGAGTGCTTTTTGTGAATTACTTCTAACTCTGCTACCCAAGCGATTAATATAAAGTTTTAAGGATTTCAATTGAACTTTTGAAAAAAAAAATTGCTATTATTAAAATATCAATTGAATTTTTACAAATATCGCTTTATAATGCTAATACATTTTAAAAACGCGAACCCAAACAATGTATTCAAAATTTAATAATGTAAACATTGAAATGTTTAAAATAAATCATTGCTAATTTACATTAGGAGTATTTTGAAAATAATGTTTGTCAATAAAAGTATTTGATATCTTTGAGCCAAAAATAATTTTTTTTGATAAGAGCTATTTTATTAGAAAACTTTAAAATTCCTAAATCCCCATTACGCCGAGAAGCTTAAAATGATGCTCAATTCGTCGGGAGAGGGAAGGAATTAAAAAAAAATTGGATCCCTATCTGTTCCCACAGGGGCACGATAAATTTCTGGGAATTTGTCATAACCGCCGGGAATTCAACGTATCGCACATAAGTTGATCAAATTACCGTAAAACCGAGGATGTGCCCCACCGTCGTGCGGGGAGCCCCATTTCGAGGTACGCCTTAAATTTCCGGTCGAAGGGAGTCGGAGAAGTTAATTGGTTCAAACAGCCCGAGCGGTTGGAATCATCATCACTTGCGGTTCGGTGGGGTGGTTTCGCATCCCTAATTGGGCGCTTACCGATTACGCCGTCCCTCGGGACGTGCCGGGATCCCCGACGCGTGCATGAGACGCGTCTGGAGCAACTTAAGACCATCTCTGGATGGCACACCCCCCCAACCCACTGTTGTCGTCTTCCCGGGGGCCGATGTCAAACCGCCCCAATTGGGAATCAATCAGCGGAGTAATCTTCATTATCATTCAATATTTTCTTTCATCCATCAAAAGACGCCAAAACTCGACAGGATATGAGCAGGGTGCGGTGACGGGCTATCGGGACTCCAGAGGTGGAGGGGACTTGATAAGAGTCCCGCCCATCCCCGCTTCGATCCCAGGGCGGTACACGCTGCGCCACCAGAACGAATGACTTTGTCCGCAGATGGATGGGATGACGCGTCTAGAAAACTCGAAGACTGTTTGCCTTCACAATTTATCTCCCTCTTCCCGAAAATCAATGGGAATCTCCAGCGAGTGTTCGAGGACCGATATCCCTCCCCCCACCCACCCAAGACGAATTACGTAATTGTTATTGATGCCGCTCCCGATCGGGTGATTGATACCATTCCGCGGTTGATTTTCCTGTTTTTGTATGTCACTCAGTTCGACTCGTTCGCTAAGTGTTCCAATTTACCCACGAAAATTTTGCTAAATTAAAAACTCATTAGCAAAAGGATAGCTCCTCCCCAGGGAGCACCCACCCCCTGTCGTGCATATCACTCATTCCTCCTGGAATTTTGTTTTCCTGCACCACTATCTGATGCAGTTGGCCCCTAACTCTTCAAACTCCTTCGGGATCTATAGACGTTTTTTTTTTTGGATATTTTTTTCTTTTTCAGAAAACTAGAAGCTGTCGAGTTTTCTGGACGTTTTTGCAAATGACTTTGAACTAAATGGGGTTTTTTTCAAGGGGTTCCTGCTGGATATGTTGATTTAGGGGCTAAAGATATAATTGCAGCACATCATGTCTTCAAGGCAAGTAGCGACGGGATTTCAGGATGGCAGGAAGTGAAACTGTTCAGTCGTTAAGTTACCCTCTAAATAAATAATAATGTTATAAAATATCAGTCTTTAAAACAAAAATAAAAATAGTATCTTCAAAACTATTGAACACAATTTAATCAAAAATGCACGAGTTTTTTAATTAAAATTGTATGGAAGCTTTATTACCACGGAAAGAAATCACTAATCAATTTCTGAGACATCGAGTGAACGTGCAGGTTGCAAAGAAATAGGACTTTCTTCATCACCGTCATTCTTTCCAATATTTCCCTGAACGTCTTGAGACTCCTCAGGGCCGCTAGAAAATTCCTTGAGCACTTTATTCACTTCCGCCAAAGTCTTTGCCTTAAGCTTCTTATTTTCATCCTCGGAGTGCTTCATGTTGTGGACTGCATAAAAATTATGAGAGTTAAAAAAAAAATGAAAAAAACACTAACAAATCCCTTGTCGTCCAATTAATTACCTGCTAAAGAATTGTAAGTCATAAAATCCTGAAAGCAGACCTCACAACTAAAGGGCTTCTCTCCGGTGTGAATTCTTTCGTGCGCCCGAAGGGACTTCTGCAGCTTAAATCCCTTCTTGCAGTGGGGACACTTGAACGGTTTTTCCTCTGTAGTAAAAAAAGTAAAGAAGAAAAATGGATTATGTATATGTCGTTAAGATTACTATAAAATTGGCAAAATTACGCGTATGACTCTTCATGTGAATGTTTCTATCTCCGGACTGTGAGAACGTCTTTGAGCAATATTCGCACGCGTAGGGCTTACGCTTTAGGTGGACACCGTTGACGTGAATCCGGAGGTGCTCCGCCCGTTTGAAGGAGTTCCCGCACTGCTTACAGACATGTTTGCGCTCCTCCGAGTGGCTCTTAATATGCGATGTAAGGGACGAGGGCAACTTAAAGGTTTTCGAGCATAAGCTGCAACTGTAGGGCGGATTCATGGGGGTAGGTTGCTCGTTTTCACTTAATTCCCTGCTCCCCTCAGTCGTGGAAGGGGCTCTTCTACTCAAAGGCGGCCCATTGTGGGTGGAGTATTTGTGATACTTTAACTGGTGGGTCTGAACAAACGCTCGATCGCATTGGTCACACTTGTAGGGTTTCTCCCCAGTGTGGGTCCGAAGGTGCACAGTAAGAGTAGATTTTTGTATAAAATTTTTTCCACAGATTTCGCATTGATAGGGCCGGATTCCAGTATGAAGACGCATGTGCATTGTAAATGAGCCTCCCTGGGCAAAATCTAAAATTTTTCTGAACTAAGAAGCTCCTATTTTCAGAAGAGCATAAATCAAACATACCTCTCCCGCAAATGTTGCACACGTAAGGCCTTATCCCGCTGTGAATGCGCAAATGCAGTTTAAAATTGCACTGCTGCTTAAACTCTGACAAAATTAAAAAAAATAGCGAAACAGGAACATATTAGAAGCATAAAAAACAAACACAGGCAGAAAACAGCGGCAGAAATAAACCAATACCAAAACGTGCTTAGTTTTTAAGTTAAGCAGACAGACGACCGAATCGTCGCAAATGCAGAAACTTTTAAAAACTCTATCACGATTTTCTTAAGACAATTTTTTTTTCTATAGTATATGTATTTTTTACTAACCCACCAAACTAAAGAAATCATCACGTACAATTTTCAGAAAGTATATTTGACGCGACTATTTGTTTTTAATTAAATTAAAAAATATCATTGTTTTTCGTTAAGAACCCAAATTTTGAAAAATCAACTACTTCGTTATCCGTTTAAGCAGAGACTAAATTTAAATGTTGGTTTATTTCTAGTATTCTTAAATATACTGTATACTATCAAAAGATTGAAAAAACATAAATATGTACTTACCCTTTCCGCAAATATTACATAAATAAGGTCTCTGGCCGGTGTGCGTCCGCTCATGGTTAGTTAGGTGATGTTGTTGCATAAATGACTTGTCGCAAAATTTGCATTGGTACTTTTTCTTCGAACTATGCGACTTGACATGATATTGGAACTTAGCTCTATTTTGGAACTGCTGAAAACAAATCGGACACTCATAATCACCTGTAGGATGCACAGCCTTTTTATGCTTGTTCACGTAGACCTTGCTCTTGAATCCCTGATTGCAGACTTCGCACTTAAACGAATCCATCTCATTGTGGGACTGGACGTGTGTATTTCGGTTCGAAACATACTGAAAGGTCCTGTGGCAGATAGGACACGCATATTTGTGAGGTTTAATCGGGGAATTCGTCAAATTCTTCGTTTCATCGCTCGGCGATTTTGGCAGTGTTTCCTGGAATTCCAGAATATCTTTCCTGAACCTTTTAGATAGTATTTGCTAAATTCTAATAATATAATAAACGTTTTGCTTTTTATTTTTATATAAAAATGTTACTGTAAGAGCAAATTTGTATTTAATGTTATCTACGCTTTCATATGTTTTAACTTAAAGAATTAAATTTAATAATAGGTCGCTCTTAAATAAATAACATATTTGAACACAGAAATTTCGAATTTTACCTCTTTAACGACGGTCGTGCGTTCCTTTTGCGAATCATCTATCGCACTTGGAAGACAACTTTCTTCATCATTACTACACTCATTCTGATCTAAAATAGGACTATCTGAAGCAATGACTTCCTCTTTAATAAACTCTGCAAACTGCCCCATGTAACTAGATTCTTCAAACTCGTTAGTTGGATGTTCTTTTTTGCAATCGATCTAGAAAAATTAGGATTGAGACCTTGTTTTACCCTTTATATTAATTACCTCGGAAGATGTATCATTAGTGATACTATCATCAGAAATATGAGTTATGCTTTCCTGGCTTAGTTCATTAATATTCGAAAAATGTTGTCCTTCAATTTGCTGAGATTTCTCATCTTCGAAATCAACGGATAATACCTCATTTTGCCTTTCCTAAAAATTAAGTAGAACTGCATTAAACGTAATTTGATAAATATTTTATTTCCTAAATTATTTAAATAATTATTTTTGTTTTTACTGGTCTTAGAAAACTGTCGACTTATTTAGGGACAAAAAAGAAACGGAACAGCATTTTCTGCAATGATCCTTATAACTCTTTTTCGAATAAAATTAAATTGATTAGCAACCTGAGAAATTGAATTCATATTGTTGTTCTTGCTCTGTGAAAATTTTTAGGACCACTTCAATGTTTCGGGAAATTTTAATTTTCTGAAGAATACTTTTTGAAGATTCGGCAGAGGAGGGAAATCAATTCAGGGCTAAATTTAAACCTCAAAATATCCTTTTGCATTAATTTTTTCCCCTCTGAGTAGCTCAAAACAGGTATGATTTGGAAAACTAAAGGTCGAAGAATTGAAGTGGTCCTAAAAATGTTCAAATCGAGCCAGCAATAAGAAAATTATTCTACTTATTAGATAAAGTTTCTTAGAATTTACCTTATTGTTTGCGTACTCCTCAAGTTTAATGATCTCGAAAGTCGGTGTGGCGCCTTCTGCTCCGCTAGGCGACTCTTCCTGACCCTTGAAAAAGGCGTGCAGGACTAACTGATTCCTTTCACACTGCCGTCTAAAATGTTTAATGCTTGTAAATTGGCTGAGGCATTCACTGCAAATTTGCTGAGGTAATCCGTCGTCCTGAGTTATCTAAATAACAAGTGAAATGGGAAATTGAGCACTTAAATTTTGACGGTAGCCCCCGTCGGGACTGGTGATACTTCTTTTCTGGAAGAGCCCCTTTTGAAAGGTTTTTAATTTGTAAAAGTGCAAGTAACGAATTTACCTTTAAATTAATAAAGTCGACTTCCTCAATTAAATCCGCTGGCACAACATTTTCCAAATTATTGGCTTCGAACAGCGGAACCAGCATTTGGGACTCAACAACCAAGGAACACGTCCGGCAAACTTTATCTAGGCTTATTTTCTCCTTTGAGCTGGTCTTGAGCAAATTCATTTCGTCCGACTCAAAGTGGACTTCCGGTCGCCGACTTTTTGAAGTTAAATCACTGACTTTTCGTAACGTCAGAGAAAAATGTCAGTTGGTGGAATATTTTTCTGTCAAAAATATTTTTAGGGCAAATAATCCACCATAGGTGTCTCTGCTGTAAGTAAGGATAAGTTTAGATTACAAAAAGTTCACTTTCCAATATAATTTGAACTCTGGAAATAATGAAATTTTTTTTATATAGTGTACATTTTTACAATTACAAATGAAAAATTCGATTATATTAATTTTTCAAAGGCAAAACAAAGGTGTTTTTCGAAAAGTTAATATTAGTTATAAATATACTTTGAGTAAATTTGCAAGCGAATTGAGTTTCAAAAATAAAAAGCGAAATTAAGTTTTAACTAATTATTTACTTGGTCAATTTAATGTTTTACGACACCGACAGAGGGAAAACAATTTAAGCAATAGTCAATTATTATAAATAAATAACCTTATAATACAATAACTGGTAAAACGAAACAACATTTAAAATTAAGTTCCAAGTGCTATCCTCCTAAAAAATGAAATGAAGCTAACCGCTCCAAATATGAGAACGCTGTTTTAAAAAAATTTTGTTTAGATTTCCTTAGATCGATCTCGCCTGAATATAAAATTTCTTTTTAAACGTAAAATCGACTACTCTAACCTTAATAGCAGAATACCTAAAATATTTGAACATATATTTAAAAAACCACAAAATACTTTACTTGTTAAAACATGAATTATTCTTTTACTTTAATACTACTTTACACTGTACACTATTTTTTAATTTTATTGTCTTACTCGAGGTTTCCTTCGATAGATCCAAAAATTCCTCAACCCACTTTGTTATATAAAGGACATAAAAATTTATAAAACGAACCTTTTAATTAAACAGAATACCATAAACCCAATCCACTCCTGGAAAATTCGATTTAAAATCTGAATTCACCAACACTTTAGAAATTACTTATAACAATTAATCAAAGAACCTGAAAGTGAAAATTTAAATACTTATAGTCTAGTCGAAATCTTTAATTTTCATTTTCCAAAAGTATACCAGAAAATTTGTTGATCAATCAGTCATGTTTTAAACACTTAGTTTTAAAAAACACATTCTATTTTAATAAGGCTTCTTTTAATTATCATTTTTTTATAATTCCCTGAGAAATAAACAAAATAAGAAAACAAAACAAAAGCTGTTTAGGTAGTAATTTACAGTTAATTTTGTACATATATACATATATAAAAAACAAAACACAAAGTTAGCAAAACGAATACTGGAGATTAACAAAAATATTTAGATATGTACCACTAATATTGAAAGTGGTCTTAATTTTCGTACGAAACGAACCGACAAGAATCGGAAAAATCCAATCTTGTGCAAAAATTTCTTAGCCGAGGCTACAAAAATCGCTCACATTAATTTTAATCGCTTTAATTGTTAACGGTTTCCCGCATATAAAGCTAAAATAATTCGATTGAATTATTTTATCCGGTTACTTGACCAGCTTTCAATCAAAAACTTAATAGCACTTCAACGCATCTGAGATTGATATTGTTAAATTTATAGGTCCCTATTTTAACTTTCGTATTAAACGAATTGTAAAGCCCATCTTGGTATAAAAATAGTATCGCTAAATTTAAAAAAATTAATTTTATTTACCTTTGATTTATATGAATTTTGTTTATTAATATTCAGCGAAGAAATCCAATAAAAAGAAATCCAATTGAAGTACTTTGAAGTTAAATGCGGAAAACTAATGCAAAATCAAAGGCAACTAAAAGTAATTTGCGCGATTTTGGCACACTTCATTAAGGAACTTTTATACCAAAATGGTTTTTTGAGCTCTTTTCAATTCTTTTTCTATGAAAGCGAGATAAATTCACAATTTTATAAGATCTTTAAAGAATATACGAGGCCCTAAATTCACAATTTTATAAGATCTTTTAAGAATATACAAATCTACTTTAAAAATAAGCGGCACATATAAATATAAAGGAATTAATTCCAGTAAGCACATTACTCGTTAGTTTTTAAATCCCATATTTATAATGGAATTTCAATCGCAACAGATATTGAATGTTGACCTGCGCGATATCATAGACAATGTACTCATTGTACAGTAAAGAACTTGTAATGTTTTTGTCTTCGTAGGGTTTGCCCAAGGGAATCTCGACACCATCCTTTCTAATAATCGACTCTTTTGGATCTGGCTGAGTTTTGCCCACGCCCTTTGTGCTGTGCTTGTCCTTCGGGAGCTGTGTGATGTAATCCGCGCCCAGCCGCTCGTACATATCCCCAAGTGCAACTTCAGAAAGGAGTAAAAGTCCATTGTTATTCTGCTGGCTTGTGAAGCAATAGTTTGCGGATTTTGAGACCATATCAGCGAAATAGATCCCTTTTCCGAACATATAACCCGTGACTGGTGCCTCCGGTGGAGCAATTTTTAGACCATGGGATAAAATACCCGCAAAATTTGTTGTACGCGAACCGTGCCACAAAAGTTTTCGATTGTGAAGCTTCTTGAACGGTTTGTATCTTCTAGCTTCCCCAGAACGTTCCACTTTGAATATATCAACAATTTCCAAATCGTAAGTCCGATGAGTTTCAGCATGGGTATTCTGAACATATTTTTCCAGAGTCTTAAATTCGCTGCTGTCTTTCTTGATAGGCACCAATTTGGTGTTAAGTTTGTCGTAGTGATGATCAATCGGGTTCACCTCCTCCTCCTCCGCGAACTCTGGATCTTCACTCTTGATCATGTCATAAGCACATTCAATCTCCATAAGGGAATCTACCATCGAGATAAGATTCTGGACTTGCTCTTTTGTATCGATTAGTGGGGGTGCATCAACACCAAAATTCTGGGGGATCAAGGTGTAAAATTTGTTTGTCGCACCTATGAACTTAGCATTGCTTCCACCTTTTTCAACCAGATCTGATATCTCCCCAAGGACTGCGTACGCGCTTTGAAGTTGTTTCTTACTTAGTTTACCCAAAGGCATTTTCTCCATATCTAAACGGAACTCCTCCATGACCCTTTTCATTTCAGCAATATCAAATATCAGCTTGATAAGGTCTTGAACAGGCGGAGGCAATTTTGATTTAACCTTATGTTCGGCTTCTAAGTCAATAGTCTTCTCCTGGGTGTAATCGATATGAATCGGATACATCAAGCCCGGATGCTACATTTTAAAATAGAACATCAAATTAAATTATGATAGAATCAATGCTTTAAGCTTATTTAAATAAAAATAAATTGTTAATGAGTCGCTTTGTTTTACGCTCAGCTAAAATACATCAACAGAAAGAATTCGTTAAAATAAGACACAACGACTCACCTTGATAAAGGTAGTCGTATTGTGCTTGTCAAATGTATTTCCAGATTTTTCAAGGTAGTGCTTTTCAAAAAGCAAAATCGCCTCATTCAAAGTTTCGCAAGCATCAGTTTTGGTGCCTCCAATCGTCGTGCCTATGCGACCCCAAGATCTGAAGACCCAATATCTGTTAGGGAGCACGAAAAAGAAATAAAATTATGGTTGAATTCTTTCAGATCGTATTTATGTTGCATCGTATACAAAATCTTAAACAACTGATGATTCTAAGATGCAGCGACCGAACATAATATATTTCAATGGAACACCATCACTTTATAAGTCGAATTTTTTTTCTAATAAATACCTGAATTAGAATGTGTCATTGTAATTGTTCAACAGAAGTTAATAATTAAATTAATTCAAATCAAAACGGGTAAACAGGAACTTTCATCGCAAATTTGAAATCCAAAATGTAAACAAATCTTTTAAAAATTTCTAACTACTAAATGTTATCTCTACAATAGAATAAAATTTTCAAATCTAGATACAATTAACCTATTCTTTCGTTTCTTAAATTAATAAATAATATGAAACCTACCTTCTTTTACCGTCGGATTCTAAAATCTGGAGTTTGTAATATTTGTTGGTGTTCTTCTGAACATCCGTCAATCCTAATACAGCTGAATATTTTTTGTCGCCAGCGACGTAAACATGTGCAATATGATCCAAACCGGAGTCTGGGTCAACAGCCATTCCACCTTTGAGTTTTACCACGAGAGACTTAGGCACTGACTTTGTGTAAATGCTCTTAGATTTTCCGGATTTATCTTCCTCCGGAGGAAGCCTGGCAGACGGATTGGTGCCCCAATCGCAAATGGAGGTACTTGTGATGTAGGGTAATACGCCGGAAGAATCGCTTTCAATAGCGTCCAAATATTCAACAGGTACAAGATGAACCCCGAACTCCTTCGCCCGCTTAATTTTGCTGTTGTTGGGGTATTTTTTAAAGAATTGTTCGTTTGTAATTACTATCAATGTGTCGCTTTGCACGGTTTTGATAATTTTCGCCCCCAAAGCAATCAACCGCGCGTTCACAGACTCTTCGTCATCCTTAAGCGCAACAGCAACATTACAATTGTAAAGTGGGGGTTTCTCTTTTATAACCCTTGGTCTGTAATTTATCAATATTTAGGTAGAGAACAATGAATTCAATTTTCTACTTACCCATCCTCTTTCTTAAATACTCCACTCTTCACAAATGCCTGAACACTAGGAGCGATATACCGAACTGCTCTATTCTGAACCTTTCCTTTATAATTCTTTAGAAAAGCGTACATTTCTTTTAGGTGATCCGGGATCTCACAAACCTCCCTTTTGGGTTCTTTCACAAAATTTGTACATTTAACCCACTCGGTGAGATCTCCTGTACAAACGTATCCCGATTTATTAAATACAAATTGTCCACATTTGCACTCCTCGCAAGGTTTTAAAGCCCCAAAAGTGAGGATATCAGCAGTCATGTCATAAAGTTTTGCTCTATCAGATTCGTGAGGTTTTTGGTTATTGGAATGAAGCAGGCAGAGAATTGATGCTTTATTCATTTTCTGTTCAACATTGTCGCGGTACTTAAAATATTCCTTTGTTTGTTTTTCAATTAACTTTTCCAACTGTTTGTCTTCTTCCAATTCTTTTGCATCTTTCGGTTCCAATTTTACTTTTTTCAGTAGTGGGATATCTTCAGGTTTTATTGCTCTAAAATAGAAAATTCCAATTAAATCTGTAATGCTTAAAAAATTTGAAATACTCACGGAAGGGATTTTTTTACTTTTTCCTTGTCCTCCTTCTTCAATGAATCGAAACCAGGTAATGCATCACCGTCTTCAAACCAGCCAAGTTCGTTTCGAACTTGGACAAAACAATCAAGATGATGCCAAAGCGATTGTCCTCCGTATTTCATTCCGACCTCAGTATCAAAGACAATCTTTTTGACTCGCACAGAATCTTTTAATATTTTTAATTCGCAGGCACGGCACGCTGACCGTGAAGATTTTGCATATTCGACCCCAAAGTCTTGTAATACCACGCACTGTTCTTTGGAACGTTTCTTACCTTTACCCTTTTTTGGGAGGACGGCGCCTGCGCTGTTTTCTGTGGATTAATTTCCATTTGTAAAATTCTCAAAATAATTAAAGTTAAGAGATTTATTACCTATTTTTTTTCGCAATTCTTTTTGATCTTCATATCTAATATTTTCAAAATTCGCGAAATCACCCACAGACTGAGGGCGTTGCTTTTCAAAGAAACAAGCTTTATGAAACCAATTGGCTTGTTTTCCGTCGTGAAAAGCCGACTGTGAAGGAAAGAATAGTATTAAAGATGATTAATATAAATTTTAAATCCTGTCTATGTCCGAACCCGAAAATGTAAAGGACGTAAATTTTATGTTATTGCTTACTTTCCTATATGAAATTAAATTTATATTCTAAAATCTGCCCCAAAACCATTTTAATTAATCCTTAGCTATGAGTCAAAATTCAATTTAAAAAACTCTAATAACATGACAACTGTAACAAGATGAAAAGGTTACCGAGTAAATCGTAGATCTGTTTTTCGGCGAATGATGTGGATCCTTTTCTTAAAAATTTACTCAGAATTCCTAAAAGGCAAGCCTCGAATCAGCGTTTCCAAAATAAATAAATAGAGACTTTTATTATAAATTTAATAATATCTAGTCTATGCCACGAAGATGTGGTGACGTTATTCAAAATAAGTATACTTTTTAAACACCTTGGCAAAAAAATTTCTCACGGGAGTCCACCTCCTCTAAATCGTTCACACCATTAAATAATTGATTTGTGAAATTAAGTTAATTTTGCGGATTATTCATAAAAGATTTAGTTTTGTTGCATTCTTATAAAATAGCTGAAACGCTTTATTAATTCCTGTGGCAGACCACAACACAATTATTCTTAAAAATCGACCTCTTCCTAGATCAAAGAAAAATTAATTATTTTCTAGCCAATAAAAAAGAATATGGAAAATTCCTGTGAATTAAACTTTAACTCAACTGAAACGGGAGCGGTGAATGTGCATATCTTATGCTTTTTATTACAATAAAAATAAAAACGAATAAATAAATAAAAAAAGAATTCAAAATCAATGGTTATTACAATCGTTTTTATTTTTAAAAGAAAAGCAATCATAGAAAACTTCTTTTGTTCAGCGATGGTGTTTTATTTTCATAAAATCATTTCAAATAAAAAAACCGAAAGTATTTTAAAAAATATCCATTTAAAATACAACCATCCAAAGGGATGCGTGAAGTTTGATGGAAATATAATTTTATTTTATTTTCAATTATTCAAAAAACGCATATTTTTCGCCTTTCACTTTTTTCTCCGTAAAATTTCAAAAAAAGTTCATCGAAATTTTTGAAATAATTCAACCACCAATTTTTAAATTGTGGCATTTAAGGAGGTTAACGGGTGACAAGGGGCAAAACCGCCACAACAAGCGCTGTTTATTTTTTGTTTTTACGCCTTCTTATGTTTTTTTCTGGACTTCGATGGAAAATCCGAGGAAAGGGATTTTTCTAGAACTTGATTTTCAAATGTTTGGAGTGAGGCCCCCATTCTCTTGTTTGTTTTTTGTTTTTTTTTTTTTTTTTTTTTTTTTTTATTTATTTTGAGCTTCCTTCTTCCCTAAGCACTAAAAATGAGAAGACGCCTTCGCAGGGACGCGCTCTTTTGTGCATACTTTAACAAAATTAGCAAATTTATTATTGAAAAATTTGCACAGCTTCTCCCAGAGCAAAACATGATTTAATTCGTAATTTGGAGCCGGGTTAAAATGCAGACTCGCGGCAATAAATCAATCAATCGCAAGAAGGCACTCTTAATTTCGACCCCCAATAATTCGGGGAAACGCCTGGCACTCGAGATAACACTTCTGTTACCAAAATGCATTTTCCCCACAAACCGGTCAAAATAAAATTAAAACAACAATTAATTTCGCAACTTACCTGGACCATCACAGCGATCCGGACCGACGCCTGCGGAATTGGCGTCTTGCAGCCCTTGCAAGAGGCCCGCCCGGTCTTCGCATATTCTACGGCATAAGGAAGACTAACAGCCATTATTTCAATTTAAATTCACTACACAAGACACAAAAATAATTATTTTAAATCCCGAGTTTTACTCACAACCAACCGATCGCAACGAAGGACCTACACCAAATGAACGCTTGGCTTCGATATCATAACGGGACAAATTGCGGCATTGCCACACACAAAAAACAAAAAAACAGCGCTGATTTTTCGTTAAGATAGCGTTGGTCGGGAAGTTCGACGCAATTGACATTTGTGAGGTTTTGTTATGTTCTAACGGCTCAAGTCACCTCGCAATGGCAATGCAGTTAAATTAAAGTATTTAATTTTTATTATTAACCCTTATAATAAAAGCCATTTAGCAATAATTACATAAAGTTTTAACAGAAAAATGTAAAAATTTTTTTTTTTTTCGCTGAAACGAAGCTTCGTTAAAAGTGATGTCATCGACTTTGACATTAAAACAGCTGAGTGAAGTTGGATTTGTGTTGTGTGGGACAGCTGTTCGAACTCAACTGGGGCAGAAAAGGCCAGTTTTTGGCCGTCCGTATTTTTCGTATTCGTCCGAAGAAAATTAATTCAGTTTCGGCTATTTTTAGTTTATACACGCGGTTTTTGTGTGAAATTTTCTTGTTACAGATAAAATTTTCACAGCAATAAAAATGCCAGCGCTAGGAATATTCAGGGAAATTCTCCGCACCGCCAACCCTTTGATGCGAAGGAACATTTTCAGCTGTAAAAATGGTTATTTTCCGCAAATAATGTGATTTTTTAGCTGGATTTACTTAGATCAAATTAAAATTAATTTACCTGACTTGCAGGGCGAAGCGAACCTTTCTCAATATCGAGCGAGCGCCGGACGAAAAGGTCCGAACGATGACCGACGGTGAGTCAGTAGTAAAATTTCACCTTTTGTTTATGTAAATGATTTGCCGGTTACGTTGCAACTGAAATTGGCCACGGACTCTGAACTCTTCGCTTAACTGAAGATGCGGGGGAAAGTTGTTCGTTGCGAGATAAACGCATCATCGCGAGATTTTTCGTAAGACGTGATACTTAGGCTAGGTCCTTTTTACTCGAGACTCCTCGGCGTAGGTCTTTTAAACGCGATTTCTGAAGACTGTTTGCAAATTCTAATGCAGAGATAAAAGGAAATCTTATAAGCTTATTACAATCATCTCCCAAAATGAATACATGTAGCTCGGAGGACCTGGCTTGATTTTTATTTATTTTTGAAACTACTCAAATCATTTTGCAGTCCGACAAAGGATCATGGAGAAATTGGGCCTAGAAATGGACTACAGTCCGCTCCCCAAGCCCCGAGAGCATCTAACGAAGTACGAGCCGAAGCTGGAGGACCTCCCGCCAAGGACGATGGCCGATTCCTTCACGACGGCAATCATCCCCCTGAGCAAAGATGCGTCCCTCAAGGATAAGTATGTTACCTTCCTGGGACATGTTCGGCTTGGAAGGCTTATGGAAGACATGGACTTGTTCGCAGGTACTTGAAAAAACTCTCAGCTATAAGCTGAAAGTCGTTTAAATTTTAAAATCGCCCTACAACTAATTTAAATAATTTTTTTTCAGTTTGGGTGTGTCACAAGCATCTGCACATTGAAAATTTTGATCCGAACATCCCGCTCCCGTATACTTTTGTAACGGCTCTGGTCGATAACGTCGATTTTACAGATTATATACCGCGCCAAAATCAAGATATCCGCCTATCAGGACACGTAAGCTGGGTGGGGCGCTCCTCGATGGAAATTGTCGTCTGGCTGGAGCAGGAGCAAAGCGGCCAGTGGGAGAAAATAACCCGGGCTATGTTCGTAATGGTTGCCAGGAATGCAACAAATACGAAAGCCGCTCCTGTTAACCCGCTAAAGCCAAGCAATGAGGAGGAAAAGCAAATTTTTCTATCCGGAGAAGAAAGAAAAAATCGCCGAAAGAAGAACGTTAGCGAAGCACTGACCAAAGTTGAGCCAAACGATCATGAACAGAAAATTATTCATGATCTGTTCATCCAGAGCATAAAAGAGGATCACATATCTCTGAATAAGAGGGTCCTGCCAAGGAACGCAAGGTGGATGGAGGACGGAAGATTATCGAATGTGATATTTTCCCATCCAGAACACCGAAACGCTCATAATAAAGTTTTTGGTGGATTTCTTATGCGCAACGCTTTGGAAGTAAGCTGGGCATGCGCTTACATGTTCTGCCGGCATAGGCCCAAATTGGAGCATATTTGCGACATAAGTTTTCAAAAGCCCGTCGAGGTATCTAGCTTTATCCAGATGACTGCACATGTCGTCTATACTGAATTAAATTATATTCAGCTGATAACCGTCGCCGATATCTTTGACCCATCCTCCGGGGAGCAGTTCACCTCCAACACTTTTTACTACACCTTCTCCGATTATGAACCAGTAGCAAAAATTATCCCTAGGACGTACCACGAAGCCATGTGGTACCTGGAAGGAAGGAGGAAGCTGTTCTCCTCACTTGGACTAGCTTAAACTTGAAATTTTTATAAGTATATCTTTTCTCTAATTTTTGCTGCAAGCATTGAAATTGGCAGTATTAATTTGAAACAATTCCCAGTTGAGTGATGACGCACTCGTTTTTGCTAAGCAAAACTATTTTAAGAAATTTTAAGATTATATACCTTTATTTGTGCAGCTATTTATTGTTGTAGTTTAAACTAGTCTATTAAAGATTTTAAATATTAAAATCTTTTTATTATGAAGTCAATTTTTAGAAGAAATTAGAGATAATATACAGTACTGTGAACATTTTTAAGACCATATCAATTCTTCGGGAACCTTTAGTTTTCCGAATCATGCCTTTTCTAAGTTGGATAGAGGGGAGAAAATCAATGGAACAGGAAAAGTGGAGATTTAAATTTAGCCCTGAATTGACTTTCATCCTCTATCGAGCCTAGAAAAAGTAATGCACCAGAAAATTGAGGGTTCTCGAGACATTGAAGTGGTCCTAAAAATTTTCACAGTACTGTAATTTGTTCCAATCAAAAAAGAAAACGAATTAAAAGTTGTTCGGATTTGCAAAACTCTTTTAAGGGTATTTCTTTATTTGTCCTGCCTTGGCTGAAGCCGACTCCGAAAATATCTGATTAGATATTGTAAATATTCAAGTATCAAAAATGTTGTGTATTCTCATTTAATGTTGTTTTCTGTTACAAAAAATCCGGTGTCTTATATCCTTTTTTATTTTGAGCAACAATAAAGGTTATATGTATACTACACTGCAATAACTTGTATTTCTTTAAAAAAGCAAGTTTTAAAAATTTCCTTTTCTTTGAAGACGTTAATAGAAAATCCTTAGAAATTTGCAATTTGGATAATTCAAAATATAATATCTAAAGAGTGTTTTAAGAAATAGGTTCTAAAATTGTGATTTATTTTGAGGAGTAGAAAGGATCACAGTAGGATCCAAGTAAAAGAAATTTTCTATAGCTGCTGTTCTCGAAATGTTCGATGCAAAAGCTATTAGGTCGCCTTGAGTTTCTACTTACTAAGGACTAAAAATGAACATTTTCCCCTATAATTTAATAAAATTGGTAACTTTATTATTGACAAATTGATATCGAACTTTCCCCCTAAAGACAACTTAAAAAAATCAACATTTCATTTTGTAACTTACCTTTTAATTGTCAGCGGTTTGCTAAAGTAGTTTCTATTTTTAAGCACTCTGCAAAGACGCGAAACACAAAAATCATTGATAACTTATAACATCAATCGAGAATTAGAAATTATTTTTTAATTTAAAATATTTTCTTTCATCATAATCAAGTAAAAAATTCCTAAAATTTTCTGTTTATGTAAATTTGGGAATAAAAACAAAAAAATTAGTTCAACTTTAATTAGCTAGCAGGATCTATTTTAGTTGTTTACTTTGCTCAGTTGCTTATCACGTTTTGAATAGTTTTGCAAAGAAATTTGTTCGATTTTTATATTTTTATTTAATCCAAAATTAGCAATCTAAATTAAGACTTAACGTTTTCTAATAAATTTTTAAAGTTTATAACGATATCTTTGTAATATTGAACCTCCCGCAATAACTGGACCTTCTCCTCGACGTAGCACTTTTTCGGCATCTGCACGTACTCCTCGCCCTTATAAATAAAAGTTGTTATACTGGGATCGATCTCGAGGCCCTCCTCAATCACCTCGGGGACGTTTGTCGTCTTGATGTTGATGTTGTTTGTCGAAACGTTCAAGCTGACTTCCCTCCGCGCGGCCGTTTTAACAGTCTGGCTTTGAGTGGAGCGTATTTTAACGACTTTAACATTTGTTGGCTCCTCGGACACAGCCTCTGGCAGCTTCCTTTTCCGATAATATTCAATAACTTCCGGCTTCGAGATTTTTCGCTGTTCCGTCTGCTGGTGAAGAGTCTTGCTGAAGTCGCTCTGCACGACGACATCCGCAAATTGCAATACTAAAATAGGAAGAGATAAAAACAAGCTGTTAAAGGCCACGGCATCACTGGCATCCCCGGCACCCCACCTATTCCTGTTTCATCGGCCACAACCTGCTCGGACCCGGTCTCATTTTCCATCCGCCCCCGAATGGGGAAAAAATTCTCATCCTCGTACTGGGCCGAGACGACGTCCTGGATCTGGTCCAGCTCCTCCTCCTCCTCACTCTCCTCGGAGTCGGACTGATAAGGGTAAGGCACGGCTGTCGCTAGGAGGAGATTCCGGCGCGGGTTCGAGGACATGTACTTGCTGTGATCGAAGTGCTTCGAGCAGAGATATTTTGTGCTCTTCGACCGGTCCTCGCAGCGGCTCATCGCCATCCAGAGCTCGTACCTGGTCTCATCCTTCGGGAACTGGAAGAATGTTTCTCGACAGGGATTGTCTGGCGTGTTAACGGAACGGCATCCTTTGTACGAGCACTTTTTTAGAGCCATTTTACTCTGTAAACTTTTGTTTTATCACAACGTTGTAAAATGTGTTTTCCCAAACCGCAATCAGGCCAAATTTTGGGGAAACTCACTTAAATTTCTACAGACGCTACAAAATGCAACGGACTGGCACTCTACTTCTGACAACAAATAATGTAAATGTTGCCAAATCAAAGACACGAAAATCCCGAGCGAATGTGAAAGTTGAAATGTCAATTTTGCGAAATTTTCGCCACCTATCGGCAGAATAATATACTATTGCTCTGTGGAAGAAAACAGCAATTGTCATAATTTTAAATCTTTTAAAAATGTAATCTGCAAATTACTCATATTAGGAGTAAACCTGCCACAAAAAGTTTATTGAACTTAACAGAGAGAATCCACACGGGTGAGTATTAATTGATTAAAAATATTATAAAATTAAGAATAAACTTCTTTAGTTAGAATTTTAAATATAGAACCTATAAAATCGAAGACAATTTGTTTTCAGACGAAAACAAATGATCCAAAATACTTATAGAAGAAAATCGACCGTAGAATCAATTACGAAAAATCAAAAATCGTACTCCAGGCGTTTCTTTTTAAAAAGGTATGCCATCAAATTTCTTGAAAATATCTTTCTTCCTTTCTCATATTCTGATTGAAAACGTGTAAATTTAAAAAAATTCATTGTAATTAATTTTTTCGGTGGAAATAATCACAGTAAATCGTTATGCTATACCAATTTTCTATTGGAGTTCGCACAAGTCAGTAAATTTATCCATTTTTGTCCCCAAATGTTTCATGTAAATGTGTCTACATTTAAAATTGAAAACACTTTTAAAATCGAAACGATGAAATGGAGGAAGGCGTTTAAAATAAAAATCCAATAACGCTGACTTAGGCAAACGCGACAGGATTTAAAAATAAAAACACCCTAACTCTTTTTTTCACACAATCCATGGAAATAGGTTTTTTGGTGATCTGGTAAAGAAAGAATAAAATGCACAGTGTTACAGAAAAAATATTTTCTTTTATTCGCATTGTTTTCGCTATAAATACTTCCTTAACTAGCCTACGTACGAAAGAAACGTTAAATTTAACAAATCGAGAACTTATCCTACGGTAGTAGTAAACAAGGCTTACGTAGCTCGATACACTTCTGATAAAATAGGATCTTTAAATATTCAGAGATTTCAAATTGTCAGTGGGTGTGATTTTCGCAAAAATTTAAAATAAAACATATAAAATTCAAAAAAAAAAACATTTCTCCACCTCGGCGATTAACTACTTTGAAAAGAAGGTTGATTACAGAAACTCACAAGTTGTCTTTATATTCAAAACAAGGTGGAGTTGTGCTCCGGAACAAATATGCCACACTGCCGATATAGGCTCGTTTATCTCGTATTCCTGCAGCACAGCACCTTTTCAATCAATTTAATTCGATTACGCTTAAATTGTGAGAAATGCTGCTTCATCCTTGTGTCCTTCAGGAATACGCAAGAGGACACCCGATAGGGGATAGTTGGGATAGTTTTCCGAAGCACGATTTTGCGGCTAGAAAAGCTTTTCGTGTCTTGTGGGTATAGAATGCGAAATAGATAATTAAAAAATAAAAAATAAAAATTACTACATAGTTGAAATAATTAGGAGAATTGTATCTAATAGCGTTCTGATCACAAAAAAAGTTCCTTAAGACCAAAGAGTGCAGCGTCCATCCATCTGGTCGGTGTCTGTCTAGTTCCCTTGGTGCGCGCGAAACTTCTCACTTAGTTGCTTTGACCCGGCCCCGCCCCGCCGTGTCAGTGCGACTCGATAAAAGCGTAAAGGGACACCGGCACCCGATTCACGTAATCGATCCTGTGTCTCGAGATCGTCCTTGCCGCGAGGCACGTCAGTCTGGTATATTTTATGGGGTTGACCAGCTCATGCAGTTGCTGATTCTGCAGGAGCGATTCGAACGTGTCCCCGTCAGCATTTTTAGTATCCTAAAAGTATAGTTACGATTTATTTATTACATGTTTATAAACAGCTAAATAACTATAACTAAGTTGTTAAAGTCTGTGAACACCGGGGCTCACAAAAATTTTCGTACAAGAAAAACTTATCATCCATTTTAAGCCACTCATGGAAGTTTCAAAATCCATCCAGGAATATGTAAAATAAGAATGCTTAAAACGTACGTTAAATATAAAAGTAAGTATCAATTATTATAAAAGGGGATCATTATATTCTTAATTTATGTGTGAACCTTATACCAAATTTTATTTCTCCGGCGAGCACAATCGGTAGATTAAGGGCCTCTTTCACGAACTCCAAGTAAAGTAGCAAGTAGGCTAGCCGCCAGTTAAAGTCACCAGTAACTACGCCTACGAATTTCACAATCATCGAGTAAAATTAGCCGATGAATAAAGTAGCCCGTAACTTACTTGCCAGTCCGTCTGCCAAGTAGCGTATTTAACTGATGAGTAGCAGTTGTCATTTGTGTATTATTAAATATTTATCCATGAATATTTTTAATCACCGCAACACGAAAATTAATAATACGCTATTCAAAACTCTAAAACTGGACGTAATACTGAACGAATTAACGCCTGGTTTCTTACGATATTTCACTTAACGAATAAGTCGTTACTTGAAACCATGATTTCGTTTGTGAAATTGATAGAAGTTACCCGTGACTATTACTTGCCAATTAGCGTTACTTGAAAAGTAACTAATCAACACTTTACTTGGAGTTCGTGAAAGAGGCCCTAAATATTATCTTTTCGAATTTATTTTCATTAAATTAAAAATGTATACTGATTAATAAAGGCTAAAAACAACTAATGAACGTGAAATCCAAAGAATAACCGGAAAACAGTTGCAGATCGCTGTACGTCCACAATGGCTGACGAGGCCAGAAGAGATAAATTAAAATTGTTTATTTGTTTTCTCAATAAAAAATCAAACACGGATTAATGCACGTCTTTATATGAGTCCCATCCATAATTTGAAATAAGAAGCCCTTTGGGGTCGCACTGACACCAATGAAATTTTTCTTGAAAATGAGTACAAAAGTGATGTTTTAATATTTTCAAAATTATACCCTAAAATTAGAATCATCGTTCCAAAATATCTCACATAGTCATTTAATATTTATTAAATTAAGTTTCATTCATTACTCTACAGAGGCACAAAAACGTTTACAAAGTATGCAAAACTTAATCTATAATTAATTTAACGTCGTTTTTATTTTATGCATGCCATTTAATATGAGCATATTAAAGCGCTATGACCATATTACAATTTTAGCGTATAATTATATATAATTCTGGTTGACATAGAAAATAGATTTAATTAATGAATCTGATACAACTATTACAATTACATAGATTATAACAATTTAGTTAATGAGATAAAGAGAAATTATAATGCAATTCAAACAGGTCAAAAGATTGAATTTTAAATATAAATCCTGAATTCTCTGTCGAACACTTCGGGGCGATAAGAGCTCGTATAAATAAGCTACAAACCGAAGATTTGCTCAAAGTGATGATTATTCTTGACCGGGTCGAATTACTGTTCGTATCTTCTGTACTTGTGGCAATGGAGCTGCTTAAAGTGACCTTTACAATTTTAACTTTACCCATTGTGATTTGTGAAGTGTTTTTGATCCAAAAGTTTAATATAACTCTTGAATTTGATGTATCAAGAGAGGATCGTAGATTAAGAATCAATTTTTATGATTCACATAACCTGCTGCTTCAAAGAATCACCTTAGATGATAATTTTGATGCAGATACTCAAATCAATTTTATCTCCGACGAATTTGCGTTAAGCGGCAGAAACAATCACAAACTTAAAATCACTTTTTACGACAAATATTTTCGGTTTACTCATAATTTGCGATACGTTAGAAAGAGTCAAGATTGCTTTTACCTAAACATTGGCCATGTGAACTGGTACGGTGGCTTTGAGGATCGCAACCAATTTTGGCCAATTGAGAAATCTACATTTAAAAACTATACTTACGTATTAACGAATGAAAACGTATGTCTGCCACCCAGGAGACACTGGTTGAATTCGAGAGGTGTAGCTATCGTACTTGATACAAAAGCACCTCTATTCATTGATCAAAATACCAAAGAAAACGAAAATCAATTATGTTTTACCGCCGCACTAAGGCCACCCTACAAAAATAACGAACAACTACGTGATACATTCGATTTTTCCTATCAAGTCATAATAGCTAAAAACATGCGAATCGCTCACATGGAAGTACTAAAATTAATTGAAAAACCCAAAGTGCTACTTGACGAAACAATAATCCGATATCCAACATGGACTTACTACAAGGAGGACATAAATGAAGAAATTTTAGGTGACTTTGTTAGCGAAATTGTTGAAAATGGCTTCAACCACGGCATTGTGGAGGTAGAAAATGCTTGGAAGATGAATATTTCAAATTTTGAAAACGTAACTCGTCATATAGACAAATTAGGCTTCCGAATGACCTTATGGATTCATTCCATTATCGATTTCAATTTGTTTGAAATACCTCGAAGCAGTTACATTGAACTACATAGCCCAATAACAATTAAGCTTACTAATTGGGAATTTGGTGAACTTCTTAATACGTTAACAAGCTTGACATATACTCACAATTTCAAGTTTGATGTTAAGGTAAGTCAATAAAAAGCATCGTACATCATGGATTAACGAAATCTATGTTTACAAATTAAACATATATTTGTTTGATATACATATTAATTGCTAAAAGTACCTTTACTTTTGTAGGCACCACAGTATAAAATTTATTTTGACTCCATGAAATGGAAACAAAGTCAACGATCCTATGATAGGGCTATACCCTATTGTAACAATTTTTATGTTCAAATGATAGATAAGGACAACCAGTGGACATATAACAATGGCTTGCCGACACTAATTACAACACTTCTTCAAATGAATATAGCTGGACTTCCATTCGTTATACCAACTACTATTGGTGGGAATAACTACAGCAACCCACCCGACAAGGAGCTTTTTATTCGATGGATGGAAGCAACCGTTTTTATGCCATCTATGCAATTCTCCTACTTCCCATGGTTATACGATCAGGAAACCGTCGAATTAACCAAGAAATTTGTAGACCTTCACAATAAATGGGCCGATTACATCATGGATCTATCTGAGATTAGTGTAGATACAGGAGAACCAATTAATCCACCTTTGTGGTGGTTGGACAGTGGAGATGTTGTTGCTAGACAAATAGAAAATCGTAAGCAGCATATATTTCATATTATCTAAAATTTAGTAATTCTCATTTTAAGAATTTCTGCTTGGAGACAAAGTGATTGTGGCCCCTGTTTTGGCACAGGGACAAACAGAACGCGACATATACCTTCCAAATGGGAATTGGATAGATGGAAATACTCAAAAAATTGAAAAAGGTCCAAAGTGGCTTTTACGTTATCCTGCACCGCTTGCAGTTCTACCCTACTTTTACAAGGATTAATAAATAGTTAATAAATATTTTTGAATTGATAAAAATTGATAATAGCTGTGTTTTTAAACGCTTTTATTTAAGTTTATCGGGGTGTCTGTCTGTCCCTGGATTGGTTTAAAACCTTGAAATCGAGTTTAACCATGTTCAGATAAAACTAGAGCATTGAAATCTTGCACGATTATTAATCTTTAATGACACTATAATTTACAAAAAACAAAAACTTTGAATCTACAACAATTTTAATACATATTTCAAATTTATAATAATAAAAAACCCATTATAAAATCTTTTTATTAAAAAACAGTTTTTTTCTTAATTACTGGTATTTTAAATCGATCTCGATTCTAGCTTTATCAGGAAATTCTGTACTGAATTGAAATTTATGAGCATTTACTCACATGAAATATTTATTATTTCGTAAAAATATAATCAAATTGCAAAAAACTTAATACAACAATTTTTCCAGATCGAGGTTTTTAGTTCGGATAGTTAATATCATGGGAACTTGATACATTTTTAACAAATATACGTGCATGCCCTTAAAATTCAATTCCATAGAAAATTTGCTATCTAACCTGAACCAGATAGTAAAATGGAAAATGCATAAAAAATATACCATTTTAAAAAAGATGAACTTCGACTACCTTCATTATAGAAAGTTATGTAAAGTTATACATGAAAACGGACCAAACGATTTTGAAAAGACAGTGCTTAATGAAAATGAAGAGTCGATCAACATACACTCATCTATGGGAAAAATGGTTTTGCCAAATTTGAGCAAAAATGCAATTTAGAAAATCTCCTGATACTCAGGAGCAAATGGTCAAAGGGCGTCAACAAAATTGCGGTACTCCCCGAAAGAAATTCAAAGATTTTGGTTGTGGATAGCTCAGGTTTGAAATATACAACTTGTGTACAAGTTTAGGGGAAAATACTGATTTTCGAAAAGTAATGAAGATAGAAGAAAATGGTTTTAAGACTTTTCATAAGGAAAATTATGCAGTGAAGAAAATCAAAAAAATACGGAAGGCTCTGAAAATAGCGAAGATGAACTGGAAAAGTTTAGTCTAAAATGCCTTTGTGATTTAAGTCCTCCCCTCGCCGAGATGTTGACACTAAAATCAACGAAAACAGATTTGGATTTTCCTATTAAGCGAAGATCAGCAGCGGATAGGACCATGTAATAGCTTTCGACCTGCATAAAGAAGCATCCCCTTTGCCATTCACGCAAACTGTTCTTTGGGCTTTTGTAGATTAAAATGAAACTAATGGTACTGTATAAAGTCTTCTCAATGTTCATCAGGAAGCAACCGGAAGTGACGATCAGGATCCGAATGCTTCTCCAAGATATTTTTCCTACCAGTCAGAAATTATGGATGACCTATATCTGGCACAGCATATAACAACGCAGAGTTTTGAGGTAGTGAAATCGAGCCAATCCGAAACGGTTAATGGTCCTTTTGCCCTGAGAGAAATTGAAAAGCCTAATTCGAAGTTGAATCTGAAAAGATATGTTTCGCTTATTTTGCTTTTCGTGGTGTTTTTTTGGCTTTATAACCTTGTTGTTAGTATTTAAAATGTTTATATTCAAATTTGTAAACTCACCAAATGGGCCCCATGATCGAGTAGAGTCTTAGCCAAGCTTGGAGGGCAGGGTCTAGCTAATGCTGCTAGATGAAGTGGTGTATTCCCGGCCTCATCTTTGGCGTTGGGATTAGCACCGACCATAAGAAGGGCTTTTGCCAACTGTGGTGAAGGGAATTGGCATGCTGGATAGCGTCCAACTAAAGCAGCTTCTCCGTAGCAAGTTAAATGTAAAGCGGTACGACCAGACCGAGTGTTCACTTTAAGACTAATCAGTTCGTAGAGAGCGGTGAGAATTTTTTTCTGCACTTTTGTGCAGCAGTCTTCATCTTCGACTAGACGAGCTAAAAGGCAGGCTAGATGTAGGGCACTAACAAGGGCATGACTTAATGATTTAGGATCTTTTTCAGATTCATGAAGCGATTCGAACATTTTCTGACCTGTGGAAAAAGTAGAAATGTATAATATATTAGTATAAGGAGGAGATGATTGAATTGACTGTTTACCTAGCTCCAACTCTCTTACAGCCTTCTTGAATATCATTAGCATATCTACAGTTTCAATCGGGGGAACTACTCGGCCCCTTGTCACAGGACGACCGGCTTCACCAAGCATAAAACTGAAAAGTTCTGCAAACGATAGCAACGAGGATTGTGTCATCGGGCTGAGTGGCTCCAGGATGCTTTGCTGCATCGTCAAGGCGTATGTCCATAATTCTATGCAGCGATCAAATCGTCCGGCGTCTGCGTAATGAGCCCCTCTAAAAATTGGACAAACATTTAGAATCATTCTTCTATATAATAAAATAATCAAGCAATAGCCATCAGTTACTAGTTATGTTTTTTTTTCCAAATTGGTTCCGGTTCAAGGTTTAGTACGAAATTTTAACCTCAATTGAAATTTATGAGAAGTTACCAATATTACAAATTTTTTTATTTTGCAAAAATAAATTCAAATTGGCCGGATTTATACCCACTTTGCGTAAAATATTTAATCCAAAAATTTGGGCAAATATTGTGGCAATTTGATGCACTTTTGAAAACTTTTAAAATTCAATTCAATGCAAAATTTGCTATCTAAGCTGAGTTAGATAGAAAAATGAAACAAATACCCAGCGACTATCAACTGGTGAATATAAAAGTTTATATACACGAGTCTCTAAAATTTGCGCTTACCTAAAACGGATGTAGTAACTTGTGTCTGGATGTGCGGGTCCAAGGATTCTCTCTCTGATCACCAGTGCCTGCATCCTCATCTCGTCGGGGTCCATTACTAGTTCGTCGAGGGCGTCGATATTCGTTACTTCAATGGCATAATCGAAGGCAGGAATCGGATCATTAACGATTTTTGGTATTTGCGGCTCGTGACCATATCGGTCCTCCATCGCACGCCGCCACAAGGAAAGAGCACTAAGCATGTCTCGCTTCTTGTCGACGTATGTCGCCCCAAGTAGTTCCAGAGCAGCTATTCTATCCTGGCGTTTAACTGATGGCAAGGTGATCAAGTGCTCAACGATCGGTAGGTGTCCTGTCACACTAGCGGCTAAAAGAGGGGTCATTCCATAGGAATCTACATCCATCGTAGCACCGTGCTCCAGCAAAAGTTGGAGTATTTCTAGGGATCCGGATTCTGCACAATCGTGAAGGGCGGTATTTCCTTTTACGCTACGCCTATTCACGTCCGCCTTAAGGGCTAACAAGTAATGGGCAATTTTGTAGTGGCCCTTGTAGCAAGCGATCATTAGACACGTGTGACCGTGACGATTCGCTACTTCAAAATCTGTTGGAAATAACAATTAAACAAAGTTAGAAACGATAAACGAAGCTCTTAAACTAATTCAATAAATCTGACTAAAAGAAACAAGATAACATAGTAATTTGTAAATAGTTTTGGAATGTAAAAGTGTAATAGAAGTATCAGTGCTTTATCTAAAATATTAAATTCAATTCACGAAATCGAATTCGAATGCAGCTTAGAAAGTTTTAAATAACTTGATATTTGAATCCGAATCTTTTTCGAAATATTCGTTTTTCTAAGGACGTAACACTTTCATAATTTCTTAATATTCTTCTGAGAATTCATTTTAAATAACAAAAGTTAGTGTCCACTATAGGAAAGAAAAACGCGAAAATTCTTTTATAGTAAAAATGAAACGAATTTTCCCAATTCTAAAACACCTTTCGGATAATCATATTATTGATTTACATTGCAAAATTACTAAACCAAATTTGTAGTCGAATTTTAGCTGTGGCTATCTCTCACTGTTCGCTATTGCAAGATCTAAAAAAAAAATCTACTTGAGCGTTAGCTTAAATTCTTAGAAAATAATCAACTTGGTTTTATCTTGAGAAATAAATAAACATTCATCGTCCAGCACTTTTTGCCACCAACTGAGTTAATGCCACAAGGGAGGTCTCTCACAAGCGTAATTTAACTCTAAAAAATCTTAGATCTTGTAAGTAAACAAGGCGTCGGTTGGGTTTGGAGTCGTAAAAAGGGTTGATACTTCGATCAATTGGCACCTTCCGTCCTTTTCCATCATTAGCGTCGCAAAAAATCATAATTAAAATATATCAACAAATATTCAGTGTGACTCACCTGCACCGTGATTAATTAAATATTTAACAATTTCGAAGTGTCCATCGAAGCAGGCCGCTCGCAGGGGTGTTGAATTTGTCCTTGTCGTACTATTTACATCGACTCCCCGTTTTACTAGCAATTTTACTATTCCTAAATGTCCTGCTGCTGCTGCACACCAAAGCGGTGGAGCGTCCTCGATTGTCTCCCCGTCGAATGTAACAGAACCGACTTGTTCAACATTTGCATGACACTTTATAACGAGATATTCAACAACATCGAAGTGACCGTATCTGCAAGCTATCACCAGCGGAGTGGCACCACCTGTTTTAGCTGAAACCAGCATTTTGATCTCAGCTAGTGACCGTCTGTGAAGGCATCCCTGAAATTTAAACAAAAAATATCGATAAGAGGATTGGCTCATTCGTTGGTTATTTGAAATATGGTTTAAAATTTTTAGATAAGAGGATTCGAAAATCTGCTCATTCGTTGGTTATTTGAAATATGGTTTAAAATTTTTAGATAAGAGGATTCCAAAACCTGTTCATTCGTTGGTTATTTGAAATATGGTCCACAATTTTTAGATAAGAGGATTGGCGGATCTGCTCATTCGTTGGTTATTTGAAATATGGTTTAAAATATTTAGATAAGAGGATTCGAAGATCTGCTCACTCGTTGGTTATTTGAAATATCGTTCAACATTTTTAGATAAGGCTAGACTAATTGCACCCAGATATGTTATCTTATCTCTCAAATAAGTTTTCACATAAATACCATTTATATCAAATAAGCCCTTTGAATTCCAGCCAAAATGTTTGCATTCTTATCCTTTTTATAAGTAATTTTCAAAGATAAATGTAGCTTCTGTATTGTATAATTTCAGTTTGAAAAATAATTTTTAAAATTAATATTACATCTGTAAAGCTTTACACAACATTACTTTATTAAATTTCCTGTTTTAAATTTTAAATCCCAAATAAATATCTCCCACACACAAAGATTGGCATCATACTATCCCAACAATAACAACAAAAAAAAAACCTGAGGGATAGTCAAGTTAAATGTTTGAACCTAAGTCGAAACGACCTTAAATAGCTGAATGTCGTGAAAATGATTCCAGGAATTTAATATGCAATTCAGCTATTTAAGGTCATTTCGACTCAAGTCGAAACGATTTCTATGATTGTTTTCATTAAATAAATGTTTTGATATTATAAAATAGATAGTAATGTTATTTGAGTTTTGTAATTAAATCAGCAACTCTAAAACCTCTACGAATTAGTTTTTTGAAAGTTAAAAATTCTAGTCATAAGTTAGTGAGTAAATAAAAACAAAAACCAAAAAAATAGGAACTAAGATGTGGTCAAGTTCAACAATTATGAAGCAAAAGCCCGTTTTTCGATACATCAGACGCCGCACTATCCACTGACTCTGACCTACTCTCCGAATTGCAGTCATGGATGCTGTAATTATTACTTGCACGCTCGGTTCAACAAAATTTGCGGTGATTCTTTCTTAGGCAATTAAGAAAAATTACAGAAAATGGAAAGCCCCTCTGATACGAATCCGAATCTCAGGTTTTAGCCTTGCAGCGGCACCTAATTTAGAGAATTCAATTATTTTCGTCAATTACTGCGTTGGCAGCAGCAGCCCAAGGCGCTCTTCGACTGTCTCAGCCGGCCAAAGACTTCGACTGAGGGCGGTGACTCACTTACCCATAATTTTATGAAATCGAGTAGTCACGATTTACATTCCAATTACTCGTCCAGAACGCATAAATTTTGCCGAAGCCGCAAGCTTAAAATCCCTAATGATCCTGCTGGGCATGATCATCCCGGACTTCTGGTACACCAATAATAAATCTGACCAGTTCCTCTTCCTGATGCCCTAAAACCCTCAATTTCAAATATGTATCCTTCGCCAGCACCGGCCACTGTACGTAAACTTTTTATTGCTCGAGTGAAATTGGGGCTCATTTATCAATCATGAACAATACACTGAACTTGAAATTGACCAGAATACTTCAGGATATTCCGCCTTCGCAAAATAGACTTGCCACGTGTTCAACTCTGGAACCGGGAGAAACTCGTGTGTCCCGAAATGAGCCAGTGAGCTTATAGCGCTTTTCCGTAAATTTTCCTCAAGGGAATTTAAGCCTGCTGTGGAATGGAAGGAACGTGGCAACAATTTGTTTTGATTGTTTTCCAGACGAGAGCCGCATTAGTGCTGAATAGCGAATTCCCCAAGAATTTTTTTTTTCGAATGGAAAAATTAAAAATTTCTATCAGGTATGCATGAGATGATTTCGCAATTGTCCGGGAGATAAAACCTTTTGAATTCACTATCTCTCAGGACGATAGCACAGTTAAAAAAGCATATTGTACCTTCTATCTGTTGTTTTCATTGTGCACTTCGTTTTATGTTTTAAATTAAACATAAATAAAATTGCGAATAAAATCTTCCTCAAAAACATTGTGTCAGATGTGGGATAAGAAAAAAACCAGGTTATCAAGACAAGTGATAACGAAAACTTTTTGTACTCCCTTCACATTTGCATTATTGATTTTTATAAAATTTTTCACTGTTTTGAGTTTTTAAATTTCGGTAGAAAACTTGAAATTAACGATTCAACAAATGTTTATAAAAACCACTTAAATCACTTTTCGCATTGACCGCGTTTCAAATAGACAGCGAAAGACAAATTTACCTATACATTTTTTTTGGAAAGCTTTTTATATACATACATATGTATGTACAAATATTATGGAAAATCCTGCTCATAATAAGCTCCAAGTCGAAAAACAACTATAGGCATATGAAAATTGACTGGCCTCCAAAGACGTTTTAGATATCACCTTAAGAATTCTGCTCAGTCGTTGTCATGCAATGCCCACAAGTCTGTGTCAGCAATTATTCGAAATCCGCTCAAAATCAACAAAAATCAAACGAAATCATTAGCTGGACAACGATAAATGTTGCAATTACGAAATCCTTGGGGGAAAAAATCACCGCGCACATAAAGTAAGTAAACAATTTAGAAGAAGTAGCTAAGAAAGAGGCGGAGTCGGGCTGCTCGTAAATCTTAAGGAATGCCGTCGATGTGGCGCAATCAGGGGAGCACCGTCAAACGGAAATCGATCTCTAAAAATATTCGGCCCCGACCAGCACGTGATCGACATAGAACTGAATCAGCTGCTCTAATCGCAAAAATGTTTCAGTGTCGCCACATGTTTACATCGACTGCTCTCTGTCCTGGTTATGTTGCAGGCAATGAGCATAAAATTACTAGTCACGTATGGCAGCATATGTGCGCGAGTTACCTGTATCCCACGATTGAGCCGTTACTACTGGCACCTGCCACCAGTGTTTTTTACTTATTAAGAAGTCACGAGCTCTAACCGACTTCTAACTATTATTTCCTCAATCGTTCGCAGACAGAGCGATGTCACCACTTCGTATGAAATATATTTCTATTGTTTATTTGCCCGAGAGCATGTCTATGCTTGCTGACATCAATGAAAATTATCGCGCTACCACAAGGTTCGGTGTCAAGACCACTTTTTTTTTTCCTTCTTCTACCACTTTTCGCTTTGTGCTTGTAGCGATTAGTGCGGTTTTCACTTAGTTGCGGTGGTCGGCACGTCTTAACGACATTTTCTTCTACGGAAAAAATCTTGTCAACCTGTCCTGTTTATTATGTTAGAATTAATTGGATCTATTTAATATCCGCTGCAAATAAACAGTCTCTTCCAATCTGCTTTCCGTCTCAATAAAATCTTCGAGTAATTTACCACCTGTGACTGCTTAAACGCACTTCCTCCTTGACGACTAGTAGAGAGAAAAGATTTTCTTTCCTCGACGGGTATTTGCTATTTTTCTTCGTGTCGACAGGTTTATGTCGAAAAAATAATCTTCCAAGGGGAATAAATCTTAGCTTTATTGAGCTGGGGGCAAAATGGAAAATGGAAAAAATCTCCCAATATGAAAGGAGGCCTTTTAAAATTAGAATTATTTTTTTGAGAATGTCTTTGACATTTTAAGGAAATGACACTTTCGTTCTATCGCGCTGATGTTCTTCCCTATTTTTAGACGCTGTAAAGTCTGTGTCACAAGAATGACCGATCGCGCACCTGCTTCATTTGCACCCCATCAGCGTTTTCTTGTTCACAAAAATTAAATTAGGTTAGAATTCGAATTATTTCTACCCTATCCTGCATGTACAACGTTTTGAAAATAAACAAAATAATTTAATTGTAGTTTTAAAACAACTTGTTAGAAAAAGAAAAACTCCCAGAGCGAACTTTATGACAAAACTATATTTGAGAAACTAAACTGGAAAAAACAAAATTTGCGACAGAATAATAATTTTAAAATACGACTTGATGAAAACGTGAGATTGCCAGATTGCTAAGATTGTTAGATCCAACACAACTTGAAGATAATTTCTAAAAGTTAAACACTTCCTGAAAGTAATTAGTGATTTTTAAAGTCAGCTTTTTTCGTTCGGTACAGATAAATTGTAATAATAATAGAATTCGCAAAATATTGCAATGATTAAAATATTAACATTTTTTTTCAATCTATACTTTTATATATCTGTACAAACGTCAGCATATTCATAGAACAGTCCGTCCTTCAATAGGTTCTACTTTTAGTTTTTCTACTTTTGAATCTAAATCCGTCAAATACGAAAATATTATGAAGTTATTTGCAGAAAACTAGAAATTCCATAATTTAAATATTAATAGCTCTAATACCAAAACAAATTTATTTTAGACTTTGCATTTGTTTGTATTGTACTACTTAATATATTTATTTTTTTATATATACTGTATAATGAGATTGCATTTTCGAACATTGAATCGCTGTTGACCAAAATTATATGTAGTTTACTGAAATACAGCACAATTTAAAATAAAATAAAGTGCTGAGTTCCCTAAATAAAATTGTTTACAAATTCACAGCTTCTCCACGACCTTGACCACGATAAAACCTTTTAAGAGCCAACCGACCAGTTTTTATTGTCTCAATTTTGTATGTGAAAAATCAACTGTTTAGCATATTATTTTGGAGCTGATTGACCTTTTGCAGTGATGTTGTCCAAAGAAATGGCAACATATTCCAAAATAGTTGTGGGAGCCCTCATTTTGGTCATAAATAACTTTCCCATAAACTGTTTACATAATAAAAATAAAACCCCAAAGATAACAATTTCCATTTAATTTGCTTTCCATTCGATCAAAACAATTTTACGCAACGGCACGAGTAGGCTCGTTACGTGCATGGCTGAGTAACCGCCGCATAATAGGTAGTAATTACATATCTATGCTTCTATAGCATAGCTTAACAAGTCACCTTCATTCGATAAAATGAATATTTGTGGTGATTTTTGCGACAGGACAATGCACCCTCGAGTAAACGAGACGAGACTGGAACAAAACCAATTACACCAAAATTCACCGAATAGGAGTTAAATCAATTCTCCCCGCATGAGGGATGAGAGACGCGTATAGTCGTGGGATATTGCAAATCCACGGCTCGATTAATTTTTCCTAATTTCACTTGTTGTCGATGAATAATGTCGATTTTATCGCGTATATGCCCCGTGGACAGTTGGTCAATTTGCAATGCACGAGTCTTAAAACTTAATTTCTATTAGGGGTGATATCATCGATTTTGTCCACTACGTGCTCATATTTTTTAACAATTGTACATATCGATTGGTACACGAGGATTCGTTAAAAAGACGCATTTTCCGCATCTATCAAATTTTGCACCTTACGAAAACGACCTGTATATATCTCAAACCAGGCCCATCGTATGTCCCAGACTATCGTGACCATTCCCTTCACCTTTAAGGTCATCAAGGCCTCACTAAACTCAATAGTTAAATAATAGGCTCACACAACTCCTATAATTAGACAGCTAAACCTTAAATAGAACAAAGCATAATCGTAGCGAAAGCAGGAAAAAGTTAGAAGAAAAGACAAACATAAACCCCTTCGAAATGCATGTGGAACGTAGAAATTTTAATTGATTTTCCATTCAATTCCGTGAGTGCCTCAACTGGAAGGTAGATAAACCCCTGCACGCTGAAACGATCATTTGGGGCACTTACCAGGGTCATTAACGCTTTTCCGGGGTGGTTACCCGCTCAAGGTTGAAACCATTTCCTTACCAACGAAACTTTGTCGTGACACTGCTACATATTCGGGAGGCTTTGATAAATTAACCCCAAGAGTGAAGGCCCCATTTCGTTTACTGGAGTCATTAAACCATATTTGGGGCACAGGGTGGTAGGATTGCTTTTTGTTTGGTAATCAGAAAAACTTCAGCAGCAATCTCATAAAGCAATTTTTGTGTATATACCTACCCTTTAAAAAATAAAAAAAGGTACTCATTGTTTACTTTTTCTACCTTTCCTTTAACCCGCACTTTTTTTAAAGTTAAGAAGTTGGAGAAAAAAATATCGATATAACAATAAATTTAACAGATTTGAAATTGACGGCCCTGAAAAGCTCTCTTTTATTTATTTTTAGTAGAATCTTACAGTTTAGAATACATGAATTCGCATATTTTCAAGGTATTTACCTATCCAATCGCCACTACAATCCAAAGTCAAAAAGTTTTAAAGGGGTCTATAGCTATTTTTACGAATTTTTTTTCTAAGGTAAGGTATATTTTATTACCAATATTTTTCTATTTGCATAATACCTTTCAATGTTTCAAGAAGTTACAATAACATGTTTATAGTAAAATAGTTGTAAATAGTACTGAATGGAGCGCATTTATAAAAATTTTGATTTATTTATAAAATGACGATTTTTTTTTTAATACAGTCATTTGAAAATTTTTGGGACCACTTCAATGTTTCGGGAATTTTTAATTTCTTAAGCATACTTTCTCTAGGCTGGACATAATGGTCTTTTAGAAAATATGGTAGATGAATCAAGTTACTTACTACACCAAATACTAAAGTTCTTCGACCTGATAGTCCTATACAAAAATTCGAGTTTCTAGCTCAATGCAAAAAATATATACGGTCTTTTTAAAAATTTAAGATTGAGAATCTTGAAATTCGCACGAAGGAAGGTTTCAAAGCATAGGTAAACGATAAATTTCTAATTCGACAGAGCTCTCACAATACGTACGCGTCATGTCCGTCTTTTTTACAATTTTTCAATATCTGCGAAAAAGTTTCTATTACTTTTATACATTCTTTAATCTCTTTTCACCAACCATGGATTGCGTGAAAACGCAAACTTAAACACGGCGCATAAGAAATTACGCAACGCTTACTCGAGAAGAGGTCAATACGTAATGGCTTTTCCATGGCGCGCATTTTAACGCGGCTCAAAAGGCGTGATTTCCTTGCAAATAGACTCAGTTTTGATCGGCTCGTGTGCTATCCACTGCGACTATCCGCGATATATTTATTCATTGCGCGTTGCGCTAATATGCTCCGACCCATTTCCAATTTCCCTTCTTTCACGAAGCCATCTGTCCGCGGAATAAGAGGGAACTTACTATAAACAGTTCCTCATCGAACTGAGAAATTTTATTTGTTCTTTCGCACAATAAATACTGTCGAAATACTTCAGTTACCACCTGCTGTTCATGGTGTACTTGATAAACGATTTTCAGTGCTCCAGTATTTTGTTATTAAACACCTTTCCTTAGGTCACTACGACTGCATGTTTCTGCACCTGTCGATTACTTACAAAGTCAGCCCCAGACATAGTTTTCTATTTTATTTATTTTTCATTACTGCAGCGCAATTAGATTTTAATTAAAAGCACGCAACTAACAGTGATGTAAATTATGGCCTTTTCCACGCTCCCTGACAATATTTAATTGCAAGGCGGCAATCACTGCAGCCTCATCGGGGAGAAATCATAGAAATATTAAGTTAATTAAATCAATAAATCATTGAGCATCAAAAATTATTAATTAACTAGCTTTTGGGTAAACGCAGTGATGAACACATCACATGGCACGATCTTTTCTAATAATGCAATTTTCGGTTAACAGGTGGCGCTAGTAATATAACTTAACACTAAAAATATATAGATGGCGTTGTAACAACTTTAGATATAGATATTGAAGCAATTAGAACTTGAAGTTAAATATTTAAAATATAAGTTTCTATGCAATTTTATTTTATGCTAAAAGCTAGTAGACACCACCCCAATTCCGTCATGGAAAGTTTGTCTTTTCGAATTTGAAAACCCGTTTGAGTCAATAATTTCAAGGTTTTTTTTAAAATAAATCCATATTTTTATAGTTTTATAAAAAAAATTTCGAAGTGGAAAAATTTTAAAATATAATTTTCGATAATGGGCATTCCAGAACCTTGGCTGCATTTAGCTTAATTCAGATTTTTGAAAGGGAAACTTCTCGGCTAGATAGAACGAATGAATATGATCAAATTAATTCTGTAATAAACAAAAATTAGTATGGTACATATGACCGACAAAGCAACTGGTTACGAAAAAGTGATGCAGTCACGGTCTACGTTTCTATTCTAATCTCACCTCATTCCCCAGAAAAAGAAACAACCTGTTTTTATAATCCTCTACTATTTAACTCTTTCCAAACATTAGTTTCCCGCGATACAGCTGTTATTTACTTAAGAAAACAAAAAACAAGAAACGCCAATTTTGCACTGAGAAATGTTTGCCCGATTGCAAACGATCATCTCATCTCAATATCTTATCTGGCCCAAATTTTCAAATTATTTAGAAGAAACCCACCTTGAGATTTGTGTGAGCAAAAAACTAATCATTGAAAGAAACGTTGATTCTTCGAAAATCCGGTCAGACAAAATTTTTGTGATTTCAGCGCACTAAAATTAGTCACTAACATCTGTGCCAGAGGAACGTAGAAATTTTCAATACAAGAAAAAAACACAAAATACATGAAACAAGTTTTCGATGAAGATTTTTCATGCTTCGCGAAATTTAAGATAAGACATAGTAGAAACATAGGAATTTTTAAAAACAAACAGACCTACCCTTGGAAAGAGAGTGATTCAGCGTTTTTTTCAAAAAAATTGATAATAAATACATACCCAGGTGTTTAATGGCGTCAAGGGTCACGTCATGACTAATATGATAAAAATGATGCATAAATAGGAAGATGCTGGGAAGTCTTCAAGGGTATTTAGCTTTTACCTAATTTTAGTGTGTGCAGACGGTCTATTTTAGGCAAATTAAGAAAACCCAGGCACGAGACAGTGAAACAGATGTAGACGTCCATTTCGACCTGACAGTTTAGCATTGGTTTACATAGACAATGAATATTCATGTAGGCTGCCCTCCTTTATCACCGCGCGATCGCGAAAGTGTGATTCACTGAACTGATTTGCATTGCCGCCAAACAGTCGCACGACCACAGACCCGGAAGCCATTTTCTAGGGGCAAATGGAAAACCTCTATCAAATCCAGCATCTAGACAAAGCCACACGACCCGCGAGATAAGTGACACTATCACCTTCACTACAAATGAAATTATGTTGACTTATATTCCTACTTTGTGTGATTAATGGGGTCACTGATCATAGGAGGACGCTCTCTCGTCGCGACTAAAATCGCTGCCGTCAGGGTCATTTGCCTTGTCTTGTCGTGTTGGCGGAAAATAACAAGAGACCTCCTTGAAATTTTTGTAAAATATAATGAAACCATTCGAGGAAAGTGGATATGGCGGGTTTTAAATAAAACAAAAAGATTTCTTTCTTAACTTAACCCGAATTCAAATTATTTCTGTCTACAGAATTTTTGTGCGAACATTGCTTTCTACTATTGTGCTAATTCTTTTGACGAAATTCAAATAACATAATAAATTAGCACTCGACACAAACAAATAATTGCAATTGCAAATTCAAAAAGGTTAACTTCACATTATGCTGCTAGCTAGCACTAGAATTTGTGAATTGGATTGATTAACAATTATAGTAAAATAATGTCTAATTGCTAACGATTGCTATTATATTAGATCTAGTAGCTAATTATTAGCATTTAGAATTTAGTAACAAGTTCAGTTATTTCCACAGTTTTTAAATTTTTTAGTCGTTTCAATTGAAAGTTTGGAAATGAGAAAACACAAAATTTCACAAACCTGTGTTATATTATTTCGTAAATTTTTATATAAATTTTTAAACACCTTAATGCCCATAGATTACAGTTTTTGTCAGAAATCATTAAAATCGCAATCTGCACATGAATTCGTCGTAACATTTGAAGAAATATGACATTTTATTTGCATCGTCTTTAAAAAAATATATTTGCGATATGTCCATTAATACCATAAATATGAAAAATATATTTCTGTTGAGAGATAAGACAAACATTTTTATGATACTGACATAGACCAAGAGCAATGTTTGTCCACGTGCCGGATTTTTTCTTTTCTTTTCCAGGTTTAAAACAGCTCGTGCGATTCATCTATCACTAAAGCATTAGTAAATAAAATGCGGCATGCTTTTCCAACCCCATTAAACACCCCCGCCGAATTGTGACTTTGACCACGAAAAAAAATAAAAAATTAAAATAAAATGCAGTAAAAGTATCAGCGGTTTTTAATTGGAACGATTCAAACTTCAAAGGCCGACGAAGAATCGCGTAATTGGCGCTTTTTATCAAAAATGGCCTTTCCCATAAATATTAGCGCGTGAAAAGGTAAACTACCACTTTCTCTTTTGAGGGTGTTCAGTCGTGGGATTGTGCGTTCTATTAATATTCACTTCCGCTCTTTTAGACGAATTTCCCTCTTTCCCAGCAAATAACTTTTCATACGAATTATTTGTTTTTTTTCGGCCACAAATCACTCAGGTCGCAACACCACATTCGCGGAAAGATAACGCGGCCAACAGCACCGTGAAATATTATATTGTTATTTTTTTTTTCTGTTCGGCGCGGGTGAATGAATATGAATACCTCTGCGCAATTCGAAAGAAAAATTTATTTATAAAATTCATGGAAACTCATATCTGGAAAAGTATCAGATTGGATCGCTGGCTTTTATGACACAGTCGCATTTGTAGGTGAATGATTCCCTTGAAGGTGACTTTTTCTGAATTCTTCAAATTAAGGTCGTCTAAGCGAGGGAGCTGCTTAAATTTTATATAGGCACAGACCTAGCAAATGATATTTACAGCAGCCGGTTTTTCTAATGACTATAGGCTATCGAGTAGGTCTTATGCTCGCCTCAAAATCTCGATTTTCGCTGATTAAGTCGTCGATTTTAAATTGCCCCCCTGGCGAAAACTGCATTTGAAGTAATGGCTGTATCTAGCCTCAACCGAAAAACATAGGAAAGAAGCCAGTGACAGTCGCCACCTAGTTTAGACTAAGTTCATGTTTTATTAAACTACACGCATAAAAATCATCGAAATATAATCATTCTTGAAGGTGTTTCCGCTATCGCGAAATTATGTCACTGCCATCGGCTCATGATTATTTCAGACTCATCATTCTCATCTTAAATGATGGTAGACGATGATTTCGTCGTTTCACCACGATGGCCTTTTCAAGCGAAAGTGGTTTTTTGACCCATACTTTTGCATTGGATTAAAATCATACTCATCTCTGACTTTAGATGGATTTGCTGGTGTTAAGAACCCCGCCAATGATTCTTACAGCGACTGTCGCTCATAGTTGTGGCTGCGTACCCAACTTTGCATCGCAGCAACATTTTCATTGCTCATGACATAGATGACAACGGTGGAAAATCAACTGATCGGAAAGTGGGTCAAAGTAATTGTGAATTTTATGCAATCGTACCGCGGAGTACCCAGTTTGATTGCAATTTAATGACTGGGGTTTGTCAGTCTTCTTGTTTGAAGGTACTATAGCAAATATGCCATTATATTCCATAACCTGCTCCTGGTATACTATTGGAGGCATTTTAATTATTCGATATGAAAATAAGTTTAATTAAAAAGTCCGACAATAGTGTTCCATTTCTCAATAATCTGTTGATCGAATTCTATGACTATTTTTCTTTATTAATTAATTTAAACAACCGACGATACTTTGAAGAATTCCATTACTGATAATAATTATAATATTGTACTAGTAATCTCTTCCGGTGATTGTTATATTTCTCAATTTATAGATTACTAGACTAAATAATGTTCTTTTCATAAATTTGTTTATAATTAATCAATGTTACACAAAAGGCAACAAATCTGAAACTTCGCAATAACGTCCATACGTCATATCCTCTTCCTTCACCGTTTATGCGTTCGTGTGATGATCAGAACAAGACTCCCACACAGGTCCATTAAAATGTTAAAAATCGGAAGCTTTAAATAACAATAAAAGCTAATTTGCGACTGAGGCGCCATTAATCAGAGCAATGCGACTCTAGCCCAATCACAGGGCCATATATGGTTTTTTTTTCATTTAACTCAAAGCGTCATTTTTATTAATTTACAATTTTTGAACAGTCGTTGCCTCCCATACACAAAAACAGAGTCTAATAGCGTCATAAAAATACCCTCGCGATTAATATCAAAGAATTCCCTCGGCAAGAAACATTAACAAATTTGGAATTATCTAAAGTTGAGTGGTTCGACAAACAACAGGCGACGACACTTGTAGTGATAAATTGAGCAGCATCGTTGTCAATTAATTTAGCGGGTGGTGGCGTATATAACATTGCAAAAGCCGCGATATCGTTTCGTTGAAATTCGAAGGTCAAGTTTAATGTCTCACAACTACGAACGGTTGGAGCAACTATTTTCAGTGGGTGGTAGGCAAGCCAAAAACGTTTATAGAAATTCTGGCCAATTTTTTTACTGATTTAACTATTTATTTATTTATTTTTTTCTTTTGTTGCTAAATGACTGTCATGTTTGCTGCCTGGCTACACTTTAGGCTTCCCGCTTTTCCTTTTATCTAAGTTGTCCGATTGCTTGACCATTCGCCGGCCACTGGTCACGGAATTCCTTTCGCAGTGAGTTGATTTTCCAATTGTTGCACGCGGTTGCCTCCATTTATGCAGTCATGTTAGATATTCAGTTATATATCCAGGTAAGGGGTGAGGCGAATTTTATCGAATCGGCACATTTCACCTCTTGGGTGGCGTCTTTTTTTTTATCCTTTATTTTACGGAAAACTGAGCACATTTGCATGCACGGACGCGATGTAAAAGGAGTTATGCATTATTTACATAATTCGGGTGCTGTAACCCTTTGTAAGTTATTCGCTTTACAATTCCATTACGGCAAAAGAAAATCGTAGCTCGTTTTAGTCACTTTTCTTACCCTCAACCCACACTCCACAATGTGAAACTTTAATTCGAATGACTTCGTTGGCACAATTTCAAAGCGCAGCACCCTAACCGGAAGCCCTGACCTACTTCCTGTTGGTTATGAACATTTTGAGGAAAACTAAAATGCAATTGTTCTTTTGTTTTCGTTTTCCCTTTACATGGAAAAAATCGTATATTTTCCCTATGTCGAAGTTTTGTAGATCTTTCCTCACAGCCAACAATTCAGCAGAAGAGCAACTTGTGCAAATTAGAAATAAAATTTTATAGTCTCCATCAATCTTATCATATTTCATCTAATTCTCAGTTTGGGAGAATATGACGTCGAAAAAACTGTTTTAGAGGAAATATCTTTTAGTTTGATTGCCGTCTTACTCAACAAATTCAAATCGATATCCAAACTTTTTGCATTTCAATACTGCGACTTCAAATTTTTAAAAATGAAAATCTAGGTCATTTTGTCCACATAAGTTGATTTCATCTTAACACTGTTTGAAAACAAACCATGAAAGGGTAATAGATTTTGTATACCTGCACTAATTTAGGATAGTAAATTTTTTTAGAACCAGGCCATCTTAATATGATTTTCTATTTACTATAAACTTAACCTCTGAATTCATATTTGATTTCGCAACTCTTTCATTAACATTAATTTAACAACATAAACTGACTCTTATAGCTATCGGAGAATTTATGTTGGGATGACACCAAATTCGAACTACATATGTAGATATTTAAAAATCGCACGATAACTTGATTAGCTCTATTAAGATTTTACGAATCAACATGGCATCAATTCAAAAGATATTTTCAAAATAGACACTTTCACTTAGTTTCTACCTGCAAGATTTTTGTGAAAATATAATTCAGGCCTTATTTATTGATTTGATTGATATTTCGCTTAATAGAAGCTACAAAAAAATTGTTTATACTTAACATTATATGAGAATTTAAATGTTATAATAAAGTTCAAAAATGGTTCAATGGTTTTTGACCCACTTCCCCATTGTGATATACTTAAGTTGTCTGTCAACGATCACAAAAATCTCTCGTTTAACAGCTGATATTTGTGGCTAAATTAAAATTGAAAGTTTTTTATAGCGGAACAAAGCAAGTTTCATAAAAATAGCAAAATACCACGTAGTAATAGCCGAAAATAAAGCACATAATAAGATATAAAATTCGGACTACTACTCACTCACGTAGGCAAACATATTAAAAAAAGATACAAATTAAAAGTTGAGGATATTTTTTTGCTTCAAATAAATTTTTTCGGAAAACATCTCATAAATGCAAAGTGCTTTTATAACCTATGAAATCAGCATAAATCTTTGTCTATCAGTAGCAGGTTCATTAACAAATTATAGCGAATTGCTGCTTCAAAAAGCCTGCCAGCCACCAGGTGTGATTATGATCGCGTAGATTGCAAGTGACGCAACAAATTCGCTACCGTCTTGGACTACAACAGACACTTATGTTGTAACGAGCCTAATGAGATCTCTTACAATCGTTGTTACGCCACATAAATATGTTGTCTGGCCGTCGGCTGCCAATCCCACGCACCCTAACGAATCGCGACGAAAACAGCTTTCTTCTTTCGAATCAACGATAGCAATTTAGCAAATACTTTAAAGGAAAGAAAGCACTTTGAAATATTTATATTCCTTTTAAGTTGTCACGTTTTATTGAAATTTAACACCTATATGTCTTGTGTTTTTAAAGCGGTCCGTGCTGTATTAAAGTACTTTGCAGACTAATTTACGCGAATGAACAATAAATGTCGTCTTACCTATAAATAGTTTATATTTTTACTATCCAAAATAACTCTCCACTGTCTAACCCCTAAGAACTCTTTATAAATAGATTTATTGTAATATTTGTATTCTATCTCAATTCAGCAGTTGTTATACAATCGATTTTTTCTCTATTTGTACCCAATTTTGCATTTTTGCGAGCTCCATCCGTCCATGTATCTGACCAAAATGTTGGCGTGTCCAGATAAAACGCATTAACATACCAGAACGTGAGATTATCAAATTGTACTGAACACTCAACCTGAATTAGTCCAACAGGCCCACCGTGCATCGTCTGCCCGTGCGAGAAGATCATCGCACTCTGCTGCTATTGACTGAACTCGAATCGAGGTCAGCACGAACTTTAAATTTACAACAATTTCCTCTTTACAGTGAAGCATTGAGCATTTCAGTGTTCTATTTTTTATGAACTTTTTGGAGGAAGTGCGTTGTATTTTTTGGTTGCAGTTTCATGTATTTAAAACCGCTGTATACCTGAAAATTACACATGGTGCATACCATATGAAATACTGCAATCCTCACAAAAATGATAATCTAATCTGTCCTGCATCACGAATAAATAACCCACTTTCATAACAAGCAAATTGCATCAAAATCAGTTGACTCGTTAGGGAGTTATAGAGGAACAAACAAACAAATAAATACAAAGATTAAGCATACAACATTTTAAACGTTGATTAAAAAAGCACGCTTACTGCAGCTAAACACTTATAGATCTTGAATTGTGTAATTCTGTAAAATCCACATTGATAAACTACTTCAGTGGCTATTAAACTCATTATTCGTTTTATTCACGTTCTGCAGTCATACGGATCATTCAAGGCTGCTTAGATGTCGCATTGAGATGCTGACGACACCCACCCGCCCAAGATACAGAAAGATGGCATGCATCTGTGGTTTAAGCACGACAAGATTTTTCAAAGCTAACTCAACGCCAATAATAATGGGCATAAGCACCAGCCCGGACATTTCTTTAATAGAAAACATCTCACGTGCTACAGAAAATGAAGAAAAATTGAAATTCATTTCGCGTGACACTGGATTAGTCAATATGGTGAGCTAGACCAGAGTCACTCAAGGAATTTTTTCCCGGAATGTCGGGCGACTCTATAAAGAAAAATCCTTGTTCTCCTATCGCCTTTAAGAAAGTTTTAAGAAACTCAGCGATTCAAAGAACACATACCCCACCACTCTGAGAAAATAAAATCGCCCTTGTAGATGATAAACAATCTGCCAGACAAAGAATCGACAAAATTTTTACTGCAACCTGATTGTTCCTCCTACTTCGCGCCTTTTCCAATGGTTGCGATGCGCAACCGCTGAATTAAATAAAATCGAACGCTTGCAATTTTTGCTTTGTCATCTGCTTTTCCTAGCATATACTACATATACGTATATGTATGCGATGAGCAATGCGCACCATTGTGAAACAGTAAATTTTCCAGTTTTCTTTAATTAAAATCCAAGACCAGCAGAACTGCCGGAAGTCAAAGTTAGCATAGTATTCGAGAAAGTCATGCCCACAAGCGGCTAAAAGGACGTTACAAAATGCACAACACACGCCACGCCGTCAGCCACTCGACTTTGTGGCTTACGGCTAAGCCGGCGGCGAGCATGGCGACAGCGTTGCTGCTGAATCCGATGACAAAAATTGCAAGTTTCGAAAGCTTTTCCACGCTCCTCACTGGAGATACCTTGATCCGATTTTTTTTTCTATTTCTTTATTTTTTGGCTTTTCTTCAAGCAGATTCTGCCTGTTTTGCTCACTTATGTCTGCGGCTGATTATGATCTTGAGAGGAAATTGTTTAGCACAAAGACGCGCTACTTGTTGCTCGAAACCGGAAGTCGACTTACACGAGCTACGTTTGTGCAAGAACATTCATATCGCAATTGAAGAATCCTCGACTTTTGTACTCCTAGTTAAATAAAATGCTTGACCTTCTTACGAAAAATAGGCGCAAATCTTGACTGTTTTTGTGTTATAAAATCTGTAGAAGAGCACTACGTCTGCGATAGTTTATAGACTAATTATAGAATACAAAACTAACAAAAATAAATAATTTGCCATAGACCTAAAAACCCCGACTTTCAAAAAGCAATTTGCTTATTAATGATTTTGGAAAAACAAAAAAAAAACTGGGTTGCATCAATTATTGAACATTAAACCAAATGAATTTTTTTAAGTTTATAAGTATTCCAGTTTCTTCTATAGAAACTAATTTTTTAACAAATTTTTTTCTAATAGAATTATAATATCCTGCTAAAATATCGAATTCATTTATAAAGAATGAAAATATAATACATATATAGTTATAAAATAATGACTTGTTATAGTACAAAGAAATTGGCATTATTAGTCATCGTCATGGCAACTCGTTTTATTAACACAGTGAACCAGTTTTCAAGTAGATTGACAACAAAGAAAGATTAAATGAAATTTCAGAGGTACCACAATGGTTAGAAGAAAAAAGATCTGAGATTAACGCACTTCCTTCCTAGTAACCGAATTTTGAGGAGATGAAAAAATTTCAGTGACTCACAGCCCCCCACACAATTGTTGTTATCTTGCCGGGGGCAGTCTAATTGGACGCACTAATTCCCTCTTCATCAATTGGGAACTAGGACCCAATTCTGGGATGATTGTCAATTTCAATGTCGTGATTTTCGTCTGTCAAACACCCCACACGACGTCTGACGGCCAGCTTTCTCCGATGATCATTGCCCAAGATACTTGGCCCGCGATCAAATCTTTTTTGAGATGAACCGACCGTCACTTCGGATCACCGCTTAAATGCGGAACTTAAGTTGTTTTGTAAATCGTCTCAACTGTGTGAGGCTGGGTCCACGAAGAGACCGGGCGATGTGATGTATAATCACTTTAAATTGTCGTGCATCACCACAAGCTTAGCGCTTCTATCTATTTTTAGAAAATTTTTTGTGAATGCCATCGTGCTTAGGTTTCTCGACGTAAAATTGCCAGTAGGTATGGTCCAGGTAAAAATTACCCCGATAGCTGCTAAAGAGGAACCTATATAAAAGTAATGTCCTTGTAAACAATATTTAAAGCTATTTTTAACAACTGCGATAAGGATACTACGCTTTGATCGACACTAAGCAAATTTCATCGCAGAGATAAATTTTAGTTGCATTTATTTTCTCTAATCACTTAATTAATCTAAAGTCCCAATCGCTTTAATTTATTAACGCATATAATACTATAATATATCACCTAGGAAATTCTCAATCGCAATATCATCATATTCGAACGACGAATGAATGGTCGCCTGCTTGCAATGTGCTTTATATTAATATCTTATTCCTTATCTAAATACAATGATTTGAAAACAAGTTATGTTACTCAATTCTATTTGTATCCGATACTGAACCCCTTTGGTGAATGGGTGTGGTGTCCTTTTCGCGTAATCCTCTTCAAAAAGTCGAATATTTTTCCTCAATATCTGTTTCCAGAATGCTGACGACTGAATGAAGACACAATTGTTTTCAATTGCGTCAGATAATTTTCTTTATCGTGAAATACAAGTAATACGAAAAAACCCCCAGTTTAAAACAAAACAAAAAAAACATTAAATTGACTGGCATCCCCTTACTTAGGGAGAAATAAAATATTTTTTGAATCAATCACAGCAAGCAGTCGTCTCACGTTTCTTCCAGGTAAGGTGGTATTGTAATCGTAATCGCTGCATGCCTTCTTAAACCGAATCCGATGTTTGCATATTGGAAAAATATCAGACCTTGAATGAATAATATCGCACTTGTCGCGGATAAATACGCGGAAGCTCCTCCATAAACTTGCTGCTCATGACGCCCGAGTTCTGATAAAAAGAGAAACATAATAAAGAGAAGCTGAATTCAAAGAACACTAAATAAAAACGGTACGCCAAAGTCCGTTACTTCAGAACAAGGTGCAATTATGTTGGTTTTTTTTTTGTTTTCCTTTAGCTGAATCTTGGTAATAATTCTTTCTTTGTCCCCTAAAGCTGAAGCAACACCAAGATGGCGGAAGAGTTCCCGAAAATGTGGTTTACATTTTGAAAAGCATAAATCACCTGCATCGTGCGTGAGATACCGAGAGTTAAATGAAATTTTCAAAAAATACTACTTTCACGATAACAACCGTTATCCCAAGAAATTGCTGGTCCCAGTCCCAATGCTAATTGAGGAAGACACCTTTTAAAAATTCCCCGCTCTCCCGGTTGCGGACGAAATATCCAGGGCACCTTCAGGTTCAATGGGACCGCCAAGGTGACGGAACGAGTTCGCTTAATTGAGAAACGGCGCGCGGCCAGTTTATGCCTCTTTTGCCGCGAGTTGAGCGTGCCGTGCCCCGCTGAAAATCCCCCGGAAATAAAAAGTTTATTCGCTTCCAGAGTCAGCCGCCGATGTGTGGGCTACTCGCGATTTTAATTGAACGGTTGTCTCGCGACGGACGGCGGCGGGGCGGCGGAACGGACAAAAATCCAGTCAACAACCTTGCGGCTGGCTTCGCATGACGCGAAAATTTCGCAATTTTTATTTCTTTGTTTTTTCTTTTTTTTTTCGAATCCCATCCTCTTACGAGGAGGCAACACAATTTTCGCATGGGGCAGTTAAATGAGCAAGTAAAGTAACTACTTTATTAAGTTTACAAGCGAAAAGGAAGCGTTCCGTAAGCGTAGCTTATTTTATTTCTTCTCTCTTTTTTTCTTACAACGATTACGATTACGATTACCTGCTAATTGGAAGTGCGTTCGATTTTTGGACATTTTTTAACCTTTCGACTTGTGGGGGCGGGGCACCGGAGAATTTCCTGTGCGTCAACGAACCTTTCAAGCTTTATGAGATTTAAATTGAACAAGTAACTCGAAGAGGGAAAAATTCTTGTCCCCATGACTCTAGAGTATTTCCATTTATGGAATTCTCCAGGTAGCTCGATGACATTGACGTCATGCTGCTTACCCACTTAATGCTAAAAGCAATTTCTTGCCCTTTAAAAATACATAGCACACAAATGTTGGAATTTTACTTAAGAAATAAGTCCAAGTTTTAATATCAAAGTTTACGAAATGCCAGAACAACTTTATTATTGCAATTTTCTTGATCAAATGATTTTTCAATTAGTTTCGTAACGCTACAAGACCTTCTTAACTAAAGAAGATTCAAAACTGCAAACTTTTATTTAATTATTCTTGAATATAATCAGAGATAAATAATACAGATACCCAGGCACCTCGTTAAAAATTTGTTTGACTTTTTTCGCTAGCCAAGTAATGTTGCATCAAATTAATGTTGTGAATCAATCTTTACAAAACAGCCCTCGTCTTCTACGAACCCTAAAAATACATATGCACAAGAGTGCATGTAATGGAGAGTGTAGGGTTTAGTATTCAAGCTTATGTAGGTATTAGAATAATATCTCAGAAAACCTTTAAAAACAATTTCTTACCTCAGTCACGTGTCTTTACAAAATTAAGTTGATTGAATTCCCACGTTTTGCCATATTTTTTTCAATATGAGACGTTAATATAATAACATAATTTTTAGAAAATTCAAAAAATTGTCCATTACGACTTAATTACGCTTTTTAAAAAATACATTAATCCAAGGGGCGGGAATCGACATTTTTTCTACTTCAGTAAAAGTTAATTTTCAATGTAAAGGAGGATTAGAAGGTTTGATTTATTTAAGGAAATTCAGATTGTTTGTGTTTTAGGTGCTTTTCATTAATTGGGCAAGTTTGTTAAAATTCTGATTTACTCAAGTATTATTTTTCAAAGTCTTTATGCTGTTTAGTTATTTCGAAGCATTTACTGCTCATAACTATTTTAAAATCGTTTATTTCGTTAATATGTGATATATCTATGTATGTATATAATATTTATAATAAGTTAGTAATTAAATATTCTTGAATATTTGAATAATCAGTTTTTAGTTGTTCATAATTCAAATTGCGCATAAATAAGTGCGAATGAGCTCGGCTTTGTAGAATAACATATAATCCACCAAATCGGCCAAATGTTGCTGAAGTTGAAAAATGTGTGCTAAGGTTCTTCTCAGTATGTTTTGTTGCCTATTGGTACGTACCACAGCCCCTCAACATAACGAATATTCGAAGCCAAGAGATGCTACATCTTGGTACATATTCTCTAATCTCTTCTTCTACACACTTTTGCATAATTAATTGATTTTTATGTAAATACATGTGCCAAGTAACAGACATTTCAGAAACTTGAAAATTTCTTCTCTGTCCACCGGGCATCAGTATTATTTATCTGTGATCTCAGCCATAAGGCCGAGAAGGGATGCCCTAGAACCGCTCGCAGTCTCCTTATATTAAGCATATTCAAACTCTATGTGTGAATTATATTTAAGGAAAATTTTGCACGGGCACGAACACCATTCGAATTTCTTGGTGTGTTATACAACGTTCGGCTTTTTTGCATGCGTGTTTCTCAAACGTCGTAGTTTCCAAAAGGAGGGTCCGATTTCAATGCGTTTGATCGAGCTGATTCTTAGCTATGTTTGATGAAAGCCTGTAGCCTGTTAATTTTGTGGGGGTTCTTTTAAATTTCGGATTTTAAACTTTTACTAACAAATGTTTGTTTTTACAAATGCCGAATAGAATCAACAAATTTTATTATATGCAGTATAATCATATATATATCTATATAAAATCGAAAATCTGTTTGTTTGTTGTTTTTGTAAAGTACCCAGCTAGTCATGTATATATATAAAATCGAAAGTTGGTTTGTTTGTTTGTTTGTTTGTTTGTTTGTTTGTTTGTTTGTTTGTTTGTTTGTTTGTTTGTTGCTCAATCACGCCTAAACGACGAGTCCGATCATTTTCATTTTTTGGGTGAAGGTACTACATATTCCGGTCCAACATATAGGCTATTTTTTATTCCCGAGTTTCAAAATGGCGGACCCAAGATGGCGGCCAGAAATTGAAAATATCAAGCGATTTCCATGAAAATTGGTATTTGGATGCTTTTGGATGTTCTCATTGCGAATCTACATTCGAAATTTGGAAATTCAAAATGGCGGATTCAATATGGCGACTAAAATGTTTGAACACCAGGTGATCCATCAGGCCTAAACGGTGGATCCAATCATTTTCATTTTTTGGGCGAAGTTAGTACATAGTCCGGCCCAACATATAGGCTATTTTTTATTCGCGAGTTTCAAAATGGCGGACCTAAGATGGCGGCCAGAAATTGAAAATATCAAGCGATTTCCATGAAAATTGGTATTTGGGTGCTTTTGGATGTTCTTATTGCGAATCTACGTTCGAAATTTGGAAATTCAAAATGGCGGATTCAATATGGCAACTAAAATGTTTGAACACCAGGTAATCCATCACGCCTAAACGGTGGATCCAATCATTTTCATTTTTTGGGTGAAGTTAGTACATAGTCCGGCCCAATATATAGGCTATTTTTTACTCGCGAGTTTCGAAATGGCGGACCCAAGATGGCGGCCAGAAATTGAGAATATCAAGCGATTTCCATGAAAATTGGTATTTGGGTGCTTTTGGATGTCTTTAGTGCGAATCTATGTTCGAAATTTGGAAATTCAAAATGGCGGATTCAATATGGCGACTAAAATGTTTGAACACCAGGTAATCCATCACGCCTAAACGGTGGATTCAATCATTTTCATTTTTTGGATAAAGGTACTACATATTCCGGGCCAACATACAGGCTACTTTTATTTGCGAATTTCAAAATGGCGGACTCAAGATGGCGGCCAGAAATTTAAAATATCAAGCGATTTCTGTGAAACTTCGTATTTGGGTGCTTTTGAATGTTCTTATCGCGAATCTACATTCGAAGTTCGGAAATTTAAAATGGCGGATTCAATATGGCGACTAAAATTTTTGGACACCAGGTAATCCATCACGTCTAAACGGTGGATCCAATTACTTTCATTTTTTGGATAAAGGTACTACATATTCCGGGCCAACATATAGGCTACTTTTTATTTGCGAGTTTCAAAATGGCGGACCCAAGATGGCGGCCAGAAATTGAAAATATCAAGCGATTTCCATGAAACTTGGTATTTGGATGCTTTTGAATATCCTTATTGTGAATCTATGTTCGAAATTTGGAATTTGAAAATGGCGGATTCAATATGGCGACTAAAATTTCTGGATACCAGGTAATCCATCACGCCTAAACGGTGGATCCAATCATTTTCATTTTTTGGATAAAGGTACTACATATTCCGGCCCAACATATGGGCTTCTTTTTATTCATGATTTTCGAAATGGCGAATCCAAGATGGCGGTCAAAAATTGAAAATATCAAGCGATTTCGATGAAACTTGGTATTTGGGGGTTTTTAGTCGTGCTTATTGCGAATCTATTTTCTAAATTTGGAAATTCAAGATGGCGGATTCAATATGGCGGCCAAAATGTTGGTAAATCGGGCGAAACTGGGTAGCCCATCACGCCTAGGCGCTGAATCCGAGCTTATTCATTTTTTGGGTGAAGGTACCACATATTCCGGCCCAAAATATAGGCTACTTTTAATTCACTAATTTCAAAATGGCGGACCTAAGATGCTGGCAAAATTTTGAAAATATGAAGGGATTGCCATAAAATTGGTGTTTGGGGGTTTTTGGATACCCTTCTTGCGAGTCCATGTTCGAAATTTGCAGTGAGAGGTGGCGGATTCAATATGGCGTACACTAATTTTCGAACTTCTGGGAATTTAAATGAAAAGTAGTACTTTGGATATTTTGAGGTAATTTCGAATTTACTATCAAAGTTTGGAAATTCAAAATGGCGGACCCCACACGGTGACGCAAATTTGTGTACACTGGGTGAAACTGGGTAACCCATAACGCCTGAATATTGGATCGGACTATATTTATTTTTTGGGTGAATATCATTTATACTGCGGCCAAGCATATGTATAGGCTGCATTTTATTCTCTAATTTCAAAATGACGGAACCAAGACGGTGGCCAAAAATGTTAAATAGTAAGGGATTGGCGTGAAAATTGGTATTTAGGTGTTTTTAGATATTCTAATTGCGAATATAATGTTCGAAACTTGGAAACTCAAAATGGCGGAATCAATATGGCACCCAAAATTTTTGTACACGGGATAAAACTGGACAACCCATAACGCCTAGACGGTGGATTCGATCATATTTATTTTTTAAGTGAAGTAAAATTGAAAATATCAAGGGATTGGCAGGAAAATTGGTGTTTGGGGGTTTTTAGTTGTCCTTATTGCGGATCTATGTACAGAATTTGAGAATAAAGATGACGGACCCAATACGATGAGCGGCCAAAACATTCTTACACCGGGTGAAACCGGGTAACCCAGCTAGTAGTATATATATACAATACTGTGAACATTTTTAGGACCACCTCAATGTTTCGGGATCTTATAATTTTCTGAATAATACTTAATTTTTAATTTTCTAAAATATACTTTTTGTAGGTTCGAATAGAAGAGGGAAATCAATCCAGGGCTAAATTTTAGATCTCAAAGTTTCCTTTTTCATTGATTTTCCCTCACCTATCCAGCTTATATAAGGCATGATTTGGAAAGCTTCCCGAAAAATTGGAGTGGTCCCATAAATATTCATAGTACATACCGTATTTTGAAAATTTTCATTGGAATTTCGGCTAAAAGGTTTCATCAAAATTCATTTAACTTCTCTTTACATTCCAATTAACCTAAGACTTTCTTTCTCTAAGTGATATGAGCCTAAAATTAACTAAAATGTTTCATAATTTTCATACTAAGTAACTCCTTATCTTATCTTTACACCTACAGAACTAATCAAACAAGATCGGTGGTACAAACTTCCTTGTGCGATAACATTACTACTTCCTACAATGATTGACCTACTGCATGCGTCAATGGCTAGTAAACACGTAAAAAAATCTTTCCGTGCACACTCTCTGGAATAAAGGTCATCCCACTCCATTACTTTTCAGAATCAGAGGTCACAATTGTGATAGCGCGCAAGTACCCTAGATCACTGCGAAATTAATAACATTCAGCGGCGGCTTTCCCCCAATTAAGCTGAATCGCGGCTGACAACAAGATAAGGCCCGCCAGTGACCACATAAATGGCAATTGTCCATCACCTTCGTGCCATTAAATGCACCCTGTCCCCGTCGATATTTATGTCGCATACGCGTGCCTGCGGGACATCCGTCCGCCTGTCCCTGCCCTCCCGTCTGAAAATCAGATGGCGCATCAACCAACTGGTCGCGCATAACTTGTTTATTTTAATTAAAAAATTTTCTGTTTTGACGGGTCACCGGCTGCAAGTTAAGCGAATCTTAAAATTGTAAACTAATCACGACACCAGAGGCAGCGTTCGTACTTTTGTTGTTTTCTCCGTACAGTGTTATCTGTTTATTTCAACCAACCGTCAAACAAAAATAATATAAAATAATATAATAAAATAATATAAAAGACGGCACTATGCCCTGCGTTTTGCGGCTCCTTAATCGGCCGGACAAAGGGGCGTGGTTCGGCTTCAATTGCCGTAGAATAATGCGACCTTAGATAACAGAAGTAATGTTTTCTAACTTTCCCGATTTGTTTACGTCTCCGATGGTCCGACTTCTCAATCAACTGATAGAAGGGATCAATGATTTTGAGTTAGTCACCATTGACGTCATTTCGTAACCTGGGGCCACCTCAACGATTTTTTTAATTTTTTTTAAATTTTTTTGTGTAGTATATACAAAATTTTCTTAATATCTCTCAGCCGAAAATAGACGTCGAAAATCGCGAACGATTCTTCTGCCGGGAAACTGGAACAAACTAAAATTTTGTTGCTAAATCCTCCGTAGCATCGAATAAGATATAGGCTAACAATTTTCTGAATAGATATAATACGCGTTAATTTATAGCAGTGGTCCCACGCGACGGTAGTAAATTGCATCTGTCCGCTTAAAGAAAAGTGCCGCTCGGTTTCTACGCCTGAACCAACCCCTCGGTGGAATTTATATATATATATATAAAAAAAGAAGCAAATTGCATGCAAATTTCTTTGGCATTGTCCACCAGTTCTTTGCGAGAAAGCTATTCTTAACTCGCTAGAAAACTTGAAAGTTTGGCTAAGATCCAAATCAGACAATTGCTCTGCGCACACACCAGCAAGGAAGGGGCAAAGTAAAAAAAAATATATAAGTATATTTTCTTTTTATAAGGAAAAAGATGTTGTGAAGGATGCGGGCGCAAAAGTTAACCGGAACAGGAGCAGCAGCTCACATGACACCACCAGGCGTCACGGCGTCACGCCCTCCACCCACCCAGTCACCCATCCACCCCCCGCTGAAGCACAGTTGTCGCATGCTCCCCAGGGCAAAACTGGGATTCTTCCTACTTAAAGAAATTAAGGTCATGCAGTTTAGGAGGTGTGTTTGGATGCGTGCCCGAGCTGACGTCGCGCTAAGAGCAATTAATCACGATAATTTCCCTGGCGAGGTTAACTCAAAATGAAAGCCTTTCATTTGCTCGATACATTCGAAGCCAGTTAACGATGATTGCGGGCACGCAAGAAACTTCTTCCCGACAAAGTTTAACAACGACATGATGTCCAGATCCAGAAGGAAGTGGGAATATACAAAAAAACAAAACAAAATCCATTACTTCCCTTGTCTGTCCCGACTAATTTCTAAATTACTTTCAGTTTTTTTTTTGGTTCCTTTCTATGTATTATGCGTGCACGCTTTGTTTGTTACAATCTTTTTTTTTTTTTTTGTTGTGATTAATTCCTACCCGCTGTTTTTCGGGAATACTGACATTTTTCGAATGTCACTTCCATTTTTCGAATGTCGCTTTTTATCGAGCATTAATTGGGTCGCTCTAATTTTTGTTTTTTCTTAAGACACGTTTAGTCGTTAACATCCAACCAAATCTGTCTTACTTATTGTTTTTAATAAAAATAAATAAATACACCTGCAGATTCTATTTCGGACATTATGTCCACATAATTATCGAAATTTTAAATAACAATTTTTCGTCAGTGTACACTACATCATTCTCCAAAGTTTAGATTTCGAATTTAGCTAACCTTTCTCAACTATTAAATAATAATTTTGTTACATTTCAACTTTAAATTGGTTTTTAACAACTCTATTAAAGTTGCCTCGTTCTTCTTTACAAATTACGTTTTCGAATTTAATTTCATCTTTATTTCTCTTTAATTTAAATGGATTGCTGTTTTGATTCTCGAAATCTTCACAGCAATAAAATTATTGTTCATTAAATCTATTTTGGATACCTATGAGAAATCGAGAAGTGTGAAATTGTGTGCTCTGATTTTAAAGGTATAACTTTGGGTGAAAATAAAATTCTTAACTGAGTAAATGAAATGAAAATAAATCCTTATTGAAATCGAGTTATTCCAGAAATGCCACGCTCCATTATTCAGAAACTGATTAAAATATTTTTTGAAACACCCTGCTCTTGCTTAATCCGATTTCAGTTTTATCCAAAAGAAAAATCATGATCAAATTATATAGCTCCCTACACGATTTTTCTATGGAGACTGTTCCATATTTAATTTTCAGTTTCCAAATGTATAGATTGCATTATTTTACTAAAATAGGATTTGCGTAGGTGACTGCGTCAACGAGGTTTAGCAAGGCTTATTTATCGGATGGGAAATTAAAGATGGGTACAAATTACATTATACTGCATAAAATGCGCACTGCACGACTTCCGTGTGACTGACTGATGGAAAATTTTATCTGCCAGATAAAATCGTGCACATATTTTTCTCAGTTTATTTGCAACCATAAAGGGAAAAACAAGTTAGTGAAAACTGAAAACTTTCGCGTGCATTAATAAATTACTAAATGGAGAATGTGCAATTAAAAAATTCACCGAGCGCTTTAACGTATTCTTTAAGTCAATTTTAAGTTTCTTGTATTACAAATTGAGGTTGCTCCGAATATTTTGGGTCTTAAAAAATTGAAAGTTGATCGAATCTTGCAATAGCATGCAGGTCATCGAAAGACATACTTAGGACATTTTTTACCCATTCTCATTAACTGTAAAATAAGCTTGTTGAAGAAAATATGGTGTATTTTTTGCAAAACTGCAAAACCAAAAGGTAGCGTTTTTATTTAAGTATGTAAACTACTCATCCAATTTTGATAAACGAGGTATGAGTCGATTCGTTATTATAGTCCAGTTTACATAGATTATCTTATTTCTCTTTTTTTCTTTTAATTATAGTTATGTTTTGCTATAATCGTTATAAAAATTGGTATATTGGGTGGGGTCAACATCGCTGAAGATTCAGATCTTTAAGAAGGAGTTATCCTGAATATTTAATGGAATTGATTTTTAATTTAGGCTATTTAAGACCACGTTGTTCTCAGAGTGTTAGGTAGAATTTGGATTTCTTTTTGTCTATTTAAAACATGGGAGACGCTTTTGTTGACAACAAGCTCAATGACTCAAAAAAGGGGTTTCACAGGATGAATCATCGTTGTTCTACTCTTTGTTCTAAAGTAAAATGCCAGTTAAATTGATTTGAATAGCTCCGTCCAATTTGCAAACTCCAAGAGAGTTCTTCTTTAAGACAAAGCCCCTGGTCTGGCCCACTGTCTTATTCAGCAGATCTGATCAGAGGGGAAGAAGCAACAATAAGTGAAGAACTCTACGTGCCAAATTGTGAGCCATAACTTCCTTTTATACGTCGGCCACCAGTGAGACCACAAAAGCAATTTCAGCCCGGAATCGGGAATCGGGAATCGGGGAGGAGCCGTCCAGGGGGAGAAATGGGGCAAACGACCTAATCGACAGAGCAACGACGGCTGGGTTCCTTCCTGGCGAGCGTGCGATGACACTCAGCCCAGCGCCCCAGAGTTCCCTTCGTCTTTGTTTGTAGGCCTCCTCCTCGGGCCTCCTCGGGGCTCTTCAGTGCGAAGAAAATCTAAAGCTAGGACGGAGCCCCAAAGAAGCAAAATCCAGAGACGATTTGTTGACTTCACGGACGGGCTCCTCTGGCCGCGGCCCCCCGCAACTCCCTACGCTGATGTTCCCTTGGGAAAGGGTTGCCATCGCAGTAAGTGGCCGCCGTTGGGAATCAAAACAAAAGTAAAAATCAACATGTCGCAAAACGACACTCGACTTACCTTTAACTGTGCCAAATTATTGTCCTTGGCTGAATTAAACACGAGCAGCTTGTAATCCATCGCGTTGTGGTAGAACATTGAGCTACCAGCAGCAGCGAGGCGAGCCTTGATTTTTACCACTTTAAACTTCACTTCAACTTTTCTTACTAAAGCGATAAAATTAAAAAATAAAAAACAAAATAGATATTTTCTTTTGTTTTACCCTTTCAATTGAATACCACTGTTCCACCAAAAATTCGTGAAAATAAACCACGTTTTCGTATTTTTAGTTGCGGATGAGATGGGGAGGATGGGGTAATCCTTTGGCTTCTCAAGTTAATTTCCTTCTTTCTTTACTTTTAATCTCGCTTTTTATTGTAAAAGGTTCGCGTACAAAATTATTTTATCAAAATATATTATATCATGACGCCACACATGGGCAAGAAATTATTTTCCAATGTGGTGCTCTTCTACACGAAAAACTGGAAATTTCGGCAGTAAATTTCTTTATATTTATATAATGAACGACCCTGAATATAGTTCAATTGCCACAATTTTCTTCCGGACTACTAGTTCAGATTGATTTATTTACTTGTATTTTGTTTTTCTTTCAGACACAGTAGGAGAACAAAAGTATATTTGATTTTTATATTTTGAGGAAACTTTTGAGTACTAAGAAGCAGCTAAAGACCTTTTCCTTTTTTCACTTAGCAGTGGTAACACTTTCAATGCGCACGGGAAAAAATCAAAACAAGACGAACACTGTAAAACGGCACGAAATAAAAAAAAATACGCTCCTCTCCTTTTCTACCTCCTTCGCACTTCTTTTGATATTAAGACTCCTTTTATTAACTGCTTTTCTACTTGCTCCTCAGTGTTTTTCTTATTTTTCTCCGTCTTCGTCTTACTTAACTTTATTTTTGTGGCGTTGATGCTGAAGGGAGTTAGTTTTCTTTCATAAATACCGCGGATGAAGCAGGCGGACTCTCCCCGATCCTCTCGATAGCTCGGCGAATTTAAAGCGACTGAATACCGTTAATTTTGTTAGACAACTCCAAGTCGATGGCTGGTTTCGCTTCGCTTCGTGACGCGACGGCAGCTTTTTCGCCGAAAAGCAAAACACACACACACACTTGTCCGTTTACGTTTGAATGCGGAAAATGTTGCGTGTATTTGATTGCGGAATCGCCATGACGTCGCTCGATATTTTTGCGCTGCACAGATGTTTTTGTAATTAGGTTAGGAATTTCGTTACAAAAGTGAGTTACTTAAAATAATTATCCTTTTTATCTTCGCGTTTGTAATTTCTTACAAAGTTCGTTATTACTTGTTAATAACTACACAATTTACTGAAATCGTTAACCGATTTGAACTGGTAAATCCGAAAGATGGAGCTGATAACTTCTGGTTTTTGTAAGTGATATGGCGGGAAAATTTGAATAATGTTGCCCTGTTCAAACTATGGTTACCAGTATTGACATTTTTCCGGCTGTTAAATTTATTCAAAAACAAACCCAACCGTTAAGATTACGGTCGTAATATCATTTATGCTGATATCGTTAATGCTCGAGCTACTCGCTTTAAAATTCTGGAAATATACTTCAGTACTTATGGATTGAATACATTCGATGTGGTCGTCAGTTATGAGAAAATCATAAAATAACTTACAGGTTTTAGCTTTTCTATAAGTTTCTCATTTACGTCCATCTATCGCAATTAAATGCAAAATCTCCTCCCCATCGAATGCTTTTTGGCGACCGAAAAATGCATTTTTCACGCAGAGCTTTAGAAAGCATGCGAATACTGCAGACTCTGAGTTTGGCTCCAACTTTACGTTTTTTGTTACGAGAACATCGATTGTGTTTTTAGTCTCGTAAGGACTCTGTTGCCTCCAAGGCTGTTACAAAATCATCCTTCTTTTAACGTATATAATGACCCAAAATAAGTCACAAATGATTCATTTCACATATAGGCATAAGTTGATAAACCTTCTTGAAAACATTATCGAACATTTCTTTAAGTTATTCACAAATACAATTAACACTAAAACTACCAGCACTCAAAAATCACTCAAACATATAATTTCACTCATTTTTCGTGTCTTTTGCAATGTATCTTTAAAATTGGATAATGGCACATTGAAAACGATTTCTAAAATATGTCGTAATTATGAATCTTAATAAATGTTGGCATAAATATTAACCTTTAACTTTAAAAATTATAATTCACTCAAAGAGGAAATTAAGTACTGGTCATTTGACCGGCCTTGGTAGGTTTAGTGTTAATATCCGTCTAAAACGCAGTCAAGAACATATCGAGACACATATACATTTATTTATGTATTTACACATACAAAAGTCGTATTATTTTAAAGTCAAGAAAGATTTGTTCAGTTTTTTTCCGAAATTGTGTTTATGGTGATAACGAGAACGAGACAAACCTAATCGGAAAATACCACTTTGGAGTCGAATATTTACAAAACAAGGAATAATTTTGAAAAACAATTTAAGAAACCTTATAATAATTTTAAATTCTCTTTTCAACGGTAACCCACTCGGTAGGGTAAGTAAAAATGTTTTTTTTTTCACCCTCTTTGCCTTGAATTTCTTTTCCAACAATTTTAATACATATTTTTGTAGCGGATATAATTATGCAGTACTATTGTTTTAATATTCTCTGAATAAAGCGACTATGATATACAGACGGACAGACGTGAGAAAAAAGTGTTCCTTGTATTGCTACGGGAGCCTAAAAATGTCTCCAGATACCTTTTTACTATGATTTAATCTCCATGAAAGGAAAGGTATTGAGCCCAAAAGTGATAGCCTCGGTAAGAATAAACCGAAATATTCTAAATCTATCTTTTTTAGTTGAAAATATGTATAAGACGGAATCTTTTTACTGAGGCCTTTTTCTGCTTTTTGGCACAATTCTTCATTATAAATTAAATATGAACGAAGTATCCTGTCCTTTAAAGTAAACCGATCACTGATCGCATCACCATAAAAAATACATATATTACATAAATTACATAAATTACATAATTACATAAAATCGCATTTCTCTTTTTACGGGAACCCCCGTTTTCATTGCATAAAGAGAGCTTTTACACGATTCCAAATTTCTCTGGGCTTTTACATTCAAAAGCTGTTCTCAAGGAATCGGCCAAGAAAACTCAGTTTTAATTTCCAAAGCAGATGGCGCTCTACATCCAAAAGTCTAATTTTCTTCAAGGAAGAGGAATTCGGGCCATGGCGGAACAAACGAAAACGGAGAACGTTGCAAAACGGTCAAAGGCGGTTTCAGCTGAATTCGATTTCGTCTTATTTATAGAGTTCTTTAAGGTTTTCAACCGAGTTTTGAATAAATAAGGATTGTGGGATATTTTGTATCCTATACCGCAAGAAAAATTGCTAATTACTTTAATCATTAACGAAAATTTTACATATAAAGTGCACCGATCCTACTGTAAAAGCAATTTGGCGATATGGTGGTAGAAAACATTTTTTTAGGAAACTTGGAATGTTCTTTAGTATTTTATAAGTGTTCTCAAAGGAATTACGATAAATATATTTGTCGACATAAATTATATAAATGGATAAATTAAGTTTTACGTTTGGTGTTCCAATTTGCTTACGTTTCAAAATGTCCCATGTTTGATCTAATCCTATTGTTTAGTGGCGGTACAAATTCAGGAAGAATTAATAGGGGCACCGAAAAAGTTCTGGAGGAAAACGTTAAATGTGATTAATCCCAAATAAAATCATACTAGTTTGTTAATTATAAAATTACAGACTTAAACAAAGACTGTTAACAACAGAATTTAGACATTCGCAAAAATATTTTAAAGAAAGCGTAAATTATCGCTCAACTGTATCAAAAGATCAATGTTTTAATGAAAAAATTTCGGGTTAGGATTTTTTTAAGATTCTTATTTATTATTAAAAGTAAATATAAAATATAAAATGATATCTTTCTATTAACACCATGTTTGTATGTGGTCCAAATTTAGAATTTGTTTTGCGCATCCGTTCGTTATCCTGGATTTTTGCACGAAATCGGTTTTTTTTTTTTGATATTATTCTTTATATGAAAAATGGAATAATAGTTGCGAATTTTTCTAAATGCTGTTATTAATCCTTGAAAGTTATCATTTAAAAAAATCTCGTCAATGTATTTAAATATATTCCTCGAATTTACTAATAACGTCTAAGTACAATTATATATATTATTATTATTAAATGTTCATGATCAATTATACAATTTATTTTAAATGAATGACTGCATGACGTAAATAAGAAATGAACGGTTTTTAAAATACTTAAATTATAATATTAAAAACTTTCTTTGGGGTGAAAATTCATCTATGATACCGTTTAAGGGTTAACTTGTAGCAACAAATTAAAGTTTCACTAATCAAAGAATAATGGCAATGAATTGCTTGTATAATATAACTTATAGTGATAAATAAATCATTGTTATTGTACAGAAAACTTAACACACATAAGTTTTTTATAAAACATGATTTTGTCATAAAATTTTAATAAGTTTGTAAAATTTTAGCCCTCCGCCTACCGTGACACCAAAGAATTCTAAAATATTTTAAGTTTGTAATTAAATTATACAGCTCTTTTGGTTGCTTCTCGTTTAAAAGTCGTTATAAAAATAATTATCGGGTATATGGCGCTAGAAATTTTAGTAAGTAAAAATGGATATTTCAAATCTGAATACGGCAGTATTTTATTTTTTAAACAGTTGTTCTTTTCTTTATACAACTGGTGTACAAGTGATATCAATATCCAGATTTTAAAAGTTAAGTATTACAAATATCTAAATATTAGAGCACGTTTGATACACATAAGATGGGTTTTAGCCTATTCGACTGTTATTTTTATTTTGCACTTTAAAAATAATCATTGAAAGTCAGGATGGAGGCATTAATGCAACTGATGCAAATAAAACACTTATAGTTAGTATTAGTCCATTACAGGCATAATTCGGCGCTAAAATAACGAAAGAAGTGCTTGCGATTGTTTTAAATTAAATAGCTGTTGGGTGTTAAAATTTACTAATTTAATTTATTAATTTTAGTTACTTCATAAAAGAAACAAGGATATTTATATTATGCAGGATATAGAATTTTTAAAATGTGAGTTTTATAAAGGTTGTAAAATCCAAGTTCTGCGAAAGAGAACTTCCGAAGTACGATAATTAAGTATTAAAATATTTCTAGGATTTTAGGAGATGTCCCAACGATTCGGAAATCGAGAGAAAAGTCACAAAATCTTGTAATTCTCACCATCCCTGCAGCGAGCAGGTTAGTGACATCGCCATTTTGCCCGTTTTCATTTCGAAGAACGGAGCAATAACAAAACAAAAAGCAGCCGCACGGGCGGCGGGACGATTTTTTTCTCCTCACCATTTTGGAGAATCATCTGTCGGAAAATTTGAAAGCGGCACAGCAGAACGGAGAAGAAGAAGATGAATGTTCCATTCCCCACGATGAAGTCACATCGCATATGGCGCCTACATCCGTTAAAAGATGAAGCGAGACAACACTACAGTAAATAAAACGTGAATGGAGCATCCTCATCGAAAATTCTCTCGCCACAAGGTTGCTGTCTCAGTCCCACTAACGGGTTCTTTCGGGCGAAATGAAAGGCATCATCATTTCGTTGGGCAGTCATTCAGAGAATTGCGTCGCGTCGACATTTCTGTGGCATGCATTTTGTGGACTCGTCGAGGGTAAAAAGGTTTTTTTTTTTTTTATTTATTTAACAAAAAATCAAATCTCGTTGTGGTATTTCGTACTGTGATTACATTATAACGGGCCAATTTAACTGACATCCCGAGCAAACTGTTTAAGCGGATTTTCTGTGTCCGGCGCCATCAGCCGTTGAACAAAAATTGCCAGTAGAGTGCTGTTATAATTTCTCGTGCAGTGTGTGCCCAGAGGGGAAGAGTGCGCCTCGTCTCGTCGACTCGACCTTTTTAACAGAAAAATATAAAAGGTGGAAAAACAGCGAACAACAAGAGGAAAATCCCCCTCCCCCCGAAAAAAAATAAATAATAATAATTCTTTTATTTATTTTATTTTATATATTTCTTTTTTGTTCTGCTGCTGCTTCGGAAGAGTGGTCTAGAAAGTCGGACGAACAGTGCGGGGTAATGCAGGGGAGAGAATCGGCGGCGCTGTGTTTGCTGTGGCTGTTTTGTTGATCTACCGCAATTTGCGCGCTAATTTTCCCAGTTTCGATGGTTTTTAATTTGAGTGGGCCCGCGATAGCAGCGCAAGTTTTAATTGCACCTCTCGAGAAGTAAAAAATAAATAATAATAATAATACTACAAAAAAAAAAAAGAAATATTAAAAAAAAAATTAAAGTGTGTGCGGATAACCCGTATAGTGTTCGCAGAGTGGGTTAAATGCTTAAAATAGTTTTCGAATAACTTAAAAAGTTTCAAGTGTGCGGTACGCCGGATGGCTCCGCACGGCTGTTGAAAGTGAAAAAAATAAAAATAAAAATAAATAAAAATAAAAATAAAATAAAAAAGAAAGAGATTGTGTTGCCCGCCCGCCCGCATTGCGCGCTGTTTGAGGAGATAACGACGGCTCCGGGCAGGATTATCGCATCTCCTCAAGTGGGAAATTATGTTGACTTATGGGCATTTTGTGTAATGATTGTGCACAGATAATTGCCCCCGATAGCAGAAGTCGAGAGCCTTTATTAATTCGGTGAGGACAGAGCGAAGGCGCGCACGGGCCGAGCCACCGACGGTGTCACAACAAAAAGCGAACAAAGTGAGGTTAGGGACGCCTGGCGGAAGCTTTTTGGCCTGGAGGGATCCCACGACGGACTTCAAGAATGTACCCCACGCCGGCGAGACATCCTTCGGCTGCGGTAAGTGGAGCCCCTCTAGACGTGGGCGTCGATGTTAATTGCTTAATTCCGGGGGATGGACACAATTTCGTTTTCAATTGGCTCCCCTTGAGCTCTGGCAGGGGAAAGGAAATCAATTCCCTTTAAGATTTCGCAATTAACTCAAACACAAAGTAAAACAAGTTAAATACGGATAAACACTGATATAACTAGTTTAGCAAATATTATTAATGAACCAATTTTCGTCGAGACTTTTAGCCAAATTATTATTATTATAATTTTTTCTTTTTATTTTCCAAAAAATACGTGTTTTTCGCCTTCCGTAGTTTTAAGCTAAAAGGCATGTTTCCACGAAATTTCATTAAATTCTGAGTAGCTTAATTAAACTTAAGCCACGATTAAATTTGATAACTTAATAAAATTGAATTTTCTTTGAATTTCGTAATTTTTGTGTGGTGATTAAGCATAAATTAAAAAATTCAGTAAATGACCGCCAAATTTAAGAAATTTTAAGATTTAAAGAATTTAATTTATTTTTGTCATTTTTTACGTTTTGCCAATCTGCTTAATTTCTTTTTATATTTCTTAATTAACTCATCTTTCTCTTTCGTTTTGGATTTTTGTGTTTTAGCAAAAATAATTAATTAGGCAATTACATTATTATTGCAGTTCTGATTAAAATATTAAGACCACTTACCAATCGACATGAAACTAACTACCAGTGACTGTAACTATTTGAACTATTTATGCTTTTAAGAAAGAAAAAACCCCTGAAATGTTATTTAACCTTATTAAAAATTATTAATAACAATTTGCGGTAATAAAATAAACAATGAATTTAGTATAAGAAAAAGTTCACCTACAGTACTGATTAAAATATTAAGACCAGCTTAACCTTTAAAGTAACAGCCTTTTGCTAAAATGCATTCTTGAATTCTTCCCGGTATTAATTCCGCTAAATTGTTGATAACTTCTAAAGAGATTTTTGCTGATTTCTCTGTCAATAATTTTTTTAAATCTCTTAAGTTTTTTGGCCGTTATTTTGCAACTCGATCCTCGAACATCTTCCAAACATTTTCGATAATGTTTAAATCAGGGCTGTTGAGTGGCCGCGGAAGAACACTAATGATATTGCGTTCTAAGAACGATAACGTTGCCCGTGCAACATGTGGCCGCGCATTATCGTGTTGAAATAGAGATCCACTTAGAGGCATTTCATCTTTCATAAATGGTAGCATGTTTCTCATTAAAATATCTATGTATCTTTTTGCGTTGACCTCTTCAGTTGAGTAGCCAAAGATCTGATTGACTGTTTTAAGAAACAACATGAAGGAGAACTATTCTTCATAATAATAAAATAAAATATATAAAAATATCTTTCAAATAAAATAAAGAATATATAAAAGTATCATTAAATTGTTAAAGAATATTTATAATAAGACATTATCTATAAAATAAATGGGTGTTCAGATTAATTGAATAAATTTTTTCAAGCCCCCATAACCTCTTGCTTAGAAAAATTAGCGCGTCATTACAAAATGACGATAATGACCCTAATAACGCTGTAAAACTTAGTACGAATAAAATCCGGCCTAGAGGACGTTTCGATTTTACTTAGAACTTCGTTGAACTTTTTCTCGTACTGAATTTATTATTTATTTTATTACCACAATTTGTTTACTAGTAACTAATTCTTGATTAAAGAAGTGAGTATTTGAGGAGCTTTTTTCTTAAATACATCAACAGTTTAAAAAGTTACAATCACTCGAAATCTGAATTTCATGTCATGGTAGGTGGTCTTAATCTTTGAATCAGAACTGTTTGTAAAATAGAGGTGTCATGTAATAGTCTACTTTTGAGCTGTTTGTTATCGCAAAAATTAATAAATAAATGTATTCGCATGATTCCTCGTAACATAAACACCAACAAATACCGAGGAGATATCTTTTGAAATTGATATGATAATGCTTGAAATACCAAGTTTATCCGACATATTTAGGTATACACATCCTACTTCGATAAATATTTCTGAAAAAGAGTCTGGCTCTTAATATAAATATATTTTTGATTAATCGAAATCTTGGAGAGTAAAAGTGCTGACATAACTTAAATAGATTGATAAAAAAGAATACTATTTTCGATTGGGTATAAGTTTAAATGAAATTAAAAGAAAGCAGGAATTTGGAAAAAAATGCTGTTTGTCTCGAAAATTAGTCATTTACGTACAGTTTGCTTTAAATTCCACCTGAGTCAATTGAATCGACAAATTTAATGGTACAAAATAAACATCAGAGCTTCCATCAAAAAGGTAGAAAAGTCTGACTACATCGCCCAATCTGTAAAATTAGAATTCTTATTTTCTAAGCAACAATTCGTTGCCAGAGCAGTAACTTTTGTTTTATTTCACGGTTTTTAGGTAATAGACCTAGAGGTTATGGGTCCGATTCCCACCAGAACCTCTGGTCAAAACTGGTATCACAATGGGTCTAAATTGACATGAGATGTATTTTTGGGTAACCGAAACATTTGCATTAATCTAAACAATCTACTGCGAGAGAAGCGCGATACATCGGAGGCTGTAACTTTGGCCTTATGTTTTCTTTAGTATTTTTTATCCATATCTGTTTTCTGATATTCAAATCAAATAAAAGTTTCATCGCGGCATCAAAGCGCATCGATTGCATCACTTGATACCATCGACATCGCGATCCACATCGATCAATTTTTTAATTGGAAAAAACTTCAGCACGTTTGAATTCCCACGGCTGTTTCTTCATAAACATATTTTATTTTTTCTTGTTCCGTGGCGTTTATCACTAAACAAGTGGCATGCACAACCGACCGGGACTGTTTCTTTACTTAAATAAAACATTTTTTTTTCTCCATTTCGTTCGATTATGCTTAACAAATATATAAAAAAGCGACGAAATCAATTTTATTTTTCACTCGCTGCTAATCAAATCAAATTGAACTGATTACACACTATGAAATAAAATGAAAAAATAGTAAAAAAAAAAGAAACAGAAGTAATGAGGAAACTGGACGAGTTTCACGTGATATTACACCTTTGAGCATTGCTGGAATAAATTACACGCATCGCGTAGATTAGCCGCGCCATTTACGTCGCGGTTTATTTCACAAAAGAGGGACAACCAGCAGATGAACGATAGCTGGAATCCGGCGAGTGATTGCGACATGCGACTTTATTGCTCGCCATAAATTTAGCAGTAAATGGAGCATAAGCGCAAGTCTGCACTTTTCACATATCCTTCTTTCGACTATTTCTTCCTGGTTTTTAAATAAGGGTACCCTATTAACTGCTGCTCTAAAAGCAACTGTGCGGAAGTACGCCGCCACTTGTTACTTTTTTAAATCCAGTAACTAGCAAAGTTTCCTTCCTTACGAACTGATAAAATTTCTCTCACTATCAAACGAGATAAAGAATGAAATTACTTATAACTACCTTGAACATCAAGAACAGATTTCGTCAACAACAAACCTTCATGGATCAGTAGGTTAGGCAGTAGAAATTTAACTTGAAAAAAAACTTTAAAAAAGTATAAAGTATAAAATAATTATATTAAAAGACCTTTGCCTACTACCTTCAACATTAAATACAAGACCTTCCTACATTTTTGAAGTCGGTGTGAAAACCTGACTGATATTAATCCAATACCATGTAATCAAAATTGCCTTAATTATTTAGTATTGAGTTAACACTAAACCTACCAATGACCGGTCAAATTGACCGGTACTTAATTTCTTCCTTGAGTGAAGCAAAATTCTTAAAGTTATAAGTTAAGATTTATGACAACATTTATTAAGATTCATAATTGCGACATATTTAGAAATCGTTTTCAATTTATCATCATTATTCCGATTTTGAACGTACATTACATTAAAGGCGCGAAAAATAAGTGAAATCACATGTTTTATTGCTGGTAGGTTTAGTGTTTAATACACATAAATCTGGTTTTCACACCGGCTTAAAAAATCTAAGAAAGTCTTCTACATATTTAATATTTTTAGGGATGGGATTTGTTGGAATCGGTTTAATTTTGTTTGCACATTTTTTTTTTAATTCATGCTTGTTAGTATCATATTTCGGATAAGTCTTGTTTGGCAATATGTTGAATTCAACACTATGTTAGTTTAAAATATAATATCATTGATTAAAGTATCATTGTGATCAGAAATTCCGAGTCTCGCCCTGATAGTTATTAATTCTTATATTTTCGTACTATACTATCTTTGAACTTTTTTGAGATAATTTGTTGGCTTAAAATAAACCGCCATTTTTGGTCCGGCATTTTGAATCAAATCCACGCAGTGAGGCACCGAATGTAAAATCAATGACCCTCAAATCACGAATATAGTTATTTTGTTTATGAATTCCAGGACATTTATCATTTTTATTTCGACTTACCTTTCTGTTGAGACACCCCTTGGCCCCTCAGGCTTGTCATACATATCATTGTACCCCCGGAGAATCTTAGACTATCCAACAAAAAAAGAATCATCAAAATCGATTCACGCGTTCAATAGTTACGCACAAACAAACATTTAAAAAAATATATACATATATGTATGTATGTGTATATACATACTTTTTTGGAAGTCGGTTAAAACCTGAAGTTCGATTCCTAATTGGAACTCAGTACAATGATTTACAAGATTTTCTTAATAGTTTACTATTTAAATATAGTATCTCTTCATGTCCACCATATATCAACCAATGTTTCAATTACACAAATTTGTTATCTGATTTTATTTATTATTTTTTCCTCGTTGTCTCAGCAGTTGGCAGTTTTATATTTCAAAATGATCCAGTTGCATTTCATTTTAAATTTAATTTGATATGCCCACTTACCCAGGCCAGAGCGCGATTCTCTGATTGCCGTACATAACACCCAATTTGCAACAACTAAAGCAATTAGTTCTCTTCATGCTACTTCAAAATTCCATGCAACACGAAGTGTTGTTTTTTAAATTCCCATTAACGTGATCCCTCTTCCGGTCTTTCGTTAAATTGTGATGGTATGCATTGGCTAAATATCTTTTCTTGACATACAGATTATCGTCGAGGATCGTTTTATGTTTTAGGTTTAATGCATTAAAAATTCGGAGAGATATACGCTTAGTTTCTGAGAGGTCTATTTTTAACCAAGTACATAATTTTGTACTTTTAAGAATTCTTCCTGGACAACTGGCAGTCGAGTTCAAAGCAGGTTCTTGTGATAGTAATTTTAAATGGATTGCTATTTTTGTTCTTAGAGAGCATAGTGTTTATGATAGGAATTTCTAAAAATCATATACGGTTGATAACTTATGAAGCGCAGACGGACTTAGACTATCCGACTTTCATTTCGAATTTCGTAAGGGGTGCTTCAAATAAAAAGAATTAGCATGCAATATCAAGACTAATTACTTGCTCGTTAAGTTAATAGTTAATACCCCTATCTAAATCAGTCATGCTTTTCAGAAATATTCCAAAATAAGAAAAGCTAACAATTCTATTGCGCTTTTGTTAGTGCCGTGTAACAAAACAAGGAACCATTATTATTTCGCTATTATTTGTCTGTCTGTCCGTATGTCACAGTCATTCTATTCAGAGACTATTAAGATTATATCACTGAAATTTGGTGCAAAAAATAAATAAATAAATAAATAAAACTACCCTCCCCTATATCACAGCGGACCTTCTCTGGCTTAAGTGTGCTCCAAGAGGCAGCTACTTCAATCTACCCTCCCCTACATACAAAATGGGGATGAAAAATATATCTTTATTTAACCCACCGAGTCGTGTGTCGTTGAAAACGAAATTTAAAATCATTGTAAGGTTTCTTAAACCATTTTTCAAAGCTGTGCCCCATTTTTTAAATATTCTACTTTAAAGTAGCCAATTTCGATTATGTTTGTGCCGGCCAAGATAACACCTTAAACCCAAGTTCGGAAAAATCGTAAAAAATCTACAATTCTAGCAAATAGGCTGGAACTATTTTTAAAAATAACAACTTTCTATAGTCGAGCAGTTTACGAGAAATAGACGACCATGTTATGGTTATATGGACTCAAACAACTGTTCGGGAAAAACCGTGCGCGTGTTCGTATTCACCATTGTACAGGACTGTAAACATTTTTACGACCACTTTAATTTTCCGGGAACTTTTAAATTTCTGGATCATACTTTCTCTAGGTTCGACATAGGATGGAAATCAATTCAGGGCTGAATCCAAATCTCAAAGTTTCCATTTCCATTGATTTCTGCCCTTTTATCCGACTTAAAAAAGGCATGATTCGGAAAACTGGATGTTCCCGGAGAATTGAAGTGGTCCTAAAAATATTCACAGAACTGTATTCCAATTTTGTCGTTTATAGTCTTCTATGGAACTCACTCTACACAAGCATATCTCGAGATGCTCCTGACCGCGTTTTTTTTTTTAGACTATCTTTCGTATAAAAAACAGCCTAGAAAAAAATAAAGCTGAACCAACAGTCTCCACGAAATGTAAATTTTAAAAATATTAGCTTAGTACTTCAACGCAAATACGAGGAACTTACGCAAATCCCTCATTTCGACGTTATTTTTTGCGCAATAACAAAATTATATTAAATATTATGATAAATGTCGCTGTTTTTGTAATTAGGTATATATCATTTGGATTATTCAACATTTTATGATAATTGCCAATTTTAAGTTTTCGGAAAAAATAATAGTAGTATGTTGTTTTTATAGAAATTACGTAAGCGTCATTTATCCCAAATTAGCGTCTACTGACCACTCGTTTGTGGTTTAATCATATCTCTACCTCTCTGGATATTTTAAATATCCCTCATTACGAGAAGTTGTGAAGTTGCTTGAAACGAAATCGCCAGGTAGGCTGCCTACCTGCATTTCAGCAGTAATCCCTCTTAACAATAAAATGAGCATCTAAAATACTTAGAAACCCACTTGCTGTCCTTCAGTCCGATAAAAATCTAAGCAATCTCTCTTTATCCTCCTCAGTTACAAAAGGAACCACACACACAGTTCGCTTTTGACAAAAACCAGGTAAAAATTCTCAGGTACTGTGGGAATTATCCAGTGGCGTAGGTAGCTGGGGAAAGGGCCGGGGGCTCTAAGCAATATTATTTTTTATCAAAAGATAAAATACAAATTTAAATTGGTTTTTTCAAGAATGAACGCTATTAAATCACAAATGAAAATAATTAAAGCATTATAAATAAATACGAAATAAAAAACAATAAGTTATACATTATTTATTATACAGAACTGTGAATATTTTGAGGACTACTCCAATAATACGGGAACCTTCAGGACCCTTTAGTTTTCCAAGTTATGCCTTGTTTAAGTTGGACAGAGGGGGAAAATCAATGGAAAAGGAAACTTTGAGATTTAAATTTAGCCCTGGATTGATTTTCTTCCTCTGTCGAACTTTCAGAAAGTATAATTCAAAGAATTAAAAATTACTGACATCGAAGTGGTCCTTGCAATTTTCATAGTACACTGTACATTATTAAAAATGGTATTATTGGTGAGAAGGATTCGGGGAATACCCTAATAACATTTTGATATGATCGGTTTGATAGGGATATTAACACATTAAAAAATACTAGTTTATTCTGTATTTTAATAATTAAATCAATCAAATAGTCCAATCTGTTTTTTTGTACTTTTAATTTGTTTGTTTTTTTCGAAAATTACACGTGTGTCAACGTGTTTATTTGAACTTTTTGATAGTTGTGCTGCTGCTCTGAGTGAGTTTAATAGTGACAAAATTATTAAAATATCAAATATTTTGAAAATTATGACATTTCATGCAGTCATTTTTCACGCGAATGCTGTAAATTTTTGCTCCCGGTAATTCATAAAATCGTAAAAAATTCTCTCAGCTAATTTATGGGAATTATTATTTCTCAATAAGTTAGGGTTTGGTTTGGACAAGGTCCCTTAGGATATTTACGCCATTGGAATCACTTCGTTGTATTAAAACAATTTTTCAACCGAAAAAAAAAGAAACGTATTTCTGGCAGCCCTTTAAAAGTTCCTCAGCAAATTGAGAAACTCCCAAAACCGTGGAGTCATCCGTCATATTGGATTCAGGGAATTCATCTCCATAACCGTCAGTTGGTGTGGACCAGAAATCCTCCGCCTCGCCGTCTTTTTGGTACGCGGTTTTTCTCAGGGGGCGAAGCGCTAAGGAGCGCTAAGGAGTGCTAAGGAGCGCCCCGCCCGCTCTAATTGGAATTAGCAAAACAAATGTAATGCGCCCCCTTCGGATCCGGTGAGTGTCTCGCGTTTATCCGGTGACCGATCGCGGTCCGGCCCTCGGGCTTGAGACCCCAGCGCGAGTTGACACACAGATTCACGTGACGGTAATTAATAAAATCGTGTGTGTAATTCACGGGTTTTTAGTTTTTCCAGAGCAGCCGCCCAGCCAGTTTCTGTTTTTGTCGCGCCCCCTGCCGTGGCGCGCTTTCAGTGCCAACAGAAGTCGAAGGAGGAAAAACAAAAGTCCAAGAAATTGAGGACGACGGCTGAAACTTGGCTGAAACGCACGAAAAATAAAATTACGAAGAGGATGAAATCGTTTTGCTGGTTTTGCTCGGCTTTTTTTTGTGTCGCAGAGACGGGGGCCGCGCGGCGGTGAGCTGTCGCGTCATCGGAGACCGAGCCGAGGGATAATAAGAAAAGAATTCACACAGGATGTGAAGGTTGCTCCTCTGGCCTCCCTGGGAAAGGGATGGCGGCCGAAAAAAAAAAACAAAAAACCCGCACGAATTAAGAGCGAGACAAAAATCATTTAGGGGCTCATTACAGAGAAGAAATGACAAATCTACATCGCGACTCCACGTGGAGTCCCCCTGATAGATTTTCCCGGCCAGCTTGCAGTTTCGCTCGGAGGCGAGAGCGAGCCGGCTGCGGAATCGGTCGTCTTGCTTTAATTAAGTGGTTTCACAAGAACTCCTCTTTTTCGTTTTTTCCCTCGCTTTCAGCGTTTTTTTTTTTCTCTGTTTCGGCGGTGCATGTGCGCCCTGTTTATTCACAGCTTAAGTTTAGGACTTGGAACGTGTTTTTTTTTTGTTTCGTTTCGTTTCGTTTTCTATTTTATTTCTTTTTATTGTTGTATGCCTCTTTGTCCGCACCCGAACCGACCGTTCCGCTGGGTTTTCTTTCAGCTGAGGTCGGTCGGTTCGGCTGCCTGCGCTTCTTTTCACCGCCCAGTCTGTCGGCTACGGGCTGCAGGCTACAGGCTATGGCTCGGCTTGGGTTCGCCTGGTCTTGGTCTGGTTCGGTTCATGCCCATGCGGCTGCGGCCAGTCCCCTTGATTGGGTCCCCCACTCCGTCCTCTTCCCTTGCACACGCTGAGCGTTGCGGACGCGGCTAGAGGCTTAAGGCCTACGGCTCGCTCGGCCTCTGGTCGATCGAACGAAAGTCAACAGAAATTTCTGCTGGTCTCTTCGTAAACGCGGCAGCTAGCGGCTTGCAGCTCGCAGCTAGACAGCCGCTTGGCTTAATTCAGGCGTGCGATTATGTGCGTCATGTTCATCTGCCGCATGTTAAGCAGCGAAATGAGTGACACGGTCTTATTTTTATTTTATTTCTTTTTTGCGCACCGTAAACCCCCCGCCTGGCCTGCTTCCGTCGCAGCGAAGCGAGGCTTTTTCGCTTTAATGTTATGTTTTTTTGTTTTTTAGTTTTTTACTTTTTCCTCTCCATCCCAATCCCAAAGTTTATCGGCACAAAGGTGTGTATTACAGTTGTTGACTTCGAGGTGAACGGAGAAAGATTTTCTAGCGCGTTTTCTCCGCTTGTCCCTGGCTGGCGGGCGACTTCTGTGTGGCAGACGCTGACTTTTCGCTTTATGCGTGTGGCGTCAAGCAATCGATTGCCGACAATTTATTTTTAGAAGGGCAAATCAAGCGAGGTGTGGAAAAATTCGACAGGATGGGGGTAATGAGGATTTATTTTATTTATTTATTTTGTCATCACTTTAGACAATTTATGAGGGTCACTGCGGATCGTTAGCGGCTGCTGATGAAATTAGTAAAAATTTTGAGCGGTTATACATGTACATATCTAAGGGGAATAATTAAAAAATAGTAATATCTATCTTAAAACTATCACTTTGCGTGGTTTGTTAAAGCAAAAACATATTTGTACTTATAATAATAAGTTCAATGAATTGTTGAAAGAAATAAAAGTCGATTAAAATTATGTACAGTCGAATTCGAATATAACGACTTCATTTATAACGTCTAACCGTTTTTAGTGACGGAAATGCAAACTCGAGTTAGGTTGCATATAGACGTACTATGAAACGACTGCGGTTTAAGTAACCTATTTTGACAAGAAATTGTCCACTTAGATCGACGCGGAGTGTTTAACAAGATTAAATCACCTAGGCAACAAGTATTAATTATTCGCATTTAAATATAATCATATGAATTTACATGCGTAGAATGTGTCTAGTGCGAAATGTTTAATTCCCATTAAAGTTATTTTTTGTTTATTTTAATATGAATTTGTTTTATTTAAATAGAAATTCATTGAAATATGTATATTATTATTTCATAATTACAGTAATATTAATATAATTATGTGCATAAAAACAAGATTACTTAGCCTTGAGGGTCGTAATATGCTTTAAAGAAATAAAAACTTACAAAATGTATATAAATTAGCAAAATAATTAACTAGAATAATAAAAGTTGCTGTATACATATACATACATTTTTATTGGTAATAAAAAAACAAAATTCAAATAAATATGAGAATAAAACCTACTGAACCATCTCCAGTATTTTGTAATTAACAATTACATGCTTTAATTTTTGGAATAATTGTAGAATTATGCGATTTGGCACATTTTAGTATAATAAATTTGACACACAGGTCTCCTCAACAGCTAATTAAGAAATTGATTGTTAGGACGAATTTAGCATTTAAAGAAGTTCAACTTTTCTTTACAAAAAGGACACTTTTTTCATGTAAATGGAGATCGGCGGAGGAATTATTTAGAAGAACATGTTAGAGGACGACAGTTCTTTGTTCTATGATGGACAGCTGTCAAAACTGTTAGTATTTAATTTAGTATTTGTTTTAATGTTAAAATGCTAATAGTCAAAATCAGAAGGCCTTTTGCGCTTGACACACAATCACTTAATTGTCATTTACTGTTGAATTTTAATTAAGGTCTGTTGTCTGTTGAAGGTATTAAAAATCAAAACTATTTATAAATTTTTTTTATCTATCACGCCCACTTCTTATTATTTCTTAAGAAAGATCTATAATTCATCTTCTTCCGCTAAAAATAATTTATATGATGTCGTAAAATCTCTAAAAGACCGTATACTATCGTATTTAAGAGCTACTAATTATTTAAATTTGTGCATTCCGATCTTCCAGATCCATTCACTGAAATATTCAAAAAATTTAACATTTCTCCAATTCTCTCACTCAGCGCCATCAAATAACAAATCGTTTCCCCGAAACTAAAAGCAAACCATGCATCGCCTAGAAGTTTTACCGAGATTAATTGAAACGCGCCGTTTAATTTATTACACGGCTAATTGCCAACATTTCCACTTATGAGCGTTCCCGAAGCAAAACGAAGAAAAGATTTGGACAGCTCATGCTGAGAGCAGCCAGCTAACCGCAGCTCCCCCAGGGTGGGTACGGGCACCACCAGAACGAAATGTTTCCCTCTGGATTATTGTACAAAAGGCTGGATTGTCGGGACTCCTAGGGTCGCAGGGGGGGGGGGGGGGGGGGAGAGGGAAATGCGGCTTTTCACAAAGCAGAAGCAGGCAGGCAATGAACGCGTCCCGAAGCGAAACGCGCGATTTGAGAGGAGGCGACCCAAAGAACTCCCGACGATGACGCGACACCCGATCCCGTGACGGTTGCACTGCACATCCACCGGGCGCTTTGTGAGTCCCGGAAGGCACGGACCGACGTGTAAAATTTAATTGATGAATTCGCCGTTGTCGTCGTCGCAGTCGCAGTCGCAGTCGCGCAACGTTTCCCGGTGTTGTCTCAGCGCTCTTTTAAGCGGTTTTTTTGAGTCGTTTCAAAACGGGCGCCTCGCCTCCATCATGCAATCAGAGCCAGATAATCGTTGGGGCGATGGCTAGAAAACGGCTTATTCCCTCACTGGTTTATATTCGGTATAATAAAAGAAAAAAGAAAAATGAATAAAAGAAACAATAAAAAAAATTCACCGAAGCTATATAATTTTAGAGCAGTGGCCGCCTTCGTGCCACAAAAACCACTTTCCGCTTCAAATTTAACAATTCAGCCGCATTCCGGGAAGTTTGTGTGGATCTTGCGAAAAAGAAATCACCACGCCACACCATCCACACAGGCAACGAAATTGGTGTGATGAGTAAGCATAAATCGGCTTATCTTGAAGATCTTCGCACGTAATTTGTCTACAGCGGACGTAGCCATTAGCTGCTGAATTTCTCGACGACTGCGGTTATTGTGAGAATTCCCCCGTCTTCCCTCTGGACGCTAAAACAATTTTCCTTGTTTCTTTACCCCGATTCCGTCTCCTTATCCCGGACTGCACGGAATTGCAGGGAATTGAACAATTTGAATGGAGACCACTGCTCCGTGAGTAGGAGGTGCGCGCGCATGCGTGAAGTGATTAAATTATCGAAATTGAGCCCATCCACACGAGAAAATTGATATGAAACAAAACAAAAAAAAAAGCAAAATAAATAAATAAAATAAAAATGAATGAAAAACGAGAAACAAAGCAAATTACGCCTCTCACGAAAGACGCTTGCTTTTCCGCTTCCCTGGCTAAATTCGTTTTATGATCTGTTTGCACGTTTAGGCGCTTTTTTTTCGCCCCCCCTCGCCGCCGACAAAAGCAACCGGCGTCGGTGAATTTGTTTTTCTCGTCACTTTTTTGGACGGTGCCGAGTAATTTTCTGAATAATTTATGAGAGGAGGTTTCTTATTTTATTTTTATTTTTTTGCTTTAGGAAAAGGAGCCGAATACTTTCTTTTTATTGCGTGTGGGTGGGTGGTTTATATTCGGCCTTGAGGTCACTGTAAAATTTGCATCTGGGAGCAATTTAGGCCCCTTGTTATAGGCAACCAGATGTTTCAACGCCCCCTATAAATAGCCAGTCGAACGATGGGTGATCGCATCAAGAATTATTGAACATTTTCCTGAAACTATTTCATTTATATTCCACTTCCGTCTATGCTTGCCAAATTGGCTAAATTATCAGGTTGCATCGGAAGTAGAACTTATGATATATTAATAATTATCTCCTCCATATTTTAGTTGTTATAACTTTCTTCCGCCCTGCTTTGAAAATTGTTGGTCAATTTCTATGAGGTAGCGCCACAAATTACATATATAGTGGATCTAGATATCAAAATTTTATTTAATTGCAGGTATTTGAAATTGTTTTCATAAATATTATATATTTTTGCGTTTTTGCTGCACATTATCTGAATGTATTTTTAATGTAACACTAAATCCTGTTTAAATTGTAGAAGACACACCCAAAATGTGAAAAGACGAGTGTATCCCACTTCTGATGTAGATATTCGTTTCCATTAGTAGGGTTTAAGTACCTTTTCTAATTTATCTTCCTTTTTTTTCGGGAATCATTTGCTCGCCTCTCCGATTTCTTGCCTTCGATTCGATAACTGCCTTGTGGTTTGTTTCGTTCTCCTTCTTAGTCGTAATGAAATATGATGCCTCTAGCTGCAAAAGGTTTAATTAAAAAAAAGGAAAATTGGGGGAGGGAGGCGGCGGAAAAAAAAATCCAGAATCGAATCGTGAACATGAACGTCATTCGCTAAGTGATTAAATATTGATCCAAATCGAGTGGAATGAAATGGAAAGAAAATTTCCCGCGGGTGAGACAGCGTGATCGGGGGGAAAGGTATGGGGGGACGAAATAGTGTTCTGTTGCGGCTGACGTGTAGGGGTTTTAGGGGATGCATGGCAGAGAAATTCGCCATGAATCCCATCCGACGAAAATTGCAGCGATTTAATCCGACCACATCCTGCATAAGCAACAAATCCCTACCGAAATGCGGGGAGACGGATATATGGATGGATGGATGGCGAGTGTGAGCCTCCCCCCCGTCCCCGAAAACACATCATCCCCTATTTGTCCTATCAATCAGCTGCTGTGTGCGCTACACCGGCAATTACCACCATCCAGACGTGTGAGGTGTGGGGCGAAAGGGGAGAAAGGAACGAAAATACCTGTGTACCCACCTGCATGTGACGCACACCCTCTCCAGGACTCACCCGCACATCATCATTATCATCGTCGTCGGCGTCGTCGTCGTCGTCATCATCATCGTCATCATCGTCATCATGAGCCAGGCGAAGAGTCTAATGCAGCTAATTTAGTCCTTGTACTCTGGCGCACAACCCCCCGCACGACCCCGTACAACCCCCTTAGCCCTAACTCTCTTATTTGAGCGATTCCTTTGCCTGACGCTTTCCTAGTGGGGGCGGCGCCACCTCCTCGCACTTCGTAAACCACTCCAGAGGGAACTGACTGGCGTGGCGTGCCCTAACCCCTAACTCGATGTTGGCCCGACGGGTTCATGCTCTGAAATGTGCCAGAATTTGGGCTAGGTGCGCTCTGGAGGATAACGGAAGGTTTGGTCGGTGCGGCCTGGGCTCCACAGAGGGTTGAGTTGGTTAAAAGGGGGTATGTAGGGGGTGGGGGGCAGAGGAAGTGAGGCATTCGAGTAACCAAATCTTGGCAAGGCCAAAATCGAAATCCGGTGAAGCGTGAACATGAAGAGCCCCTCGCAGATATCGTTTGGTCCTGCTGCTGGGGTGGGCGGTATAATTGGGGGGTGGTGGTGGTGATGGAACCGGTGTGACGGTAGATGGCGCACAGAGTGTGTGATTGTATACAGTGCCGACGCTACCGGAAAATTCATCGGAAAAGCTCAGTCATGTAAGAGGAAAATTGCGGGAAGGGGGCGGGATCCAGTGATAGAGAAGGATAAGGAAAAAGAGGTAGAATGGGTTTTGGAGAGGGTTACGAAATTTTGGACCAGCGGGATCTTCTATGTAAACTCCGTTGTATTTAGCGACGAATGCTTAAGGAACCGGCAGTGCAAGGACTGAGATTCCGGTGAACTGGAAAGGAACCAGAGAGGAGATTATAACTGGATGTGGGGGCTAGGGGTGGCGATGGGAATGAAGACACTAATCATTTTCTAACCTCAGAATCTGTTTGATACACGGATAAATGCCTTTCTCTGGTTTTGTGTTACACAGCTCGTTTGTCGGCATTTGGGGGGCTGGGGGTGGCATCGGAAGAAGGAGATTGCTCTGTGGGAAAAAGGATGAGGACACGCGGAGGAGGCGACGGCGGCGACGACGACGACGATGACTATACATCGTTCGGCTCGTTTGTTTGTTGTTGGCGGCAAACGACGATGGTGGCGCTGCTGCTGCTGGTGGTGGCTGTTATATTCGGATGCGAGCGAAGTGTGGCTCTTTGTGCAACGGTTGATCTCATGAAGATGCCGCCACCGTCGCCGCCAACAACGATGGCAACGCCGTCTATAGGACGCTACACGAAACGACGGAAACAGCTCCACTCGGATGTGCTATGTATTGTGCACTCATCCCGAACTATTCCTGCGGTGATGATGATGACATCGAACATGTGGAGAAGAAGATCCTGTGCTCTCCTGCTAACGATGATACGGGTGCAGGATAAATAGGTTGGCAGCTGCTAGGCAGTCTGGGATTGCGGAATACCTGCCACTCACTAGGGGACCGAGTGGGGGATTTTTGGGGAAGAGGAAACTTCCGATATGAAAATTGAATGCCTCGGGTGAGGTTTAACCAGCTTATGGGAGAAGCCTCGGATAATAGGGACGCTGGTGGGTGCCTGTTTCGAAGATTTCCTTTCAAGTTGGCTAGTTATATTGCGAAGAAGCGAGTGGGGAGGGTGCTTGGTTATTCGTCCTTATAATATGCGTTTATCGAACAGCTCGTTCTACTACAAAAACTGTTTGACCAACTTGACAAAGGCAGTAGTAATAGGAAAGCGAATTGGATTCGCATACTGTTAAAATATTTATTTTGAACAAAATTGAGTTCATTGAAAATATTATTTTTGGGTGAAAGATGTTTTCATATAAAAAGGTTTTCTTAATCTGAACGAAAAGAGTAATAAAGTTTAGATGGGATATTCTTCTTTGGAAATTGTTAACAGCTCAATAAAACATGTGTTAGATAAAGGACAAAGGATTCATTGAAATCCTTTGAAACATCTGCAAGGTGCCCTTAGTATTTTTGTGGGTATTATATGAATATGTAATTTGAAGAAGTACAAGGAAATAAATTTCAGTCAGTCGATCTTAGATTTTCTTTGAGGAAAGACGGTGTCCATCTTTACAAGAGTTCAATTCGAGTTTAGTAAATCAGATTTTGTGAATATAATAAATTTTTTGAATAATCGTTTCCAATATATAGGGTACAATAAAAAAAGAAACATTGGAAGAAATCAAGATGTACTATTGTGCATAATAATGATGTTATGATTAGAAATTAATGTGTTATTTAAGAATCATCCATGATAAAATCAAAAATGATTTCTTAATGTAAAGAGTTAATTCGGTTAGGTACAGCCGTGATTCTTCTCTTGAGTAGTTTGTGCAAAAATATTCTACTCGTAATTTTGTGGACGAGAGTGTTAGTGGCATTGGCAATTCAATTCAAATGTATCCAACCTTTCTCCATCTCATAAAATCGAGGGAAACAATGGAGCTTGGGAACGGGGCCAACCTGGCTGAATGGGCAATAATTATAATCAGAAGTCGATTGGGTTTTCGTATATTTCTGATCAATTAGTTGTGATCGCGGCCGCGGAGCTCCGATCCGTCTAGTGGGGAACACACAAGCCGTCGAGGTGGCTGTCTTCCGACTCCAATTAGTCACATATATTGCCCAGAAGATATTTTATTAATTTGAATATCAATGGGAGAGCTGATTTCAATTTAAATTAATGCAAAAGATGTAACAAAAAGGCGGGGAACGCCACATACTCCCGAGATTTTCTGCTTGCCAGGCGCGTTAACAGCCGCGCGCCGCCGCCGCCGGCCATTCGCCACCCGAGCCGACAGACACCGCCACCGTCGCCGATAAATGCTTTTGCGTGGCGAATGTCAACGACTCCTCGAGACAACTCGCGGATACGAGAAGAATTATTGCGGGCCGGCTGGTGGCGTCGTGTCGCGACCACTCGTCGTCCGCAGCCGTCACATAGGGCAGCCAGCCGCCACCGCCACCGCCGCCGCCGACGCCGCCAGCCGCCAGCCACCAGCCACCGCAGCCGCCGCCACCGCCACCTACAAAGCCTCCGAGATTCTTTCTTTACATGGGGCAGGCCCAATTGGCCTTTTGATATGTTACTCTTGTGTTTTCGACGGTGTTCGGAATTTAAATGAATGGCAGGGGTAATTAATTGATTTCGCGCGCATAATAAAGTATCGAGTGTCACTTGGCTCGCATGCCGTTTCGCGCCGGCCCATACCTGCCGAAACGGTCTCATGATGTCTTTCAGTGCGATTTCCCGCGGGCTTGTGGCTTGCGGAAAAAATATTAAATTTCTGCGATCAGCTTAAGCTGGTGTAAGAGTTCGTGACTTGAAAGTGGCTGCTCTGTGTGGGAATATTCTTCGGGAAATCAATTAATTTTGTAACGCGTTTGAAAAATTTACGTCATTTTGTGATGGTTTACACTTGTTCTTACGATAGAGTGGCATGTATTTGAACGGATTAACGGTTTTGGTTTCTTCTTCTTTTTTTTTTTTTTTCTTTTTTTTTTTTTGTAGTAGTACCTAAGCTGGAAAAATGGCTTCCAATTAGCTTTGTAATTGTCAAAAGTGGAAGCCATTAAAGAGGTGAAAAACTTGAAAATCGTCTATTTTAGCACAGTCAGCACGGAAAGAATTTTATTGTCGGAAACTTCACACGGAAATGTTTGTAACCAGTGGCGAGGTATAAAATCCATTGTTAGGAAGAATTTTTTTAAATTTTTTAAGTAAACAAAGGCTTGTCGGTTATACTTATTTTTTTTTTGTTTTACAGGAATTGCATTATTGAAAATTATCTCTCTGTATTTTTCTATAGTCTGTTTATAAACATACATATACAGTGGTTTACAAAAGTTTCCGTGCAAGTAATTCTTCCGAGACAAAATTATTAAATATTTTAAGAAATTTATTATAATTTCAACGAATATTGAACATCGACAAGATTTACAAGAAACATACAATTTTTCATTTTATTTCACATAACAAAATTAGCAATATTTAATTAGGTACGTAGACCACAAAAATTTTCATATACATACATATATTAATTACTTGCTTGTAAGAAAACTTTTGATTGATTCTTATGAACTTCCTTGTTTTAAATAAAATGAAATACTAAACGCCTTTAGAAAATGTTGACTTATGTTATGGGTTAGTCTATTCCTTTTTAAATTTTCTTCAATTCTTACAGAGTAAACGAGAACTTTTCACAGAAGTATTAAATGTACGAACACTTTTGTGGCCCACTGTGCATAAACAGTGAATGGATTTTTCAAATCTGTTTATAACTAATAGTTTCTCAAATACGGACTCTTTTAAATATCTTAACAACTATTTTTACTTACCATTTTTTAGTAAAGAAAACGTTTTTTTGAATTTTTAATAGGAGGCCATCGTTTTGAATACTATTTTCCCCAAAAACCCACAAGAGTTACCATAAACAATGGAACAAATTATCCCGCAACCAAGCGATGAGTACGCTAAATAAGTCGCACAATTAGGCAAACCGTATCCGCCCATAAAATAAATTAACGTCTGTACTGTTCCCCCTCCAACTTTCTCGCTGGGAATCGCCTTCCGTCACGTCGAGTCGGTGCCCTTTCGCCACCGAGACCCAGACCAACCGCTCTACCAACCCTATAACGAGAGAGGGAGTGAGATAGAGCAACAGAAAGAGATAGGGTAGTTTCGAGCAAAACAAGCGTAAGCGGCTGGCAATCACCCCCAACTACCCGCTTGGCAATTTCAAGAAAACTTTGAAAGCTTAAGTGAATTTGCGGCTTTCTTTGTTTGCTTTTTATCGTTATACGAATTTGTCCAACTGCCCCGAAAGTCCGCCCTAACACCCCCACCAAAAATTCTTCTCTTCAGCATGAAAATAAGAGGTGATCCAAAAACGCCACCCCTTTTTTCCGCCCTCATGGTGGGTGTTTAAAATAATTTGTGCTGCTAAGTCAGAGAAAAGCGACCCCTTTTGGTGTGCTGTTGAATAAAACACGTTTTCGGTTACACAAGGATGGGTGGGGAGGTAATTTACCCTTTGATGGTTGGGTGGGGGCAGGGAGGGGGGCGGCGGCAATTAATTGTTCGAAACCAAATCCGAGGTGAGAAGCTTTAAAAGCTTTTCTCATAAAATAACTGACCTTTCACATCATCCTCCTGTGTTTGGTGCTTACCCTACCGCTACTCGTCCGCTCGAGGATTCCTTCTCGAAAATTTTCTACCCTAAAAGTTGAGCGCGGTAGTGATGCCGAAGTGGTGGAGGGGGAGGCGGGGGGGGGGGGGTAGTTGAGACATTTTCAGGCAATCGACTCGAAATCACGTGGTGACCAACCATACCGAATAACCGCCCAAGCAACCACCGAAAACTTTAAGCTTCATGTGGTGCTGGTGATGGCATTTCTAACGATATAGGGTTCCTTATGCTACCCTCGAGCGGGTTAAGCAGTGTTGGAGGGGGGAGCATGAAATTGGCTCTTCTGCCTTACTGAATCCTTGGATCACGCCGGGTGAAACAATAAAGACGGCGGCAATGGGGCCACATTCGGGGCAGGGATCCAGCCACATAAAAGCACAGCGCACAGGAATGTTGTGCTAGGTGGAGGGGATTCGGAAGGAGGGAGAGACAAGGGAATGGCTTCCCTCCGAGATTTCAGAAACTTTTTGGCAAATTGTTGGGGCACTATCTAGCACTTCAGGGGCCGGTGTCCACCCTCCTCCCTCTTCCCGATGGTTGCGCCCGGGTGTGTTGGGTTTGGTTAATGTCGTTATTTCACCCGAGAAACTTCCGTCCCTCTTCTGGCGGGTGAAGAAAGATGAAGTTTGTGCCGTAGGCTGCCACTCGATGGGGCGGGCGCTTGCAGGGGTGTGTGCTAGCGATACGTACTTAACCGTGGCTTGACGGTGGTGGGTAGGGGTGTTGTTTAACGGAAGTTGGCGGAAGTCACTTTACAAGTTAACTTCGGTAAGTGGTGCTAATGACTTCAGTTATACTTTTTTCATGAATTTTAATGAGCTCCCAGCGGCGGTGAAAGGGGTGGTGATATCTCAATTTTCTGCATGAAATTCATTTTAGGGGGCAAACGTGCGTTATGACTTGTACACTTTAATTGTAACGGAATTGTTGACTTGTTTACGTTGCCATCAGGGTTAAATGAGATAAAGATAAACGATTTTGCGTCACTTTTCAACATTTTTTTTACCTTCTTCCCTTGGTATAATTTGGAAGGGCTGGTAAAGGTTATTTCTTAATTGCAGAGGTTGACTTTTTTTTGATGAATAGGTTTTGAAATGAGCAATTAAGAAAAGTTTTTTTAAAAAAAAAAACCTTTTATAATGGTGTTTTTATTATTTCAAATTTGGAAAATGGATTAAAATTGTTACAGTTTCAACATTTTTTGTGTAAATTACAGTATCATCAAAGACATCATTTCAAAGCGTTAGCTTTATCTAAACATGGTTAAAATTCGATTTCAAAGACCAAACAGACACCCCGATAAAGTTAAATAAAAGCGTTTAAAAAATATAATTTAATTTAATTAATAGTAATGCATTATGTGCCTACATATGCTTTAAATATTTAATACTTTTAACATTTTGCACTTGAATAATTTGTTAACTAAATCTTATTTTTCTTTCTTCTCTTTCAGGTGAGTAAATCGTTTCATTAATATGCCGTTCTCCGTAAGTACATTATGTATGTGTTATTTTATTATTAAGATTACCAAACAATTGAACTAAACCAGAAAGGAAGATTGTTATCTATAATGAGGTTAGGTCAGGACATATGGGTAAACAATATCAATTGGTGTATTATCGTCGCGCTTCTAAACATAATATTTCTATAAATTTATATCTGGTATTTTCTCTTCGGATTAATATAATCTACATATTATTTGATGGAAAGTGCAGATTGTAACTAATTTTTGCTGTTAGATTTAATATCCAAGCAGCTTGTTTAAAAGCTGAAATTTATTTGGATAAACAAGTCCTTATAGTAATGTTTGCATCTTTTAATAATCTATTCAAAATCCCTTTTGCTTGTATGTCCTACAAAATTCCATCATCTCACGACACAAAAGCTATTTCGTAAATCAAACTCAAAAATAATCAATCTCCTCCCAAAGTACTTAAACCAATTACTCAAAATACTTTGACATCATCTCTTCCTCTCCTCGCACATTTCTATTTCCCGTATTAAATGCTATTTAAATATAACACACAAACATAATCACACAGAAACCCACACATTTTCCCAACACCCACACGCCACAAAACGTCAGCACCGTCTGCGCCCTAACCAACTATCATTCCCTCAGGAATTTAAACTCGTCGCTCGCCGGTGCTGCCGCCTATAATTCGCTGCCCGTCGTCCCCTTGCCCCACCAAAATGTAAATTCAAGATAAATTCCTCCGATGGTAAAATTAAATAATTGGCGCCCCCAAAATAATTTCCGGCGCTTGTGCTCGTTTTCTACTTGTTATCAAATGGTTGGCTGGCTATCCATCGCCACCCTGTGCTCAATTCGACACTTGCTCCTGCCTTTCCTGCCCTTTGCCCCCCCCCGTACCTCTTTCCTTGAGTCCTGCCACTGCTCATCCTGAAGTTGTGCGCGTGCTGTTCACCATCAACACCGTCGCCCGCCTCATCATCATCATCGCCGACATCGTCGTCCTCGTCCTCGTCCTCGTCGGCGGCGTCGTCGTTGTTGTCGGTGGCGATGTGACGGTGGTGGCTTGGCAGGCAGCGGCAATGGCGGCGGCATCCTTAGTCCTTGGTGTGTAAAAGCCAGAAGAGAATCAAATTTGCTGCTTATTCATGCTCGTTCCATTCTGAACACACCCCCGGCCATCCGACCGTTATCGCCGCCACCTAAAGTACACAGGGACCCGAATCACCCGAGCCTCTGAATATAATTTTCGCAATTTCCTCTCGTAACTACCCTCCTCTGACGACTAAACTTCCCTTAAGAGAGTTCTCAGTTTCATCCGGTCTCTGCGTTTCCCGGCCCCCTCCGTCATCCACTCACCGTGTCCTGGCTGTCGTCCTCCTGCTGCGGGGCTTTTCCTTTTTCTACTTCTTTTCACTTGCAGTCAATTACTCCTTCCAATATGGCATTATATTCCTGACCCGATGGAACCTAGTTTTTCTTTTTCTTTTTTCAGCCAACCATTGATCTCCCTCGTCCTTGGCTGCTCGCCGCACCCGTCCCCAGCCGCCCATTGTTATGTACCCAGGTCACCGCCGCCCCTGCCCCATTGTCCGACCCGCAGCTTACCCGCCACTGCCTCGACCCCCCCCTCCCCCTTACCTGAAGGCAGCAGCGGTTTATACCCAAAAACTACTGTTCCCATGGCTGCCCAGCCTCGAAGTGGTAGTGGCTGTTCACTGCTTAACTTCGGTCCGTTTGTTGATGATGTCTTGTTTGTGTCTCCCTGATCCTCCGGGAGCTCCGGTATCCTTTTCCACTTGGATTGGCGCCCACACTTGGCCGCACACAGGAAAAAAAGCTGTGGGTGCCAAAAGAAATTGTCACTAATACAAGAGAAACAGTTGCGGGGTCATTTGGGTTTTGAGCTTGTTTTCTTCTTGTTTTGCCCAATCCCTCCTCCTTCCACCACTTGCAAATAGAGAGAAGTGGGGATAAGATGGGTTTTGAGTCTGTGCAGAAAATGTTGGTGGGGACAATGAAGAAGAAAAAGAAGGGCACAATTTTGAGATGGGATGGAGCTTTTGCGTATATTGGGATAACATCAGAACTGTTCCGTCAGCCGAAGAGTTCGGATGGGAACAGTTTTAAGATGGGAGTCATGTGCCTCCTTTTGTTTATTTCTTTTTATGGGGTTCGTTTTCTAGGACGGTTTAAATCGAAATGAAGTCTCCGGAGGTAGGAAAGCAGTAGAAAGGGTTTTATGTTTTAGGAAGGTTTGCATGTCAGTTGTCAATCTTTACCGTAGATATTTATTGTATTATAGATTAAGGCTATGTGCCAAACCGCCTAAATGCTGAATAAATTTGTATTGGTAATGTAGCTGAAAGTGAAATTAGGCAAAACATTCAGTCGTTATTTTTATTTGGTCTGTCATGTATTAAAAAAAGTCAATTATAATAAAATTATTGCAAATTTACGTCTATGGTAGATTTTTACCTTGAGTTTATCGAAGTCACTTTTTACGTATAGTGAAATTGCTTCTTGTGTCAAATAAGATTGAAATCATATGTTAAAATGTTTGCTATTTAGCAAAAGAAGAAGACACATTAGCGAACGCGAAAATGTGATAAATAGAAATATAACCAAATTTAGACAAAATTTAAGCTTAATTTGGGCACACAGCCTAAATATCTCGGAAGTCGGAAGTAAAACAATTTGTTTTTTCGAAATTTTTTTCCTGATTTGGGATCGAATGGTGTGACTCTTCGAGCTATCCTTTAATGTTCAGAATATTTGATACATATTTGAATAACTAATACAGCTATATGTATAATACTACAGTTTGTTTTTTTAAAAATAGGTCCAATAATTTAAAAAATATATGTAGTGGGTCATGGAAGTTTTTGTACATTTAATGCTTCTATTAAAAGCTCTCGTTTACCCTGAAAGAATTGGTAAAAATTTAAAAAGCAATGGACTAATTTATAACATACCACAACATTTATTAAAGGTCTACAATATTTCATTTTATTTAAAACAAGAAAATTAATAAGAATCAATCACAAAAATTTTCGTACAAGCAAGTAATTAATACACGAAAACTTGTGTGATTCTTGTAATTAAATATTGTTGATTTGGTTGTTTGAAATAAGATGAAAAATTGTATGTTTCTTGTAAATATTGTCTTATGTTACATATTCGTGTATATTTAATTTTTGTAATTTCCATGAATGGTCTAAAATATAAATGATAAGTTTTTCTTGAAAGTATTAACTTTACGAAAACTTTTTTGGGTCACTGTGTATCCATCTACTTAGTATTGAAAAAGAAATATTGACTATCCAGTTCTTACAATGTACTTTTTGTGTGCTACTTATTAAATGTTACTTTACCTGAAAATTTGGAATGTCTTATAATACATAGTAAGAATCTTGAACGTCTCGAAGGTAGCACTTATGTATATGAAAACCCATTTGACCTCTGTACACAACAAGTTCTGGCTACAAATTTTAGTGTTAAAGTACCGCCCTGTTTTTGGTTTTCGAGGCTTAAATTTTTCACATCAATACGTCCGAAGTTTCGAACTCCTCCAATAAGGTTTTATGTTCTGGTTCTGCATATGTCGGGTAAATTTCCCTATGGTGGCATGCCCCGACGGCTAGGTTCGGCGCTGTTACTACATCTTGCATCAGTGCCACATTGTAAATTCAGAGGCACCTATAGCCTTACCCAACAGTGGCTATAAACATTTCGAATGTTGTTCAATGTTGTTCGTTTTTCCCCCGCCCTTTGAGCTCCATCTTTCGTGCATCGTGCAGGCGATACCAATTCCAGAACCACCCGGCCACCCACCACCCACCACCCGCCATCGTCCTGGTTTGTTGGCGCGGCGTATGAAATATTCTTTCCGCCTGGCATCAGTGCCGTCGGCAAAGGTACCGCTTATTGATCTGCCTGCCACTGGTGTGCCCTGTGCCCTGTTCCCTGTGCCCTTGTACAAACAGATTGGAATATTGAAATATTGCAACAACATACAGAAAAAGAAGAAAAAATAAATCCATGCTGAATAAAAAGAAAACTTGAAAAAACCATCCAGGGAAAAAATACGAAAAAAACTTGCGGCGCTCACCGCCCAGAACCCCAAACGAAAAGAAAAATTCCCCGGGGCTGCAGCCAGGCAGAGGCAGGCAGGCAGCAGAATCACCGCATTTACATGACGGCAGCGGGAGCAGAAGTGCACTCGGCCCCCCCCCAGTTGGGTGGGGGTGCCTCCCTTTCCGGGACCACCTTATATTCTTTCGTCCTTTACGGCACCGTAGTGTTTAACACCAACTGTTGGTATGGAGGTGGCCAACATGAAAACTGACTAGCGGCCACCCTCACACCTGTCCTGGTGCCTGCTCCTGGTGAATTTAGTGACAAGGGAATCCTCGTCGCAGGAATTTTGATGTGAAAATTCTCGGTTACTTTGCTATGGCACGTTTTACACTGCCGGTCGTCCCATCTGCCGGGCGGTGGCATGAGATCCTAGTACTTTTTACTTGTCACTTTTGGGATCTAGTGAAATCCTCACGCCTCCCCACCCCAAACCAACAACCGACGTCTCTTCTGTTGATGGGTTCCGACCCATGGGAACGAAATGCGGAGGTGCAAGGTGCAACTAAGACCTACCATCGCCCCCCCCCCCCCCAAATCCCCCCTCACACCTTCTATTTTGATACCATTGTAAGGATCTAGGGGTAGGGGTAGACACAGAAGTGGGGGGTTTTGTTCACGCTGAAATTGAAAAGTAAACTGGTAAAGAAAAAAAAGCAGGCCACACGGTACGCGGGGGTGGCACAGTATCCCAGTCATCTAGGGTAAAAAAAAAAACCGTGGGTTGATATGCTGCGGTCCAGGGTGGGGATATGAGAGGGAGATGTATCCAAAATCGAATCGAACCGAGGAATTTTTCATGTTTTCAGTTTTGTTTTGGTCGGCTGCTTTTTTGTTTTATCCCTTTGTATCACCCCCTCTCTCCGTCCTCTGCGTGTTCTGTTTCTGTTTGGATTTTTATCAGCAACAATTTCGAGGGGTGGGGGGAGGGATTGGTTGAAAAATGAGTGGGAGACTATACCGCCGACGTGTGCATGCAACGAACCCCAAAGGTGGAGTCACAGAACCCCAATTGCCGTTCCAGGGTGTGTAGGCTAGCCGTCGGGGGAGGGGGTTGGGCAGGAGATTATGGCGGAAATGGGAAAAATATGATATTGAAACAGTTTTTCTCAAACGGGCGCGCTATTTTTGAACAAGTTTTTTGTATTCGTGTTGTGATGGTGTTTTTCTCGATTTTTATCTTTTCTGGTTCCCCCTTCCCACATTTTAGCATCCGCTTTTATGCGATATCCTTGTGGTGTGGGGTGGGAATGGGGAGGAGAGTTTCTGGTGGATGGAGAAGTGCCACATCGGCTGCTTTGTGGTTTATTTTGCATGTGTGGCTGTGAATTTGGGAATTTGAATTTATTCAATTTTTCCATCCGATCGATGAACGGTAAAATATATTTATGGGCGGGCGATGGCGTTTTCAACAGTTTTCACGTGGAAAGAAGACATCGAAGGGCTAACCGATATATTCCGATTATCTTGGGAATATATTTTTTTTCCAATTATTAAAAGCAATTTGGACGATGAATGAATGGGAAGGGAATATTGGTTTAATTGGAAATTTCTGTTTACTTTAGGGCTGTAATCGGTCGAAGTATCTGTTCATTTAAAATACATACAAAGAATACACAGTCACATCTTGGGTTTATTTTAAGAGGTAAATAATATAAAAATTATATTTTTGAGACAACTGCACTGAATTGTAATTTGTCAGTTCTAATTATGTAATTATCTTAAGCGTGGTCTCCATGTATTACTTTGTTAGTATGATCTGACTGTCAAATCAGAATGACACAAATGATATTTCTAAATCCTATTCAAACTTTTGCTCAATTTGCAGCGCGGTTTCCTCGAAATCGTCATGGAGAAAGAACTGTTGGGGACGATAATTGCACACTAAATATTGCAAAACTAAAGAGTAATAAATATTTCTTCGTTTACCGAGGTACCGAGAGTAGTTTTTGAAGAGAAAGAAATTTTTTTATGTAAATCTTTCAAATTTGTCTGCAATTTTCTTTGTACACAAAGCTCCAGCCCATTAGTCTTTACAAGTTTGTCAACCCTCATTTAGGTCATATAAAACATTCCAACTTACTGTCCACATGTAATGTTTTGTTGACAAATCTGACATGTTCATGCAAGACTGACGACAAAGCATTAAGTGTAGACCAGGATTTAGTTAATTTGAGACAAAATTTAACTTCTGGATAATTTGAAATAAAGGGCCAAAGTTCTTTTCGTCAGACCTTGAAATTAATCAATTTTAACTCTTTATCGAGTGTCTAAAAGGTATACTTTCCAATTGTCAAAGTGCCCCTGTAATTTTCTTTCGATCCTTAAGGATATATACCCCCTTACATCGGTTAAAATTAAATTGGTATTCGCTAATCGACTGCTTGTAACGCCCTCACAAAATGCGCTAAGAAGTATCGAGACGCCGTTCTGTCTGCCTGACAAACCACGCGACGATGACGACGACGACGATGGCAAGTTTCTCTTCTTCTTTCCGAAAAATTCCAATTCATTATCGCGCGCCACTGCTGTTTTCACAAAAGATGGGACAGGTGTGAGTGTGGGCGTAGTGGAGCCTTTTGCTTCTAATTGCGCAATTTCGTTCTCCCGTTCTCGTTCCGTAATTGCCTTACCGCTACCATTTATCTACATCCATCTGCCGGCACGTAACAATAGATCGCCTGTGTGCGGTTTCAAAAGTTATTTGATACCTAACTGTTTGGGGCGCCTAACCTCAACAACAAGCAAGCTTCGTTTTTATTGTCATCGCTTAAAACTTCCGTTCATTGCCCGAAAACACCACCATCACGACAGCACCTCAGGGTCTCCCCATCCCCACCACCTCTGGACTTTCAGTCTCTAAAGGCCCACGGCCGAACAATGACACTCACTTAACGATGGCCGATTCACCATCCCTCATTATTGTTGCTATTTACCCAATTTTTCCTCTACCTTAACCTAACCTTCCATGCGCTTTATTCGGTGGTCTCTACTTCAAAAACCCTCCTCCTGGTGTCATCGTCACGTCTGCACCCCCCACCCCTCTTCGTGGGTAGGGTAGTGGCGTTCCCCCTCCCATTTCTACGCTCCACGCCGGAGGTACACACAGTCACGCAATCACATTTCACCGCTAAACGAGTGTGTAATTAACAAGGGTGCTGAATTCAGGACACCCGACCCGCCGCACCAGCAGTCCCCACCAAAAAAGGGCGCTGCTCCTGTATCATTTTCTAGTACCCGTTCCATATAATCCTTAGAATTTTAGGTGGGGGATGGCTCTCAAACGTTTCCCGGACGGACGATTCTTGGGGATGTGTTGACTTTGGAGGACTTAATATTTTTGGGGGGTTTTTGATGAATTGAAGGTTGATTTCGGAACGTACCCAACAGATGGGAAGCAGACACCCGAAGGAGGGTTTCGGCTAATTAAAAATGCTTCTATTGCGGCAAAAGGGGAGCCGGATTTTCCCCAGGAGGCATTTGTAATCCCTAAATGGTCTCAGGGCTTGTACGGAATGAAATGAAATCATTTTCGAGAGGGTTAATTAATTGTTTTTGTCTTTTTTCGATTTTAATAAAAGGTTGTTGGATGGATTTAGAAGGGATTATTTGAGCTGGGGTAACACAGGATTAAGATTCATGCTTGAGTGTTTATGAATTTTTTTTTGTTTGAAGTTGTAGACAGCAGAATGTATGTGATTTAATGAAATATCAGGTTCAGGTTTGGTAGTAATACTTAGGGTTTTGAAGGGGCTTGAAAAGAAAGATTAATTATTTTCGGATGTATTAAACAAGTAAAATAAACCTTTTTTATTATAGGTATGCTAGCTCTTATTATCCTTAATATTAACCATATGATTTTAGGCTTTTCTTGAATTCTTTTTTAATTGAAATTTACAACTTTTGGACTATTAGCTAACCCTATTTATATCCTTAAATCTTCATCTCTGGAACGACATGAGAATTTTAAAAACCGTCTCGTACAAAATCACTCAGCCTTCGAATATCAAAATGTCTTCCAAATCTCAAAATTTGAGCATATTCCCTTTCTTCCTTCTACCACCGAAAACCTTTATTGTTTACTGATAAAATCTTCAAGTGTCCTGAAAATATCCTTCTATAGAAATTAACCAATATACGAATACCCTCTAAAAACAGCCCCGCCTCCACCAGTTGTACATTCATCGACTCTAATGGGTGCGTGTTCATTAACTTCGGTCGAATTCAAATTATCTATGGTTGACAAAATTCTGGATTTCGTCGGGTATGCTGACCGGGAGTGTTTAGTATGCCCATGCACTTTCGGCCCCAGGTTCACTACATAACGGTATTCCAAAGGATAGTTGGCACTGTCCCGTCTACGTCTCGTTTCCTCTGCATATTGGATCGGTGTACCCGCTTCTCCCTATCAAATGTTCATGGTTAATTCTACGCTTATCTGGCTTCGATTCGAAATAACTGCAACGGTAACGCCACCAATCGAAAGATATAGGGTATTGTATTGGGCTGAGATTATGTGGTGTGGTCAAAGGTGCCGTTAGCTCATTTTAAGTGCGTGGGTTGGAGCAGGAGCGATACTGTTCCGAAAATTGTTAATCGAACCACTGGCACAGCTGTCGTAAGTGGAATGCGGGCGAAGTAAACAGGACGAAATATGGTCGTCTTCGAAATTTCCGTACTAGCAGACTAACATAGAATAGTACGTGCAGTTAGGGACTATTCCTGGAATAGACAAGCAGGGACAAAGGCGGCACGTAATCGCACCCTTTCTCTGGTGGAGCATAAGACAAATATACCCATCGACGTCCTTGCCCCCGGTCCAATCTCACGATCTGGCAAACATTCATTCTCTCAATTGCCACTGAGAAAGTCCTAAACCAAATAAAACCTCTGAATGGATTGGAGCAAGTCACTCCCTCCCCCAATGTTCACTCCCTTCTGTTCGTTCGGAGAGACACCGTTTGAATGGAACAATGTAGGTTGGGGGTGCTTATCTTGTCAAGGAAAGGGATGATGGTGTACGCTCTTCTTTATGTTTGAGACGAAGGGAAGAGATAGAGGGAAGGTCTTGGAACAGCAAACTGGGCAGCTGGGCAATGTAAACAATGAAACCTCCTCCGAAGGAGCTCATTCAGTTCCATATTAACCACTTAATCGCCTCAACAATTTAGACGTCAACAAAGTGTGCACGTTTATTCCCTGAACCTAGGGCATCAGCCCTGCGGGTGGGCGGGGGAAGGGGTGCCCGCTGGGGGGAATTAAGTAAAAGTAAACGAGCTCTGTTGTTGTTCCTGGGGGACATTGATAATGCCGAGATGGGCTTAAGTGAAATGCTAGGAAAAGGACTTTTTCGTCTGGCGTACTGCCAGTAATCCTTATTTGACAGACTTTGGGCCATTTATCTCCTTCATCTTGAGCAACACCTCTGGGACCAGCAGGCGTTCAATCAATTTTACCTCAATATATAAAGATGAATTTTATTTTTCGCCCCTCTGATATAATACAATAAGGATATTAGATCGGGGAAATGAATAGGGAAAATTGTCTATAACTAAAATATTGAAAAATGTATATATACACACATATATGTATATCTTAAAAACAGGTCGAGGTAGAATTTTCTTATTATTTTTCTCGGTTCTAGTAAGTCCTTTTTAATAAGATCTTATGTAATCAAACTCCTGTACCCTAGGACTAAAATTCAAAATTAAATTCAGCAATTACTAATTGTGTTCTTTTCTGCAAGCTATTAGAAGTAGAACAAAAACAGCGCAAAATAACGATTCAGTACACAATTTTTGTTCCGAGATCTCAATAGTCTTGTGAACTGACACATCTTTGACCTCAGCAGGCAACTCTTCATCATCTTTGTTTGAGGACGAGATGAGTCAAAAAAATTCGTTACATAGGAAATAGTAATCTGCGAAATATGCCGTTTAATTAATGGTGTAATTTTTTATTAAACATTTTGCTTTTTTAAAGCTATCAGCTCGATTTTACCTACCTGTCAGAAAATATCTTATTCAAAAATGTAGATGTAGCGTCGTTAGATTTCAGTAGAAAAACTAAGTGAACAGAACAAAAGGTTTTCAAAACACTTACCAAACAACAAATGCATGAGCTCTGGAACATGTGCATAAAAACCGCAGCTACTAATCCTCTGAAAGTTGGCTGCTGCACGCGCTAATAAATTTTTCATTTTACCTTCGACCTTTCTTCGAATGTCAGTGTAGGTGAATAAGCCAGTTTTATACGTTCTGCTGGAATTTTCATAGTTTTAGAATATTGTACGACACAATATCCTTATCTTAAAGTATCCTTAAATCTGAGCGCACATTGGCATTGACTTTTTCCATTGCTCGTAAAAATCGGAGGTCAGAAATTTGTGCGATTTACAAAAAAAGAAAGAAGTCATATTTGGGTTAATCCCTCGAGAACTAATTAGGGTTGCTCGGGGGGAAAATCATCAAATTAATCAAAAGATTCTGAGCGAATAATGAGCAGCCTTCCCTCATCTCCTGGGAGTTTAGTAATTTACTGTGTTTTGAAAGGGAAGTAGGATGTGCTATCCTCTCTGTCCTTGGTGCAAGAGCCTCTCCCCCATTTTCATTAAGTCAAACTGTATACTAGTAAAAACGCCGACAAATAATTAACTCAACCCGTGCAAGGACTAATCAAGGGGAGAGCAAATCAAATAGAACTAATAACAACCGACCATCACGTTCCTTGGTCTGCTCCCAGTTCCCATACCACCCACTCCCAAAGTGTAGTGCCGCCCCACACCCTTAATTCCTTCCGCCAAACCACACAAGTGAAGCGTACGAGAACTCCAATTCCAGAGGAGTCTCTAGATGATGATGATGATGGTGGTGATGCTGCTCGCCGACTTCTATACCACAATCATGCCCCCCTCGCTCCGTCGCAACCACTGCCTCTACGACCCTGAGTTACTTCCTGGCGGCGTTTACTCAACTAATTACTTCCTCAAAGATGCTGCTTTGGAGGCTTCTGTTAATTCCCGCTTTCCCCCCATTAATCTGAAAATAGGATGGAGGAGAGTAGTGGGATAACCCCTGAACCCCCCGAGGAAACTCATCCACTCAACTCACCCAGAACAGCAGCAACCGGTGTACGGGAAACTAAAGAAAATTTTCCCATCGTCGTAGTCGTCGTCGTCGTCATTGTCTACTTTGGGGGCTCAAGTGATACCTCAACCGGCGCGGCAGCGGCGAAGAGAGCTTGACGTCTCCTTGCATGCACCGCATCCATCCATCTATCCATCCAACCGTTAGCCCCCCCCCCCCCCCCCCTCCCAAATTCCATCCCCCTCCCGCCCTTGTTCCACTTCGCCTTGACGGCTTTGTTTTCTTCGCCGTATTTGTGTACATATCCCTGAAACAACTGTGGGTGGGTGTGTAAAACGGTACATGAGTACAAGAAAAACACGAGAAGTGGATTTTCCGAAAGAACGAGCTCCTGTCAGGGGGTGGCCAGTGGCATGGGTTGGCCGAGAGGGGGTCGAAAAGGGGTTTGGATATAGAAGTATAAAAAAGAAAGGAAAAAAATAGGGAAAAAGTTGTTTGTACCACTTTTATTGATTTAACTCGTGCTCCACGTAGCTGTGCGGTGTAACCCTAGCTTCCAGCATCCATCCATCCTTACAGCCCTTTGGCCAGGAACCTGGCCGCACTAGACCTCAGCTGTCCATTTCGTCCGGACATCCTCACGCCCTTCTTTTCATGTCTTCTCCTCACCCCATACCACCCTGGTTGTGCTTGCTCAACCGAACGTTCCACTGCCAGGAGATTTCCTATTTTTTTTTTTTAGATCGTCATACCTCTTCGTCGCGCTTCGCTGTGCCCTAGAACACTAGCACGATGGGTGGAGGGAATATTTTTTTTCTAGAAAAGCTTTACACCCCCTGTGAACATGGCCTTTTGTGTATTTTCCTTTTTCTCTTTTTATTTTTTATTTTTTGCTTTGCCTGCCATGTGCTGCTGGTGCGACGGCCCTTTCCCCATCTCCCCATCTCCCGTCTGATCCTCCGCCTTGGCTAACAAACGAAAAGAGCACCCTTCCCGCATATGTTGCCTGCCGTTGGCGTTGTGCTACCACACCGCCGCCGCCAACCACCACGACCTCCATCTCTGCCACCAGCACCGACGTAATTCGTTTCCAGAACCGCAGCTTCGGCGCCCGTTTTATCCCTCTCCGCTTCCCCATCCCTGTCCACAAAGTAGAAAGTCCCGGCACACGGACATGCGAAGATTATTGCAAATCCAGGTTTTGTATACTTCCATTAGGGGGTAAAGAGGTAAAGTGATGATAAGGGCTGAGACCGGGGCACATTTTTTTTTTATAATTTTATTTTTATTACCGCCCCAAGCTGTGCCGCTTGGGTGACGATGGTCATGCAGCGTATAGTTCGGATGGTTGGTGTCAGGTGTGGGGTTTTTCAAGTTTTCCCATTGCAGAAAGATTTTGATTGTTATTATAGGACGCTGTGGTATAACTTTGTCGCATCTAAAGTGGAACAGTAGTCCTTTTGAACTTTTTTTATCTATAGTAAAGGTTAGACTTTAAGTGCGTTCTTAGGGTTGTTGAATAAAAAAAGAAAGCTCTCCTGTTGCATGGGGCGTGACTTGTGGTGGTCAAGTTGTCGTTGCAGCTTGAAAAATGTTACAAATCTCCTTTCTATAGGGACGATTTACAGGCCACTGCGTTTTTTGCCAAAAAGGTAGAAATAATCTCAGTGGAATTAACAAATTACATGTTCGCCCGTAGAGTTCTAGAATATGGGATTAGGGCTAAAAGAATTGGAGAGAGGGGGGCGTCACTGACAACCCCTTACCTAAATTTATTGTCGGGTTAAAAGGACCAAAGCAAAAATTTTCAATTCAGCCGAGCGAGGGGGCCAGATAACATCGGGGTGGCTGAACAGCGCTAGATTTGCCATACCTGACTGGGTTCGGTTGGCAGGTTCGTTCGTTGGTTTGCTCTTGGCTGCTCTGGTACTGGTACCGTTTTCGGTGCACAGCTCACCTAGCAACATGCAAAAATTCCATCATCCCCCTGGCGCGCAGTAGATATAAAAAAAGGGTTTTTATTTTTTTTTATTTTTTACAAACGACGGAAAATAAAGGACAGCACCCGACGGGATCTATGCTGTATTCTGTGTGTCATTGCGCGCTGTTTTTGCCATTTCACGGGGCTTTCCTATTTTCATGTTTTTTGTTTTTTGTTTTGTTTCGGTGGCACTGTTGGTGCAAACTTTTTCGTTGAAGGGAACATCCTCGTTCGGAGACCTCCAGAGTACAGGGTGGGCATAGTGCTCCAGGCTGATGTTTCACCCTGTTTGGTTTTTTTTTGTTGTTGAAAAGACAAAAAATTTCATATTTTTTGAGGAATGCTACACTTTGTGAAATTTTTTCGCGACATTCCTGCAGGTCTTCCTCCTGGGATGAGTAGTTATTACTCATGTACTCTGTGGAGCTTAAAAAAATGTTGTTCACCCTCTGGACGTGCGCTTTGCATGTTCTAACAAGTTTGAGTTTGAAATAATAATTTAAGGGTACAGGGACTGTTGAAGCAATTCAAATTCGGGGTGTTAAAAAGTATATATAATGTATTGAAGTACTGTGAATATTTTTAGGTCCACTTCAATTCTTCGAGAACTTTTAGTTTTCCGAATCATGTTTTTTTAAATTGAACACAGGGGGGAAAATCAGTGGAAAAGGAAACTTTCAGATTTATATGTATTTAGCCCTGAATTGATTTTCCATCTCTATCGAACATAGAGAAATTTCGCGAAACATTGAAGTGGTCCTAAAAATATTCACATTACTGTAGGTATACAACTGTAAAAGGCCAGAAACTAAATCTTTTTTTTTTTATAAAGTTTTGTGTGCTGGGAAAGTGTTCTAAAAAGTGTTCATCTGTAAAAAATTTCACCCTATCAGAATTCACGCATCATTGAATTTGTCCATCAGCGGGGCTCAAATATTTTATATGACTCAGCCACATATGCAATCACACACAAGCTTCCCTTTTTTGCCGGAGGAATAATTTAAGCCAAAAGTCGACCCACCAGGCGAGCGGTCTCCACATGCCGTCGACCGAAGCTGGACCCCCCGTCTAGTCCGAGAAGGAGCCAGAAATCATTTCAAAAGCTTCCTCAAGAGCCCCTAAATCCGGAAAACATCCATCAAACGAAGGGATAATAACAAAACATTGAAATAGGGTGGGGGGACTGGGGGCGCCATCCCCGAAAAGAGAAATCAACCCGAACAACTTATCAGGGTCCGGATGTGGGGCCAGCTCTCGAACGGGTGAAATAACCCTCGGGAGGGGGAAGTGTTCAGGAGGGTGTGCAGCAGCCAGCCTCCGGCAGCATTACAGTTAGCTCGGCCGCTGCTGGGACGGATCCCAATTTGATTAAATGAAATTACCAACAATCAATCCATTGCACACTTGACTGATCGCTTAAAAGAAATGAATGACTGGTCCTGGGTTCTGTTCCATTTGGGGCATCCGTTTTGACCAATCAACCAGGCAACCAATCGACCACCACGCGAAGTGTTCTGTGCTCAATTCCACCCAACCGAGCAGATGTGTGATGGAGGGGGGCGAGGGTTGGAAAGGGTGCTAGCTGCTAGAAGCAGACCCATCGGTTTGCCATACCCCCACGATTCCCTTTTCCACCCTGCCTCCGGGGGGACTATCTCCTCCGTTTCGTCCTTTCCGAACTCTCGGATGGATCCACCATCAATTTGCCCCCAACCTCCCCACCCTGCACTCGTGGTTCATTTTGTCCTTTCGGTTATAAAACCCTCGTCAACCCATGACCGAGAAACCTCATCACTTGGCTAAACTACCTTTTGCGGACCTTTTTCAAGAGACATAGAACCAGAGGGGTTGAATGGGGGAGGGTTGGGACTGAGTCGGACGTTGAGTTGGACAATAAGATAGAAGGGCGAAATTAGGTGGGGGGGTAGCGGTTGTCGAAGAGGGAACGGGAAAAGGGGCATCCACTTTTCAGATTCATGACAGGCAGCAGTTTGCTACAAATGACCGGGACGATGACGATCGACTAGTGGAGCCCTCTAGGGTCTTTGGGGCGGCGTTTAGGGGCGAGTTTCGCCAGATCCCAAGATCCTTTATTCTACCCCTCTCTTCCTCCCCCACCCTTGAGAGATATATGGACCGAACATGATTTTCCCTTTTTGGCCTTTTCTCGCAAAAAACAAAAAAAAGAAACCATTTTTTTCTCGACCTTTTTTTTTTTCTTCCTTTCGTGATTAACCAACCCTCGTCCTTATAATTCTCCTATTTTCCTCCATAAATTTCCGCAGCAGCTTCTCTACAGAGGAGAGGGAAGGGGGTCAAGAGGGGGGAAAAGAGGGATGTCGGACCGAAACAAAAATTTCTTGTGTACAGACATTTCTATATCTCTGGCTGCGGCCCCGTCTGAGGACGACGTCTCCCCCTCTAGTGTTGAGGACACGTACTAGAAGTACTACAGGCGGTGGTGGCTGGCACCATCGACAGCGAGAAATGTGTCAAAACAATACAGCTAACGCCGGGCGCGAAAGACTGTTGATGAAGAGTGGGGTGAATCTGGGGTAAGGGTTAGAAAAAAGAAATAGTCGACTGTCGTCGTTGTCGCTGCTCTGAAAAAGAGCATCACTTTCAACAAAGCGTAAAAATCCGCCGCATTCAAGTCGCTTAGGAAAACAGCGCCTCAGTCAACTCCTCATTCCCGTCCCCTCCCTTTGCCCACTCTTCACCCATTGTCAAGTTACCGTCGTCATCTTGGGAGCATCAGCAGCAGCAAGAAACGAAAAAGCCCTTTTACCCGCTTCTTCACACAATCCCGGTTCCCGGCTCCAACCCTAATCGAAACGACAAGAAAAATAAAATAAAAAAAAGAGAACCTGAAGAAGTCGTAAAAGGAGGAATCACAGGAAGCGAAGTGGAAGGATCCGGCTGCTGCTGCCGGGAATAGAGGAGCAGGACAGGAGGAAGTTAGAGAGATGGTGCGGGGTGACAATGGGAATAATAGACCCGAAGGGGTGGCGCTTGGTGGTTTTGTTCAAATAAAGAAAAATTACTTGAACCAAACCCGACGGAAAGAGGGTGAAAAATAGATTTCATCTGTCTAGGGTGAGGCGCGTGGGCGTGGGTGGGGGGATGAATCCAGGGAAGGATACGGCCAGGATAAAAGGGGAGAAGAGGTTAGGTATCAGCTCGATGATTCCTGCTTTGGTTTTTATCATTTCAAGCAGAGGAAGAGAGCCGTCGCTCCATCCTGCGTCATTCCTCATCCGGGACCCCGACCCGTGGAGCCATTGGGGGCTTTATCTTATCGCCAGCTGAAATCGCTCCTTTTGTTGACCTCCCTTCCCCCTAGCCTCTCTAGGGGTATAGGGCTTTCGGGGCAATCCTACAGCCCGAGCACGTTGTTTTATCCCAGAAAACATAAATATGTTCCAGCAGGAACCTCCTGAGGGACTCACCCAATGATATCTGCATGGGTATGTGTATCCCTCAGTGGGCTAGACGTAATGCGGGGTGGTATCAGCTACCAGCAGAAATTTTTTTTCTTTTTTTACTGTCGTCTTTCCTTCCCGAGTTGCTCCAGGGCGGACTGACTAGCGCTCCCCCGCTCGCCCCGTCCCTGCTTGGCCACACGTGCACGTTGTTAAGGGGTGAAAATGATTTCCTTGGTGATAATTTCTGCGGTCGTTTCACTGTTGAATTGAGTCAAAGTGATGAGGGCGGAGGGACGAGAGCTGATTAAGATTTATTAGGGGCGCTTCTTGCTTGAGACCGTCTTTTAGACTCACCCTACAGAGTTTTGTTGGGGGTTTGTTTTTAATTTTGGAGCTTCTAAAGGCGCAAATTAAATGGAACGTTTTTTTTTTTCTAGAGGCGTCATCTGGGCTTCGGTATACTCTAGGGGGAGGTTTAGTCAAGAATCTTTTGTACTTAATCTTTAAAACTCCGGTTTTTGAGGAGAACATTTTAATTCCAATCTAAAAACAAAAGTTGGTGTACGAAGAAGGAAACGAGTGCCCATTATTTCGGCATAACTTAAGTTTGAGGAAGGTCTCTTCACGCATTTTGATGAAATTAAATAGGAGTATTTAATAGAAGTAAAAAAAGTAACAAATATGTTGAAAGTAACCAATATTTTGAAAGTAACATTATATAAAATTGTGCCATTTCGGTTTCAGCTCTGTCACTCTTAATTCCTTCACGCCCTGTGCTTGTGGTTCTTATACCCAAAAAAAAAAAAATGAAGAACGACCAAAAAAATGAAACGTAATACTTTACCACAAGATTCCACCCTTTTACCCTCCCGCACGGGTACACCTAACAACCAGTGAAGTCACGTGTATCATATTTGCGTCCTCAACATCTAAAATTAAATTATAAGGGCTGCAAACCCTCCTCCTCCTGCAGCGGTAGCTGAGGTGAAAAGATGAACAAATGAAAACAAATTTCCCTCGTTCTTGAATTTCCCCCCCTACACCCAATCTCTAGAGCTCTGATGGCACTCGTTTGAGTGGGAAATAAAAAAAAAAGATTGTGTTCAAATAAAACACAATTTCGGGATTCGGGAACAGTCCTGGTCACAATTAATTTCACATCGGTGAAAGGTAAAAGAGCTTAAAGAAGTGTTTGGGTAAGGAGAGATGAGAGTCAGGACTGCCAGATGTGTATTTACCGTTTATTGTGTTATATTAGAGTTTTTGATTAATTAATATGGTCTATTGTATAAGTATCGTTATTCTCTATTTGCAATTCGTATTACTTTAAAATGGTAAATGGGTAACTACCTTATAGAATTAGTAAAAATATCTTTTTTATTTGTTGTTTTAAATCCTTTTCTTTGTATAGAACGAAATGGCAGCCCGAATGTGGAATTCTCTACACTCGACTATTAAAGAAATGGGTCATAATCAACTGAATAATGTGGCAAGTTTGAAACTAATGTTTTTAAATTTCTTTTATTACAAATTATCGGTTTACTTAAAGATTTCTCTTTTCTTTGAACTCAGAGCATAGCCTGTCGGAATTCAAGTCTTTGTCTTTGGTTTGTTATGACTTTAGCGACTAAGCTAAACGAATATTTCAGTTATAAGACGAAGACAAAGTTCTAGGAATTAGTTTGCTTAGCTTAATAAATATTTAATGATTTAAAATGAAAGTAAATCAAAAATGTACAATTCGGTTCTGTCATTACGAAAATAAGATACAAATGAAATAAAAGCTTACATTTTGTCGCTAGTTTAAATAATAATTTAAGCAATTATGTAAAATTAGATACATGCTTTAAGGCTCTTTGAGAGTTAGAAATGCGTTGCCAGTTATCGACAATCTTAGAAATCACCTATTCGCGTCGGTACCAAACATTGGTCATGTCTTTGAATATTTGTATCGGTTAAATCGTAGTGACTTTAGTTAAATGATTTAAAAAACTGGATTAATATTAAAATAATATCTTTTATCACGAACTATTAAAACTTGGCTTACTATGATTCTCGGCTCAATTGTGCTTTTTGGCTTTGTTTTTTTTTTTGCTGGAAATATATTGAACAACTAATAAGCTATAAAAATAAGTTTCTTTTAAGAATAATATTATTTAAAAAAAACCGACACATAGTGACACTTATAAGTTTTTTTTCCATTTTTGTAAAACTCGCTTAGTGAAGAAACAGCCCCTTTTGAATGGAAAGCCCTCAATCGAATTAGCGAATTTTGCAAAATAATCGCGAATACCGGGCTAGCAGTGTTTTAATATTCTAAATTGAATCTCAAAAGAACGAAACAAACTTTGAGAAAACGCTCAAAACATTCACGTGGCAACACTGACTCATCCGATCTCTTTAAAGCCTCCACAGTGAGACTCTTTCCGCTCCTGTGAATGCTCTTCGGCGCCTGTTTGCTCCTTGAATCCTTGTTTATGCTCCTTGCAGGGCTGTGTGAACTTTGCAGATTCAATCGGCCGCCGAGTCGACGTCACGACGCGGTTGTCGTTGTGAGCTTACAGCTGCTTACCTTTTTCAGGATTCCTCGAGTTTTTCGTATCTTGTTACTTTTTTTTTTTTTCTATTTTCTTCCTTTTGAGTTATTTTTTTTCCCATAAAAATTCTCTCTCTCGTCCTGCGTGCGTGTACTCCTGTTGTTTACCGTTGTAGGGTGGCCCGACAGTGCTCCGGCCTGGATGTGTGTCAGGAGGCATGCTCCAGGCTCAAGAGCCCGAGCCCGAATAATAATGAAAAGGAAAAAAAGGGACGACTTGTGTGAGCGAAGAAAAAATAACATGGAAATTCAAGAGACTCTACAACTGCATTCTTTTCGGGGTGGGGGGCCGAAGGGCGGGTAGTGGCACACTCCAGGGCAGGTTGTGGTGGGGGTGGGCGGCCATCCATTCACCCACCCACCCACCCACCCACTCACTCTCCCCCTGATGTCCTGGCTTTCCACACAGCAGCCACTAGAGCGGGAGTTTCCCTCGCTTTTAGCGCCCGCCACCCCCCCGCCCGAAAAACGACTGCTAGCTGATGGCTCTGCATGTTCACTTGTATTCCGTTCACGGTGGAGTTCGGTTCGTGTGCTCTTGTGGCGCGCCTGGGAGGGCAGTAGCAGAATCAGGGATAGTGTACAATCGCACTTGAGTAGTGCAACCCCTCAGTCAAGCGGTGGTTGTCTCTTGACATTTAACGGTTCTGTCGCGGCGATAGATAGAAGTACAATATCAAGTGAATCAGCACGCGACGATCATTGTCCGTTTTCTGAACGGCCTTTTCAATTTATTTATAATGCTCCCCCGCACCGTCGGAGGGTAGTGTCTGTCGGTGAAATATATCCTTAGATTTCTAACGTATAAAATTTATTTATTTATTTTTGTTACGAAAACTAAGTGAGTGAGGAACTATGATTATTTTGGACGTTCAAATAGATGAGTGGGCAAACGAGTGATTGGTGTAACGGACAGGTTCAAGATGTGCGAACTACCAACACACTGTCGATTTAAACTTTCCTTGGGTGTCCTTTTTTTAATGTTTTACTCAAACGCTGCGAACCGACATGATTTGGGTGTTTGGGGGGATCGGTTGAGCAGAGGTGCACTTTGCATCAACAGCTCCTCTGATCCTCGAAAGGACAAAACTTGGGAAAAGTTGCAGGCGAGTAGAGTAGGTGAGTGGGTGCAACGAGGCTGCTGTGCTGCGTCGCCATCTTCACTACAGTCGTTTTCGTCTTCTTCGTCGTCGTCGTTGCCGCCGCCGCCGCCGCTGCCGCCGCCGCCGCCGCTGCCACCACAAGCGATTCCGTAAAAAGGAAACTTTCGCCAACACGAAAGAGCAAATCTAAAGTGGTTGCTTCTTGTTAACAAAAACCCGGCACCACACCAGCAACAGCGCGATGCGGTGGCGACGGTTAGTGGCCGGGGGGGGCGAGGGAGGGAAGCGCGCAATTTTGTAACAATTTTCTCGCAGTCGTTTCTTTAATTTTTTTTATTTTTATTTTTTATTTTTACCCTTTTTCCGCCTCCTCACGGTGGTGCAACCCCCGCTGCAGTTGCTCTCCCCGCACCAGTAACTTTTCCGGGTTTTCTTTTTAGCCTGGTCGCCTCCTTTTTGTAGTTTTTGCCCTATAATGCTCGAAAGTTTCGAGACTTTCTTTTTGGTTTTTTTTTCTTCTATTTTTTATGTGCAAAGCTCTGAAGAGTTCACTTGACTAGTGCTCCTGCGGGCCGGGCCATGTTACTGCTGCTGCTGGTGGTGCTCCTCCGGCTGGTTGAGTGGAGGAGGGGCGGCGCGGGGCGCCCTTGTTACGAGATGATGATGTGGTGTAGGTGGTGTAGCGGTGCGGGCGGCACGCGGCACGACGGCTGGTAAAACGGACGAGACCGTCGGATGGTGGATGATACCCCAAACCCGGCCATCATCTCACCGCCTGCTATCTCCCTGACAATGCACGATGAAGGCGCGAGGGGTGGCCGGGGAGAGGCCGGTGGGTGCATGCCCTCTGTGTGCATCGTGTCCTCTTAGAAAGTTGGTTGAAAATTGCACAGTGGCCCTGTGCTCCTGATGGTTCTGCTCCTGGCGCTCTGGCTGCTTCTGCTGCTTCGCCCAGTGGAGCTATTGGCGCTGGTGCTCCTGCCGCCGCTGCTGCTGCTGCTACTGCTGCTGGTGGTGTGCTGGTGCTGCTGCTTTTCACCCTTGTGCATAACGTCATTTGTTTTGCACCACCTGACACAACCACCGAGCAGGATGCCCCTCCGTCGTCGTCGTCCTCTTCTGTCGGGCCGAGAGTCCCAACCGACGAACCAACCAAACCAACCCTACACCGCTCTCGCCCACCCACTCGTTTGCCCGCCAACAACCCCACACCTGGCACCAAGCTCGAAACGGGGTGAAGTGATTTTGAACTCCACACGCGTTCTCATGTGTTCCAGTTCAGTTTACATCGGTGCAGTGCTGCAGGATGAAATAGCGATGCAAATTGAATTTGTTAATAAACGTGGACGCCAACTTTCTCCACCAGTTTCAAACGTTGGGCGGCGGTGGTGGTGACAGTATAGTTCAGAGTTAAAGTGAATTTTCTTTGAAGTGTTCTCTCTCTGCCCGACGGGGGTTGAAGGAGTCAAAGAAGAAGAATAAGATAGGGGAGGTTTCAGGCAAAGTGTAGTTATCTTCTGGCTGATTTAGTCGAGCTGCCTGTGAGGATTTCAAGTGGAAGAGCCCCCTGAGTTCAATTGTTGCAACTAGCTGGCGGTGTTGAGATAGTTCCTCAATATTTTCCTTAGTGAGGAGCGGGAGTGACGAATAAAAGTGAGGAAATGCATTTTATCAGCTCCTCGTACAATTAGAGAATAGCGACGGTGATTTTACCTCAGTGATAAAGTGAAACTGTGGTGGACTTTTAGTGATACCGTAACGTGGGAAGTGATCATTTTCCGCTTCGGTGAAACGGAGATCAATATCTTTGGGGTGATTTTTCGTTTTCTTGCTACAAGTGCTCCTCTGTAAAGAGGAGAATTGCAGGATCTTCGAGAGGATTTTTTTTGTGGATTACCCAGGAATCACATAAATCAGGATTAATGAACGTGAAAAAGGTATCTATGCCGTTTTCTTTTTTTTTTATATTTTACTTTTCAATTAGGACCAGAATATAGTGCCCTAAATCCCTAGGACATAAGACCTACATCCACAAAACTTTCTGTGGTGTAGTTCCTTTGCTTACCCTTACGGCGAAAAAAAATGGCAAAGGGTGACTGTAGGAAAAGTGTAATTTAGTCATGTACTTGCAATTTTCCGACGGTGGTGGCGCTTGTGAAAGTTAAGTGCCTATTATAACAGTAATTTTCTCTTATTTGGAGTTTTAGCAAATTGTATTTAGCGGGGGATTTTTAAATCTTGTTTTGATTAAGTTAGGAATAAATATAAATTTCTAAGTAACAAATTAAACAAATTTGCATTTTAGGTAATATAGTACCTGTTGTATGTTTATTTATTTATTGTATTATTTTTTTAATTAACTTTTGCACGATTAGGGAAAACCAAATAATAAGATTCCAATACATAATAAGATTGGTACCGAATTTGTTTGGCAATAACACAAACGTAGATTCACTAATGAACAATATTTTATTATCGACAATAGAAAAATCTGTGGCTTAAAATGATGTTGGATTTTCTAATATCAAGATTTCAATCAATTTCAGAGAAAAAATTCTTTATTTGAAAGGCATAACAAAATTAAAATAAAGCAAGCAATTTTTCAAAATTCAGTGGTAACATTTTCACGGTACTTTTCAAAAATGTTAAAAATGTCTTAACAGGTATACAGTAAGTAAGTTCAAAAGAAATTTTTATTTTTTATATTATTATTATTATAGGTATATTTAAAGGGTAATGTACAAATCAATCATACAATAAGAATCTTATAATTAGTGTAGAATCTTAGTTCATTCATCTATAATATTTTAATTGTAGTTTAGCAGAATTACTTTTGAATTTAAACTTTAGAATTTGGGAGAAAATTAGTCTAGTGTAGAAACCCAATGAGATTATTTTTTATATATTTTTTAAAAACATATTCATAGAATTCTTTACATTTATAATTAGCTTAGATTGAACTGAGTGTCCATATAGACTATAATATTTTTAAGATTCTTCCACTTATAGCGTGTGAATGAAAATTGCAAAACACGCGTAATTTAAAATTTCTTTATATCTAATATTTATTTTCTATTAGACTCCATATTAAATAAAAAGGTTGTCTTCATGTAATACAACAATCCAAAACTCGTTTACTGTTATAATAAAATCGTCGAAAAATGGAAGCGTTTTTTTAGTTTGAGCGCAAAAAATAAAGTTAGCTTCTTTTGTTGGTTACGATCTTTGCAATTTTTTCCAGCTTGATTAAGTAATTTTTAGTATGAAAGAGAGAAGATATTTAAGTGTACCCCTTTGAATTTTCTCTCTTTTATTTAATACACACATATTACTAAATAGTATCGCCACCTATGAGCATATAGTACATATAAATCTACTTTATTAGATTAATCCTCGCCCCGTTCTGTAGTTTTTACTTGTTCTACGTGGTCTTGTGATAAATCGACTGCTCTACATAAACAAAATTTTACGGCAACAGAAATTCGCAAACATGCCTATGTTTTTATAACAAATCTTTGTCATCTCTTTTGTCCTCGAAAAAGGAAATAATGCAAAAATATGGATATTATCATTTTTCACACCTCTGATAACTCCTTTTTTCTTGCTTCCACTGTGTTTTGCTGGGGTTGGCTTTAAAGCAAGGCAACCGTATCAGCGAAAACACAGAAAAAAAATTTGTATTTTTCTTGTTTTTTTCAACTTTCAGTGTTTATACAAAATGAGTAAAACAAGCGAAGAGTCTTTGAGAAGAAAAACAAACTAAAAAACAGCCGATAGCAGCCCCTCCCCCCTTGCCCTTATACTGTGTATCATCGCTTCTAGATATGAAGCAGCCCGCGTTTCTTCTTCTTTCCTCCTCCCCCCGTTCTCGTTTAGTCCTGATGTTGGCGTTGTTTTGCAGTAAAGTTTTATTGTGATTCACCTCCCACCTGGAAACAAAACGCGAAAAAAAGACAACTTTTATTCCCGCGGGTCTCACTTCACCTTTTTTTTTTACAACTTCAAAGTTTCATGCTCACTTTTTTTATGTTGCGCCGCACGGCGGGCGCTGCGATAACCAGCAGCCAACCAACCGCTGGCCCACTGTGGCCCACTGTCAGCCCGACCCTCGGCTGTTCCCCGTTTCTTTCTTTGTTTTCGTCGCCTATATTTATATATTGTATACATACATATAGTATATATTTTTTTAACCCTTTCCCTGTTTGGCGCCCCCTATTCCCGCGGCACCTTTCTATCTTTTCACTATTTCCCGTGTTTTACCCGTTTCGCCCTCGTCCGACACCAAACATCACAGAAAGCCTTTTAACGGTGTTGTGCATTGTTATCCACCGCGAAGTCGTCCTCTTTTGCATTTTTCGTCCCGAAGCAGCCATTACCCTGCGATATCTCCAGGACTGTGAGCTGAAAGCCACCCCCGCCTCGGGGCTCGAGCCGAACTCACCCGCCACCCGGCCGCCCGACCGCTCTATTCAGATGTGCGCCCTCTGTGCTGCCTAGTCATAACACCCGCCTGCTGCACTTCCCCCCACCCAGCCGTTGTTTACTGCTCCACTTCATACCTCGGATGCCGCCTGTCACACCCCTACCGTTTGTATAACATTTTTTGAAAAAAGAAAAAAAAAATTTCTTTTTTTTTTTATATGTTTTTTCTTCCTCGGAAGCCTTTTGTGCTGCCTCTGCTGGTGGCGCTGTTGGAACAACCCCCCCCCGTCACCCGCCGGGATCCACACCATCTTTTAGTCCATGGACAGAATGGAACTATTCCACAATTCTCAGTCGGGGGAGTCCCCGGGATTGTACCCGCGTTCGCCTCCACTCCCCGGACGCATTTCTCAATTTTCTTTTTTCCTAAGGAAGGTATGTGCACAGCTAACTGGGGGTTTGTTGTGATACCACACCGAACCGCCAGGGGTGCCCTTGTGCTGCTCGTGGTGCTCCGCGCTGCCATTTTTACTGTGCAACTGTTCTGCGGGTCTATAGCCCATCTACCCGATGCCCGGTGCAGTTCGCAGATCTTCTGGTGACGCGCTTGGCGCACTTTTTTTTGTTCTTATTAATTTTTTATTTTTTTTTCAAAAAAACCATTCATCCTCCACCCCTAAATTTTTTGTGGATGATAAAAAAAAAAAGGGTTTTTTCTATTTTATTTTTGCCACCCTAGTTTATCTCTCTGACAGATTTTCTGCGAGTTACCAAAGCTTTGCGTTTACAGTGGTAAGGGTAGGAAAGGTGGTGTGCTTTTTACTGTTTTCGGGGAATTTCTTTTTTTCCTTGTATCTTTTGCTATTTTTTTTTTGGTTATCCTCGTCAATTTGGACGATGTGGTGCAAGGATGCAGAGAAATGCATTTTTAGGGAATTTGTACATTCTTCACGTCATGGGATGTGCACTATTTCTCTTTTTTTTTGGCTTTGTTCGTTTTGGAAGTCTCACCCACCAAAGTACCGTTGTTGCTCGGACTTGATTGATACCTTACAAATGTTAGGGGGAAGAGGGAATTATTCTGGGAGTTCACTGGAAGAGATGTAGGGTATTTGTCAGATGAACTTTTCGCTCAAACGAACACACAGTCTGTTTCCAGTTAAAGTTTTTCTACTGAACAGACTAGACAGTTGTTTTTTTTTTCGTTGCAATGAAGTTGGATGTAGTTGATGTAAGGTTAAAGACGAACTATTCGACATGAACATTTTTTTTAGAGAGACATTTTTACGCGTTATTACAAGACGTTAAATTCGAAAATGATATGCACATTTCGAACGCGAATTGGCAAGCTTCCAAATTTGGAATAGCGCATTTATTATTTTTTGTCGGTAAGTTCTAATATAATATGGGCCGTATCAGGTTGGGTTAAGATAAGCCGTATAAGGTATTGCACATTCAACCCTGATACAAATTGTACATGTACATGAATTCGTTTTTTAGAGGTGTCTTATAGTGATTTGATGAGCTTTATTACGGCAAATGGTTGAATTCATTTAGCCCTTCTGATGCTCTCTCCTAACATTTTTACGAATTAGCTAAACTTATCCAACCTGAATATCCAAACATTGCAATCTTGAAGATAAACCTAATAATAAGTTTTAATCAGACTATCTGATCAGTCCCCGATCCTACACTTAGGGAAAGCTTGATTCTAGTCCTAAGAATATGTTAATCGGACTGCATTTTAAATTGAGTTCGTAAAATTAGATATACAATATACTTATATATTTTTGTGAGGCTATAATAAAATTTAATTCGTTAGATTTTATTGAAAATTTGATTGGTAGCTGTATTCTATACCTATTTCCATTCCATCATCGCAATGAACAGAGGTCCTCATCCCCCATTTAAGTTCGTCCTTCTTTCTTCGGGGATCCTCTCCATCCATCCATTGAAGCATCCGTTCAACCTATTTTGATACAATAACAATGTCCGACCTGTGAGCCATCAAACGGAATCAGCTATACTGCCTACAACTGGCAGGGGGGTCAAAGGGAGCAGCCTTGGCAGAAGCTCCATTTCTCGTCTCCTGCGGCGAACCGAACCCACCCCCCGCCAAAAACATCCCCATTCTATACGCTACAACCCGCCCTGTGCCTGAAGGGCATAAAAATGTTTGATAGATGCACCCGGAAAGTTGGGACGAAGGTAGCTCTCCCTGAAGAGACAGAAATTTCCGCTGCTGCCAGTGATGCTGACACAGCGTGGTGGCTGGCAGGACGGTCGGTGGTAAGGAGAGGAGATCCCCCAGGGTACCGGGAACTGTTCGGAAACGTTGAAGACCCCGAAGGGGGGAAGGAGGGAAATCCTTAAAACGTATAAATTGCGTATAATACAATAAAAATGAACCCCCGACAAACATCCTTCAGCATTAACCATTTTTGCTCCTTTTTATTTATTCCCGCCTTGAGGGGCGCCCAAAGCCACATCGCCTACTTTTTTTGGTTTGAGGGGGAGGGGGTTGTTATTTCGGTCCTACACGCTTCACCATTCCTCTTGCACCGCCTTCTGGCCCATCATCCCTTGCTGTCAAAATGGGGGTTGCCATGCTCTCAATATGATGATATTCTCGAAATATATATACAATTTTTTTTCCTCACAGCTGTGGGCTGGCAGAAGCAAGTCTGACATGGTGTCACCCGACTCGGGGGGGGCCGAGCACTGGCAAGTGCTTGTATAACTGTAAGTCTTAATGGTGGTGAATTGCTGCGCCCCCACAACCAATCCTCCATCCGACAGAATCCACCACCACGACCTGCTCGTAACTTGAACGTTCTGTTCTTCTGCTTTATGGCCCTATCATCCGCTTCTGTCGCTGCTGGCGAAGTTGCTGCTACTGCTGCTGCTGCTGCCGCTGCCGCCAGTGTGGGCTCGGCACCTCCGCATATCCACCCTCACCCGTGGCGTGTCCCTGTTTTTGTTGCTGGCACTGTTCCGCAGTTATTTTCCCTGTTGGCTTTTCATCCCCAAATTTACTTCGTTTATTTGCGTCTCGATATTGTCCAGCAAGGGATGGGCAGGGCAGCGAGGTGGGGTGGGGTCAGCGAGCTTGTTTTATTGCTCGATTCGAGGCTGCTGCTGCTGGTGCCCGCTAGCGCCCTCTGCTCGTTTTCTATCCGGCTTCTACATCCGCTGCGGTCCGCTGTTGTTGGTGTTGTTGTTGCTGCTGTTGGTTATGTTGTCGAACGGCAGCGCCACCTCCCTGAAGAACACTTTACTAGAGAGATACACGTTCAGGATGCTCTGTGTCCTCCTCTTGACGGGTCGAGGGTGGTTTTCAACTTGATATGGCATATGTAGGTGTTGGATGTGGTTCGGATTTTTTTCCTTCCACCTCTTTTCGTGTTTCCTTTGCTCCCCTCCACCGTTCTCCGCTTTTGCGTGAATCTGATTTGTATGCTGCCTTCGTTTACTTTTCGGACCTGTAAAGGACTTACAAGGATTTTGTAGCCCTTTTTTACCGCTGGGATCATTATTTGCAATGGGGTCGGGCTTTTCTATGGCTTACTTTTTTTTTCTTTATTTAGGGTGGGTTTTTTCCCGGTTTTTTGGTGTTCGGTGCTCGCCGAAATTTGGTAAGACATGGAAGGGGTAGGACATAGATTTTAAGTGAAGGCTGTGAGTTTCCAGCGGTCTTCTCTAATTGAGAAAAATATTTGCTTTTCGCGATTCTGCTATACGAATGAGATCCATGGGTATGCTTAAAAGATACATACAATAAAAGGAGATAGTGGAAATTTTGAGTTCATCAGCTCTTTGCTAAAACTGAAAATTGACTTTACTAATTAAAATCAATTTCCAAACAATGATATTATATGCAACCCTAATTTGATACTTGTGAATCGAAACACATGTTTGTAAGTTACAGCGATTACTAAATACAATTTTAAAAATATTTTTGAACCTACCTTTTTACTACTCTACGAGTACAAGGCGACTTCATTGCTGACGCACATTAGATTCAGATTAAGGACGAGCTTCGTCTTCAGTTCTTCGTCTACATTTAGTGTTTTGAAGCATGTTTTTTTTATATTGGGCAGAGGGAAGGAAATCAATGGAAAAGGATACATTGAGGATTATTTTAGCCCTGCATTGGTTTTCTTCTTTTGTCGAACCTAGAAAAAATATGCTTGAGAAATTAGAAGTTCCCGAAATATTGAAGTGGTCCTGAAAATGTGCACATTACTGCATTTATAAATTTTCATTTAAATAACGAAAATAGAGAGCTAAATAAATTAAATATTGAATGAATGAAGTACAGATATTGACATATTCTAAAAAGAGCACCATAAAATCTCTTTTATCGTCGCATCGCCTTTTATCATTACAAGCCTAACATATAATGTTATTAAACCTCAGCAAATGAAATTGTATCTAATAATTTTACCGCATTTTCAGCGCAAAAGACTCTTTGTGTAGGCTGTAAGCTCAATAATTGCATTTTGTATCCAATAAATTCGGTCCGATATTGAAATTTTATACGTTTTTATGCGCATTAATGACCTCTTTACCATTTGTCTAATATTTGCACTTCTGAAAATGATATTCAGGCAAACAAAATGAGCAACTATTTATTACATAAAAATTCCAGTTATTGCAAACAAGAGGCTTCTAAAATTGAAATGAAATTTTGTAATTATTAGTTGTTTCTTAGAACTAATAATATCTGTTTTGTCTTTGAAGTGGTATCTAAAAAAATAAAAATTTCTCTTTATTCCCGTCTTTTCCCACATTATTCAATATATTCGCAAAATTAGCCCACGTGTGTCTGGATCCAGCTATTGTCGGATAAAATGAACAGGATTTTCGTGGAATAAATTCAGTCCCGAATTCTTTCGTCTTTAATGTTCGACTACATGCCGACATTAGGTTCTGGAACTTGAAACGTCTTCGTTTCACCGAAAAAAAAGTTTTTGTGGACGTGAGCAAGATATTTTTTTTTTTCCAAAATGGAAAAGAAAAGAAAACGAGGTATAGGAAAAAATATCTCCAGCTGCACCATCAGCAAGCAGAAGAAGTTTTTGCGTGGCCTCAAATCCACTTACCCTGTATATATCACGTAGTCACCACCGTCATACGGCATTATCCCATACACCATTTTCTGAACCCACCACCCCTCGACCATACCAACGTATCCTTTGTGTTATCACCAATCTGCACCGTAATCTTCAAGTGCTTCCTTTAACGCGTTCTTGCCACCCCCACCCTTTCGTATCGCGCGAATGGTGGGAGATACGGGCCTTTGATGGTTGCAAAGCTCACGACACCGAGTCGACTTCCTTTCATGAGGTGTTTTCTGACTAATAGTCAACCCTCGACGGACAAAAAGATCCTCTCCAAGCGCCGAGTCCGCCTCCTCGGTCGCTCGTGAACTTTCCAGTGTGCGCTGATGCGCTTAAAGTGATTCATGCAGCTCTCTAGAGATAAAAGAAGCTTGGCCCGAGAGTTGAAGGGATGGGGCTAGGCAAATGGGCGCTATCCGTGATGGTGACTCGCGTTGGGTTTTAGATGAATACCGCTGCATCTAACGGGACGCTTTGTTCAAGTGTAGCACTCACAGTGAACAGCGGATAACGGATCATGGGAGGGTGAGGGGATATGTTTGGATTGGGGTAGGGGTGCTGAGATAATACCGCACAATTTTGAAGAGATCGAGCCCACCCACAATCTACCATATACAGTCGGGCCGCAGGCCCACGCCCACAATATAATGCTAAAGTTAAACATTCAACCAGTTTTTGTTTGATGTATGTTAAGTGATTTTGCAAGGGGGCGGTTTTGGTACGCGTCCCCCCAACATCCGTTCGCAACCTTCCCTAACCATTCAAATTTGCTAGCACCGAGCCGCCACGCTCGTTTCAGCGCATTCCGCCTCCTTTTTGTGTCGGAGTACTCTTCCTGGGATACGCGGCAGCACATTGTTCATCCTGTGCAATCCTAATGGAGTTTTATGGATTCTGGAGATATCGCCTCAAGTAGATGATGACGAGCGCGGCTATGCCAAGCATAAAAGACTTTCCGCTTCAGTGGGTGCCCTCCACTCGGTGCCTTACAGGGGAGATGAATGGATTTATTATTGTCTCTTTGCTGATCTGCAAATGGAATCTCGAAGCACCTGCTGGTGCATGGTTTCAGCCAGCCAAAAGACAATTTGCAATAATTGCTCTGTCTTACCCGCACGGCTGAGATATGTATGTGTACTATACATACCAACACATCTCCTTTCATGCCCCCTTCTTCGTACAGCTCAAAACCCAGCGGATGATTATGATGAAGACATTACACTCAAGACGAACAACCCCACACCTGATGCCAGCACCCAGAACCACCCCATTCTACGGGGGTTGGTTCTGTCTGTCTACATTGCTCCTCGGGACCCGTCTATAGCAGCAGCAGCTGCCTCCCATTAACGGAAGCTTGGGGCGCCGTAGCATCGAAACTAATTTAATTCGATGTGTGCATGTAAACATGATGTTGATTCAATTAAATTCTGTTTATTAGACGAAAATTAATTGGGCTTTCTCAGATACACCTCGAGGTGTCGAATTCAGAACGGCTGCACTGATAAAGTCGACAGAGCTCAGTCTCGGACCTAATCTGTGTTTGAAGGGAGGAAAAGGATGTGCTATTACCACTCCTCCTGACGGGTGATAGCGGATGGTTGCTCTTGCTTTTGATGTTTGCTTGCGACAACGAGGAGTCGGGGCTTGTTTCGTCTAATAGAGGAATATCCGGTTTGAGGTCTTTGTCCATACTTCGATTTATAATTAAAAGGGAAATTGTATCAAAAGCTGCAGTGGAAATCTAGAGAATTTCGTTACTCACCGCTACCGCAATTACAGGGTCTTATCGTTTTATTTGTGTTTTGTATTTCTCTATTGCTTTGACAACTATTCCAAGGAGAGCGTCCGGGAAGGATTTGAATTTTCGTTTCGGATAAACTTTTGTGTAATTGTACCTACTATAACCTTATATGTAGTATTATTACATTAAATTAATTAAGCTCGCACTATTCAGCTAATTCAGAGGAAAAGCGTTTTAACTTTTAATTGCATCTTAAATATATAAATACTTTACCTTGTTTTCCAATATCAGTGCAGTGCAGTGGTTATGCGGTGGTTTTTGGTATCAACTTCAATTCCTGGTGAATAAAACTTTTTTTGGTTTTTTATACACACGTATTACTTCTATTTTTGTTTTCTTTATTGAATTTCAAATCTGTTGTATTATATATTGTAATAGATAACAATTGAAAGAACTACATATTTACGAGAAATGCTATTAAATAGTCATTCTTTTCTGACTATATTTTTCATTTAATGCCGCCATTAAAGAAGCATACTTTGAATTATTTTTTTCTTTACATGCATACGAATATTATTCTAAAATCATTATTTAATACCTACTGTTGACGAAATGTATTCCATATTTTTTAGAAGCTGCCCAAAAAGCAAATTCTAAATGGTCTCCAACAAAAACCTAAAACGTAAAATCTGACAATGTCATTTCCCATTTACCACTCGTATTTCACCACCCACCCAAAAATCATAAAAATCTTTAAAATTGAAAAATTCATGAATTCAAACGTAAAACGCGCCAATTTGCGATGAGGGAATGGCATTTGTATAGTTCCAAAGCGCGCACAAAAACTCCATAAAACAATGGGTTCCGAGATTTTCTCGGATGTGGGAAACCCCCTAAATACCCAAAGGCTCCTAAATCTCTTTAGCAATGTATAATTCCCCCGGTCGCATAAATATTTTATGATTTCACCGCTTCCCCAAAGCTTTTTCGAGCAGCAGCAGTACCGTCGACTTCCTTCCCTCCTCCCTATCGGCCCTATATGTCGCTTATTTGTAAATAAGGGGATGTTAGCATCGCACGTTTTCAGCTCATTCCGGCCTTATTTGCTACCGCCTCTCCCGATCTCCTCCAACACCAAAAAAGTTCCCATTCCCTTGCGCCATATTTACCAAATATCACACGGCAGAGTGCTTTTCCTGCTCCCCACTACCTCGGACATCGATCCTACTAACAGCTGGATAAGTGATGAGGGTGGGGATAAAAGAAGGCTATAGTCAGTATTGGAGGGGGGAGGGGATCAGAACATAGGCCGTATAGTCGACAAAGAAAATAAAAGTCGAAACAGAAAAGAAACGAAAAAAATATAGGCTTGGAGGAGGGGGTGGTGGGAAATAAATAAAATGAAATCTAGGCAACAACGTCTGCAAGTGGATCCCACAGGAAAATGTGTGTGGGGTCCTGCTGGGAATTATCTCGATGGGCGGTGGGGGAGAGAAATGGACCGATTGGGTGCTTCCACAATAAAAATCGCACATTAGGGCATATATCCATCGTACAGGGGATATTTATGGGGATTTTCCCGCTGCCCCTGGAACTGCCCGACCCCCAACATTACGGTTACGAACCGGGACATGGGATAAAGAGAAGGGTTTACTATGGTTGACTGCCATCATTGCTCCTGCACTTTACAACATCTTTTGGATACGGTGGAAGCTTCCTCCCTCCGCCGACCAACCGACCAACCGGAGACTCCCCAATGCTCACAAATCATCCGATCTGACAGTGGAGCCCGATTCTCACATACATTCAGTAGAAAAGGGGGGGTGGGGGAGGTATCCCCAAATGGGGAGTAGAACTGATGAGAATAAGTTTCCCGTGAAGGCTGTGGCGGCCAACAGAAATGTGAACGACGTGGTTGCTTGAGGGAGAGGTGGGAGGAATAGGGGGTTAAACATGTCGGTGCCAAAACCCAACTGAAGAACGGTAACGGTTTAAGTGCCTGGTGATGGTGGGTTTGTCGAGTGCTTGCAGGATGTACGGAGGTTCACCTCTAGGGCCTTCATGTTTTTCGTTTCAAGGAGGGGGGAATTCCTTAAAGTGAATTGGAAAAAGATAAATTTGTTGCTTTCCAGCCCACATGAAGGTGTCTGAAGTGAGTGTTTAGGGGTGTCTGATGGACCTGCATATGTATGTAAGATTGAGTGGCTGGGGTGAAATATTTAATACCTTATATTCCGCCGTTGCGGCATTTTGAGATGGGTTTATTCAATTTTAACTTCGAGATGTTTAGTCTATTTGCAATTTTGATACAACTTGTTGCGTTATATAGGCACAATTTATTCCAAGATTAATGTGAAATTAAAATTAATATTTCAATCAAACAAAATTGGTATTCCAATTATTAGGCAACATTTTAGAGGAGTAAAAGAATATCGTATAATATAAAAATATGGTTGAACTTCTATTTGAAAACTTATAATATCGATCTATCGCCGAATTCGCTTATTCAAAATGAAATAAATAGTTGTCTATAAGCCCAGTAACTACAATTAGATATTACCTTCATGTTTATAGTCTTATCTAATAAGATACAGCGCTATCGAATTCAAACACAAGAGTGAATATCGCGAATCAAGTAAAGAACATAATGAACTCTTGAAGATTTGTCGACAGACTTTAATATGGATCTTAAGTACTGATTAGAAGTAATACTTTAAAGCTTAAAAGAAGAGTTTGCGTGAATATTCAAGAGTGCCAAGATTAAAAAAGAATCTAAAATTTCGACTCGGGATTACTCTCATATTTTTTTCATTTCAATTGATTGAAGAGTAATTGTAATGCCCATCAATTAATTATGATTATATGTAAAATGGTGAGACTTAAATTCTGAAAAATTCTGAGTTACGAAATATTATACCTTTTAGCAATTAGTACACAAATCTAACGTAAGCAGCCTCACTATGCTTTATACAAAGATGGGTGGTCTTAATTTCGAGATCGCCAGCAGTTCTAAGGTACAATTTAACAGCTAAAGCAAACTACAAAGTCAAAGAAAAATAGATAAACAAGATATTCAACCTTGGGATAAAAATATCTCCATTTCCATTGGATATTAGAATGACACCCATCAAAAAGTTCTTTTCTATGACTCTGCTTGACGCTCTCAAAGGGTTAAATTAAAAGTAACTATGTGGTTTTCTGTTATATTTAGCTGTTGAATAATAATAAAAAACTCCCAGCTTACGCTTCATATCCTTCTCTGTGAACCTTTAGACCCCTCTCATTCCATACGCCTTGTTTACGAATTATAACCGAATCATTTTGAAAGAAGCTCGTGAAAATAAAATCCGAAGAAAAAAGGCATCAAGGTAAAGTCCTTAATCCTTGCAAATTTCAAAAGAGGTTTCTGTCCCTTTTTTTGCCTTCCTGTTTTTGTTTTTTGTTGTTGTAGTATTCACGCCAGCGATAGAATGAATCCCTTTTTTCCATTTTCTCCCGCCCCCTGCACGTCGGCAAGGCCACACATTTGAGTGCAGAAATCTCATCTTATCCCTACAACTAGAGAGCTATAAAAAAAATATCCTCACATATCCCCAGAGGAGGCGATATGAATGCAAAGCAAAGGACCCTTTTGCACAATAGAAAGCAAGCAAGAAAAAAAAAACACACATGACAAGATACTTCTGCCTTCGACGCTATCGTCCTCGTCTGCACCACCTACCATCCCTCTGACGTACTATCGTGTTAGGGCGTCCCTGATCCATCCATCCGTAGCACACACCATACAACATCTATTCATCCTTACACCCCCAACACCCCCATGCATACATGATACCTTGGTTTTCTCTTGAATATCTGAATATGGGGAGGGGGGTCGTAAGAGGGCGCTAGGTGGCATGATCCCTACAGACGTTATGGGGTTCAAATCAAGAGAACAACCCTCTTACGTTTATGGAGAAAGCGTTTTTGAAACTTGTTGGCTGAATTAGGGCAAACAAGAAAAAAGGAACCCGAACAAACTAAGGAAAGGATGAAGGGGGGGGGGTCGAAGGGAACTTTGTTTGATGATGGCATGGGGAAGGGAGGAAGTGTTACAGGAAGGAAATCTTATAAGAAACCCAAAACAAATCCCCAAGAACCGGATGTGGCAGCTGGAGTATGCAGAAAGTGTCCCGACATAGTATGTTAATGGGTAAGTGTATCTGCACCCGGGGCGGATCTACAGACTAACAGGGATGAAACATTAGAAAAAAATAAAGATGTAGAAAAGGGCTCATGACGGGTGCAGAACCGACACAAAAGCGACCGTCATCATGAAAAGCTTAAAATTGTTAAAGTGGAATAAACTTCCATAGAAATCTTGAGGATATTTTATGAAAGATTCAAAAGATATAGGAGGATGAGACTAAGGATTTCAATCCTATTTTTGAGTGCTTTTCGAGGGGAAATTTCATATTTTTGTTTGAGAGATTTTGTTTTTTTTTGTGAGAGGATAACATTCATATCAATATCGATAAGTTTATACATAAAAAAAAAGTGTCTATTTTCTTATTTTCATTTAATATATACATATGTACAAAGATGTAAGTGTTTATGTGAAATAATAATTAATTTTTATTTTTTTAATATTTTTCAGGGTCCCCCGCCGCAGGGCCCGCTGAAGTTTACAATAGTCGACACATTAGAAAGGATAAAGGAGGAGTTCAATTTTTTACAAGCTCAATACCACACGTAAGTCTTATAATTTTTCTTTAAAAAGGCATAACACTGTTGATATTCAAATTGTTAAGTAAAACAATCTTTCAATGGGACGTAAAAGTTATCTTTTTATAAAGCATTTATTAAAAGAATAATGAGTCGAAAGCGGTACCCCGAGCCACCCTTGGTGTATTATTTGCGGTCAAATAAAGAGCTGTACGAAACATCACCAATTGGTTGTCTGATTTTGAACTAATCAGATTTGTGTGAAATTAAGGTTTTTCTGATTAGATGTATTCATCCACTGAGGCAGAGGAACCCAAAAATTGGTGGCCATTTCGATCCAGGACACCACGTTCATCTCATTGCGGTTGTGGTTACGATTTCGTATTCATTTTATTGACACCTGATCATACAGATTAAACGCAAATCCTTATTTATGAATGCTTGATGCGAGTTTGTTATTATAAGCGATTTGGGTGTATTACTTTGATTCTGTGTTGAATTCCACAGAAAATAAAATATTTCATACATTTTTATATGCTAAACTTTAATGCCTCCGCAATATCTCTATTAAGGTTTTAAAATACAGAAAGGCAATTTCAAATCAGAGTTTTCTCCCATTTTCGATTTAACCCCTTTTGTCCCCGAATATAAAAGACAAAAAAAAAAGTGAAAATTGAAAAGCGAACAAAGGCACTTAAAACAAATTCCCTCGAAAAGGCCACCAATTCAACCATTTCACTGTCCATTGTGGAGTAATTTGTAAAAGTGGGCCACTGCGGCCCAATAGCCGCTTGGATCCATAAACTGGCCCACTGTTGGCCGGCCGATGCGGCCGCCGCCGCCAGCGCCACCGCGCGGAGAATGAACGGGGTTTTTGTGGCATACTGTGGCGAAGCGCCCTCAACTGAATTCAACATATCGCCATAAAAATTAACTCCCATTAAATCACTCTCGCTGCGTTCAACAACTTCATTCGCGCGCTAATTAACCGTTTGCCGGCGAAATTGCATTGTATTGTATGATATGGGGGTGGGTTGGGGGGGTGGCAGAGAGTTGGGAGCGGGTGGCCAGGGTGTTGGCAGAAGTACACTAAACAAAGCATCCATGCGAAATATATGAAATATTTTGGGCCGCTTTATATTTTCGCATATAAAATAAAGTGAACGCGCGGCGACACACCGGTGGCGTGGCGTGGCGTGGCTTGGCAGCTGTGGCGTCGACGGCGGCGGGCAAATTCGCTGTGGCAGTGGCAGTGGCGGCGCGGGGGTGTTGTGCACACACCGTGCACCTTGTTGCTGCTCATTATCACGCGATTATCCCTTTCTCATAGGCAATTACACCCGATAATGAGATTCGTCTCATTACGCGAGTAATCGTGGGGCTAAATTGCATGTTTTTCGAGGGTGCGCCGCCGGGTGAGTTGAGTTCGAGCTGCACACCGGTGGGGCACACACATACACACACACACACGCACACACACACGTAGATAATCGTGTAATGATCTCATGCAATTGGCGGCGTTTTTGAGTGAAACTGTTGCACTGTAGGCGGACAGGTGGTGAGGTGTGCTCCTCTTTTTGGTGGGTGTCATTTCAAAATTTCACTTAACCTTTTAACCATTTTAATATTTTCACGTTTTTGCCTGCCACTGACTTTTGGTAGCTGACCCCCGTTTTGAGTGGGAGGGAGGGTGTGTAAATATTTTGCATATAGCTCGTCATGGTGGCACCCACATGTGCACGGTTGATTGCCGCCAGTTTTTGTTTTGCACGTATGGTGTTTTTCTTTTTTTGCTTTTTTTTTTTTAATCAATTTAATAACCAAGGGGCAGAGTGGAAATTATTCCAGCCCGATTGGCAGGATCAGCTCATATTGGTAGGGAAATCTGTTGCGTGAACATTACGCGGCATTATTGTGTTTAATTAAATCTATTTTCGCACATGGCCGGTGCCGAGCGGTGATTTTGGAGATAAACTGGATTTTTATCGTTTTCGATGAAACTGGTAATCCGGTTTAATCCGCATAATCGGGACCCGGCTCTAAGCATATTAACATCAAAATCAATTTGATAAATTGCACTCTGATTGGAATCCAGTCCCGCTCTGGTGGTCATCCGCAATTATGCGGTCTTGTGCTGCGGCGCTCTTTGACGTAATAACGTGCACTGGACGAGCTCCATGTAGAAGGTAAAATGTGGAAGCTTTTGGGGCAGCAGTTTTTCGAGTTCGTTTTTCCGGGATATTGGGTTTAATTGGTTTTGAGGGTAGTTTTTATTTGAACTATTTGATTCCATGCCATATTATTTGATTTGGCTTAAACGATTGAAGATTTTCCATTTAAAATCCTCTATTATACGAGCATACATACATGTGTACATGCGCATATATGTATGCAGAGCATAAAAAAACAACTCCATCATTTAAGGAAAAAAGTGTCCCTCTTCACAATACGGACTGTTTAAATGCACAGTGTTATGCTTGTCAAATAATTTTTTAAACTTAACTTTAATTAATCTAATTGCTTGTCCTTTCCATTTTTCAGATTAAAAGTAGAATGCGAGAAGCTGGCAAATGAAAAAACTGAAATGCAGCGGCATTATGTAATGGTGAGTAGTAACCCTTTAAAAATTTTTAAATTGTGGAAAATTTTACACTTTAAGCAATTATATTTAGATATTTTGTAAATTCTCTGTGGCTACCAAGCGAAAACCAGAAAAATATCATTAAAACGTCTGAACGACCCAAGAGCCACCGAGTTAAGTATCCTATCATTCTTCACTTGTTCAAAAGAAGAGTAAAATTTCCCTCAAAATGGATGATGGTTGCCACACTTAACTCATTCCCTTTCCTCCTTCCCCCCCCCCCCCCCCTACCCTTTTTGCTCTCTCATTCTGTGCCGCCACTGCCGCCTTATTCCATTCAAAGAAGGAAAAAGCGCGAACCCTCGACAGCTCCTCATCAAAACACAATTAAAGCGGGTAAAGGGAAAAAAGTTCAAGTCCTCTTTAACAGCTCCCGCCCGTTGAACAAGCTCTTGTAGCCGACTACTTGGCAGCACTACTCCACCGCCTTGACATGGATGGTGACGATAACCAGCCGCTCGACAACCACCACCCTCCTCCCTTCCTGTTCCTTTTAACCACCATCAAGGCAGCCATCCGTTCGTCCGTCTGTCCTGTGCTGCTGCCAGGACCCATCGTCATTCGCGATTCCCTGATACCCTGATTTCCGTGTAGTTTTAATTCGAATTAAAATTGTAAGTAAATGAATCTTCCAGTACGCCACTGCCCCCTACGCCCGTTTCCGTTTCTGCTTTAGGGCATTGGCGCCGTAATATTAGGGAGGGGGGGGGGGGGGTGCGAGGGGAGGAGGGCTGCTACTGCTACTGCTGCTGCTCCTGCTAAAACCAAATTGTCTCCGAGGAGCTGAAAACGACTTAATTACGAGAGCGCTCCAAGTGTAACGCGCTGTGGCTGCACAAGAAGTGCTTGAATGTTGCCCCTCCGTCCCCCTCCCCCAGTAGCAACCCCCCACCCTAAGCGTCCCTCTCGTTGTCGGCGGCGGTTCCGGGATGCCAAGTCCCCTGACATCGACTTTTATGTAAGTTGATTTATTTGCCGCCTTTTCTTCCCGGCGGTGTTCTTTTTCGTAATTCCTCTGACGCCAAAGTCTTTCCAGAGATGGTAGAAATAGGGAAAGGGAGGGATGGGAGGAGGGGCAGTCGGATCTTGCGAAAAGCTGGCATTGGTGCAGTGGAAATGAAATTAAAAATATAAAAGGAAAACTTGCATTGTACCTGCGGAGGTAGTAACGATGATGTGGCCCCGGGGGCTATAAGCTCGCATTTATTTACTACCTGGAAACTTTAGTCGTCATCCTCTGCACCACGCGAGAATCTCGCCCCTGTGCCCCTTCTGGTTGGGCCACCCATTCCCGGGACTCGAACCCGTGTCGCCTGCACTTTTGTGGATGCTGCAGGCAAAGAAATGGGGTTGCAACGGGATCGGTGGTGAGGGGGTGAGGGGGCGGCACTGCTCCTGCCAGTGCTCTAGATATAGGCGGAGTGTTGTGCGGCACCTCTGCGGCCCCCTGTCCCGTCCTTGGTGCACTCTTGGACGACTGCACAAATAATGGAATTAAACAGAAGTGGAAGTGGTGCATTGTTCGCACGCTGCACACCAAGCGACCCTGGCAAATTAGGTGAGTTGAGGGTTTGATTACTCTCGGCGGCGATGCCGGTGGTATAGGAACTGTGGTGGCGACATCGAGATTGTTTCGACCCACTGCTATTTTTCCTTCTGCTCCTGGTGCTGCTGATGCTGGGAAACGAAATTGGATTTGTTACGAGGGCTAAAACGTGAAAGGATTTAAATATTTGTTCAACCCCCGCAACAGAGGGGATGAGCTCATTTCAGAGAATCCGTAAGGGGATGATTGTTTTAAGGTTAAGGATCATTCGTTAATTGTATTTGTCTACCTTGTATTAGATACCTACCCCATAAGTCCTCAAGTATCAGATTGGTTACTTAATCTTTTCGACCCCTGGAAAGGGAAAAAAATTGTTGTAGAATTTTCTACACTGCCGAAAATTTTGATCTTCATTTTAAACAATAACGATTGTATAAAATTCCACACGAACTATTGTTTAAAAACTATAGTTTAAACTTTTCCACAGTTTAAAACTGAAAGCGTACATAGTCTAATACTTTAAAAATTAAGAGTAAAAAAGGATAAATATTTACACTTCCTTAAAGTTTATTCATAAGACTATGAACAGCATACAATATGTACTCGTAGGAAAATGAAATCGTTATTAGTGGGATTGATAACACTGATCAACATTTTTTACATTCGTTGATGTCACAGAATAATTAAAAGATAGCTTCAATAGAATTTCTTTTGTAGAATTGGGTAAAATAGGTGAAAACTAAAAAAAATTTCTATTTTAAGAATATTTCGAACATAACCAAATAATGAAATGTGATAAGAGCTCGTAACGTAGCTCAAACGAAAGCCTAAATCCTCTTCTCGATGTATATATCTATTATATCTATTATTCGATAGCTCTTGCTAAGCATATTGAAAAATTATTATTTCGTGAACATTCATTAGTTGTGATTTTCATGCATTACCAATTTTTTTGGTGAAATTCACAAAATATTTCGGAAAATCTTAAAGACTTTAATGTTTTAAAATGGTAGCTAAAGGTTCAATCTTTTATTTGATTTAAATTTCAATCTCCTATAAAAATCCTTTATTCTGTAAAGAATTTTTTAAAATGTCCAAAATGAGATTTTACACTCTTCAAACTTATTTTTCTCGAAAACGTTATGTAATTTAATATTTTCAATTCCGAATTCGTAATCTACCGATAGAGTTCTATGGAAATAATGCATCACTTGTTCTGTGCAAAAATTTTGGTGACCAGTGCAATACGAATAAAATATTTTCCATACTATGTATAAAGAATTCGAAACGTATATATTATGTTTAAATACATATGACCATTTAAGTAACATAGTAAAACATAGAAATACAATTGAAATAACACAATTATTACTTATCTAGCTTATACTTTAAAGACTCAAAGAATTATAAATTGTTATCGCACGTTAAAAACACCAGAGACGATCACTTACTTTACTCCATCTTAAAAAAATGACCGCCACGTTTGATGCGTTCAATAAGCTAAATAGTTCAACCCGTTTTCGTTTTTCTTAAGTCAAATGCAAAAGTAAGCAAGAAAAACAAGTTGTAGATGTGCGATTTAAAAAAATGTTCTGGGGTACACGAAAACTTCAATAGTTTAATGCCTAAACTAATTATAATAATAATTTGCAAGATTTCACATATTAAAACCTTTTATGTTTTCTTTATAATCTTCTATAATTTTGATTAAATTGGTTCTGAAATAAGTTTAAATTTTGAACTGTTGGCTCCAATTCGAATACTTTTAAGTTTACATTTTTAAAAAAATCGTATTAATAATTTTTACTGGTTTAAAACAAAATTTTAGAAGAAAATCCAAATTTCCGACAGTGAGGCTTTCCATTAATGTACATTTTTCTTGTGCTACTTCTTCTTCGAGTAAAACTGTATGCAGAAAAGTTATTTTTTATACATAGTGTATACATGAATCAAAAAACGTTTGGACTACTATCCAGAAAAGAAGGAAAAGTGTAGCCAACCAATAAATTGTGGAAATTTCTAAAATAATTAAAATTTGTGTACAAGAAATTCGGTTGCGATTGGTTCTTGATAAAAATAAGTGCAGTAAATTACAATTCAATTCGTAAATGTCTACAGAAATAAAGTTACCATGCATAAAATAAATTGAAATCATACAAGTAGATGAAATTATATGTCATTTGCGATGTATCATTAATGTCATTTATTCCATCTTTACGGTCATTTTGCCTTTCATTTGTTTTTCACACCTCCAAAAAGAATTTTTGTTGTCTCGTGTTGGAATTAGGAGTGTTTATTTTAAGTTAAAGAATTTTGGTCTATTCGTAATTCACTCATATTTGAACTAAGCTAATAATTTTATTAATTTATTTCTTCTATACCACTTTTTATCTCTGCATATAACTAAGGGTCCTCCCTTATACACGTTCCTTAGGTCGGTGTGGTGTTAAAGTTGAATAAACAACCTTATCTCCTTCCTTTTGACTGCGTCTTTAATTTATATTTGATTTTGCGAGGGTTCAAATACTTGTGACTTCCAGGGTTACCAGGGACTGTGAAGAGCCCAAAAACCTTTTTTTGTTCTTTTCCCCCTGATTAAAACCCTTCGTTAAATGACTCATGACCGATCACCCCAAAAGCTGCTGTAGCCCATTGAGTGCGTCATTAGACGGTCATCCCCTAGACGCAGTCGTTTTTCCACCCTTCGTTAGAAGCGTGCTGTGATTAATTTAATTTCAGTCATTACGTAATTATTGGATGTAGCCATGGCTACTCCTGGTCCACCCCCTCCCTTTCAACAATTCCAGATATCACCCTGGCTGTCTATAGAAAAATAGGGAGGAAACGCGAAAAAGCCCAAAAATGATTGGGAAGACACCCTCCAGGGGGACGAAAGGCAAAGAGGCGAATGGTACAAGGATTTCGGTATACGGATCCATTATCTCGAGCGCCATCCTTTCGTTCCCACGCGTCTCCCCGCCTCGTAATGTGTCGCTATTATCGTTCTTATTACAAAGCTCATAATAGAGGCAAGTGGAGGGCGGCTTATCTTCGACCGGCTCCCCTCGCTTTGGCCGGGAGCACTTCAAAGATTAAATGGGTGTAACACAATTTGCAACGATTTTTCACAAGTCGACATCGGGCGCCGCGCCGCCAGCAGGACGTCAAACAGAGAGGCAGTGAAGGAATTGCGCCACACCCTCGTCCTCCAACTCCGAAACCCACCCTTCTGGCCTAGCCCAACCAAGCGGAACGACGACGATGACAGGGTGTTTCTTGCCCCTCTCCCCCCTGTTCCTTGTCCGGTGAGGGTGGTGCACCCCCCGCTTAAATGATTCCACAGCAAGGCAATCCTCTTCAGACTAAGGGCGAGCCCCTAGTGTGTTTGTGGCGCTTGTTTCTCTGGAATAAAAAAAAAAAAACGACCCTAACCGGGTGATCGTGTGTGCTCACCCTTAGGAGGGAAAAGGGTGACGTTGTTTCATCCCCCATCCCAGAAGATAACGCCACAAAACAGTGGATGGTGGCAGAGATACGCTGCCGAGCACGTGTGCCCTGAATGGGATCATGGCACGATACTGGGAATATAAAAGGAGGCCGAACTGCTCCGGGGGATGCACTTCATCGCCCATCCACCCACCCATCACCCGGACAAAGCTGATTCCGCTTTAATTTGATTTCTGTGGCCGTCGTAGTCATCGTCGTCGTTCCGCTGCACGGGGCCACGCTAACAAGGACCTTCGAAGGCACTCACGGGTGCTTTGTTAACCGCCACTCCTGCCGCCGCCACTGTGCTGTGATTTGACCTGCCCCCCCCCCCCCCCCCCCCCTAATGCCTGAATGCACTCCTACGCCCTCTATGGCAGTGACGCCTGAAGGAGCGGGATCGCGGTCCCGGGGGTGTATTTATTATTTATCACGTTCGAACAATTGACTGAGCCCTGGCTCTCGAGGGGCTTTATTAGATACAAGTAAGAGCAAATTTATGTGAACGCGGGTGCGATTTTGATTGAATTCCACCCTGACATACTGAAGGAATGGGGAGGGGTTAGATGAACTTTTCGAGTGGCACAAAATCGATTTGCAACGCAAACTACGGGGGTGCGGACAATGTTTGTGTTTTTATATTTCACGAGACTAGCAGAAAATGAGGCAAATTGTATCGGATTTAGTTCAGTTAAGTTTCTTGCTTTGCTAACAGGAGTTAACGAGGGGTTGGAAAACAAGTTTATGATTAGTTTTGACTGATATCACTAATCAGCATTTTTAATGCTTTTTTCTGCCACATGAATCTGATAAGTGATTTTGATAGGACTTTCACATAGATTATGAATTCGAAAATTACAGTTCGCGATCACGCGATGTTTTATGAGAAAAAAAAAATCAGCATTTTTGAAAATTTAAACAACCTTACTTAAATCTGTTGGAAAACTAGTATTTAATATAAGCGTTCATTAAGTAGTTGGGATCTTCATGCATTAATTGTTAACAGAAAAATAGCCTAAAAAGCTTTAATATTTTAATATACTATTATAGGTAATGGTACAAACATTAGTTTGACCGACATTTCAATCTCCTATAAGAATTCGCTATTTTGTAACGAGTTTTTAAAAATTTCAAAAATATTCAATATTCATACTGCTCAAACTTACTTTTCTCGAAAACGTGAAGTGATGGAATACTTTCATTTCTGTAATCGCAATTTATATAAAAATTCTATAGCAATGAGATTCTTTTAAATAACTTAAACAATACCAAATGAAGCAACTTCCATAAAAATCGGTTCAGTTATTTCAGAGTAATAAGGAAAGATATATACGAGTATGTACTATGTAGTTGTTAAAATTAAAAATTGTCTGAATTCGTTTAAATTGGAATAGTAAGAAGATCGCAAATTCTAAACGTACTGTATATGCTGCTCTATGGGTTTTCTTTGAAACTCCAAGGTTTAGTTAAGTTTTACCATCCCAAAACGTAAATTAATTATTTTTCTAAGCAGTCATAGATCTCATTTACCATAATCCCAGAGAACCCCTAATTTCTTTCTAGTTTGCCAACGACCCTGACCTCATTACACTTTAATGGAGGTAGTCTCCCCTTCGAGGAACTCAGAATTTTTTCGCTGTAAATAATTGGCGGTGCTCCATTTCCACCGCAAACTTTGCAGAATTATTAAAAAATTAAAAAGCGATTTTTTTTGGTTTTATTTTTAAAAATTTTTTTAAAATCAAATGTGCCTGCCCGCCACAGCTGCTGTACTTTTGTCTGCCAGTATCCGGCTAGCACTTAGCTTACATTTAAAATTTCATTCAGGAAAAATCATGAAAAGTTCATTTGCAGGGCAACAAGGTGGTAGGGCAGGGGTGAAAAGGCCCGGGGGAGGCGGCAATGGTAGTAGTGCTCCTGGTGCTCCTGGTGCTCCTGGCTGCTAACGTGAAAAGCGAGAGGAAGAAACAAAACATTCAATTTATTCGCTGTGCATTTGGATACCGGCACTGGCAGTTGTCCGTGTTTTGTTGTTATTATTTTGCTGTTTTAACACGTAATTGATCCCCCAGCATGTGGAGCACCCACCCCATCTCTACATCCTGACTGTTTTCTGCCCCAAGGGAGCGAGAGTTCATGCTTTCAGTAATTTTATCCCCAAAGTGCCCCACTACCGCCGTCGAGTCGACTGTACGTCGCGACAAGCACTGGGAAACATTGGGAACCCTGCGGCACCCTGCTGCACTACTGCTGTTGGGTGCAATTGCCGTCACATGAGCAGTGGCCCTTCAACCGCAAATGCATTTCATGTTTTTCTCCGGCCCTTTTTTTTTGTTTTTTATCCTTGCCGCTTTGTTTTTGTTTTGTTTTGTGCGCTAATCGTGCGGTAATTATTTAACACAAAAGCTATGGGATAGAAGCGCGAAAGGTTTTACTAGCGGTTTTGAGCATATCAATTCGCTCCCCCCGAACGGTTCTTTTCTAGACCATACCGAAATGAGGATTATCCTGCTCCCGAACGCCATAGTCCCGACTACATCCCCTAATTTAACTTGGTGCAAGTTGGGTCCTTCCCTCGCGCTTCCATGAGCCCACCTCCAGGCCCCTCCCCCCAAAAACGTGCAGCGGTGGGATGCTGTGCACTCTAAGCTCTAGCAATGGGCAATAGGATGCGATTCGGGTATCCTGGAGCAGCTCACATATGCACCCTGCAACCGAACCCCGTCCGCCCCGTCGTATTTGCACAATTTCATTTATTTTAAATGAATAGTGGCTGATGCAACAGAAAGTTAGTGTGGAACCCCATTAGACGGATTTTAGTGGTATCAGTGGCGGGCGAGAGATAATTACGGCAAATGTTTCGGAGGAAGGGCGGAAAGTGCAAATTTTATAAATTCAATTCCTGTAACTGAGGTCGGGCTGCCAGGGGGCTGCGGTGCTTAGTTTTGGGCCTGGATAGGGCGGAGCACCCAACCCATCGCCTCCCCACATGCAAGGAGAGAGAGGGATGCTCGCTGGCATGCCAGCACATGGATGGATGGGATTAAGAAGGCATCCAGATGTAGTTGCCTTTATTCCTCTCGGCTGTGGGTTTAATTGGATAATAAACACAAGCGTGCCCGGCGGCGTTGCTTTTGCGAGGCTCCTGCCACCCTGCTCCCCATTACTGGGGGCGGGAATTTGGGCCGGCGCCGCGGGAGGAAGTGAGTGAGTCATGACATGATGCATCGAACCCAAAAAGTGGATTCTCTGCACATTTTGGCAGCATTGTTCTTGGATTAGGATGAGGGTAATTTTACATTTTTCATTTGTGTTTTTTTTTTGGTTTTTAACTTCCGCTCCAAAAATTTAAACGTATTCTTTCGAAAGTTTACGATGTACATATATTCTGTGTTATAAACTTTTATCGTTCTGCAATGTTTTAAATCTTAAAATTCGACATATGAAAGATAATACAAATAAGTAAAATGTTTTAAGCCACATCAATAAAGTAATATTTGTATGTAGTTGTAATTATGTAACCTCATAAATGAACAAATAAAACTCAATAACATTTTCAATATATGAAAATACTAAACCACAACGATGTTTGACGACAGTCGTCGTCATGAGATAAAAAAAAATGATTATTTACCTGTTGCTATTAAAATCGTTTTACGGTTAATATTACCAAAATTATGTAATAAAATTTGCTTTTATATCAAAGCGAATGTAGATATTTTTAATTAGAGCTTTTTGGAATCGTTCATTTCGAAGTTTATACGAGTATGTGAAATTTAGAAATTAATTGTAACTCTTCAATAGTAGTTTTTGCGTTTTATTGAAGAGGCCATGCTCATGCGCAAACAGAAAAAATGGCCTTTTTTCAGAAACTGTTTTCTTGGTGATAATGATAAATCATGAAAAAACTTGGACTTAATATAGTACACAAAACAATTTTAGCTTTTTTACGTTTTTCATTTTGTAAAATTTTTAATTCATGGTTATCTGGCGGGGGTGGTTTTAGATCATAGGATTCTCTGAACAAAAAATTTTGAGGAGATTTTTAATCAGTATAAACGTACCTCGCGTCTCTCCTAGTAAATTTAAATCTTTTTATCTCATATTTACAAAATTTCTGGCATTAAAACTTAGTGGTGTAAAATTGTACTTGATTTAAAAGCCTTTCAATAAAACAATATAATATTTCCAGCATATTTGAATGAATTTACTAGCGACGATAGCTATTAGTACATATATAGTAGAATAACGTAACAAAATTGCCAAAGTATCGATTGAATAAGTTTTTTAATCAACCTCGCAAAGTGTTTTGAGAAAACCAGGTCTAAAATTTTTAGTACCTGATTTATATAGAGAAAATTGATTGTCCGCTTCATGCATAAAAGGCTATAGAATCTAAAACACTGTAAGGAATTTTTGAGTAAAATTTTAATAGCATCTTTTTCAAAAATTACATTTCGAAATGAAAGGAACAAAAATTGATTTTTTCAAAATTTTACATGAGAATTACCCCTTAAATCAACTTATTTTTTTCTTAAATAATACATAAGAAAAGGGTCTTGAAAGTGTTTAGTTGGCTTTTGTCTAAGAACCAAAACTTTGACCCAAAAAAGATGTAACAGAAAATTTCAATTCTTCTCCGAAAACTTTTCCTGGAATTCGAACAATTCTCATCCCTTCTTGGCTAATTCAAAACAACTTCATTGAAGGGCTCCTGGAATCCACAAGTTCCCTGACATCAAACTTAAGAAATTCCACCTCGAGCACGCATGAAGACGTGCTCAACCACCTTCCCCCCATTGAAGATGGAATTTTGTTCCCCATCCCCCCTCTCCTCGTCATCCTCAGCGGCTGGCTTCTATGTCAAAGCTCAAATGGAATTTATTTCTGGTCGAGGGTAACCGGAAGACGAGCGCCCTTTCCCCCCTTCTAGGGCACTACAGGTGGGGTGTGGGTGACTGGTGAAGTGGAAATTAAACACACAAAATAAAAAAAGGAAAATGAAACGCCCTATGTGATTTCGGACTGAGTGGTGGGGGGTGGTTCCGATTAGAACCTTTTGCGTCAGCCCTCCGTCAACAGCCCTTGGCACGAGCGCTGGAAAAATCATTGATCTGATTCATCCCTGTCTTAAATATATAAAATTGTTGTGCCGCACGTCCCCTGCCCACTGCCGTCACTCGTTTCTCCCTAACCGACGCTTCGGGGGTGGAACTGCCGGGAACAATATGACAAAGTGATTAGGATGACGTGCCTGGTTCGCCGGGATTGCTGCTTGCTGTTGGCCCGACGACGACCCGTCTGAGGGGTAGGAGGGTGCCGGGCGCCGGGTGGCAGGGCAAACAAGGGTTGCGGACTGATAACTTTGTCTCTTCATAATTAATCTGGAAATTATTTATACACTGCTCCTCCGCACCGTCCGTACGGTTTCCTTGGTGGTGGGCCTGGTCTGGCTCAGCGGGCGTTCTGCGGGTCTGACCCGGCTCTGCTGGGTGCCTTCTTCTTATTGTAGGCCGCGATGTGTGCGACCCCGGGCCTTTTCGGGGTGGGTGGGGGGGGGATGAAAATTTGTATTCAGCGGTGGCTGCTTACATTCGCGCCCGATTGTCGCTCCTGATTACATTAAAAGTTGCCTGCGGGAGAGGACAGAGGATGGGGAGTGTTGATGTGGTCGCGTTTTTGTATATAGTATAAAAGGCTGGGGGGTTGCGGACTGGGAATTCCCCTATTATGAAAAAGAAACGGCGTGTCATCGTTCCACTTTACTTCCCCCAGGCCTGGCTGGAAACTGCCGCCCTTTACACAGCTCCCGTTTTTGTGGAATTATGTCATTTTATTAATTGGGGGGTTCGTCCTTTGATATTTAATTTTTTTTTTTTCGTTTTGTTTTTTGGTGGACCTTCGGGGGAGTTAATTTTAAAGGGATTTTATGTCAACGAGCATTTAGGGTACTTGGGCCGGGTGTTGGTGGAAGGACATAATGTCCCGGAAGGTTCTTTTTTTGCCCAAAGGGAAAAGCGTTTTTTTTCCTGGAAAGGAAAGCAGAATGGATAGAGATTTATTTTCTGTTCTTTTTTAATTTAAAAAAGGAGGGGCAAAGTGACAGTTCACTGTTGACATAACGCAAAATTGGGCGTAAAAAGCATTTAATTTTACCGCTATCTATTATATCCTTTAAATAATAATGAATTTTGTATAATGTTTAGATTAGTTTTCCAATGATATCTCTTAGTAGGATATTTTATATGCATGTACATACAAATGACGAATTGGAAATAAATTTGGATATTACAAGTTTTAAAATATTAATAAAGCGATACTAATCTTCATGTTGTAGTTGATTAAAAAACACATGTTAAAATATACTACATATAATTTAAATCCTTGTAATAGAGACATCTCGCTGGTTAAAAATGTCAGAAAACTAAACTTTTTTGCTAGATTCGCTCAACCCATCTATTAAAGCCGCCAAAATTTGGATTTTGTTTTCAGATTGTTTCTAACGTTAACTAAAAATGTAACGAGTTTCGATCAACCACTGCAGTCTTAAAATGTATGAAAAATAAAGTTAGTTTTTATCAGACAATATTTATAGTTAATTAAATCATCCCCGGCAAAGACAAATTTTAAAAGTGTGGTATGGAAGTATGATGCCAGTTATAAAAGGGTTCAAGGTATTTATTTATTAATATTGTTCACCTAAATTATTAAGATATAAACAAATCTAGCTAATTTTATATTCCCTTCCACATTTAATTACAACAATGTCCTTATTATATGCAAAACCGAAAACCCAAATAAACAAACACTTCCTTTACCGAAATTGATTTTAACTTTGATATTTTAGAAAATCCACATAGAAAGCAAGTCACTTTCAAATAATGGCATATAAACCTAGGTGCCTTGAATGCAATGCTTTTAATGTTATGTTATGTAGAGGTGTAGGGGACAAGAGTTGTCTTTTCACAAACGTTAATTAAAACTGTCCGTAGAATCCAGACTCCCTGTGAAGGCGTATTAATATAGGAAGGAAACAATTTCGCTTTGCTTTCTCAGCAATACTTCTATAGTTCCAGGTCAGTGCACCCAAAGGGTAAGTTGTATACCTACTACCAATTTATCGCATTAAATTCAGAGACCACTATATTGGGGATCGATTTAAAACCTGTTTCGAACGTCCCTAATACCCTTTATAAATGTTCTCTTCTTGTAAACCCTTTTACCAAAAAGACATGGCTTACAATCCTTCTCGTCAAGAGTCTAATATCTTCCAGGCTGTTCTGAACAAGCAATTGATTTCTAAAATCGATGAGGATTTTGTAAAATGATGGAATCCCTTTTTCTGTCCCTCCTCCCTGAATCAAACTATAGAATCTTTAGAATGTGCCTCTTTTGCTTAAGGGTATACCGATAGTGGATAAACTGCACATAACAAGGAACAAATATGCAACCGTCGAGCCCTTCCTTGTACGAGAAAGGCAATACATTTGTCGATGTCGACATACCCGGCATACTCTGCGAGTTTTGACTCCATTCCCTTGCACCACTGTGAACCGAGGAGGTCCAGTAGAGTCCAAAGAATCAAACACCAGGCTCAAACTTTGCAAGTTGTTTATCAAATTTAACTGAAACACATCCGCCACCCATAGGGCTCCACCTCCGGAGCCCCCCATGTTTTCATATATATTCATGCAGCAGTGGCTGGAATCGACAAGCTTTGTGCATTGGGGCGCTCCTTCGATGAAGTCTACAATAATTCGGTTGCAATACCGCATCAGTGACCGCCCCCATCCCGCTCTTCCGTCCTTTTGCTCGCCATGATTCGATGCACTTATTATTGCATCTTCCTGGGCGAAATGCATTCGAAAATTTGTGTGTCGAGCGTGCCATGGTGCCTCCATCCTGCATTCAAGGAAATACCACTTCAGTTTGGTAGAGTCTAGTGGGATAGTGGGCCTCAGAGGGATGAGGGTACCTCACGGAACGACAACCCTTCTGGTGGTTGTGCTCGGGGCCCGGAATTCAAAACGATTCTACCCTATACTCGGGCGGTATAAATTTTCGGAGCGTTTTCAAAATAAAGTTGTCGGGTGCTCCTCATTTTCATAAACACACTGCAAATGTATCGGTCGTTCGGGCGTTAGAGGCGCCCCCCAAGGGGTGGGAAGAAAGTTCCAGTAATAATAGGGAGCGCACCCAGCATCCACCGGTATCAGGGCAACGACGAAAATTTGCACACTCTTTCCAGACGGAAGGTTCGGGTCAGGTTGGCGGTGGGGCCACCTGCAAAAGCCTCCCGGGTTCTGGCCAGGGATGTTCCACTTCTGCATCAAAATTGAGATGAATTGGGGTTGGAATGGGGGGGATGAGAAGGTCCCTTGTTTCCCTGGATGGATGCGGTGCAGGATCAGGGCTCACAAGTGCATGTGATCCGGGTTTGAAGTAATAGAAAGTACCGGGGGCTCTGTGTTGGTTGTTTGCGGCTACCCAAAAATAATAGGGACCGACACAGAATGGGATTCAGATGGTACTAGAAGGCTCCTGGTGCCACTGCCGAGGGTTTGGGTAAGTGCATTGAAGGGCGGAGAACGGAAGATATAAGAGCTGTGCCCTCGAGCATTTTCTCTTCTCTAGAATAAGGGTTTGAGCTTGTTTCAGTGTTTCGTGAAAATTTACCTCTTTCATAACTGAAGGAGAGTTTTCAGGGATGAATTGAGATGTGAGCTGGAAGATTATGCCAAACTTTACTATGAAGTGGATGATTTTGTTGGACGCATTTGGGAACTTGCAGGCTTTAAGGGTGAGATGATCAAAGGGACTGAAGTGGTCTAACGACCTTCAAGGAGACGTTCTTTTCAGATTTCAAAGCATTTCAAATTTTAAAGTATTTGGGGTGATAATTAATTCGTTGAGCATTTGGTTAAAAATTCAATTTGGTTTTAATTCTTCTGTTGACAGGTAACATATAAGTTTTATGTTTAAATCTCAAATATTGCACAACATACTTAAGACTTCGTTCAAAATGTTTTTAAACTTATAAATAAAAAAGGACACAAATCAATAAGAAACCATGAAGGCAGTGGTATCACTTATTCAAAAAGCCTTACCTATCAGTATATAGCGCTACTGTTATTTTATTTTAAATAAGTTATATATTAATTCAGTGTTTGAATAACAATTCGTATCTGATTCTGTAACCAATAAAAAATGTTATGCATTTTTTAAATAACCCAAACTGATATGAAAATTGGCGCCGAACTAAACTGACATTGTATTTTAAAATGCTTGCCCATGACACAGTCGTTGGTTGACAGTATCCCGAAACCTGTCTAGCAAACTTAAAGAGGACAAACAGTCCGTTTTCGCATAAATTTCGAATAAATCGCTCGCTCTCGCCGACAGAGCGAAAGACCACAGAGGACTACAATTTACTCAGTTTCAAAGTCAGTCAGCTCGAAAATTCAAAACACATTCTTCCCTCGACTTCGTCCCTATGTGCGATAAGCACGACAGTGGCGGCTGCAACTGGGGCCCCAATCGCCCCATGGTCCAGACCCCACCCACAGCCACAACTATTCGTTTCGCCCCCGTCGGACGGGGTCTCTGTCTCTGATCAAGTTTGCTGATGATAAGATGCCGCAAACCATATTAAAACAAACCACCCCCCCCTGACCACATGCCCGACCAATTTGTAACGAAGAACGTCTCGCCGACTGGCGTTCACACACGAAGATTAACTAGCGGGTTGACCCGGAGAAGGGTAGGGCAATGATGATGGTGGATGTTGGGGGGATGGGGGGGATGGTGTGGTTAGAGTCACACATCCCGAAATCCCGGCAGCTCGAAGCCCCAAAAATGTATTTTAGCCATGGACTCCTCTGAACAAGCACCGCCACCGGAGCACCCCATGGAATTGTAGCCACCATCCCAATGGTAGTTTAGAGATAGTTAGATCTAGATTGTATCTAGCCCGCTTGTGAGGTGATGGTCTCAGCTCATAACTGGGTGCGCCACTTAACCGTTCCCGACTCGACCGGATGTCCCGCATCCTCTGCATCCCCCGCTGCCGGGTCGTTGTTTTCAAACTAAATGATCTGACCAAACACAGCACTCAGGGCACTTGCATAGAAACACGTACCATTTGAAATAGCATCCGTCCGGTCCCTCCGGTATTTGTTGCTCAATATTTCATGGTTTCGTTTAGCCGAACGAGGAGCTCTCTCTGTCCCATTGCAGTTCGGATCTCCCTCCCTTCCCGCGCAATTCCCTTATCTTACCCGGGACCGCCGCCTCCGCGTCCCTCGGGGTCGGTGGCTAACTACACTAAACTAAACGATGTCTGCCTCCCCCATGGAGCGGCACTTAACCCACTTGGATATCTGCAGCAAATAGAAAACACCCCAACTTTATGCTGCAGGCTAGGGTCTGACTGACATAAAATGTGGAGCGGGAAAACCCAACCTGAACCAGTCCAGGGATACTATGGGATCTCGTCCCCGACTATGAAATCCTTATTTCCACAAAATTTACAAGTTCTAACTCAAAACGTGCCCCACTGTTCGCCGCCAAGGGGGTAGAACGGGGGACGGTTTCGGTTGAAAAGGGGTAGAAAAGAGCACTGAAGGCATGGAGCCTGATATCTGCTGCATCCCCGAGGGAACATGCTGAAGAAACTCTTGTCATGTCTGCAGATGTCCTTTTTACCTTTTCATCGTTTTTGGCCCCAGGATACCTTCGGATCAAGGACATTACAATTAACACAAGTTGTTTGGCTATTTCGCAGATAGGTGTCACGTCTTTGGGATTTTATCCTGCCAAGTAAAATCTGGTTGTAGAGGGATTAGCGCAGATATACTCTTTAAAAATTAAATAATTTATATTGCAAAGAGATTGCTTTAGTAATCGCAATGCTTAAAATAAAATATCGATCCTTATTGAATTTAACGTTGACTTTCTAATTAAAAACATCATTCGCACTACCTCCACCAGGTCTCTGAAGATACTTGCCTCCACTACACAGGCTTTAAACTTCTCTAACGTTTTCAATGTCTAAATTTCGAATAAGTTTCCTTTCCCTACAGTCCTAAAAGTTCATAGCTATCTTTATAAAAAGGACTAATTCAGGACTAAAACACAATTCCGAGGAGGGTTTTATGTCGAGCCGTTTGTTGCTCATACCATTGCATCTCGGGGTTGAGTTCAGCTCCACCGAAATATAACCAAATTCGAGTTTAATTGAGACCTCTGGGTTGCGATACAGTTCAGATTTCTTCCCCCCACGCCACCTGACCAGACCAAACCCACTTTAAGGTGCATTACGGCGACAGTTGGTTACTTCAGCATTTTGCTGGCTATAAATGGACTCGGCACCGTTGCTAATGCCCCCCCATTGGCTGTGAATCGTTTTCGGAAACGTTTTCTCATGTCGTTCCCAACGGTTAGTTGGCTACAGTAATTTTGTACCTATAACGGAGCTTTCGTGGCTAGGGTTTGGGGCTGTTCAGATTTATTGGCTAAAAAGGTACTCTGGAGGCTACATCATTTGTAGAGTGCTTGTAGTTATAGACACTTCGAACATGATTTTACTATCTAATTTAAAATTCTTTAACCACTAACTATTTTAATGTTTTCTTTTTGCAGTACTACGAAATGTCTTATGGCCTTAATGTAGAAATGCACAAACAGGTGAGTGAAAGCGATTTTTTTATTTAAAGACACATCAATATCTAACACAATAAACACTGAATTTACTTTTTTTGAAGTTATTATCCTACAATTGAATAATAACACTTTTTTAACAATGAAAAATATGTTTAATGTAAAAGATTAAAAGACGACACCACTGTCACGAATCCAAAAAAAACACAAATTTTGCATTTTGTAAAAGTACAGACTTTAAGACATTATGAGCACAATTTTGTAAGCCCTAGATTGTAAAAATGACAAAACTGTCGGCTGTAAATTTTAATTTTTCGCGTTTTCTGCGAACGACTTTTCTCGACATGGCCGGAATCATAATTCTAGCTATAATTGATCACTTTTCAATTTGAAAAAAAAACCAAAGTGTTCACAATTGCAGTAGTTATGATTGCATATAATAGTTTTTGTTTTTATTTAAATTTAATCCAATATTTTTTTAAACCGCCGCATATGAGTAAAAATTTCGCCAAAATTCATCTTTGTTTTTAACATTCACAATTTGATAAAAAAATTATCTATTATATTTGAATAACTACGTCAATTTTAAGGACCACTCCAGTTCTTCGGGTTCTTGTAGTTTTCCGAATCATGCCTTTTTTATGTTGAACAGAGGAGAGGAAATCAATGAAAAAGGATATTTTGAGGATTATTTTAGCCCTGCATTGATTTTCCGCTTTTGTTGAACCTAGAAAAAGTGTGTTTCAGAGATTAAAAGTTCTGAAAATATTGAAGTGGTCCTAAAAATTTTCACATTAGTGTATTTTAATTAAAAACGTACTTGAAGTAAGTTCAATGTGTTCTAATATCTAGTTAAAAAGAAAATTTGGAAATAACGAAAATTGCTTAGTCCTTTACAGTGGAGTCGTCTTTTAAATGTCGCTTACATTTTCGTAAATTTTAGATTTTTTTGAAAATTTTTCAACAATTTTGGAAAGGAATAACTAAGTATTTAGTAGTTGAAGTATCTTAAGTTTTCGTGACTTGATCTTTTTGTAATAGCTAATTGTAATTAGAATTTAAAAGTGTGTTTGGATGGGTCGATGTGTGGTTCTCGCACCAAATGAAAGGACATATATACAGATGTTTTAGGTCAATACTATCCGGGGCCAGGACGCGCTGAATCTGAATCTAACTAACCCGATGTATTGAATTTGAATTGAGCGAACCCTGGAGGAAGTGGCCCCAGTGGCCCCAGTGGCCCTCCACAGGCCACGTAACATCCCGAGCATCTGAGTGGCGGGCAACTTCAAACGTTCTGCTCATTTTTCGGGAGCTCCACCTCCGGGGGCCCTGTCTGTGTGGCCCGGCAAAGTAAACAAGGCCGGGGGGGATTCGATTGTTCATTGATGGGGAGGACTCGCCTAATCCAGCTTCTATTTTCCCCGGGGACTACCAATTTATTACAATGCCCGGGATGCACCATGATGATGCACATATACACCGGGACTCGAAGCGGAGCGCCCCGGGGCCCCGGGCTCGTTCCAATTTAACCTGAACTCATTTTCACATGTCTTGTCATGCCGCTGCTACCCTCTCCGCCCATCAGAATGATGACAGGACAGAGGGGCTTATCTTTCGCTGCATGAAATTCTGGCGCACAAATCCAATCCACCGGACGGACGCATATTACTTTATTGGAGGATCTGAAATTTATGAGGAGCTCCGCCGCAAACCTAATTTCGATGCTCCGCACGATTCCTGTTCCGGGGCTCCGGTGGGCGGATGGAGTCACCACCCTCCCTCCCACCCCTTCCCGAAACGACAATATGTGTGTGCTAAACTGGCCTCAGTTGGAACGCCCTTTTGCCCCCGGACGAGGGCTTTGTATCACTCCAAAATTTGCACGTCTTCATATTTGCTCTAGCCCGTGACCAGGTAAATTTCACCTGGGCTTGATAGAAAGGAATTCGCGTGTGGCTTCCAACGGGCGGATGATTCCCGGTGCATCCACCTTGGAGCGTCCCGCATTCGGTGCGGTGGCTCAATCTGTCCAAAACTCCAATGCCCCAAAAACGCCAGAGGAGGATGTTCAGAATTTATTGGCGAGGCGGCTCGTTGCCACCAGTGAATTTGATTTGAGAGGACTGCAAAAGGTGCACCAGCCCATGCAGACTGATGAAAATTTAATAACGACTACGCATATAGAGAGGGAGACGAGTGCCTTAATCTCGACGCGTAGCTATAATCAAAAGGGGTACCGCAACCGCCCACAGCGCAACCCACCCCCCAGAGCTAGTTGCTATGGTGCAGCCCACCTGGAAGCAACTCAAATATCAAAAGCCCGAAGTCACGTATATGCACCACGGCAGCAGCGACAATTTCGGTCATAGATGATTAGACCACCAGCAGAGCGTTTGATCAACCCACATGCACAAATTCCTGACACACCCCCGCTCCTCTGGGGCGTTTTGTAACAAGCTTTTGGGGTGGAACTGATTTGCTGGGGGACTAACAAAAAAATATCACAAATCGAAATTTGGGATCAAATTTGTAGAGGTTTCGCAGTTCGCAGCTAATGCTCTGAATTGCGGAGTCGCATAACTGACTACAAAAAAACATATAGGGCTAAAATGTTAAGATATTCACACTAACAACACATTTAGGTCTAATACCCGGGGGTGGAGCCCTCTATAGTATGGTAAATATTTGATCTACTCGTACTTCTAAAAAAAACTCCTTTCTGAATTTTTCTTCATTTGTAAAATCCTCCAATAAAGTAAGTCATTAAAACTTACTTTTCAATTTCAATCACACATGGTACACGTTTTCAGCATTAAGATTTTGCTCTATTTAATTATTAGAGCTAATTTTGTATTCCTAAAAATAGAAAGATTTTATGGCTACTAATTTCTGAAATTCTATCAGATTGTAATAATGAATTCAAAAATAACTAAATCCATAACAACATCTTCTTTTATAAGGAATTAACTTTCTGGCTTCTATTTCACCCTCATGGATCTCGAAATAAACAGAAATACGTTTGTATGAAATCATCATATTAAAATTTTTAGACGTAATAACGTAAATGCCAAATATCTATTGTTCTGGATTTAATTAAAAAGATTACGAATTTTCGTATTAACTTACCACTTTAGAGAAACAATTTCGTAAATCCTTTCTTAGTGATTGTTCATGTTACAAAATATATGTTATTGTCCGAATTTCGTGCAATTAACTTCTCCGATTTCGGTTCGACGATGATGAATCAGTCAGTCAGCCAATCAGGACTATAAGTATGTAATATGCTGAGATTTCAGAGTATTAAAATGGAGTATAGAATAAATCTGTAGCTGTTTGCAGTTCATTTTGTGTATTAAGTTTTAATATGACACTAACTTTATTCAGCCACATATTCAGCTATTGAAGTCACTTATTTAATTCTATGTTTTAATAAACTGGTTATAAACGATATTTTTTTCTCTTTTTACAATTACAGACAGAAATAGCAAAACGGCTAAACGCTCTCATAAGTCAATTGCTGCCATTTTTGGCGGCGGAACACCAGCAGCAGGTGCTACAGGCCGTCGAAAGAGCCAAGCAGGTGACAATGCCAGAGCTAAACGCCATAATCGGGGTAAGTAATTTCATCATCCCTCACAATTAGGCATCAATTTCTAGTTCGTTTTCATTTTGCTCTTTTGTCTCTCTTTCCATGAGTTCTTCAAGTCAAAGCACAGATAGTTTCCCTTTGTTTTATGCACATCAAAAACCCCACATTTGAAAACACTCATAAAAAACAATTAAAAAATATACATTAATTTTGAAAAAAAAAAAATTAAACAAAAATTATGTTGAAAAAAAAAAGAAAAAGCAAAATGATTTTCTTTCTATTTCTGTGTTTTTTTCTCTCTTCCCCTACAAATCTTGCAGCAGCATCAGCAGCAGGGAATTCAGCAACTTATAGTAAGTGTGAAATAAACGAAATCAATTAAGACTTTTCTCTGGTTCTTTTGCTCTTGTGTTTACTCATAATTACATACATAAATGTGCCGCCGACTCAGCAGTCGTTTCTATGTTTTATAAATGCAAATCTTCCGCTGTTAAATTATTTATAAAATAAAATAAAAAAAAAATACGCTTCTCTCTCTCTATTCTGTAGAACTAATGGAAAACCTCTGTGCCTTTGGATGTTCTTTTTACTAATTTTTTTTATTGCGACTTTTGCCTGCCTTTACGTAATTAATTATATTTTTTTTTTCTAATTTTGGACTCTGTGTGAAACAATGGGGGTGTGCTAACTATACTTTTAAATAGAGTATGTAGATCAAGATAGACTGATATTTAAAAAACCTCATTATTTCTTTGTAAATTGTAGCCTTAATTACTAAATTAGGGTTATGTTTATTTATTTGCAATTAGAATAATACGATATTCTGAACTTAGCTTAATCTAAGAAATTTTAGTAGCTTTTACATAATTTTAAAGATTCAATGAATTTTTTGTTTTATAAAATTTAGTATTATATACTGAATTTATAACTTTCTTTGAAGTGCTAATAACATTTATCAGCATTTATCCTTTGCCACTGTGTTCTTTCACTGTAACTTTTAAGAATTTTTACAGCAAGAGCAGAATGTAAAATTCTTATATGTATATAACTGCAAAAATAACATAGGCCTAGTTAAATAATGCAATAGAAAAAACATTCAATATGGAGACAAATTCATGAAATATTATTTAACCCTCCTAACAAAAGAAACCTATTTTGTCAACAGTTCATTATAAAAAAAGAAATAAACTCATTTTCCTGACGAGATTTGCAAGTAAACTATTCGTGTTTTCAATAATTTATATAAATATTTAGATTTTCGAATACTGAAAATATTTGAAAAGATTCAAAAGTATAGATATATGTATTGTATTCAAATATAATTTTGATTTCGTAAAAAATGTAAGGAGCCCGTGAACAAAACGCATCAATTAATTAAAATTATATTTTACAAAAGGAGGAAAAACTTAACAACGACTTGCAGTCGGCTTTTCAAGTGTTTTTTATTTTCCTATATACATATGTATATATAGTGACTCTATTTGAAATATATACGTTAAGTTAATTAGAATAAAAGCAGTTTGAAAACATTTATTTAGAGCATTGAAGCGCGGGTTACAGGTGACCCCCACGACATAAAATGTGCTAGAAACGTATTACCATCAAAGTATACAAATTCAAAAATTGTTTTAATTGACATCTTAGAGGTTTATAGAAAAATACGCAGAATAAAATTCTAAAAAGTACCAAAAAAGGTTATTTAAAGATATTTTGATTACTAAGACCTGTAAAAGTTCTACAATTTTGTAAGTATGATGAGGATTTGAACTAGACTTAAGCAGGGCTTGAATTAACTTAACCGAATTTTGGTTTTTTAAAAGTAATTAAATATTTATTAGTAAAAATAATTAATATATTTTACCAAAATCTACACTCTTTTCCTCGGGTTGGATTTGCGTTGTTATAAAACTTTTGTTAAATCGGAAATATTTTAACCTATTACTGCTGCCCGCCCACTGCCCTTTCTCTACGCGACCCTTCACGTAGAAACTGTTCACTTCATCAGAGATTACGTTTTTCCGAAAATTCAATTATTTCCGGATAGCTCGCAAAAAAAAAGTCGATCACAGTCCATATCGTGAATAATTAACCGACATATCAAACAACTCCATCTCCTCTTACTCCCTCCTGTCCGCAGTTTCCACCGCAGATGAGGGAGAGGGGGGAATGGTGTAGGGAAGAAAAAGGGGAATGGGCTAAAAGGGGGGGTTTTTTGGAGGGCCAATTTAACTGTGCTTGGCACTGGACTCGCATTGATGAAACCACGGAAAAGTGGCGAACTCATTCCGATTAGCGCACGCAGAAGGACCCAAGTCATAAATAACTGATTACCGATACAAATTCAATGACCACTTTATGCACAATCACAGTAATTGACCACATAATTAAAAGGGCAACGCGGCGCCTGTGGCCAGCCCTCGGATTGCTCTCGATTGTTGCACAATACATCGGCCCCCTGGCGGCGAATTTCCGCCACACCACCCTTACGTGCAACCACCTCGCAACCCTTCGCCCGTAGAAAGTCGGTTTGGGTGGGTTGGAGAGGGAAAGGAGGGTGGGGGAGGGGGAAGTATATTGGAGGTCCCGAATAAAATTTACAGAATTATAATTAAAATGAAAATAGTGGGGTGAGGGGTGGAAACCTCAAATGAAAAACAGGATGCTGGCGAGTAACAATTTAAATGGCACGCTCTACGCCGCGACGTCGGACGTCGACCGTTGGTTTGGTCGTCGACGATCGAATTATGGAAAATGATGGCCTCTGCATGCCGCGCGGGGGTGGTAGCGGGCGGTCGGTACGATGGACCACCCAAAAAATTGGTAAGGGTTTAGCTCCGCCTCCCCCCGTTGATCTCTGATGAGTAGCAGACCGGTGTAAATTTTCTAGCAGCCTTTTGTTTGCGCGGTTTTACCGCTCGGTTAGATGCGAAATTGCTTTCAGCGGTCAGGTGCCTTTTGCCACCGAACCAAACGATATAGGGTCAAAAGGCGGCGGGGGGAGAGGGGGGGGGGGGGGGGGTGCGAATAATTGCAATTTTGGATTATTAATGAATTCGGCAGGGTGCAGGTCACCTGGTCGTGTTTTATTAATCACCAGAGGCCCAGCGTTCCGGTCGCTGGCGCGGTCGCTCAAAGTGGTTTCGACTACTTTTATATCCAACAATTTTACGACTCCGCGCTATTAAAACGCGACGCGAATTACAACGACCCCAAAAATCGTGCTAAAACCAGCATCTTCGCAAATTGGGTTTTTCGTGTATCGCACTTGTGTCGCTCTGTTGCGTCATTGTTTATGGGAAAACATTTGCGCTTTATGTATACAAATAACAACAAGCTGCTTTCATTCGTCTACTACTCTTGGCTTTTCGCAGAAACTAAATACGAGCGGAGAACACAAAAAGAAAAGAATCTACTTTTTTTTGTTGTTGTTAGCAATATCAATTGACACGATTACTGCCTGAATTCTTTTTGTATGTTTCCTCGGATTTTGCCTTGTATTTCAGAGTCTGCGAAGGTGTTTGAATAAAAATTGCGCTTTTCTCCTTCTATTGCAGCAACAAATTCATGCACAACAGATACCTGGGGCTCCGCCACAACCGATTCCAACGCTAGGTGCTCTCGCGGGGCCTCTAAGTGCTTTTGGCGGTCCCATCGCTCTGCCCCATGGACCACAGGGTTTGCTGAAGGCCCCGCAGGATCTTCATCGGGAAGACCTCAAAGTACCCCTTGGCGGACCTTCAGCTGAAGAGAGACTGGTAAGTTGGACTGGGACGGTCTTTCATTTAATTATTTATGTTAGATTATAATATAAAATGTTTACAATCATTTTCCCGTCTGGATGGATGGATGTAGACTAACAAGAAAGCAAACATTCACTTTCGAACCTTCTCACAATATTTATATTTGAGTAATCACCTTAAAGTTTTTACTAAAGAGGTTAACCCTCAATAATTCCTCTTATATTTATTTAGTATTATTCCAGTTAAAGAATATTTCAAAACGTAATTTTCGAAAATTTGTATATAAGGTGAATTGATTCAGTGATGTTATTAATAATCTTATATCCAAGGGACTAAATCAAATTTTCTCAAGCTCAGGAAAATGAAATTATATAATTTTTATTTTTCAGCATTTTTTATAACTGTTGAAAAGGACAAAGCCAATAATCACAAATTGAAAATAGAATTTTTCTGCACGTTTTTTTCAGAGAAACTCTGTTTCACCCGCAGAACGAGAAAAATATAGACCACGATCACCTTTAGAAATAGAAAGTGAAAATAAGCGGAGAAAAGAAGAGAAGTTAGCACATGTAAGTAGCGAAAAATTGTCAACTTCTTAGATGTTGCCTTTATTCGTTTCTTTTTTATTTCTAAGAACGGAAAGTAAATTCGGTCAAAATTGTATTTAAATTATTGTATTAAAGTTTTGAGCATTTATCTCAAATTCGTGCTATGCTTGCAGTAATTTTTAAAAAATAAAATCAGACAGTATTTTGCCTTAGGCCTGTTTCACTTGAAAGTCTATTTTTTTAAATGGTTTTAATTGGTTATTCTGTTCTAACAAAATTGAAGTTTTTATTATTTTCATTGTTAAAACTAATTATCCGTTTTAAATTGGCGATATAACATAATAGCATTTCAAAAATATGAAACAGAGCCTAAAAGAGAGATTTTTCTAGTTTTTGAGAAGGTTTGCTTTAAGAAAATTTACAAAAATTAAAACAAATAAACTGTTTTTAAATTTGTTTACTCAAAAATAGTTCTTTTTTATTTTTTACACAAAAATGTATCCAAATCCATAAATATGAGTGTCTAACGAACGTTTTGGTAATATTGATAAAAAAATTTGTAGAGCTTTTTCGAAATCTTTGTGTCGGAGCATTTTTTAGTCATTAGCTTCCTCTTAAAATGGGGCTAATGATTTAGTTTTTTATTCAGCAAATTCCGATCGGAAAACGTTTAAAGTCTATAAATATAAAATTTAAACGTTAGACACTCATTAAGACATTTTCCCACAATTTTCATCAAATCAATCTGACCTGAACATATTATTAAAAAGAAAATTCGCGAACTATTAGGGCATTTTTTGAATCGGCCATGAACGATCGTTACTACATTATATTATGCATGCTTAAAAAAATTTGCACGTCACATTATTGATATCGGTGCTTTTTACGAGCCGTCCGCTAATAAAAACGGACGTGCTGAGAGCACTTTAAAATTGCATAATGCAAAATAAAAATTAAAAATTCAATAAAATTATTTTCTGTTCACCTTTTTAAATAACATTTATTTCCACAACGTAATCTTTGTGTTTCAGAAGTGACCTCCGTTTGTATAACGTACTAAAAGCCTTAAAAACACGAAAAAGCTCAACTCACCAAAGCAAAATAGCAAAGTGATTAACGTAACTAAAGTAATTTTTGTAGAATTGTTTTTGCAATTAATAAAATTGAAGAAATCTAAAAAAAAAAACTATTCAAAACCACGCCGCAAGAAGACAAAACGCATTAAACAACTTTTTTTCTTTTTCAAAATTGCAGGAAGATGATGGCGATAAAAGCGATCAGGATTTAGTCGTAGATGTTGCTAATGAAATGGTGAGTTGAGTTTTAAGTAAGGCTAAAAAATACGTAACATTAAGGGAGCTGCTAAAAACCTAGAAATAGAGAGGTATTGTAAGAGAGATAAGCTGTACAATTTTGTGAACCGTTGTGAACCGATTGATACCGCTAATAAAGTCAATGGCAGTACCGCAACGAATTTTTTTTTTGTTTTTTACTTTTATCCAATTTAAGTTTTCCAATAAAGGGTCTAGGGGTGTTAACCAATCAAGAAAAAAATTCTTTTCCGGTCTTTTCAGGAATCCCCCTCCCCTAGACAGAATGGTGACCACGCCTCGCTTGAATCGAGGGACAGAGATCGCGATAGTATCGGTTTAAACGGCGACAGATCGGATAAGGCCGGTGGAAGCAACTCGAAGCCACCCAGTGAACGGCCCCCCTCTCGGTCGGGATCAAGTTCATCACGTTCAACTCCTAGTCTCAAAACGAAAGAAGTATGCGGAGTTTTAAATTTAGTTTTGAATTTGAGTTTATGGAAATTTGTTTTCTTATTTTTTTTTTTAGTTGGACAAGCCTGGAACCCCAGGTGCAAAAGCCCGAACCCCAACACCAAATGCCTCAGTACCTGGTAATCCGAAGCCAGTTGTGCCCCAAGCACCGCCGTCGGGTTACCCCAGTTCTCCATATCAACGGCCCCCTGACCCATATCAGCGGCCACCACCAGATCCAGCGTATGGAAGACCTCCGATGCCTTATGATCCTCACGCCCATGTCAGAACGAATGGTATTCCCTTGACAGGTGCAATTGCTGGTGGAAAGCCGTAAGTGTATCTATTCAATTGAAATCTCATATAGAGATCCCAATCTAACAAAATCGTATCCCTCTCCCAGCGCCTATTCATTCCACATGAATGGCGAGGGCACTCTACAGCCAGTGCCATTTCCCCCTGATGCTCTGGTAGGCGTCGGAATTCCACGACACGCGAGACAGATAAACACCCTATCACATGGGGAGGTGGTTTGTGCCGTAACGATCTCCAATCCAACCAAATATGTCTACACCGGCGGTAAGGGTTGCGTCAAGGTTTGGGATATTTCACAGCCCGGCAACAAGAACCCAGTCAGCCAGCTGGATTGCTTGGTAAGTACAGTAAGTTATCTGTTCGTAAAAACTAAAATTTTATAAAATTAGTAACAGTTTTGATCGACTACCCAATTCAGCTTCAACAAAATAGTTGCTGAATTACGTATTCGATTGTAGAAAGTAAATTTTTGGAACAATTGCTCAATTCAGCTTGGGATACTAATTATTGTGCTGAACTGAACAACTGTTCAATTTATGTTAATAAGAGTTATGAAATCTGTTTTAGAAGCTGAATTCTTGAATGTCACCTTATAACATTGAATTGTGTAGTTACAGTATAAATTAAATTTTTGAAGAATTGCTCGTTTCAGCTTAAAGCAAAATCTATTGTTAAATTTTAGAACGACTCATGAATTTACGCTTCAAACAAATTTGTTGAACAGAAGTTAAGTTTCTGAAAGTCATGAATTTAATATGAGCCTTAGAGTGTCTATAGGATGACCTTCGTAGCTCAGTTCTAGGTGAATCGGGCTTCCATTCTCGAGGTTGCGGTTTAGATATCCACCTGTCTTTGGTCACTTTCGATAGAGCCCCTTTTCTCAGGCAATAGCTTTGTCGGAACATGTGGTCAGCGCTGCACCTGAGACGGTGATTTCGAATCCAACTCGGTCACTCTGACTCCATTCTTTAAGTCCTGGATATCCTTTCCTGGACGTATGTAGTTCGCACAAAAGACTTTTTAGTCCGCATGAATCGTCCTAAGCTATCTATGAAGAGAGAGTTCTCGCCACAAAAAAATTAATAATGCACATATCTTTCCAGCAACGCGACAACTACATCCGTTCGGTGAAGCTTCTACCCGACGGTCGAACGCTAATAGTGGGCGGGGAGGCCTCCAACCTATCAATCTGGGACCTGGCGAGTCCAACACCGCGGATAAAGGCCGAGCTGACTTCGGCGGCGCCCGCTTGCTACGCCCTCGCCATCAGTCCCGATTCGAAGGTGTGCTTCTCATGCTGCAGTGATGGGAATATTGCGGTTTGGGATCTTCACAATCAGACCCTTGTCCGACAGTTTCAAGGACACACCGACGGCGCTTCGTGCATTGATATAAGTCCTGACGGATGTCGACTGTGGACAGGTGGTCTGGATAACACGGTCCGATCGTGGGACCTCAGAGAAGGACGCCAGCTGCAGCAGCACGATTTTAGTTCGCAGATTTTCTCGCTGGGATATTGTCCGACAGGTTCGTAATTAATAATTGTAGATTACTTTAAATGAAATTTACTCAAGTTCTGTAGTTCCCTATGAAATACAACAGCTACGTTCTTTTTTCATATCGGTTCCCATTCTAGGTTTATCAGGGAATTTTCCTCTGAATTGAAAGTTGTGAAAAGCTACCCATACAAACATTTATTATTTCACAAAAATAAAATCAAATTCTCTGAATTCATGCCAATTTGCATCCAAAATTTATCTTGTTCAAGGTTTGAAGTTGCGAATTTGATCCATTTCTCACAAATTTTAAAATCTTTATATATGTACGTGGGGTTTTAAAAATCAATTCAATGCAAAATTTGCAATAAATGAAAAAAAAACCACTCCTAACTTCATTTTCTCACTTATAGCTGAATTGAGTGTAAAATTTATGCAGCAACATTTTATGAAATTTAGGTAGAAGCAAGAGGACTTTAGCTATTATCTTACAGCAAATTATTAACTAGGGTGCAACTAACTTTTAATAAATTTACTTCAATTCAGGTGAGTGGCTCGCTGTTGGTATGGAGAACTCCCATGTGGAGGTGTTGCACGCATCGAAGCCTGACAAGTATCAATTGCACCTGCACGAGAGCTGTGTCCTGTCGCTGAGGTTCGCCACGTGCGGTAAATGGTTCGTTTCAACGGGTAAGGACAACCTTCTGAACGCATGGAGGACACCCTATGGAGCTAGCATATTTCAGGTTAGAAAAGTTTTGTACAAGTATGCTTCTAGGAATGAAAACATTGATCCGTTCTTAAATAAAGAGAGCAATAAAACAGCCGCTTGCATGTTCTAAAAACCATATTTTTGCCTCATTTGAGCTTAATTTATTGGCTATAATTTTAATGACTACTCGGAAGAGAAAAAAATATTACAAGCTTACCCATAATTAGAAGGTTGTAAAAAGTTTATGTATACCTTTTAAAGTTTCACCATTCCTGTGGCATTGTTAGATTATTTCCTAAGAAAATAATTTTTATTAACGAGACTTGTTTTTCACCTCTATGAATTTGGAAATAAACGAGATTGCCTCGACATTATAGTTGGAAAATTCGACAGAGACCTGTTTGAACATTTCATTTCTCCAGTCGAATATTATAATTCAGCACTGCTTAAACTTATGTAATTGAACTCTCAACACCAAATCTGAATTTTCAGATATAAGATTGTTGCCATACTGGTCGTATTTTATTGAAGCTCACGTATACTACACTTCATATTTATAATATTTCTTGAAATAGTTGAAACTATCATATTTAAGTTAAATAATTAGCAGCCCGGACAAAGTCGGAAGCGGGCAAGCTAGTTTTTTATATATTTGTTTTTACTATTATCAATATTACACATTTTAATTTAATTCCTGTTTTACTCACTTCCAGTCCAAGGAGACATCATCGGTTCTGAGTTGTGACATATCAACAGATGATAAATACATTGTGACGGGATCAGGGGATAAGAAGGCAACCGTCTACGAAGTTATTTACTGAAATTCTCTGATCTAAATAAAAAGGCAGTAGCAGAAAGAAGTACCAATGGTGATCACCAAGATTGCATCGATAATCCAAAAAAAAAAAAAAATAAAAAAACACAAAGAAAGTAAAGAACATTAAGAAATAAAAAAGAAATTTCCATAAGAGAAACAAAATTAGGCCAAGAAATGGCAAATATCACAAAACAATTTGACGACTATTTTGCTGTAAAAAGAAAATACATACGACAAAAAGAAGAAAAACCAAAGGAAAATAGCTGCCCAACTATAGTCATCTCCTTCTAGCTTACTTCAGATCACAATCGCACTCAGAGTTGATCCTTGTTTAGGATTTTGCTTCGATCATCGACAGCGCACTTTTGAGCATAGGGGCGTCGGAGGGCTTTTAGACACTTTTTTCGTTTTGCTACTTAGCGATTTTAAATATAACGCATCTCCGGCCAGAAACCGTATTTTTTTTTCGTTTTTATCAATTTGTGCAGTAGTAACAAATTTTATCTACATTTTATTTTAACAAACTTTTTGGGGATTGTGGATTTTTTCAATTTCCTGAAACAAGGCTACTTTCTTTCTTCTCCGTTTTTTTTTTAGAAAGAACTAGCTTTTAATTTAGAATATATTAAACTATTCGTTTTCAAAGAAATTATTTTGTGAAACACATTTTTCTTTTCCGTATTGAATAATAAGGGCCTTGTTTCGGGAAACTTTCTCCCCAAAATACTGCACAAAATCAAACATAGCAAAACAGAATATTTAGCAACCATCCCTCAGTGGCGGATGTCCATAAAGATTTTAGATAAAAAAAAACACACATAAACGACAAAAAAAAACAAAAAAAAAATGCCAAAATCTAATAGTGTAAATGTAAAACAAAAAAATAAAAATAAAAATCTGTGAAAATAAGGACGTTATGAAGAGAATTTTGAGAAAATAAATATATATAAAAAAACAAAATAAAGAGAGTAAATTGTAAACATATTGTACACACAGAACATGAACAAAACAAGAGAAAAATTAGATATCTAATTTGAATAAAAGCGAAACTATTTTGCGATTTTTTACAAAAACTAAGAGAAAACCTAAAAAAAATAAATAAATAAATAAATCATAAAAAAAAAAATGTGCAAAAAAGAAAGAGAGACGACAGGAAAGAGGAGGAGACACAACAAGAACGTTATTATTACCGAGTACTGTAGCATAAAAACCTAGAAAAGAAGATTGTAATTAAAGTTTAAGTTCCAGCCGACATTCTGCGCGAGTGGCATAAAACATTGTAACATGTGACGTGGCACACACAAACTCGTTTTTTTTTTAGTTCTCTGTAATATAAAGTGGTGGGGATAGACGAGGTGGGAAAAAACAATCTACGCAAGCGAGACGGCGGCATGCCGAAAGGAAGGCGAGAGAGAGAAAGAGAGATAGGACGGAAAAACACTTTTAATGCTCCCGAAATATCGATAATATGATACATTTTTAATTGCGTTGATTATGATTGTGTTCAAGGACTTGGTGGACGTTTTTTCAGGTTCTCGTTAATTATATCAAAATGTAAAAATGTGAAAAATAAAGATCTCTATAAATTATATTAGGTGATTTTTCGCCTTGTTTTTAACTCCCTAAAGCGATTTGTGTAAGCACTTGTAAATTTTCACATCCTTTCCTTTAAATTAAACTGAAAAAAAAAGTGTGTAGCATTACATAGAGCTGTTAAAATGTTTAAATATCAGAAATTCTCGTAAAACAGTTATTATATAGCCAGCCCAAATTTAAGTCAATACATTCCCGGCCTTATTGTACAAAAATCATAAAAAACCCACCGATAACATTAATCCATCAATAATTCGTAGAAAACGACGTTTTAATAACAATATGCACAAAACGAGGTGTGTTAAAATAGAGCAGCAGATAAAAATATCATAATTGCTGCAGAAATTGCAGAATATTTTTATTATCGAATTGAGACGGTTCCGAGAATTTGGGGTAAGTCGTTATAACAAAAAATTGGTATTTTAAAATTAAAACCATCTCACACATTTAAAAGCTTACTGTTTTTAATGCAGTAGCATTATCCGATTTTATTTTAATTATATTTTGTTACCAGTGATTTCGATTAAATTTTACCGACGATGTTTATGGGGATTTAGATTTATGGTAATTGAACCATAACCTTTCGTATTGTTATTAGATAATAAAATAATTTAGAAGAAATATTACGGCCTTTTTTGAAACTTTGAAAGTAATCATTGTTAATATTGCAATTTCTGAATAAGGAATAATTTGTTGGCTCTAGACTCTAGAGGAATAATATAAGAGGATAAATAACAATATCATTTTTAACTTGTGGACATATTTTATTTGATCAATTTTTTCTTTCCAACTACATAACAACTATATGTACTAAATAAAACGCATCACAAAATAAAAATGTCTCTTCAAAAATCGTCTACTTGCTCCTCCCAGTCATCCCGGGAACGCGGTACAGGAACTCCCCGTCGGAGTCGTAGTAGCAGTCCTCCACTTTGTAGGTGGCCCCGTCCCGCCACAGCTTCCTCGGGATGTAAATCTTCTCCTTCACCGTGTTCATCTCGAACTTCTTCATGTCTTCCTTGCTTACAACGAGCTCCGTGGACTCGTAACTCATTTTCCGGGGAATGACGCCTGTTCCGCTCGGGTTTTCTGGAGACGAGTGTAGGACCCCTTCCTTGTGAGGATTCTTGGACTGCTGGACACCCTTTTCAAGAAAATATGTTTCATCTTCTCTGGGAGCTGGAGTTTTAGTAGTTGAGGAGGTTTTTGGAGGTGAGACATCTTCTGTTTCGTAATTTTCAGAAAATTGTATTGGAGGTTGGGTTTTAAAGGGATTATTTTCCTGTTCAAAGTTTTCAGAATTTCCTGCTAGTTCTTCCACATCAGTGGAACTAGACAAATTTAAATCATTTGCTTCTAAGGTTTCGGAAGGTAAAATCCTTGGTGTATCGGTTGGGGCAATTTTAGAGTGCTTTTTAAAATCTTCAAGCCTCATTTTCCTCCTGTCGATTACTTTTCCCATTAAAAATGTTTCATTTCCCTCTTCTGGTGGTTTTACTGCTTGTGGAGGATTCCTGTTTATTATTTCATTTTCTCCAGATTCGATTAAATTTTGTTTATCTTTGTGGCCTTTGCAACTTGTGATGATGCTCGTGAATTCAGTTCTTTTTGGAGTTGGCAAAGGTGGACGAATAAATGTTTCACTTTTGTTACTTTTCAAGTCATCAAAATTCCTGTCAGCGAATTTCAGGAGGTGCTCCTTCAAGTGGTCCTGCACTGGAAGTTTCCCTTCCTTAAAAAGGCTCCAGTTTTTCATAACGAGCTCGTCATGCTTTCGAATTCGCTCCGGTGAATTTGCAGACCACCTCGCCCCAATAACTTTTGAAATCATGATTGGATCGGCTGGAAAACTTTCGGCAAGCCTTTCAGTGGTCCACTCTTCAGGATCTTTAGCGTGGAGGAGTTTAATTTGCTGTTTTTCAGCGTAAGTGAGGAGATTTGGGTGTTTTTCCTTAAAATACTTATTCCGGATGATCCAGCGCTTCACCTTTTCCCGGTACTCTTCACTTTCTGCTTCAAATTGTTTGTGTGACTTATGTGATTCCATAAAATCGGACTCGAGGTCCCCAAAACCTTCGGGATCTTCTTGGTACTCCTCGCTAGTTTTAATCGTGAATTTCTGCTTACCGTGGTCGAAGTCATTGTTCTTTTGCTGCGGTTGCTTGACTATGGCTCCTCTAAGCTTTTTGGGCTGCCGACGGAGTTCCTTTACCGCATATTTTCTGGATTGTATAATTATTAATGATGGAATCCGTAAAATCATTGTTTGGGTTTTATTTTTAAAGTTGAAAAACTGCGAGGCGACCTGCCGGAACTTTGACACTTCAAATTGTCAAAGTTCTCCACATTCGGTAAATAATTTCGGAATCCGAACCAGGAGCTATTTAGCGCCATCTGGGTTGAGGTTCTGAAAAACATGGCACAGATACAATTCTGAAAAATTAGCGACAAGGAAAAGGAATTCGAAAAACTGAATTGGCCCACGGTTTTCAAAAATAAATTCGAGCTAAGTTAGGCGTATGCACGTCCATCTAAATATTATTAAAAGAAATTCGTGAGATGCAAAATATCACTAAAACCAGGATTAATTCACTTATTTTGTTGATAATTATTTTGCAATTTTAAAAATATATGTACAAATATATATCAAAAGTAATAAAAAAATGTTTAAAAACGCCGAAAAAAACTTCTCGAAATCTTCGATCCTAATGCAACAAGAAACTGCAAATAAAATGCAAAACCAACCAAATTTCAGAATGCACTTCTGGAACGGAAAATTAGTTGCTAAAAGATCTGGAGTAAATTCTTATTATTATTTATTTTTAAATTTAAAATGTTATCATACTGAAACATCATTCTTTTGTTGTAATTTCATTATTTCTATAATTAAGTTGAACGATTTTAAACAATAAAATAAAATTCAATAAAAAACAAAATGTTGTCCATTTAGAAAAAATTGCCCGGATGTCTCCAAGTGTTGGATTAATATTACAGGTAATTTTCGTACGCATCTTTGCAGCAAGCAAATGCGTTTTAAACAAATAATTAAATAATTAAATAAAAATATTAAGGCCGTTTAAGAAAGAATTAGTACGAATTTAGAACTTTTTATCGGTGTTATTAACTTTTAGTTCAAAATTGGCGTTATCCATTCGATGATTATAATTGGAGTCTTCTTGCCGGAAATAAACCAAAATAAGTAAATAAACCAAATTTTCAAAGTATTAAGTAGTTCTTTTGCTGAAATATCAACCTCAGCAATAAAATCACCCACGGAATCCACTTTCTGAACAGACTAGGTTCCACTCAATTTCTACGGAATCAGGTTCCAAATTATACATTCTTCTTCTTGTGGAATTAGATTGTGGACGACTTTGAGCAATAGCTTCTTTCCAAGTTCTAAAAAGCAAAACACGATAATTCGAGAAAACCAACACATGGCAATACTAAAGCTAGTGTTTTTTTCTTTCTTCCTCCTCATTTGTGTGTATCGACGCCATTTCTTTATTGATCTCGAGTTGTGCGGTTCAGTGTTTTGTGGGCTTGTGGCTATCCGGTGAATTTTATTGCAACAAAGTATAATTTGATTGTTTTGAAAGCGAGAAAAAACTATAAAATAATAAACAATATCACAGGTAATAAAAATTCTTATTTTCCATGCTAAAGAACCGTGTGGAATAGTATTTAAATATTTTCACTGGAATCTGACTCGCCGCCATTACTGTGTTCGGGCTTGAGAAAAATAACGTTTTATTCCCCTAGGATGGAAAATAGCAGATTCCCATCCGATTTTAGTAAACTAAACTTACGGACGGGGATGTCCTATTTCTATTTCCGTGTTTTGTGTAATATTTTTTTAGTATATCAACGCCGAAACTCGGAGTTTTGTCCCTGTTTTACGAGAGCGAAAAATATTTGTTTTTTTCTCCGGTATTTTTATTTTGTGTCCGCAACTAGGGAGGAAAATAAAAGATTCCAAAACGGTTATGAAAATTACCACCAGAATTTAAGGTGGCTGGAATGTTCTAATTTTGCTCCCGTTTTGCATACACATAATAAATGTGGCGGCCAAAAAAATGCCGCTGCCTCAGAAAAACAGGGCGATGCGAACTTCTGGCGGGGGTATATAAAAAAAAAAATTTGTCGCAAATTTTCTGTTCGTCTTGGTGGAGCCGACTGAAAATTTCGATAATTTCAGGCGATTTAAAATTAAAAAAACAAAATTATATTTTTGTTGAAATAAAGGTTGAGGAGGAGGTGAAGCGGCTGTGGGCGGTTGAAAAAAAATAAATCAAAATATGGACTTCGGTGAATCGAAGGGGCCCCTTCAACAGCAGCAGATGCAAATGCAAATGCAGATGCAGGACCAGGACGACAGCGCGGGCGGCGGGAGCAGCCAGAATGACAACAAGGAACGGGAACGGGACCGTCGCGGTCGTGGTCACCGCGGAACACGTTTTTCGGACGCGGTCGACGACGGCCGGGACAGGAGTAGGGAGCGCAGGAATTGCCGAATATACGTTTCCAATATTCCCTACGATTATCGCTGGCAGGATCTGAAGGACCTCTTCAGACGTGTCGTCGGAAGCGTAGAATATGTGGAACTGTTCACAGACGAAAGTGGCAAGCCCAGAGGCTGCGGGATCGTTGAATTTAAGGATCCTGATCATGTTCAGCTCTCCCTCGAAAAGATGAACCGGTATGAAATCAATGGACGAGAAATTGTCGTCAAGGAAGACCACGGCGAAAATCGGGACCAATACGGCAGAATTATCAGGGATGGATCTGGCGGCGGAATTGGGAGCGGTGTCGGCGGAGGCGGCGGTGGCGGCGGAGGTGGTGGTGTCGGACTCCGGGACCGCGGTGATCGCAGCTTCTCTCGCAGGGATAGAGAGGATGATCGAATGTTAGTAGTCCCAATAAATTAGTTTCTTTACTTTATTTAGATCTTACTTGAGCCAAACCGCTGAGTTCTTAGTGTTGTTGGCAGGCAACATTTCAATTTCGAGCTCGAGCTGGAGGATCAAATTTTCTCCATATTTTGTTGTGTTTTGCGGACAAGTTTTGTTCTCGTCCAGGGAGCTGTTTTTTTTTTGTATCATCCCCCCAACTAGAGATCTAGCGTTTCGATATTTCATTTTGAATTTGTACATAATTTTTAGGGTTGTTTTTTTTCAGTTTCTTTACCACCCATAGCGTTACTTTTTCATCTTTTAAGACCCGCACTGCATGGTGAAATTCTAAATTTACCAAGAAACTTCTCGCCAGCCATATTCAAGGGAAGGCAGTTAAATTTTTGAATTGTTTCCAGTATCACCAACTGTTGTTTGGGATTACTTTCTGGCTTTTTTAAAACTAGTTGTCCCCCAAACCTGGAAGTTATCAATAACACAACAACGTGACTCCTTTTTTAGTACCCTTTCTTAATATAATAATTGTTTCTTTTAAAAAGTGGAACATCTTTCTTAAGAAACAATTTTCTCTCCATTTCTTTTCTGGCTCATAGTGATTAAAAATTTTTGTAATTTTTTTTGGTCGTTCCTCCTTATAGATCTGGCCGTCATTTGGGAATGGGTGGTGGTGGCAGCGTTGGTGGCGGTATGGGCCCCAACGATTATGATATGCCCTATAATACCTACGGTCTTAGTACTTCCTTCTTGGAGAGCCTTGGAATTAATGGACCTTTGCATACTAAAGTCTTTATCGCCAATGTGAGTATTTTGTGCCTTCTTATTTGTTTAATTTTTTCATAAGTTGACACGCTTTCTAGAGTTGTAGGAAAGACTTATTTTGCTTAAAACTGGGCTGTAGGGTAGACAGGATGGAACTTATGTTTTCCAAGATAAAACCCACTTTACTTTTGACGGAAGTATAATTGAAATAAAAAACAAAAAATACGTTGTAGACGATTGTAGATTAAGATTTAGTGAATGTACCTGGTAGCATTTAGGTTTATTGCGGGACGTTCACTTAAAGTATTCGAAAAGCTGGTAGAAATCGATGAAGTCTAGATATTTTTTGGTCATATATTTGTATTTGGGAATTTGCAATTATTATTGCACAATCTAAAGATGTAGTTTTATATTCAGCAAATTAACTTTTACGCTACATCGGTACGTAATCCACATAACTATTTTAAAATGTCTTAAATTGATGATTAAGAGCAGAACAAATATTTAAACATATTGATTTTTATTGAAGGGAGACGTTTTGTAGAAACTAATTCAGCTATAAGAATGAATGAGTTTACCAACATAAAAAAGGGTGAATATAAAAATAGCTGCGTTTTTTAAATGAACTGTGAAGTATTTTTTCAAGAATAATACTACATATTACAGTAAACATGATATTAGTAGCAATTGCTTCAGTGATTAATTTCATTACAAAGACAAAGCACATTTTTAAGAAATAATTGAAAATCCGAATGTATGGCCTGCAAAAATAAAAACCAAAACATTCCAGGAAAAATTTTGCTCGTTCTTGTTGGAGCAGTCTTTACTCAGTTAAATTGAAATTGCACCCTGTATTTGTGAATATTTCACAACGAAATTCGCCGAACTTATGCTGAAAGAGATTTTACTGTAGAATTGCATGCAAAGAAAAAAGTTTATAAACATGAATGATAGCACGGCGTAATTAAGCGTACACATTTCACAAATGAACTGCAAAAGTCTCTTTTCATAAAGTGCAAAACCCAGCCAAAGAGGGTTTTATTTATTTGTAATGAAATGGATTCTTGGAACAGAAAAATTAACATGCAATTTCTTCTGTTGCCGTGAAATGGTCAATTTCTTGGATAAAACCTGGATTTTCGGATTTGTATAGAGAAAACGTACTAAAATACAGTTCATTAAAAAAACGCATCTAATGATCTGCAAATGTTAGCTCTTGATAAATTTATGTGTCGCGTTTCTTCTAGATTTTTTATCTTTTAGACGAACGGGGTTAAATTTTGGATCAATAGTGAAGAACATTTACTCCGCAAAAGGTGGACATTTACTCTTTAGATTTCTGATAATGAAATTTCCCTTGCTCTTTTCGCATTTTTATATGGGGTTAAGAATCATATGCAGATCACAGTCTATATTCGTTGGGCCCTTAAACCCCTTTGAATATTTTGTAGGACAGCATTTCTAAATTGGACTCGTTTAGGACTTTAAGCTAAAACTAGGACTCCAGTGGGCTTTTGGTCTTATTTAGTGTAGTCAAATGATTTTTACCGCTTTTGCTAGGTTTGACCATGGGTCGCAGGGTAGCTACGTTTGGAGTGTCGGAGTCATTCGAAAATTTCGTTTGCACTACAATTACAGAATTCAGCTATGTAAAATAGTAAGTTGCAGAGCAGAAATTTTGTCGAAAAGACTATGCAAATGTTTTCGATTTAAGTTGAATCGATTCTATATAGCTGGATTTCAATTTTGAATTTCCGAGCTATATTAAAATCGATTTTTCATAAATCGGAGCATTTTACATGACGCCACTCCGATTGAATTTTCAGGTTCAGGTGTTAATGAAAGGGTAAAATACACAGATAAAAAAAAAACAAAGTAGAAGTGCCTTAAAAATGGTTAGATTTTTCACAAATGGTTGTTATTTCTCGTTTTTTATTTATTTTTATTTCAGTTGGACTACAAGGTTGATCCGAAGAAATTGAAGCAAGTTTTCAAGCTTGCGGGTAAGGTACAGAGCGTTGATTTGTCTCTAGACAAAGAGGGTAACAGTCGAGGTTTTGCGGTTGTTGAATATGATCATCCTGTCGAGGCTGTTCAGGCCATTTCCATGTTTGATCGCCAAATGTTGTACGATCGTCGAATGACAGTCCGCTTAGATCGGATCCCTGATAAAAGTGAGGGCATTAAATTGCCTGAAGGTCTCGGAGGTATTGGAATTGGTTTGGGACCAAATGGCGAACCTCTCCGCGACGTTGCTCGCAATCTCCCAAATATGACACAAAACCAGACCCCATCCACTGGGGCAGGCAGTGGCGGCGGTGGTGGCGGCAGTTTGGTCGCAACCCTCGGCGGTGGAAGTATGGGCGCAACCTTGAACCAGAGCCAGGTTCCGTTACCGGTTGCGCCGCCCATTAACAATCCCCAAGCGAATCTTTTGGGCGCCGTAGCTAACAATCCCAATGTTTTAAATAGTTTATCGAGCTCGAATTTGGCCGCCCTTAGCAATGTTGTTGGGGGTCTTAAAAACCTCGCTGGTGTCGGTGCGGCCCTCTCGAATCCACTGCTCTCAAGTGGTCTTTCCAATTTAGGTCTGAGTTTGGGCGGTGCCGCTTCGGTTACATCAGCGGGCGATGTTGGTGATTCGACGGCGTCTACGCCACTGACGAACAACTATAGCACCGGCAACAGCTACAATGCGGGCTACACCAGCACAAGTTACAATACAGGAGGCGGTGGGCGTGACTACGATTCATCGATCCGTAGCTACAACGCCAACACTCAGGACGGAAACGATTTTGGGTCAAATGGAAATATGGGTGGAGGCAACATGGGCGGAGGCAACATGGGCGGAGGCAACATGGGAGGCGGTGGCAACATGGGCGTTGGAATGGGAGGAAACATGGGCGGCGGTTACGGGAACACTTCCATGGGTGGCGGTAGAAAATCTGATACGATCGTCATTAAAAATGTACGTATGCAAGATGAATAAATTTTGTACCTTTTTATATTTATACTGAACAGCCGCCAAATTTTAAACTTAGATTCCCCTGAGCTGCACATGGCAGACGCTACGCGACAAATTCCGCGACATTGGAGAGGTCAAATTTGCTGAGATTCGCGATAATGAGTTCGGTATTGTACGATTTTTTAAAGAGAAGGACGCCGAACTCGCCATTAGTAAGAAGACAGAAACCCCTTTCGTGTCTAGTTGTGGCTATAATGCTTCTCTGTCTTTTCAATTTTAGAATTAATGGATGGATCTCGTATGGACGGCCGGACTGTCTCCGTCAGCTTCTTCTAATACATTTAGGCGTAAATTTCCTTCCTCCTCACCCTGAATTTCTCGCTTAGTTTCCCTGAATTTTCTTTCTATTATCCCTAAGTTTCTTTTTCACTTTTCCTGAATTGTCTTTCTTCTCTCCCGCTTACAGGGCAACTAATTATAATTTTCTTCAGTTGTATATTACTTAATGAGTGCTGTAAGTGTTACTTCCCATACTGCTTGAAACTTTGCCTCCCTGTTTGTCCTTTAATTTTAAAAAGGCAATATTGTCTTTTGTTTTTTATTACCCTCATATTTTACTCCTTTTCTCATGTTCCCCCTTTGCCCTTTTTTTTGCATCATATGTCTAATTTTTTTAGTGTAACTTTAGTTGCTGGTGGTACGCCTCCTGATGGAATGGACATTTAAATTCTTTCATAGTTTCAGATTTGAATAGGAGCTGGAGTCGTTTACACGTTTCAACTAATGTCTGAATTTTAATATAAACGTAGCTTGTAAGTACGTATAACTGTGAAGTAATAAACTATTACAAATTCCAATAATTTTCTGTTTCTATCAAATTTTTATTGTTACCTAATTTTCATTCCTTTTCCATTTCCTTTGAATTAAGACTTTTGTCTCATTATTAAAAATTCAGATTCACTTCGGAATTCTTTAAATAATTATTTTCGTACAACAACTTTATTAGAAACGAAATGATTTGTTCCGCTTGTTAAGCATTAATTAAATGCAAATTGTAATTTATAGAAAAGTTTTTAATAAGGAAAACAAATCGTCATAAAAATTGTATTTAATAAAATAATTAGACAAGCTTATATTGCATGAAACATCCTCTAAAAGGCCGCTGAAATTAATTCACTCCCAGAACAAATGCAGTTGGATGCAACAACTATTTTGGAGCCGGTCAGGCGCCCTATCATATCACATGCCGATATTTCAGCGTACGTAACTCCGCCTAGAATGAAAATTAAAATTGTGCGTTTTTTAATAGGGAACTTGTCTGGAAGCTCTCCCTTTTTTACGGCAAGCTGAATTTGCTTCAGGCTTCTCAGATCGTCGCTGTCTGGAGTCCTTAGCAGGATCTTTTCGACGAGTCCTAGTTTGCTGTAGAGGTCATCCGTGCTCTCAGCTTTTAAAAGACTCAGCGCCAACTGGGAGATGACCGGGACAAAGGTCCCATTGAAGACGTAGCTCGGACAAGGTTTTGGGAGGTCCCCCGCATTTCCAGCTCGGTCTGAATCACTTGGCAAGAGCTTCATTCGACTTACGTTAATCTGAAATTCTGTTTGCTGGAATTTTGGAATTGGTAAATTCGATAAAAGTTTGCTTTTTGTATTCAATTCCATTTCTGGCAGTAGTCCAGCTTTAGTCAGTGCTTGGAAAATGTAAAGATGCCTATGACCAAAAACGTTGCAATAACTTTTTACAAAAGCTGCCAACTCGTCGGAGCTGAGCCCCATCGATAAATACACTAAGCAAATTAATCTGATTGTGTTGTATTTGTGTCCATCGACGGTTAAAATCTCGTCAATTTTAGCCATGATTTGTTTTTTGTTTACATTATTCAGAATATCTTCCTCTAGGCTTTGTTGCCGCTGAAATCCTCCAGCGAGTTCGAGGACGATCTCCTCGCAGACACTAAGATGTCTCAAAATTTTATTTTTCATCTCTGTGATTTTTGGTAGCTTCTGTGTGACGTACTGTTGCATTTCGTTAATTTTCATTTTATTTATATTTTGGACCTCAACGCCCAGGGCCTTCGCTTGGGCCCTAACCAGGTTACTGGCCTCTGCAAAGTGCTTATAGCGATTCTCTCCGAAAATCTCGTCGTGTTTTCCGTTCATTCGGATATTGGTTGTTTGCTTGGTTTTCGACTGCTCACTTTTCGTTGGAGGGACTTTTAGAATTTTTAGTTTGCCGGAAGAAATTTTATTTTCTGCTGATTGGGTCTCAAGCTCTCCTGCTCGACATTTAAAAACTTCCAAAAGGAGGCCTGAATAAATGGCTGGAGTCAAAAGACACGATGGGTAATCCTTGTCGCGGTCCATTACGATCATAGCACTGAAATCCTGAGGTTTATTGGACCTACTCCCATTACTCAAGCGGTGCACCATTTCGAGGATCTTCGCAGATTGTTCTCCGTAAGATAAAATCACATCCGGGGCCCCAGTGATTGTCTGCATCAATCGCAGGCTGTGCGCCACTGACGACAGGGCTGAGGTGTCTTTTTTGATGAAAACTTCGCTGAATAACTGGGTAAAGGTAGGATAATTATTTAATTAATAAAAATGTTTGTAAAAGGTTGCTGGATTCATAATTCGGGTTTCCATATTCAGCTTAATAAAATCAATAGCTGAATTGTGTAATTGATTGTAGAAACCGAATTTTTGAAAACAGACTTCGTACCTGTGGAATTTCCAGACTAAGGATGCAATCGTCCAGGAGAATAAAGTCCCAGGTGAATTTATGGAGTTGGACCTGCCCGTAGAGCCCCTCTTCCTCAAGGAGGTTGTGGAAGCAGCTCAAGACCGCGGGCATCACGATAATGTGGTAGCTTTTGATCCCGCTGGTGGGGTCCGAGAGGAATTCGCTTTCATAGGCGTGGATCTGGTCCAGGACATGTTTAAAAATTAGGAGATTCGCCGAAATGAAGAAAACCTGGGTGGCGGTCTGTTTTGGAGCTGAATGCTTCTGATCGAATTTGTAGATTCGTTGAACGCCTTTTGATCTTAAGGAAAGATTTAGAAAAAGTGAACATTTTATTCCCATTACTGATTATTATTTTTTCGAGTTTTGGTTCAGACTCATTTTCTATAAAAAGTAGACAAACCACTTTAAGGTAAGGCAAAAATCTCTTAAGCCGGAGCTTCTTAGTTAAGGATTTTTGAGTGTTGGTTTTAATTTTATCGGCAGTTTTCCGTGGAGATAGCAACTGATTTTTGGATAAAGCAGTGAGACACAATTTAAAAGAGGTGCTTACTTGACCCAGGAGGCTACGCAGACGTGCTCCAGGGGCTTGATGAGACAGGGTTCGATGATGAGGTCCTTGGGGCTGGGTATGGAACAGAGGATTGCCTGCAACTTTTCCTGGGCGACTTGTTTAAACCCCAGCAACTTTTTGTCTAGGGTGTAGTCCATTTTGCCTTCGTCGGGCTTCTGTGAATAAAACGATCTCAGTAAAGTTTTAGTTGCAGCGTCTTCCGTCTCCCCATACCCAACTCAATTTAAGCTTTATTCCACTTTATATGAGATGAGATTAAATTGAACTTCTTTCTATATCATGAAATTAGTTATGAGCTGTTCTACGCCCAAGCATCTCCTCCCCATTTTAGTAAATAAGACTGAAATGTCAATTTTCCGATCAGCTGATTGCAGTTTAAAATGTAAACAGAACTGCCATGTGGGAGGCTTAAATTTTTCGAAAGTGGAATTTTTGAGTGATTTGTTGAAAAATGTGCACTTTTTATGTAATTTTATTGTAATTCTAACATTTTCAAATTGTTTTTAAATAATAATTAGAGGAAATAAAGAAGTTATTTTTAATGCTCCATCCACTTAAATTCGAAAAATTACTTCACTTCCGTTTACCTGGCAAATCCAAACATTCGGCTCTACCACATTTACAATTTTTACTGTATTAAAATGTAGAGATTCCTTTCACGTACAGCACACATTAACAGATTTCGACATCGAACTCTTTCGAAAATTATAGAAATTGTAAAAGTGTTTGTTAAACAAAAACACACAATCTCACCACACAGCCGAATAAAACCAGTTTTGTTTGAGTGTATGTCAGTCAGTCGCACAGGAAACGTCACGGCGTTCAGTTCGCTTCGCAAAAAAGGGCGCAGTTCGCGATGTCCGATTTTCGTATGTGTGGAAGAACAATTATTTTTCCTTAAGTGAAAAATAAATTAAATAAATAAAATTCGGTTAATCCGTTGACTGGAAAAAAATCGTCTACTGTGAACCGGACATCCAGTAGTAATAGTCACAAAAATCGTAGCAAGTGTGTCCCGCCGACTGTGTGAGCAAAAAAAAAAAAAGAAATAGGCAGTTTTATATTTTTGTTTCATTTTGTGAGACTCCCCCTTCGGCATCAGAAGATTTTATTTAATTTTACTTATTTAATTTTTATTTTTCGTTTGTGGTCTTGCAAGAGTTCCCACAATTTTGTATCTGGCTGGCGCGAGTAAACAACGAACAGGAGACAGGAGACAGGTGAGCAGCAATCTTTAGATGCTGTGACGACGGCCGGGGCGCTCGTATTTTTCTGGCGGCACGGCACCAGATAGACGAGGAGATTCCTAAAAAAAAGTTGCATATTTAATATTTATTCTGGCGCGCCAGAGACGACGGTGTGACGGCGACCTGTCCACCAGTCCACCCCCGCCCAAAACGGGCCGCGGATCGACTGCATTCAAATTGCAGCGGCATTCTCGGCCAGGTGCCCCACTGGCAGCGGCGGCTCCGGTCGTGTGTTCTTTTGGCTTCTGATTCAAGCCCGAGGAGGGCAAACAAAAAGTTGCGCACGTGCGAAAAACTCTTGTCAGTTTTCAGCATTTCTTCTCGAGCCAACAGAAATTGCATTATTCCCTCCTCCGGCACCAGCAGCATCCCCCCGTCGCTCCGACGGCGGTCTTCCTCCGGGATCTGGTGAGCCCCAGCAGCTGGCCTCCTCCCCCCAGACGCCGATCGGGTGTCTGCCGCAGGAACATCTGCACTCTGCGGAGCCCCCGTGCCTTCGCAGCGGCAGTAGCAGCACACGATTTGCTGGAACACGACACGACATTCACGGCTCCAGCTCGTGCATATTTATTCTCGTGATTTTCGTGATTTTAGGAGAGGTTCAGTGCTGGACCAAGGTGGGGCATCCCGGGAGGTGCTCCTTAAATTTAAATTAGTGCGGGAAGTGATTCTGTTTCCGGCCGACCCGCGACCAACGGCAGCTAGACGCGGTCAAGAAAACGCGCCCTCCTCGAGATTCGAACAAGAAAAGTTTTCCACCTCACCAGAGACCGCAGCGGCAACCTGCACGCCGCTCACCGCCACAAAAAAAAAAAAATAAAGGTAAGCCAGGCAGTGTTTCCGCAGTAATTTAATAGTAGACTTTGGGTATTTAACTGCTAAACGAGAATTATATTACACTCTATTTCGGTTTTTTAATTTATTAACAACCATCTAACTAATACAATAAAATTCGGGGTTTTTATATGAACTCTTAAACATTTCCCTTCCTCCTTTTGTTGCAGAACTATAATTCTTCAAATATAAAAAAATCTGATTTATTTACTATAGTTATGTGTATTCCCAAAAAAACTCCTTCCAAAATACCGTGTTTGAAAAATAACCTTTCGTAATTTTGGGTCTCAAAATATATTCCTTATTATTGTTGTTTTAATAACAAGTTTTACTATCTTCAGTTTCCTTAAAATCAAAGCAATGTAGAAAATTTACTTTTAATTTTACCTTATTATCAGAAATATCGTAAAAATTAGTTATATGCATGAAAAGGGATGAAAAGTTTATTGAAGAAAATATATAAGAAAATAAAAAAAAAGATGTTAAATTTTTAACGTTAATTAATTATATCGTTGGTAAGTACAAGTTCTTCACTCAAAAAAATAAATGTTTGTTATAAGCACAAATAAACAATACGCCACGAAATATTAACACTAGAACTACCAAGACCAGTCAAATTGACTGGTACTCAATTTCTTGTTTGAGTGATTTATAATTTTTAAAGTTATAGGTTAAAATTTATGCCAACATTTACTTAGGTTCATGATTACAAAATATTCAGAAATCGTTTTTATTTTATGATTATTAATCCAATTTTAAAGGTACATTATATTAAATATGATTTTGAGTTTAGAATGTTTCCTGAGTGAAAATAAGAGTAACTTAAAATAAGACTACTTTTAAAATTAAGCTCGAAATTCTTAAAATTGAGATTATTTTGTTTAAGACTAAAAGTTAATTAAATAATTTTAGAACTTAATTTAATAAAATCCAGTGTTGGTAACCGCAACACATGGGAACTTAATTAGTACGCCTGATTTTTTTTAGTGTTGGCAACAAATATTTATTTGTATTATTTTTGCTACTTTTAAGTCACCGGAACGTTTTCAATTAAGTTTTATAAAAAATAGGGAGCAGGGTTCGTTGTATATCTTTTTTTACTTAATATAATTTAATTAAAAGAATATTATGTTATATAAACTAGGCTGGAATCAAAGATTTCAGCCGACTCCATCCATGTGGGAACACTGCGCCACGCACCTCGTCCCAGGGAAATACTTTTCTCAATGAGTCTTGTGCCGGTTCTTCTAAAGGCGGGCAAAAAGCCCTGACTCCAGTTTCCCCGGAGATCGTCGCCTTTTCTTTTCTCGTCTCTTTCAACTTATTTTTTAGTTACCGTCGAGCCTCCGATTCCATTCTAAAACAGTCGAGGAGGAGTAATGCCTACAACCCGACGATGACGATGACGGTGACGGTGACTACGATTCAGCGACCAGGTCTGGGGAGAAATAAAATGAAGTAAAATAAAATAAAATTGTAGCAAAATGTTGAATGTCTCCGGAGCTCCAATTAAATTGATTCGGAGCCCCTGCAGCATCTCGTCTAACCAAAGATCCACCGTCGCGGGTTGATAGTTGCCTCTGCCACAAATCCGCGACTCCGCCACAATCTTCGCTGTCTTCGTTGTTGTCGTTGTTACAGTCGTCGTCGTCATCGTCGTCATCACTCGCGACTCTTGAGGTTTCCATTTCGCGGATGAGTTAATGACCGAGGTAGAGGCTCAGGGGCTCCGCTGTGGGGGCCCCATCCGCACAAAAGTCCCATTGTGAACGGTTTGAATTGCATTTAACGCAGGGAAGTAGGCACAAAGGAAGTGACTTGAAAGAGCTCCATTAGAACGGCGGCGGCCTCTTGGAGCCTACCCCCGCGGCCAGCGAAAATCCGGCGCATCCCAGTCGAAAGATGGGGCCCCGAGGTGGAGCCCCAGGGGGGGCTCAAGTGTCGCGCACGGCTATGACAAAATGTAACGCAACGCAACCAAAGCGACTAAATCCAATCTGGGCCACTGTGACTCCTTATCGGAAATCTCGAAATCCTTTCAGAGTCCCTCTTTCAAAGGACACTGGACACGAACGGGTCACCGCCATTCCAGGGTCCGAATCCAGGGCACATCTCTTTCGAGATTAGCGACTTCACTGAAAGAATTCTGAGAGGAGTACTTTCTTATTTATTTTTTGATAACGAATTATGTCAAGGCCGCTCGGTTCCCTCAATGGTCCCTCTGAGGACGACTTTTTTCTTATTTCAGCGAAAAGATGTCTTGCGTTTGAGGTCGACCCATTGTTTTAGGATAAGATAGAAAAGAAAGAAAACTTCTGGTCACCTTTGAAATTGGCGGGAAATTGTAGAAGTAAAATAGTCCTGGGTAGCGAGAAGAAATGCTTTCAATTTCGTTTTCTTTGTGTCTTCTGTTACATATCCTCGAAAGCAAGGATCTTTGAAAAACAAAATTAAAAGTAAGATTTCTTATCTGTTCAGTCAGGTTTACATGTGTATGCAGTGTACACTAACAAAAACTGATATCTTAAATTCGAAGAAAATCTTTTCTTGAATTAAAACTCACTGAGAGGAAAACAGATTGAAGTCTAGTGAAAACGTATTTGAATCAAATATTTTCAAATATAAAAGAGATCTGAGATTGAAAATCCTAGATTCAAAAACGACTATTTTTCAATTTTTAATAAAAAGGAAAAACTGTCGACTCAAAGGGAATTATATTTGTATTAGAAGTGAAACCAAGTAGATTAAAAAGTAAGACATTTCTTTGATTCAAAACGAACACATCTTTTATTTAGCGTTCGTGTTTAAATTTAATATGTGCGTTTGAGTTTGAGTGCTACCATTTTTGAATTCAATAAAAAAATTTTTAAATTTAAAATTCAATATTGACTTCAATATTTCACCTTCGAAAATAATAAAATTGTTTAAGAAATTTAAACTTTACAATTAAATATGTTTACACTTCATTTCAAAGTGTAGGATTTTTCTCTCAGTGACTAAAATTTCATTAACTTGAGGAATTCCTACTATAGGTATTTTCAAGAATTTTCATTAATCTACGGGAAATGTTCTTTATTTCAAGTAAAATATTAACTTCCTTATTAGAATTTTCCTTGTGATAAAAACATAATTTCCCTAAACCAAAAGAAATCAATTTTTATTCAAACGAAATCTTTGAAAGAAATAATTGAAAAAAACTATGCATATGTCTTTAGTTTTATAAGCATTATAACTCATTTAAATAAATCGTTAAAAACTGAAGTGAGCTGATTGTAGCGTGATTATTCTTTTAACGTAGCTTTATAAACAAATTTTATATTTATTATTATTATACCATGTATTTCCAATTTATCAAGAAAGAGAGCTCCTTCTCTTCTTTATTCAAAGTAAACCTTTTCTTTGTTTTTATAGAATAATTTTACATATGTAGACAAAGATAAAATATTTAGACAAATTAAAATTTTGTCTTTATATTTAAACATAAAATAGGATTAATAGAGCTGTGCTTAAACATAAACTTCTTTCGATTTTAGAATATTGACATTAGATTTAAAAAGAAGTCTGTTATTGCAATTTCTTCGTTTTTAAAATTCAATTTTATTAGCGCCCATTTTTTATTAAATTGAATGCAGTTTTTCTTTTAAAGCAGAACCATTTTTTTTGAACGTAGACATTTGATTTTGTGTTTGAGTCACACCTAGAACTATTAAAGTTAAGTGAAAATCGAAAGGGAAAAAAGTTCACTAGAATTTTTTCATCATGAAAATCGGTGGTTGAAAAAGAAAATACTTATATAACTACGGCAAAGCAAAAATAAGAAATTGAATTTATCCTAAAATAGTCCTCCTCAACTTGACCTCCTTCCACTGTTATCCCACTCTGTATTTTTTTAAGGAACATGCCTAAATCCCTCTTTGGTTCCCGAAAAATTAATTAAATATGTTTTTCGGTCCCCAGTGTCATTAATTTGATTAAAAAGAATTTCGAAAAAGGAAGAGATCTCTCCCATTTTCCCGAGGGCTCCACCCAGAGGGATGTAGTCCCAGCCCCATTCAGTTCCCGTAAAAAGAGCTCCAGCTTTGAGTCGAATGGGTCTTTTATTTGAAGACAACTTCCAGATCCGAGTGTACGTTCCGAAATCTTTCTGAATTGGGGAGTCCTGGCCGCAGCGTGGCATGGACCTCCCAGAGCTCGGTTCCCGACAAATCAATATTAGACGTATCCTCGGAGCATAATGGGGCAAGGTTTTCGCTTTTGGGGAATGATTGATTATCGCGTGGGACAACTCGCGGCCCGTCGTCGGGTCCCGTCCTCGTTCAGAATCCTTAAATCATTGAGAATTGATGGGGTCGCGGTGGATGAGGGAGCTCCGAACATGTCCCAAGTAGTAGCCCCACAGCCCCACTGCACACAGACGGGAATTGGTGCAGGAGTTGAACTTCTGTCCCGGAGCCCCCGAAAATCTTAGCTGACTGCCAAAGATGGATGAAGATATTGAGGAAATTTCGTGAAACTTTTATCAGCCGCTCCCCGGCATTTTTGCAGGGGAATTGCACTGAAAACATACATATATATATATATATATATTTTTTTTTACCATGGGATAAAGTGGCCAATATTTCTGGAAGAGGTGCAGAGGATTTCTTTCCGGGATCGCGCTCAGACGTAAAAGCGCCAAGCGTCTTTATGTGGCGATAAGAGTCACACTCAAAACTTCCACGAGATTATCGCTGTCGAATGTGGCCAAAGTTGGACAACTTTTATAGCCCCGTCGCCGTCGTCTTCCCGCCGCATCTCCAGGAACGTCCCAATCTTTTAGTCGGGCTAGTTGGTGAGCCGCGCACGAGATAAGCGCGAGTTCGAATCGAATCGCGATGATTTCAGCAATAAACTTTGCCACGGAAATATTGAAGAAATTTCGGTTTTTTTGAAATATCGACGGTTTTTTTTACATCCCACCAACCTTCTTTTTGGGGATGGGCTTAAGATTACAGGGATACTATTGATTTTTGGTTTAGTCGAGTTATCGGCAGTTAAGAGTTACAGATCTATGAACTCTGGAATTTAATGGCAGAAAAATGAGCCTCTTTGTCGTCGACGATTAGATACAGCGCTATGGGAAGAGTCATAAAGCAAACAATTCTAACATTTTACTGATAAGGGGATTTGCGATGAATCCTAACTTATATGTGACTTTGAGCACATTTAACATTTTATTTTTTTATTACTATTTTCGCACAAATTTTGGGAAAGGCGCGCAAGGTCCATAAAAATTCTTCAGCTTAGGTAATTTGTTTAATCTTAAAATAAACAAGGTTGCTAAAGGACAATCACGAGCTTATTTTTCGAATTGATAACATGAATGTACTTCAAGGTTACGTTTCTTGTACTAAAATTAGCTCTTCCCGCACTTTGTCCCTATAAATAGTAAAATTAATAGGGCACGGAATAATTAATAGGTTATCTGAAACTTTATTAAAATTTGCAAACTAATGATAACTCTCCTCGATCAACTTGTAGTTGAAAAACAACATAATACAGTTTGATTCTTCACCTCATTTGGTTCTACGTCACACTTACTTTGTTCGGGTACATCAAAGTCATGAAAGAGTTTTAAAAATCATAACAATCATAAAAGTTGATTTAGTACCCTATATTAATTTAATTTTCGAAATCTATACTTTTCTGCTGGTGCGGTGGTATATCAAGACACTGGGTTATTTCGTCTTTAAAATCAATGTTTAGTACGATGATATCATAGAAATTATTAAACATAAAACGACTCATAAAATTTTTAATAGAGCGCTTAACTCCTCTAAATGGAGTTTTTAAGAAATTTTGTAACTGGGGGATTATTTTGAAGTTGATTTCACATTGGTTATGTTTTATTTAAAATTGTACTTTAGCTAGAGAGGTTTTATCAGTTTAAGTAAAATTCGACCAAATATAACAAAAATCTTTTGTCTAATTTATTCAAACTGCATTTTTAATATTTTTAAATGTTTGTGCAATTTTGAAAAAAGAAATTAAATCTTTCCTGAGAAAATTCTCTACTTTCTAATGATAACCCCATCAAAATAGGGAATTTTATAGAAACAATTATTTTGAAATCAATGATTATGTTTTGTATTAATGTTTCTTTTTGCATTATTTATAGTCTTATTCTTAAACCTTGGAAAAACATCAAGATATCAAACAGTAAAAATTGAAATTGTAACGATTCAACGATTTGGTGGACAAAAGTAACACGGCGAAGAATAACCCTGACTTATAAACAATAGTGATTGCTTGTATTTACACCGTGTTGGATAAGAGTGAATTTGGTTTGAAGCCTAGGTTTGCAAAAAGTAAAAATTATGAATATGATATTAAAAGAGAACCTATATTATTTTTACTATCGTTGATTATTGATAACTGCTATATCCCAATTTGTTGAATAAACTAATTTCGAATGTGACAAAGATTTCTTTTAATTTGTTTGAATCTTTTGATTCCAGCACGAACTGCCATAAAGAGGCATCAGGGGCTGAGAAAATGGGCTCAAGAGCTCCATTTGACGGGATGTAAATACTTCGCGGGGCCTATTAAGACATAAAACGTAAAAAAAAAACCCCTCCCTCCCCGAAATTGATGTACTTTCCTTGAAAAACGTCTTAAACGAAGCAGCAACGACGATGACTTGATTACTCATTTCCTTTTGTCATTAAAAAATTCTCCTCCGTCATTTCACCTGCTTATTTGCGCCATAAAGCCCCGCTTTCGAGAAGTACAAATCTCGTGGCCATGAATCACTCGGGGGACTGACTGTTTTTATTTACAGCTCTGGTGTTTGGATCGATTCCCGAGGGACCGGGATAAAAAGGGAAGAAATGGGAAGGGGGTGTGGGTGGGGGGGGGGGGAAATGGGGAGGTCCAGGCGCCGCCGCTGCCGCTGCCGATGCGATGCGATGGATGCTGCGGGCCAACTGCGCGCAAGAATTTCATCTCACCAGATGGAGCATCTGCTCCTAAGAAGCAGTCGGGCCTGCAGCAATTTCCATAATTTTTCAGAACGAACCTGCCGCCGCCCTCGCGTTGAGAAATTTTCAAAAGTTTTTTGGCGTTTTTACGGGCGCTACATACATATATATATTTTGTTTTATTTTTGTTGTTATTGTTGTTCTTCCTTACCGATGATCGGGGCCCCTGCCACGGGAGCTCCTCTGTATATTAAATATCAGAAAAGTTTCAACTTTAGCGGAACGCTCTCAGGCGATTATTTTTGGAAGTGGAAGTCTTTTGGCAATTTCACTTCAGTTTCACATGCATTTAGGGCCCCACCCCAACCCGCGAAAAATAAGAGAGCAACGCGCAGCGAACCACTTTGTCGAAAAGTTGGGGCTCCGCTTTGGTTGAAGGAGCCCCCGGAGGCAGGACTTTAACCATGGGAAACAAGTTGCCAATTGAACGGATGCATGTCGAGCGGCGAGGGGGGGGGGGGGGGATGAAATGGGAGTAAACTTACCGAGAATTCCTTCAGCAGTTTTCCACCCTTGTCGTCGTTTCGGCAAAATTTTTGTTTTTGTTTCTTCATTTTTTTTTTCGGGGGGTTTATCGACGGAACGGTTGAGTTGTGCACCGTTGACGGGGCGGAAGGGGGCTCAGGAGTGCACGCAATTATTGCTGAATAATGTCAGCAGTTACCTCGTAGTTGCTCAAGTAAGAGAAGGTAACTATAACTACTGAACCTGGCTTCTTGCATCCTTCCGCCCTTACGCTCGAAGTCACCTCGTCTTTTATAGTCAAGAAGACTTATCTCATTTTTGGCCCGTTAAAAATGGTTACGTTTATCTATTTTGAAAGTAGAGTACACCTAACAACGTTTACAAGATTTTTGATTTTTAGATAAAATCCTGTTTCTATACCTTTTCACGTTCTTATGTCGTTTAATCAAAATGTATGAGGAGATTCCAAACTCAATCAATCAATCAATTCACATTTTAACTGATGAGTTAATAGAATAAAATGATATATGTGTTGGAAAAGTACCCTCGAAAGTCAAGTAAATCAATTTTATATGATCGATTTCGAAATCAATGACCCGAAACCTTTAAAGAAATTTTGTTAATTTCTTGTATTCAAATGTTGATTCAATATAACAAAGTCCAATGTCGAATATGCTTCAATATTGTTTGATCTTTGAATTGTTTTAAATTAAAAGTTTAATAATGTGTTTTAATTTATCATTTCTTGATTCTCGGTTACTTGGCTCTCAAGATGCTTGAGATACGAATATAATAAATATGACTCGATAGGCAATAGTTTCGACTTTCACCTTGACCTTTGTGATTGAGAAAAAGGAAATATTTGAACTGCAAAAGTGCTTTTTGTGCATAATGTTGCAAGTATACCACTATTAACTTTTGTGGCTATTTGCATATTATGTTAATGGAGATTCGCCTTCCAATTCTAGAATAATCGTTGTCGAAGGCAATTTAATTTCTTATTGACAAAATCAATTGCGTCAGTGTTCCTCCATTCCCTCTGTCTTCCGAAATCATCTTTATCGCCGAACTTTTGGAGACACCACCAAGTCTGTCCATTCCCAACCAATTGACTAAGCATTGTGATCAAAGAGCGCTCTTCGCGCGAACGTGTTGCCATTCAGTGGGGAGTCTAATTCAATTAATAAAACCCGAAAAACTTGTTCTGCATGCATAAAAGAATCGCAAAGCCTCAGCCATCCAAAGTCTGTTCGCCAGTAAATTTATTGTCCAAACTGTGGGGCCGCCTAATCTTCGACCGGAGCCCCAAAGGGGGCGAAGGCGCTATTAAGATTCGCCCGGAATCAGGTCATGCGATGGATGTGTATCGCAATAAATAAAACATTTCAATCAATTCGGGGGCCGGGCAGTGGCGGGCAAAATGTTGCGATGCCTTCTTTTGGCACCCATCGGGTCAATTGATTTATCAAACGCCTTCGCGAACCGCTGCGGGATTGGGACTCCATTGTTTTAGTTCGATTCAGCGGTTTCGTGAGGTGGCGGTGCACATTTTGCATATTCCGCAGCACCTACGACCGCAGCGATAAATTCATGACTATGCTATTTGAAAACAATTTTTAGTTGCAATAGAAACCATAGCTCGAATTCCAAGGGGGAAACTTAGCACTGTTGGAGATACAGTGACTTATGGTATTTTACTATTTTTAATTTATTTACGTCAATCGGCTCCACCGTGGGGTTTATTTGAAACATTTTTACTAATCATTAAAGTGTTTTCTTTTAGTTGTTTCAACAATTTCAATTTCGGATTCGCGTATTTCGGCTTATGAGGCCATTTTCAAGGAGAGTTGGACACTCCCATAAGCCGAAATACGCGTATCGGAAATAAATATTTTTGAAACAAGTAAAAGGAAACCTTTAATAATTTAATTCATTTATTATCTACAGAAAACATTCTTATTGATTAAGCAATGGATGATTCATATGAAATGTAAGTAACACAAGAAAAATGTTAAATATGAAGAAGTAAGCTGTAGTTAAAATATGTATGTAAATCTGTTCAGACAAACATTTGATAATTATATAGCATTTTCATTCAATTTGTAAGTTAATCAAGTTTTAAGCGGGTACCTTTATATAAATATGCAACATTTTTTATAATTTTTAAAACAAATTTCTTGCATAGAAAAAATAACTCAATTTTGTTAAGAATTTGTATATTGCTTGTTAATATGACATTTAAGTATAAAAATATAATTGATTATTATTTTTGTTTAGATAATCCAAAATGGTAGAAACAAGAGCTCTCAACCGACGTAGTAACACTATAACTCAAAAAATTATAGATAAATTTTCTCTAAAATTTTATACACACATTCAAAGGCGTATTATCTTCTACATGAGCCATTAAAAGTTGAAAATATTTCGTTACTTTTCATAGGTTGCTCTGATTTTTAAAAAAACCGTCTATTTTTCTATGTTTTTGGAATATGAGATTAAAGACTTACTTGTGTATATGATTAATTGTTTCAAGTTGTGGCGACTCTAGTTTAATCAAAAAGTGGTTTAAATTTATATAGTTGATGTAAATTCATAGCATGAGATCGGCGTCAATGAATGACCCTGTCAGCTTATTTTAATTTACAAAAATTTAGAAAAACCCCTCGTGGCAGGATGTAATTATACAATTCACATCGACCTTAGTTTGTGGTAAAATAAAACATAAAACTTTGTTTAAATAATGGAAATGGATGCAGTGACCTCGTCGTCCTATCAGCGGCTAAAGCGCATCCCACACTGCGGATGATTCCCGGCTGATTTGCGTATGCTAACTGCAAGACCCGGAGTTTACCTAATGATAAAACTCACAATCCTGAATAAAACATTTCTTGAGGAGATGTCACCTGGCTCCTGATGTTCGTCGCCGGCTTAGAGGGAGCCGAACAAATTCTGCGGGACCCCTCGAGAGATCCAATCACCGAAAACTTTGGGGCTAAATTTGAATTTGATAAATTTTAAACAGGAAACGACAAAATTTGCTTAGTGAATCCCCAAAACGGATCCACTCGGGGTGTCCCTCAACTGCACCAGAATTCGTTTGTGACTGGGAACTGGGTGGCAAAAAACCGGACTAGGGAATAACAGGGAGTGTTCCGAGAGCAAACAACTGCATTTTAGCTTTATTCCCGCTATATTCCCGATTGATTTGACCGGGAATCAGCCGGAGACTAGTCCGCATTTTATCCGCATTGACCGATGGTCTCTCTGCCTTCGTCCATCGGCCAGCAGAAGCAATTTATCAATACCTGCCGAATTTGGGCAAACATCACAAGTTTTGATTTTGTTTTTACAGCGACCGCAGGGCTTATTTTGACCATTGTTTTCCCGGATGACGCAACAAGGAAGTGACTTTGTTATTGAAATTGTTGCGACAGAGAGACTCCGCGAGGGTGCCCCCGAACAAAATCCACCACTGTGTCTTTTGTTGTCTGGCGATGGTCAGATGCGCCCGGCTACAACAAAACAAAGTTGCTGCAATTTTGTAATTTGACCGGTCTGCCGGACTGCACGGGCCAAGACATGCGGCCAGACACCGGACAACCCGCCAAGCAAGGTGCTCGTCGACCCACTTGGGCTCCGCGGAACGGGAATGCCGCGACGCCGCGGTAATTTCCGCGCGGCATCGTCGCGGTAATTTCCGCGCGGCGTCGTCGCGCCAATTTCCAGCAAAGCGCCTGAGGAGCCAATCACCTTCGAGTTGAGCAAGGTCCGTGAACTATGCAAACTCAGACGACTCTCATGAGTCTGTGTCGACATTTCTTTCTTCACAGCATCTTTTTATAATCAATGGATTTTTATCAAATATCACTTAAATTTAATGAAGACAGTCCCTAAACTACTAATTTTCTTGAGTGGATTTCCTCTTACCTTTTCTATAGAAAACACACAGAGCAATCTTACACTTTGAAACCAAGTGTAAACATATTTAATTTCCCAAACAGTTTTGTTTATTTTCAAAAGCAATTCGATATTGAAATTTTAAAAATAAAAATGTTTTTCTTGAATCCAAAAATAGCAGAACTAAAACTAAAACGTATACATAAAATTTAAACACGAACGCTAAATTAAAGATATGTTCGTCTTGAATTAAAGAAATTTTTTACTTTTTAATCAACATGGCTTCACTTTTAATAAAAATATATATTCTGTTTAAATCAACAGTTCTCCATTTTAGCGAAATGTTAAAAATATTTGTTTTTGAATGTAGGATTTTCAGAATTAATTCTCTTTTTTGTTTGAAAATATTTTATTCAAATACGTTTTCGCTTGATTGCAATATGTTTTTCTCTCAGTGAAGTGCAATTGATGACGTACATTCGTTCTTGTGTTATTTACAACCCTTCTCGAGTACCATAGGGTAGTAACTTTTGTCCTATTATTGTATATTTATATATACAGTACATTAAATTATTAGGACCATTCCATTTCTTGGGATGCTTTTTGTGTTCAAAAGCACCTTTTTATATGTTAGACATAGGGGAGGAAATCAATGGAAAAGGATACTTTGAGGATTATTTTAGCCCTGCATTGATTTTCCTCTTCTATCGAAACTATAGAAAAAGTATGCTTCAAAAAGTAAAAGTTCCCGGCATTTTGAAGTGGTCCTAAAAATTTTCACATTTTTGTTATCCACATATGTTAAAAGTTTTCTGCTGGTTAAATATTTAACCCTTAAAAGGTATCATCTAAAACAATTACGTTAATGGTATCATGGGTGAAATTTCTCCTCAGTGTATATAATTTATACAACCTATTTACAATGATTTACTGAATTTAATAAATAAGATAAAACGGATTTTTAAATCCATTAGAAAGAATAATTTCCCTGGGGTGAAAATTCAGCCATGGTACCTTTTAAGGGTTAATAGTTGCGTACCATTAAGATAGAAGTTATAGCGGCATATTCTTTGATAGTGTCTTAAAAAATCTTAATCTCTTCAGGAACGAATTTGTTAAAGGTTAAAAAAGTTGTTAAATGTTTTATTTGAATATTTGTTTACATATATTTTACCTACAGCCGCTCAACAAGTAAGACAGATTCAGAAAAACAATTAGTACAAAAACAGACAACGAAGCTCACATGTTTGACAGTAAAGTTGTATTACTAAAAAAATTAAAAACCTCATTTTTCAAATTATGATTTTAAAATACATCATTCCTTAAAACGATCAAATTTTATACATTGGACAATTTATTTATCAAAGATTAACGATATTTTTCAATACAGTGAAAAAAAAAGTGTGGTAATCAAAAGTAACTTTGAAATATGTATAATCTACTGACTAGTTCTTCAACAGGCTTTGAATTTATTTTTTCTTTGTGAGAATAGTTTTAATTTCTAAAAAACTATACGCATTACATGACAATGTCATTGAAAGGGTTAACAAAATTCAAAACAGCGTTAGTTATTTAAATGGCATAGAATCAAATCAAATTTAGTAATAATTATTTCAACGTAAATAGCAACTTTATTCATTTCAAATACAAATTTCAATTGTAAACATTAACTTTATTTCTTTAGATGCATAAATTGAAAAATCTACAATAAATATATAATATAATAATCAAATAAATTGTTAAAGAATACTATCGCGAACAAAGTTAATTTTTATGACGAATTTTCCGTCAGCTACTAATCAAATAAGGTTAATATTTATAGAAGGTTTTGTTTACCCTATTTGTTTATTCTGATGGAAAAAAATATAAATATTGTCCCTTTTTAAATTTTCTTAAACAAATATTTATATTTCCTTTTATTTTTTGTTTCATTTTACTTCAAACAAATTGTACTTGCGTCCCGTTAAAATGGTTCAATAAATCTCAATTTTGAAAATACACCCCAAAACAGAATAATTCTCATCAAACAACAAAACCGCATCTAAATCGCGGAAAAATTGAGGCAAATCTAATTAAGAACACGGCGGAAACTCCTTAACAACCTACTCGGTCTTAAATTACCCAAAGCGCCTTTATGAAGCTGGGACTATCCCGAAATCCAGATAAGGTACCTTACCTCATCAAAATGCAGGATCAACCAGCCCACCTTTTGGAAAATGAAACGAGAAACAAAATCTCAGGGGTTCTTTCCTTTTAAGTAATTCTCCAGTTAATTAGAGAGGGGATAATTCCATTCCCGAGGGATAAAACTGCTGGAAAAGGCGCTTCGCATAGGGTCTGCCCAATAGCAGTCGACAAGAGAGAGCAACAAAAAAAAAAAAAAAGAAAAATAAAAAAAGAAAAGGAGGCATCAAATCTAATTACCACTCAAATTTGACACGCCGAGTGATTCCGATGCTGCTGGGGTATCGTACACCCGAAATTCCCTTAATTTCGCGTTGATTATCGCAGCAGGCAAAACCAGACAGAAAATTCATCACAGCACCCACTCCGGGACCCCGGGAACATCTTCGGCGGCGTCATCATCATCATCAGCATCATCGGCATGGTGCTTCAGCGGATGCTCCTCTGGGACAGAACAAGACCGAAAAGATAAAAAAATTCGGGGAACAAGCTCATAAGCGCAGGATAATACATCACGCTTGGCATCTTATAACATGCCTATGCCGCAATCCTAAATTCCTTCGCCATGACTCCGGGGTCCCCAGTCGAACGCCTTCGCCAGCCATAATTCCCTACCCCGGGCGGGCCCCCCCGCGCATATTACGCCACTGGTAAAGCGATATACGATAAACTTTCGAGGAAGACCGCATCCCCTTCATCCCCCCTCCTTAGCACCACTGCCTCGCTCTTGGAGACGTTAATATTCTTTCCATGCCCCCTAAAAAAAAATGTTAGCATAATCCGCCTCCACTGGCAGCGGGTGTGAAATTAAATTTGAACTCGATAAATCTGCAGGAATGTCGCAGCGGTGGCTGGGGTGCGAATTAAATAAAAAAAGAGAAATTTTTTTTGCACTAGCATTTCTCATGAAAAAGTAGGAAATAATTTTAAAAAAAAAGAGGAAAGAAAAGCCTTTCTCTGCCCCCGGGGCGGTGTCGTTGGTTTTTCAACAAGACAATGCCACCCCACTCACTGTTCGTGTTGTAAGTAACACGGCACCGAAAGTTTCCCTCAACCCTCACTTACTGACACGACGAAGACACCGACATTCAGGAACTCCAAAAGGGTTGAACCGAGACATTCATCCTGGAGGAGATTAGGACTGAGCCCCCCGTGTAATGATGGGCGCTTTATTCCACTTTATTGGAGAGGATTTTCCTGGGCGCAAAATAAATTGCGACTGGAAAACTCGCCAGGGCTAATCAATGAATAATGGGAACCGCGCCGAAAGTGTCGAAAATGCCGTGACTTTTATGGGAAGGGAGCAGACGAATTAATCGATTCCGATTAACCTGAAATTGCTCCTGTCTTGTCGGGAGCGGATAAATTCAATTATCTTGTGATTAACTAGTCGATTTACATCGTTTAATTAAATGCTTATGCTCGTCGTCGTCTTGATTGGCCATCATATCCCAAACATCGACCAGCCGGCCACTGGAGAGGTTGCGGGGTGGTCTCTATGGCATTTTCTCGTCTAAAGGGTAGAGGACTTTTATAATTGCTAGAACGTCCATAGAGGACTTGTCTGATCCTTGCATGTTTTCATGGAGGCCTTTTCCAGGTCAATAATTCCATATAATGGATCAGGGATGTCTAGCCGTCTTTGTTGGACCAAACAGATAGGAATCCTTGCTTGTGTTTTGCTTAGAACTTATGTTAAGTCCTTTACAGAACTAAAATGAGCAAGGCTGTGTTATTGTAAGATAGAAACCGATTGTTTTTATTGTCCAACTACTTTCCATAGTTAGTTAATTGTGTATCAAATTAAGTACAACACATTCAAATCGATAAAATGCATCAAAGCATACTTAATTGGCTATTTATACGGCACACCTTAACAAAATTAATGGTACTTTTATAATGGAATGTGTGGTCTATAAATAATGGCTTTCGAAACTAAATGTCGTAAAAGGACGACACCATTGTAAAGTTCAGTTTTTACGTAAAGACGAATTCGAAAATGGGTCTTATCTATATTATCGTATATTTTGTACAACATTTGATTAAGAACCTAGAGTTGAAATCTGAAGTTAAACGGTTGATTTTAAAAATATAATTTTGAGAAGTAATGTAATGTGTTTTAGACTCTTTATAAAAATAACTTGGAAATCACTTTAAAATTTGCGTCCACTATGTAAACAAATTTACATCACATTTTTGAAGGTCTAAACAATTTTTTAAAATGTGTTTCCAAAGAATCGATATTTTGTAAGTTGCACTATGACGAGTCAAAAAATTGTCAGACTTTGGAAACTTTTTACTCAGGCTTATCTAATTATTATATTTAAAAATTGGGCAAAAGATATTTTATTAAGTAGGATATTTAACTTGCTATACTAGTTTTGATTCAAACTTTTCAAACCAGTAGTTTTCAATTATTCGTTAGGACAAGGCCGTCACGTTTTACATTTTCGTTGCAGATTTCGTTATTATATTTTGTTTTTTAGAAATGTATATTTTTTTTGAAATAATTATATATTATTAAAAAACATACTTAAAAGAAGTGCAAAATACGAGATTTTCTGCGTCGCAATATAGCTTTCTCTCTTTTCGTTTTTTTAACTATTACAAAAATATTCAAAGTCTATTGAAATACGATTCTCTTGAGCGGCTTATATGTGAAACCAAAATTTAAGTAGAATAAATGTTTTTAATTCTTGAATCAAGGTTTTGATTCTTATAAAACTTTGTATGATACTCTTGAGGAGCTTTATACTGATAGAAAATGCAATAAAAAATATTGAACATTTTCAATCATCGATCTGTGATTTAATAAAAACCAAACCTTTTTAAACTGTCTGTTCTAGTTTTTCAAAATCATATTTCTTTAAGGGCTTACGTACACTTACATCAGAGGAAGTGTTCATAAATCGTAAATAATAATGCCTGCTAAAGTAATCGATTTCTCCTTTGTAGCTTTTATTATTTAATTAGGTTTAAAGAACACTTGGCAATTATTCGATCTAATAGTTTTCCTTTCAGATATAGCTCGGGTTTAAATTATTAAATAGTTGCTCGAGTACAAGAGGATGGACTAAAATTGCAGTTTAGCTTCAAGAACTAAGCTAATGGATCGTTTGCGATGAAAATGAATTTCTCTTTAGAGTTTCTCTTCGGCGGTGCCTGAATTTCGCCAAATCGAAGAAGCTCATTGTCTTAAATTTTTAAAGACTTTGCCGGTGTTGGCCGGGCTCACGAGCGTAGGGCTTTTTCAAAACATTGAAAATGAATTAGAGTTACACAAGGGGGAACTGCTACAGTGGGGCACAAAACGGGGCCCCGGGCTCCCAGCAAGTGAATGAATAATTCGGGGCCAATTACGAACACGGGGCCACTCGAGCAGGGCGGGCATTTATTATCGGAACCAAACTGGTCCAGTGGCCTTTTTCACCATTTGCAAATTGAATTAATATTCATTTTGGGGGGCCTCGGTGCTGCTGTGCCAGTCCTCTTGACACGATGGGCGCCCCCCAAGAGGGGCCAAGTGCACAGTGGACACAGGGCGACTGACTGTGGCCAATTCAAAACAATTAAATTTTCACGAATTTTCACAAAAGCAGCTTTGCATTAGTGAAGGTGGCCTTTCCCAAAAAGGCTCTTTCTGGAAAATCACCGCAATAGCAAAATAGTGCCATAAAATTGGAAGGGGGGCAAACATTTTGTCTACAGTCGTAGGGCTCCATAATTCACAAAACTTCCGCGCAGCCACCCTGTTGACGGGTCATGCAAATTTAAAAGATACCCTCGGAAGAGGCAGGAAGTTTCTTTGTCACTAATTACGCTCCCTCGGCCGGTATAAGCGAAAATTGTTGATGTAAATCGCAGTAACACGGAGTCCCAGAACTTTTGCCATTTTCCTGCCGCTAGTCACCCTGTGAAAATTTTCTAATTGCTCCCCAGGAGGAGCAACCGCCGTCGCCGCCGAGCCGTTGTCAGTTTTTGGGCAAGTGTTTTTCAGTTGTTTCAAGAAATTTTCCCGCAAGTTTACCCCCCGACGGGGGGGGGGGTTGATCAGACCGAAATAGGGCCAACATTCAGCCAGGGAAGTGTGGCAGGGAAATTTGTCTAAAAAGTTTTCTTACAAGGACAAGTGGGTCCTGTGCCGCACGAAGGAGACTTCAGCTGCAAAAGTTATTTTTATTGCAGTCTGCAAAGTTGCGAGTGAGAAATTTTCATGAAGATTTTCGCGAATGGCGGAAAGCACGCAAATTGTGCGGGGTGGAAGGGGTGCGGAAGGACTGTGGAAGGCTGCTTTCCCTGATAGTGCACCAGGACCAGGTCATTAAAATTTTGGCTTACTACGGCTTCTGCGGGTAAGCGTACCATTTCTGAAATATATGGACTTGCTATGTGTAATAAATTTTATAACTACTTTATAGCAGTCACTCTTGAAACATTTTGAAATATACCTATCAACCACATGCTACTCCATTTTTTTCGGAATTTCACTGTACTATCGAACGTCCGGAAGTACATACATAATGTATTTATAACAACTTCAAATGGGTATAAAAAGGAGTTTTCTGGCACATCAATTTTGAATATTGCTGCTCAAAATTCCGAAATTCCCGAAAACAATTTTTGGTTGTTGTGTAAGTGGAGTACTATTAAGAAGTTATAAGAAGTTTCTTTTATTATTATATTATATTATTATATAAACGTCTTAAAAATACGTATACTTTGAAATTTGATTGCATAAGTTTTTCGTGATGAGGAGGGATATTTTTATATATAAAAAATTTATAATTTTTCAGTTATTCTAAGCTCACTATCTTATTTGTACTAGTTTTATGCTATCTATTGTATTTATATTTTCTAGGCTAGGTAAGTTGCGGGATCTAGGGGTTGGTATTATATTCACATTTAATATAAAATAGTTTGGCAATTTTGTCAACTTTGTCTTCTATAAATTCGAGAACAATCTTAAGTAGCTTATTTTAAGCAATTTCAAGTTTGGTTTTGCGGGAGAATAGTTTGGAATAATATCTTATACATACATACATATGTACATATATTAACATTTTATTGTCCAGATTTAGGGTTGATTTGCTGTATATGAACAGATGTAGTGTTCTCATTAACATAATTGTTTTATGTATCGCTTGCAAGATGTGGAATTTATGTGTTGGGGTTTTGTTTAATGTGACTCCTAAATATTTCACTGTTTCACACGATGAAATTTCTGCGCCATTAATTTTAAGCTTACTACATAAATAGTTGGGAGATGGTATTTATGTGTTTCTTTTTTGGTTAAATTGCATAGACTATGATTTTTCGCAGTTTAATTTAATTTTCTATTTATGGAAATATTTTGCTATTGTGTTAAATCCTTTCTGCATGTTTGTCATGATTTCTGTGGGATTTGCTGTCGAGGGGTGTTTCGTTAAGGTCTGAACAGGGGTATGCCAGTCCGTTGTATATGGCATTCTTATTAACGGTTGTTTGGAAACCTGCCTCGTCCTTCATCCTTAAAATAGCAGCAGAAATAGAGAAAGCTGGAACCACTTTACTACGAATAAGTTCAAAATGTGATGTAGGATTTGAATGCGATTTTTCTTCTTAGAAAGGTCATAAGTCAGGGAAACTTTTTCTCAGAAAAAAAATGTCAATTTACCCATACAAAAAAAAAACAGGCAGGACGAAGGGCTTTAGTCAAATTTTGGTTTTGTAATTACCATTATAAAACTTTGACGAGGCCTCTCGGTTATATGTTGATGGATAGGGTCGTGAAAGGTATTCTTAGTATATGTTATAAACCAACGATGTCTCTCAAAGAACTTGTAAAATCATTTTCTTGGTTCACCTCCTTCAAATTTTCAATTGTGATTTTCGAAGAAGGATCGATTTTAGGGGGGTGTCCGAAAAAACGGTCATCGGGAGATTTTTGATGTGATGCGTCATAATCAAAAAGAGATACATGACAAAGTGGTTAGTAATGATGGTTAATTTGTCATAGATATAGTTTATAAAACCGAGTACTGATCCTTGACACTTGTCACAATTTTGTATGCTTCAGCATAATCAGTCCTGGTTAATATCGCTTGTGTCATGAAGGCTATTTGATGAGACTCTTGAGTTTTCAGCTTAGAATCACACAGACTCTTTTAAGAATCTTATTTAGAAACATTCGTAGAAAAATGCAAATTCTTCTCGAGATATTCTAGTTAAAATTCTGTGAGTCAGACAGAATCAAGTTCGTATAAATAAGCATAAGTGGTTGATAGAGTGTGTATGAGGAAGTTTTTAATTAACCAGATATAGTAAGATTGAAGATTTTTATTAGAAAAGCCAGGCTTAATGAGTTAGCGTTAAAGTTTTAAGTATTGTTAGTTTTCTTTAAGTGAAGCAGCCGCTGCTTCGATCAAACACTACGCAATTGAAGGTTTATCTGAAATGTCCAGTTAAGATTAGTTGCATTCAGATTAATTCCGCGTAAATCGTGCGAAATCGCCGCAGAATGAGGGCATCAGAGCTTCCCTGAAAAAGCTGGCATGCGGGCGTCATGACACGACATTGAATCAAATGAGGCCGCGGTTGATAAACACCGACACCGCGCGAATTAAAGCCGAAGCCGAGGTGAAAGTTCGCCATCTCTGGAAATCCCCCATAAATCATGGCCCGTCCAGAATTCTTTGGGAAATAATCACGCGGGGACCGACGCACGTCAATAAATTCATTTCTGGCTTGATCGGGTTTCCTCGAAATGTTTAGGCATCCGCAGTCGGACATCAAATAGAATTCTCGCCGCCACACCCCGGCAACATCCGCGCCCGCGGATTTGTGAGACATCAAATTAACAATCAACAAAATTTGTGCGTTATGTGCGCGCTACCCCTCGCACAATGTGTGCGCCACCATCCCCCTCAAAGCTTCCACCCGCGGGATATTTTATGGAGGTCAAAATTGGGTCAATACCGTTCGCAGAATGTGTGCCGTTTTGTGGCGGGGGTGGGGGCGCATCGAGCGCAAGGTGGACGTTGTTGACGCGACGCGGTTTAACGCGCCCCGGGACCAGGACGTCCCAGGGAACCGCAGTCTTTTCGCATGTCACGTCACGGTGATGTGTTGCCCCTGGGACTGTGTCCGGCCGGCTCGCGATGATTCGGGGAGGGCGGGGGTGGCTCGCGGCCGGCCGTGGTCAATCATTCAATCTGGAAGTCGACGCACACATGGTCCAGCGGCCGGGGCTCAATCGGGAGGGCGATCTTCGGAGTAAACAAAGCCCATCGCCGCGAAAATGCATCTGGACTGAGCTGAGCGACCGTAAACAAGAAATTAACTCGCGAGAGGGTCGACTGCCCGCGCGGACAGTGGGCAGAGTCTTGGTGTTATTTGTTGGTTTTGTTTACGGAAGAAAAACGTTTCTGTTTTGCTCGCTTAAACAGATATGAAAATAAATATTTAAAGAAACTAAATTTGTGCCCAAACCGATGAAACGTCTTAATTTACCCATCATTCCTTTGTTTTATTATAAACTAGTACAAAAGAAGTCTAATATTATACATATTAAGGGAGTATTAAATATTTTCGTTAAAGCAAATTTAAAATTTTCCAAAAAATAAGTTAGAGATATTCACCTCATAATATTATAATATATGTAGATTATGTTGTTTAAATCTTATCAAAATTCGATTAAGTAGATCTTGATATATATACATACATCTTTTACACCAGATTGAAACACAAACTTTGGAAAAAAACGCAAAAGAACAAAATGCTAGATGTGAAATGTCTGAAATAAAAGTATTAGATAATAATAAATCTAGGACAACAAATTTATTTATAACCTTTTTTTGAAATATTTATGGTGGTGTAACTCTTAATAAAGAAAGAGTGGACCAATCATTTTCAACTTTGGAGGCATTTTTACGAAAAGATTTTTGATAATAAATATACTATTTATTTTTCGAAAATTCCAAAATTTACGAAGTTTTCATTTTGTCTCTGCTATCACTGTAGACATTTGCTAATTTTAGTTTTACTTCTTTTGGATCAATACCTTCAACATGACCAGAAGAATAATGATATTGGTCGATTATAGTATTTTGGTAATTACGACAAATTAAAAAAAAAAACGTGACTTTTTGAGTTCTTTGTAGTCTAAATTGGAATTAATTCAAATTTCTATTGTACCATATAATAGAATTTAATTTGTTGCCATTTTTCAAAAATGTCTCAAATCATTTACGAATTCGTAATCTACGGTAAAATAACCTAACCCTAAATCAATTTTGTTTTTTCAACGAAATCTAAAAATAAGAGAATTCCATACATAATTCAATCGATTTTGTTTTGCAAGGGACGTAAGTCCTTTATTCTTTAAATCAAAGTTCACGATTAGATCTGTTATTGATATGTTTTTTTTAATATTTCTAAAAAATTGTATATTAATAAAAATAAGCCTTGTTAACCCTTTTAGAAATTCTCGCCTGGAGCTAAATTTAATGTGGAGATCTGCCAAAGTCTTTTTAAGATTATTCTTTGGTGACGTATTGTGTCGTGAGTTTAAATTCTAAAAGTGGTGAAAAGTCACTAAACCTATAAAAATTCTTCTTAATTTTTATAAGACAGACGAAAAGAGTTCCTGGTATTTATAATTTAATTCTTTAGGCTGCTTCTTCCCGTCGTATTGCAGTCGTTGCCTCATAGCTACCTCAGCAAGACCAGACTGCCTTTAAAAAAAAAAAACTCAACAAGGCCTGAATTTGTGAGTTTCTGTACTTTTCTAGGAAACTAATGAATGAGATTCGCCTTAATTACGACTGCACCGTCGCTCTTGTTCCGCAGCATCCGCGAAAGGAAAGAAGGTATGCATCCTCTCTACAGAAAACAACAATCCTTCAGAATCCGTAGATTTCCTATGGCCCTTGTCGCACTCCACCTGACACACGACATCCCCCTTTTCTCAACTTCATCTCCTCGGAGGATTCAAGGTGGTACAGCGCGCAGCATCTCACACCGGTTGGTTTTCTCGTGTTTATCTTTCGGAGCGATTCAAAGATTTTGTTTTTCGCCTGGTCCAGGCAGATGTTGTGCTCGTTGCTGGTGTAGGTGCGGGGGTGGACAGCGCCAGAAATTTTTGTAATAGGTAATTAATGGGCTCCGAGGGGCGATGAATTAAAAATAGTTCTGAAAGCGCCAGCGAAAATCTTTTAACGCGTGGGTGGGTGGTGAACTTGACCTGGTCGCGAGGCGTGGAAGTGGAATAGAAAGAAATCAAAGAATTTCGAGACGAAGAGTTAATTTTGCAATCAGGGAAGCCCTAGTGGCCCCTAAAATGGGGATTTTTGGGGATTCTGGAGAGCCATTAACATTGATCCCGTGACTTCCCACACTGGGCGGTGGTGTGGTAGTGCGGGTGCGGTAACTCGATTCTATTTCTTCCTTACAAACGCTGCGGACTGTTTTCTGGAGTGAGATACAATTGGCAAACAATTGAATCTCCTTTTGTCCGGGATTTGAACGATTTTTTTTTTTTTTTTTTTTTGGAAAATGTAATCTCGTTAGAGTACTTCGTGCCTTCTAAGTCAGTAAAAGTCGACGTGCGGGAACAGTTCCAGGAAATGAGCTCGATTTGAACGGCAATAATTGGCTTATAGAGCAGCGTCGCCCTGGGGGGAAGAAAAGGGGATAAATTCTTAAAACGAGCGCTGTTCTCTAGTTCCCCGTCTTAAGGTGTTTTGTATCATGAGGCTGCTTCTTTGTGCCACCCAATCCTGGATTTATTGCTTTTGCCAGGGAAATTCACAAAAGCAGTTGAGAATGGGATTCTCGTTGTATTGGCCAAAATCGTTCATGTAATTGAACTCCGTTGGAGAAAGGCAGTGCTGAATAATAATAAAATTGGACTTTTTTTTTTCAAAAGCCACAGAAAAGAAAATGGAAAACCTTTTATTCTTTTTTGTCTATAAAAAAGGCAATAAAGATAAAATTCTGAACTATATAGGCTAGTTAACTTCATTAAGGCGGAACAATTTGTTAATTAATTTAACTTCTATTGATAAGAATTGATTTTCGAAAAAGTAGTACATGTTACATTTAAAGCTATTAAAAAGTGATCGGTTGAATTTCTGATAGCACAGCATTGAAAATTGTATCCTGCAAACTCTTATTATTTTTTTATTAATCAAATACTATAATGATTATTGCCAAAAATTCGGATATTATATTTATTTGAAAAATACGTTATCAACAATAGATATGTACCATATAAAATAGCCTTAACCTTTTAAAGCTTTGTTTTGAATTGATTTGAATTGATAAAACATTGATTGAATTGATCTGATGTGGGCCAATATCCCATAACTTAAAATAATTAACTTTTCATTTGATTATTAAAACAATTGAATGATGAAAAAACATTTAGGAGTTTCGATAAATTTGTGACTGTCGGTCGGGTTTTGAAGGGTTAAATGTTGTTTCCCAAAAATTTGACGTAGACTAGTTGAAAAAAAGATCAAGAAAATAGTATCTATAAAATATAGCTTTTTAGAAATTCTCTCTCTTCACTTAATTTTATATACGTATGTATGCGTGTTGTTGCGTTTTACTATGCTCTATTATTTTACTTATCAAACAAATTTTCAATTTTGACTTTAAAATAGAATGGAATAAAATAGAAGATAAATTTTTGTAAAAAATTTCACAGAACTTAACAATAAACATATTTTAGTTTTTAATATTTTAATACAACAGAGTTCTAAGAAAATTTTATTTTTATTTTAAAGCATATTTTAAAAACGTAGATGTAAAAAGTTGTTCGCTCGAAAAATAAAAATTTCGTAGAACTTTGTTGTATTAAATGCAATGGGTTTTAAAAACTAAAATATATTGCTAGGTTCTGTGATATTGTTTCCAAAATTTTATCTTTTATTAATACAGCCGTTTTTTTCCTGGGAGGCGATAGATTTTCCTCCTAATTATATTCCAGACATCTCACCCTCATATAAATTGTGCAAAAATAGCAAAGTTTTCCGCCATAATATATCCCATAATGAAGCCAGTAATTAGGCCTTATACATCATCGAATTAAACAATAAATAACGAGCGATTCCGGGGAATCCCCAATTACTTCGAATGTGATAATCCCCTACAAGACGAGGCCGAAGAAGTTTACGCATCATCGCGTCCAAATGGAACGCTCTGGTGAGCAGGTCCCTTTCCAGCTTCTGAACCCCAGGACCCATCCTGGGAGCTGTCACCACCTATCCAGGTATTAATTGGGAGTCGTGACACAGAGCAGTCTCTGTTCAATAAAATCGATTTTCTGCCGAACAATTTTGCAAGAAATAAAAATTCGGACGTCTCTTCCAGGTGAGTCCCGCCGGGGGCGGATTAATGCGATCCGACATAAGGTGGATCGGATCGGAGACAGGTAGAGTCACTTGACTCCGGCTTAACCCATGCAAAAACATCGATAGGAAATAAAAAAAAAAAAAATGTTTGTTGAAAATCCGCCACTGCCTGACGCAGGGAGGGATAAAAGGAATTTTTCGAAATCGCTTCAGGTGGGCTCGGCACGAAATCCGCTGATTAACAGGTGTAGAAGGTGGAGCGCGTGCCATGCAAAATTCATTTGGGGCGTGCTCCCCATGTCATTTCGATATGTCCCCGATCAAAAAGGGAATCGTCCTGGGGCTCCTTTGGGACGTAGCAGGGACACGATGTCGTGTCACTGCACAATGCCAGGATCCAAGACGTCTTACGAAATTTCCCAAAATAATCGCTTTGTGGTTGTGGCAAATTTACATATGTTTGGGACCCCACCCCACACATTCACCTTTTTGACGGGGCGGGGGCCCTGGAGCCCGTTTTAGCTGGGGCTGTTTGTGCCCGGAAATGGGTACTTTCCCGGAGCGTCTTCAACTTAAGACGAAGTGGAACCTCCTGTTGATCTCATAAATCGAATGCTCTTTTAGTTGACTATTGACTTTGCCAGCAGTGTGGAGCTCGTTTGTTGACTTAATCCCGCCCCCCGCTCGAGCTTTTTATTATGCAAACAGCTCCCTCGAAAAGCATTCCCCGGGTGGAGACCTTTAGTTAAGTTGCTTCCTGGGTAAATTAAAAAGAAAATTTGTTTTGTTTTTCCGTGCATGAGACCGACGTCCGCCGTCCTTCGTCTGTCTCGGCAATAAACAAAAAACAAAAAAAAGTTTTCATAAAAAGCGTTTCATGTCCTTTACCCATTTTTCATCCGCTCCCGCACTGCTCCCCGGGAAAGGTGGCTTTCTACTTTCTACCACACGGGACATAAACTTTTTGAGCTCTTAGGCAACGCTTTGATTAAATTTCTTTTTTTCGACGGAAATGTAATATTCATGGTCGTTGCTGTCTGCCAGTCTGGGTGATAACTTTGAATAAAATAGAATATTCCTCTCATTTTTTTTTTCGGGAACTCCTTGCGGGGGTGTATGGGAAATTAATAATTTTGTTTTTTTTTTTCCATGAACCTATCTTTTCTCAGAAAGGCTCTTCCCGTGATGTTTCACTTTAATAAGTGTCGCTTTGGTGAATGAGTGGTTGCCTCTAAAATTTAGTAGCTGTGTTCTTTCGTTTTCCGGGAAAATTTCCGTCTGCTTTTACTTCATATCCGGGGAGAAAAGGCAGAAACAAGTAAATCGTAATCATCTCCCGGACGAAGAATCTGCGCCTGACAACTTTTCTACGTATTTATTTTGATTTAGAAATTTCACTGCCTTCCTGTGGTGGGGCGTTTTTTGAATTGTTAAAACGAAGTAAGAGCCACTGGAAATCGGTGGATATGTTTGTAAACATAAAAGTTATGTAGGAATTATGTCGGAATTATGAAATAAGAACTGACAGCTTTACCTTAGTATACAAGCGATGTTTTAGAATTTTAGGGTGATTTTAAAAGAATGGACGTTTTGTTTTTATCAATTTGTTTTTATACATTGACTTTTTTTAACCGATCTTTTGAATTAGTGTATGATACATATGTGTGCACGTATATGTATGTTTGAATACGTCTTTCTAAGGCACCATGAGTTACATGTGCAAATCCCAACGATACGTTACGTCGCGTCTGAGTTCTAAGAAATGCAACTCTGAGATCTGTTTTCCAAGACATTTTTGTAAAGGGACTATTTTAATTTCCTAGATTCAAAAAATTTAAGTCAGTAAGTCTGTAAATTCGACTCGAGCAATAAAGATCTTTTTAAATCGATCTCATTGTTTTACTCCTGGGGGTTACCAATTTATGCTCGATGCTGAATTTAAAAATTTAACATGGCAATTCGAAATTATTGGTCTTGAAATAAAATCTGATAAAATTACAGGATGGTTTTTCGGATTGTTGATTTTGAATTTTGTATATAATAGCGTGTTTTTACTTCAGCAGAATATTCAGCAAAATTCTTCCCTAATTGAATGCTGTGACGATCGCAATATCTAGGAGTTATCTTCGATAGAAAATTATTATTTAGTAAATATATGTATAGGTATACATATGTAGGTACTAATATAAGTCCGAAAAGCAAGGACTAAATGTGATAGAACCCTCATAAATTAACTCCAAATGACTCACAAGAAAATACTAAAACTGATGTTTATCTAACTTATACTTAGCAAATTTATTTAAAGTCTTTTTCTTTTTCCTTTGTGTAATTATAAATAAATATAAAGTGTTAATTACTAATAGTACGTAACAATAAAAAATATTTTTAATTACTGTATGTATGATTGCATGAGATTTAAAATTCAATTTAACATTGCTGCAATTATTTTAATTGTTAATTTATTAAAAATTGTTGTCTGTTCAAAACCTTTATTTTCGAACAGAACCAAGTAACAAAAACTTATTTTCCACATTTTAATAACAAATTTGCAACTAACCCGCAACACTCGGTTCCCCATACGCAATCAGAAATCATTTCCCCTCGAGATAACTTCGGTTTTGCATCATACGTGAAAAAAACCCGTCGCACCGAGGAAAAATTGATAATTGATCACGGCGGAATTAATATCGATTTCACAGTTCAATTAAATTTTTTATGCAGGTCATGCTGTTACGAATCCCGCCGCTTTACACTCTGGGGGCAGAGATAGCAATTCAAATTTTCGTAATGGACTGGAAAACGTGTAGGTCACGGCTGGTTTTGCCCGCCTTCTCCGCCAGGTCTGGCCCGGCGAAGTAACCCCTTTTTTCGACCCCCGGAGCAGGGAGGGGTTTAAAGTTCGACTTGGTACAAGCAAATCCAGGATTACGAGGGGCGGGTGACACCTCGAAATTATTAAAAAGCATTGCAATGATTTTATATCCAAAACGGCAACATTTTTTATTTCGATATTTTGTATCGTCCAGTTGAAATTGATTTTACGTGAAAAAATTTGAAATTAATTTGAGCAATTGTTGAGCAACTCCTGTGGCGGCCACTTGCATTCGATTGATGGAAAACAATGGAGCGAAAAGTGCACAATATGTTTTTAATTTTTTTGTGTGCATTTTTTTTAATTAACGATAAAAATGTGGCAAATTTTTATAACACGCTTCATTGATTATTACGTACATATATTTGTGAAATTTGTAAAATTTGAAAAATGGTCATGGACCAATTTATTTCTACTGAAATTGTGATTACTGCAACTCATTTTTGAATAAATATTCAGATGTGTACCTATATAATAAAATCTTGAGTTATTGTTATTGTTGTATTGTATTTTAAAATATCTATTTTTATCTTTTCTTTCCAGGTAAATCAGCTATGGTATAATACAATAACTGCTATAAAATTTTCATAAATATAAGTATGAAACTGCGAACAGAAACTATTCTTATCTTGTATAGTTAAGCTCCGCAGGTAAGTTCCGGGTTGTCTTATCTTTATACTTAACTAAATTTATGTACTTAACTAATTCCACTATATATAAATGTTATTCAGCTTAACTTAAAGTTCAAATATTTCTTAAGGCGCAAAAATATTTTATGAAATAAAACACGAAGTTGATTTGAACTGGTTAAGTAGAGCTCAGTTTATTGCTGAAGATTAAGTCAGACTTCCTATTAATTTTTTAATTAAATTAAATTAATTATTGTAAGTATTATGCAAAATTATCTTGAAAAGTGTTTTTATTTATTAAGAAATTAGAGTTGGGTAGAGGCGTGAAAAAATAATCATTTTAAGATTTTAATTTTATACCAAGTATTACATTGTACATCTTTAAAGTAGACATCATGATACGTAAAATAAAAATGTGTATTCTATACAAAGTTATCTACTCGATCCAGCTGTTCCTTGCTGCAGTTTTTAAATAAACCATTAGACGAATTTTTAAAAAAAACATTACTTACGTACATGTATTCTTAAAATAAAGATGAGGTAACTTATTCTTTTATAATCATCTACACCAAAAGAAAAATTGAAACCTTTTTAATGTTAAAAATTCTGCTTGTCATGGGCGAGAAGTTGAATTTAAGAGGTCTTAAACATGTCTTTAAAACTCTGAACAAGATCTGAGAGGTTTTCATATTCATGTTCTAATATCTTTGTTGGAAAAAGTGAATTTTCATAAATAATTTAAGTAACTGAACTCAAGTTTTTAACGTCTAAATTTCGGCAAAGACTGGATATTTGGTGGTAATAACTCTAAAAAAGAGACCGCACCCCCATTTGTCTTTGTCACGTGAAATATCTTTGCAAATCTAGACGTCATCGCCCAGCTTTCCACGCGATCAGAAGAAAATCAAAGTAAAATGAGAAGAATTTTCTTACAAAAGCACAGCTGACTTTGACTTCCATCCTCCCGTGACACCCCCGCAATGCTCAAGCATTCACTTAAGCTAGGGCTTCAAGCGGTGAGAAAATAAAATAAAGAAGGAAAAAAAAAGAAAAATAATATTAAAGTCGCTCTTCCATAGCAAATTTGGTTGTCATAACACGTAAAGCTATCAATCATCCGTCTGCCTGGGTTGAGGGTGCGGGGGTGGGACTTCAAAAAGGAAATGTGTCAGAAATTATTCAGTAAACAGAACGTTCTGTGATAATGGTGGGGATAGGAGGGGTGGGGAGGGGAAACGAGTGATCGATTTCGGGGAAGATAAAGCGGATGTTTTCGCGGTGGAAGTAGCGGTGGCAGCGGTCTTCGCTTCTTTATCATCAAGGGACTGTGCCTAAGTGAAGGGATGCGGGAGGATTCCGGAAGGAGCTGATAGTAAAGTCAAAAGGATTCCCGGGCAAACCCGAGATCTTGTCCGCCCCCGGCCAGGTATCCATGTTAGGCCCGGCGGGGGCTCTGAGGAAAATAAACGAAGTAATCGGACGTACATAAATTTATTGCTAGGTCCTCCTGGACCCCGGGATGCTGCTTTATTTCGAAAACAAAAGGTTGCGTAAAAACATCAAAGAGTTCCCCGGGGATACAATTCTATGTATCAAAAATACCTGAATGGAATAGAACGTTCTGGGAAAAGGCTCGGCTATATTTCTGTTCTACGGAAAATTACCGGCCACGACATGGTCTAATAGTCCCCAAATGATCGAGCCTGGAACATTTTTCATTTAATATCTGGTTTTTTATGTCTTGCAATTAAAAGCAGTAGGCGCACGCTTGGATTTCATCTAATGAAAATTTACACCTGGACCAGGAATTTTAATTGCCCGACACTTTTAGCCCGCATCCACTGGACCTGGCAGTGGCAACAGCGAAACGAGGCCGCCTGTTTTTCGGCATGGGAACAGACTCGCGGAAAAAATGAGCATAGAAAACTGGTTGCTAAAAAGCAGCGGGGGCAAGAAAAAAAAACGGCCATTAGCAGCGATGGCGAATTTTATTATCACCCAGTGGCAGACATATGCTAACAGAATGAGTAACTGTATCGCTGCGGTACTGTTTGGCGGCCGCGAACTGCCCTAGCGGAGCAGACGCGTGAGTCGACGATTAGACGGTCTGTGTCATACCTGGGAATTGAGCGGCACGCCGCCGAAGACATTCGCGGAGAAGGTCACTGCCACCGCGGCGGTTACGCGAAGAAACGGCCGCAATTGCGTAACCGGAAGAGGTGAATCGCCTCGCGTTCGTGCTGGAAATTGCCGCAATTAATGCGACAAACAAACGGACGTTAAATATGCCACGCAATGTCAATGAGGAGATCACATATCTTGAATTTGTTAACACATTTTGTAATGACTTTTGTTGGGGTTATTCAGATATGAGAATTACCTAATCAGGTTGGGATCAAACTGTTTTTAATTATCCTGCAAAAATTAAATCGGATATTGCATAAAGCAGGATTTTAAAAACATGTTCATCTATTCCGAATATGTATTAGTTGAAAATTTACCCTAATATCCTAATGCAAGAATCGATAATAAGAGATTTCCTGTTTATCGAATCCAAATCTTGAAAAATTTGTTTATCGAATTAGTAGTGGCGTAGTCCAGGGGTGGTCAATTTCTGTATGTATGATCGGCTTTTTTCTTAAAAATGTGTCACGATCAACCTCCTCAAATTTTGAACTAAAAAGTGAGAATACTCAAAAAAATAAATGCTTGTTATAAGCACATTGCCAACAAACATTAAACATGACTTCTAGCTTAGAATGTTTCCTGAGTAAAAATAAGATGTTTTTAACACGCTGGCCCAGACAAAATTGAAATAAGACTGCGTCACTTTTATTTTATGTATTATGCTTAATTTTAAGTACGAAATTCTTAAAATTGAGAACTGTGTGGTTGGTTTAAACATATAAGTTACTTAATTAAATATTTTTAAAACTTAGTTTAAGCATAGAAGGTACTTAATTAAATATTTTTAAAACTTAATATAGTAAAATCCAGTCAGGTAACAGCAACACCCACAAAATTATCTGGTTAACACGCCTGATTTTTCTGAATGAAGAGTTCTGAAACCAATACAATATATTACTAATAGTACTAGGCTTGCTCCTAGTTTTTAGAAAACGTTCTACGAGTATATTATTGTATTGTAGATGTGTTTTGTTGAAATGAGTTTTCTGAGCGTTTCGTCCTTTAATCCTCTGACAACATTTGTTGGCGAAATTTGAATTGAACCAATTTTAGACTATATCGAGCAGATTCTTCGGTAGACTTGTGTCTTAATAATCGGGCCGGCAAGAATTTTTAAAGTTCACCGATTCAATGTACATATGTAAACATATAGTGGTTTTGCAAATTCATATTATGGTCAATTGAGCTCAGCACAGCATTTTTTATTCTTTGAAATATCATTTAAACAGTGCTGGAACGCAATCGAACTTAAAGCAAATTTTAACCGGAGATGGTCACAACGAGATATTTTTGTACTCCCAATACATAAAATTCTAACAACATTTCCGATAAATTTTTTAGGTACTAAAGGTTATTATAAGGTACGGTGTGACACCTCTTGATTTGAAATTAATAATAAATCATGAACTTTAATTGTATCTTATTTTAGTTTTTATTATGTACCTACATTAAACATTTTGATATTTGACTATAGAACCCGTTTGAACCCGTTTATTTGATATAACAAAATGACAAGTAAATAGCAGTAGTAGTTGTAGTAGCTTGTATGAATATTTTAAACCTATTTTTCAATTTTTTTTCTTATTTTTTATTTAGAACGATTTTTTGTATTCAACTGTAATCCTCTGTGCCTTTTTCACATATCATATTTACAAAATTTTCTGAACCACCCGCGGAGAGTTGTTGTATTCAGAATTTCAGTTTTGTGATGCGGCTTCATCACGCGTCTATCTAATGAAATTTGCTGGAAAATTCTAGTTCACCTCCCTGGAATCCTGCCGTCAGTGCGCTCTGAAAGTTTTCAATGAGGCGCAACTTTTTACCAAGTTTGCTTTGTTTTGAAACTCACATCGGTGTCTATTTATGCACCATTGGAAAGTGCACACATGTTCTACCCCCGCGGCAACCCGATGCCGCTGGCCGTGCCCGGCTTTGTTCCAAAGCAAGGTGCACACAAAACGAAATTTCCTCGCTCGGAAGTTGTTTTACTGCTCATTAAAACCTCTTTGCTAACCATACTCCATTTACCTGCGCCTATGTTTCCCCACCTTTGGGACTGGCGTAGGAACATCGAGCCCCTCCCCTCCCTTTCCATCCCCTCTCCTTCAAGTTTCACTGGAGCTGCGAGCCTCTGGAGAGTAGGCACGTCCTGCCTTCCGGAAAATCCCGTGCTCGCAAGCAAACATTCCTCGGAACAATAAAATTAAGTTCAAAGCACTTCTTGACAAAAGGCGAATTTTTCACCCACTTTCACACGTTCAAGGTGCTATATGGTGGGGAGGGGAGGAAGGAACTGGGGAGGGGGGCACCAAGGATGTGGCAGGCGTTGGAGGAAGGAACACCACTTCCTTAACGGCTTCCGTTTCCATTGCAAATGAGCCCTGAGTGCGGTGGCGCCTTCACCTATGGTGCCAACCCTTTTACGAATGTGCCGCATTCCTTTCACCCCTCCTCCCTTCCATCCCTTTCTCTTATCCCCTCTAGGGAGTCCGCGGAGCAAGTTACGTGTGCACGAGGGTTGGTGAATGCTGCTTAGTTGCTGTTTGAAAACATTTAGAAAAGCAAATATGTCCTCATTTGTGAAAATTCAGAAATAATTTTCAACGCCATTAAGGGGCGCGTTAGGGGGTGGAGGGGATGTGATGCGGTATAGTCGCACCACCCCCAAGGCGCTTATTTGCGCTTCATTTGGATTTTCGTCGAGTGACACAAAAACGTTTCCTCGAGAGTTTTCGTAAATAAAACGGAACCCCACTTGAAGTGAGCACACCTCATGCACTAAGTATAACATAGGGTTGAAGTGATGCATCTTCCCAGTTGAGTGAATAAGGGAGGGAAGGGGAAGAAGGCGGCTAGGGGGATGATTCGCAAACTGCCATATGGCCTCGCACAAAATTTTAAAATTTACATTTTGGGGAGTATGACGTAAAATCGACAGAAATGCAGGTGTCTGCCGACCACGTGTGATTGCACGATAAAGTGTTGAAAATCTACAAAATGACAGATGACAGTAAGGAGAACACAAATGGCGGAGAGGAGTGGGAAGGAAACTGTTTACCAAAAAAATTGTAAATTATGGCATTTTCGTCACGTCTCTCCATTTTTAGCACGGTGGCGAAAAGTGGATTTATTCATGAGTAAACAGGGAACTTCGTATTGACGCGTTACTACCAGGTGGTAAATAGGGCACCCGGCGACGGTAACGTCTCCCTACCGGGAAGGACTCTTTACGAGATTCTTGGGAAAAAAACAAAGCTATTTGGTTAGATGGTTCTTGGAGCGTACGGCTGTATGTTTCTTTAACGATGACAAACATGGAAAGTGTTTTTTTTTTCAGTTTTATCTCAAAAGGTATCATGGCCTTTCAAGCCTTATAAAACATTCACGATTTTGAGAAAAAACAAATGTAGACGTAATAAGAAGTATAAAAGTAGATACCTGTCAAAGACAATTTTTGTGGTTGTCTAGATTAATCTATTCAATTTCAAGGATCGATAAAAACTACACATATCCAATCAAACATAGAGAAATAAAATTGTACTTTCGTTTTCAAAGTAAGAAAGGCAAACAAATATCTATAGAATTGTGGAAATGCCTAATGGTTTTAGACAACTAGAGCTAGATGGACAGACAGACAAAACTATGGACAGTCATCCACTTGTATGAGCATCTGTTGGAGTGTTTTTTTTCTAATGGGGTTCTAAATATTTGGCTAGAGTTTGATAAATTTGGGATTTCAAAAGTCAGAAATGTTTATTATATGGAATGACTGGTCGTTGTTACATAAAATATGAGCGAATCTTACTTCGTGCTTGAGCTAGTCTCGAATTGTCGTCCTGCATATCCCTTTAATGGCTGGTTGACATTTTCGCTTCACTGGGTACCAAAAATTCAGACATTAATTCTATGCGGTATTGTGCCCCGAAGCTTCCAGTCTTTCACAAATTTCTCATATTGCATATTCGAAGCATTGCATCTCCGATGTTATTTTGTTGTAATCGCTCAATTCTTGGCGCCCTTCTTTCCCTTCGCTGTTAGTTACTGAGTCTGTTCCCGGAACCTGGAAGAAATCCCGGCATCCTTCCTCGTTTCGCAATTTATTTATTTAGCTTGAAGCTTACAAGCGATTTTCCCTTTTGTCTTTTGTTTCCGCACTTCAGACGTTTCGTCTGCTGCAATTTCATTTCATGCATCAGTTCAGAGCCGGCAGTCGCCTCCTCTCCTGCGATGTTCCACTTGCTTCCTCTTGAAAAAAAAATAACGAGGAAATAGAAATGAACAAAAGCTAGGCCAGCATTCTGATGTATTCGGCACCCTCCAGGGGGCGTGCAGATCTGCTTGATAGTGCCTACCGCCTCAAAATGTCTTTTCCATTTACGAAGGACTAGTGCATTGGCGGCGGAAAGGATGTTGGCTCAAAAACCTTTCTATGTTAAACCAAACGCAGTGGCGTCACATAGGCTTTTTGCTAAAGACATCTGGTGGTAAAAAGCTAAAAACGAAATTCAAAATCCGGCTTGGGCTTTCTGTTTCCCGCCTAAAACTGATTGCATTGAGTGGGAGGTGAGGAGGGATTGATAGTTCTCTACATTGAGAGCGCGGAAATGGCATTTGCAGGGCCGTTTGTGACTGAATTTTCGGAAAAAAAAAGAAAGAAGAGTCCCGGAAAAATCACCGGGACAATTTCATCCGATTCCTCTTTTGATGGCACTCGCCCGATAAATGGTGTTTCCTTATTGCTAGAGGGCGATATCACTTTGAACATTCTCGCCTCGGGATCCAGCTGCATTTCCCTTTTGAAAAGGTTCACGTCTTATTCGATCAAAAGCGGGGATTTTTTCCCACTTTGATTTCATGCAATAGTTCGATTTAGCCAAGAAGGCAAGCAGCAAACCAGAGAAATGTCGGGATAAAATGGATATTGGCTGTTATTTACAGCGAGTTACGGATGCAATGTCTTTTTGGAGCTGCTTTTTACCCTCCTTTGCCACACTATCGATTTTATATATATATCCTTTTTTTACCTTTTTTACCTGTGCATGTATCCCCGTTCCGATGGAGCACAATTGATGTCGTTAATCTTGCTTTTAACCTGTTGAGCATCTTACTCAAATGCGAAGGTGAAAGGGTTCTAAGTGACTTGAATTGGAAGTGATTTTTCCTTTTAACTGAATGAATGGAAACTTTTTTACGATTGAAGCCAAAGACAGGGGTTGGCCACGCGCGGAAATCGTAGAATTTATTTTTAATTTTTGAAAAATATCTTTTTAAAGAGTATAAGATGGCCTGTAAAAAAAATAAAGAGCGTTGGAGTTTTGCGTATTGATTTCAGATAATAGCTGAGGGCATGACGAAAGTCAGAAATTGGAGAATTGTTTGTATCTAAACAGAAAAATCTTGAATTTCACAATTTTATACGATATTAGAAAGCAGAGATCTCCAAAACCGTACTTCAAAGTAGAGATGTCTAAGTATTTATACATAATCTTTAAAATGTACTCTAACTCTCAAATATGAATGCATTCAAATTTCTCAACAATTTCAAAGTGACCAATTGAAATGCCTTCAACATCCCCAAATTAAATACAAATCTCTGCCGGCAGCAATTTTGTTCTGTTGTACCACTTGGCTTAGACTAGAGATATCTAAAATGAAATATGTAAACACCTCTTACCGCTGTAAACCCTTCACACTGCATAATTTAGAATTTCAACCCGCTTTCCTGACACTTTCTACTTTTTTGCGGATATGGGGTTTCCTCTGGGAAAAGGGTCAATCCTTCGTCCCAGAGGCCAGGTTATCGAAAATTCTTAAAAGGGTTAATAAGTAGCATTCTTGATCCCCTTTCTTTGCCTTTAAGACTTTTTCTCCCTTGTCGCGTGTAAAGAAACCTTGTTTAACTCATCGTAAACCATTATTTTGTAGTCTACGAGCTGTTTCACTTTTTTAATTACTATATAATTAGCAAATAGCCGTAGAAATTAATTGCTTCAAATATTTTCCATTTTTTCGGCTCAAAACTTCCTTATACCCAAAGAAAGGCCCTTTACAGCGCCTTTCAGTAGTCAAGTTGGAAATTTGAATTAAAAACCCAAAAATTTGTAAAACCTTTCAAAAAAAAAACCCAATCAGCAAATCCATTTTTAATTAATTTTCTCACAGGACACAAACTTTCTGCATTCATTATTCAAATTGAGTGCCCAAATTTTGAGAATGGGAATGGGTTAGATGTGCAAAATTTGGCCATGTTATTCGGGAATTCCCCGAAAACTTAATACCAGTTATTAATTCATCAAGCAATTAAACGAGTAAACTAATCTCCGGCTGCGAGAGGAATGGTAATTTGACGATTAAGGAAAGCAATTTTTTGTCTTAATTACACCATCAGACAGCATCAGATCTAATCCTTCCTGGGCCTATTCTGCGCCCTTATTTGGTCGTTACATACGGTTCCAATGGGGGTGGGGAATCCCCCGGGTTCAGTTTGGTTTTTCACCCTCGATAATCCCGCCTTAACCAGAAATTAATTGAAATGCGGACAGAGGACGACAGCTCCTGCCGTTGTCGTTCTTTGCTAGCCAATTGGGTATAGTAGTCTTTTTCAGATTATAACCACCCTGTTCATCATCGAGATGGTGCTCCGGTTTTTTGAGGTCCTTACGTTTGTTTGATTTGGCCGGGACGGTTGTGTCCCTTTTTTGTTGAATTTCAAAAACGAACCTCCCAAGCAAAATGCAAATGAACAAGATCAAAAGTTTGATGCGAAAAGTTTAGTTAAATTTAAAGTGAAACGCCCCTGTCCCTTTTGCCAAAGTTAGTTCGACCAGTGGGTATGCTGCAAAAAAAAAAAAAAATTTTTTTTATTCCATCTCCCGGGTCCAGGCATCTCAGTTTCTGTCCTTTAGGACATTTTACGGGGACTTCTCGAGAGACAGGGAATTAACTTTTTTTTTTTTTTATAATACCTTACCTTTGGAGTGTGCCACTCAAGAAACTTCTTTCGGGAGGTCGTCTCGTCCCTGCCTCAGCCGTTAGAAGGACACCCTGACGCTATTCCAGGTCGCTCAGGTACGGGAAGAAAACTTTCCAATTTACGGGGAGGCACACCGCACCTATAAATTTTCAAGTGAGTCGGAGTGCTTTCTCCTGATCGTTTTTATGGTCTACAAAACATGGAACATTTCCACTTTCGTGTGATGCGCGATGATATATCGTCCTTCCGAATGGTACGTGCTTAAAAATTTATTGATTCCCTCCTGGGAGGAACTGGGAAGCGGCGGTAACGCTTCCAACGCTTCTAACGCTCATTCTATTCACTTTTCGCCCTAGAATAGAAAAATGCAAATGGGTGAAAATTACTTTGGAAATTTCGAGAAAACTTCGAGCAGACGGTACGCTGTATGAATTCATTAAAATTTTACGGGGCAATTATACCTTCAGGCCGGAGCCGTAGAGGCAGCAAATTTTAGCCGCATATTTTGAAGGCTTCTACGTGCTTTTCTAGTAAAACGTGAAATTTCTGTAAAACTATTGTATATTTTTAAATTAAGTCGTTCAGAAATAGCATGCCAAAACGACGAAAAGCTCTTAAAATACAAGAAATATAGTAATCTTAGCAAAAAATTTTAAATTTTGCAATGTTATTGAATTTAACACTAAAACTACCAAGACGGTAGTTGATAATTGATCCGTACCAAATTTCTTCCTTGAATGATTTATAATTTTTAAAGTTATAGGTTAAAATTTATAATTGGGTTAAACTATGTATTGCCTAATCTTCAACCTCAAATATATTTTGCAAGCAAATTTCATGAATTTATGTTTAGAACTATAACATATAATTATCAAACATTTATGTATACTCAAATTTCGTTAAAGTCATGATATCGAATTATGAAATGAAAATGAATATTAACAACCTCATTTTTGAGAAGTGAATAGAATTTGCCCGCAGTTGGAAAATTTTTTGTTTTGTTTACATCTATAATTTTAAAGAACCTCTTCAGATTCCTTGTAGAAAAAATTTAAAAAAAACCTACCCTTTATGGGTTAAAACTCTGTGCCAAATAATGTAAAATTATGTTGTCTATCTTTTTTTAGTGATCGAAATTTAGTACAGTCAACATTTTACAAATGCCTCTATATATTTTAGATTTTTTTAAATTCGAAATTTCTGCTTTAAAAAAATAAATTAAGGGTAAGTTCTACCAGAAGATTTTTCAACTTTTCCAGGAATTTCGAGGTATCAGACCAATTCTACTTACTTTTCCATGTTACTTCACATAAACTCACAAAATGGGTTTTTGCTTGAAAAAGTGGCGTCAATGGGGTTTTCATCACCATACTGAAAATATTTACCTCAAGTGAATTTTAGAATGGGTTTTACCGAAATTTTCACACATAAGAAATGGAGTCGCTGAAATATTCACACGAATGAAATGTGAGTCATTTTTTACGTGAATCGGATCTCAGAATAGAATGCACTAACATTTTAAGGGATTAGAGTAAGTAAGGTTAGTTGAATTTTTGGGTTATGTTAACATAGGTGTTAAGTGTTTACATAATCTACTAATCAACGATCAACGTTTGTTTGTTATTGCTTTTTCATGAAAAATTCTAAACGACTTGATGACGTGACGTGATGTTTGAGTAGAGTGATATAATTTGATTTTATCAATATAGATATATAAATAGCGTGTGTCTAGTTTTGAGAAATATTAAATTAGTTTTCCACTCAAACCCGTCATGTTTCGCCTGTTCCAATTACTGGATTTGTAAGGGTCCAGACCCTTCTGTTTGGGCAAAAGTATAAATCTCAGTGGACAGGTTTACCTTCATCCTCCACTAATAATTCTGTCAGAGTTACGTTTGGTGACGGACCCTTCTGCAAAGTTCACCAAACACCTGAGAGGTATTTACCTGTAACGTGGATTGGTCCAGTTATCACCGACCCACTAAGGGATGGCTGGAAGTCGGCCCCGATAAAGTCAACGATAAAATGATTCCGTGAGATCCCGGGGGCGCGGAAATGCCCGGAGTCCCCGAGCCACGTACGAATTGAGGTGTCTCTTTCTTAGTTCTTATGTAGGGGCCGGGGCAGCCCCGGGGCAATTTTAATTTCGCATGGGCGGCACCCTTATCTCCTGTGACAATCGTCTGGATGGCGTCCCGGGCATTACCCGGCCAGGCCGGAAATTCGTTTTCTCGCTCGCATTCCTTGCGCCATTGCATGATCCCTCGGGGGGCTTGCAGGACTCCTAGGGCTTCCCGGGACTGGACGGGTCTCCCGGAATGTGCATACTTAACAAGGCGGGGGTGCAGGGCAATTTGATGAGGTGTTTATTGCCTCCGAGTGGAGCAGAATCAAACAGGACGCGATATTTGACCCACTTTGCATGCGGCGCTCCCTGTTCCGAGATAAGAGTCCTAGTGGCAGCGCAGGGCATGTCCGGGTCCGGACTCTGGAGCTCCTCCTGGGGCTTTCCTCCCTTTTTTTGTTTTTTTATTGGATGCCATGCCATCGCCGTTTCGAGTTTATTTATTTCTTGGGATTGCTGATGCTCCCGGCTCCTCCTGGCACTCGAAGTTTCTCGCCCGCTGTTACTCTGGATGCTGGGGCTGTATCGGATGCCCGGGGGACGGGGGGATGCTGAGACAGGGCGATAAGAGCAGTTGGCGCTTGTCAGTCTGCCAGAGGTTCTGACTTCCCATAAAAATAGATCCGTTTGGCACTGGCCGAGTGGATTAGGCGTGTTATTTCCTCGATTAGACAGCGAACGGGGTAAGAGATCGCTTCTATCAGCAGCCAGATTGCAGAGGTTTAAAAGGGCTCCAATTGATGGGTTCCTTGCACCCGGATTTAGCCACAGAAAAGTACGATTTGCAACTAAGTTTATTGCAAACCTTAAAACTAAAAGGATTCAATATTCCGATAGTTCTTTTTTCGAGATTTAAGTCTATTTACAAATGTTGTATTCAATGTGGTTACTTTTGTCTTTTAGATTGCAAATATCCTTAATTATAAAAATGTGTCATTTATTATAGTTACTATATGATATATATGTACTTTTGAAGATTATCCAGATCTGATTTTTACTCATAAATATAATATAGTAGTAAAATTTTATACATTGAAACTTGCAAACACGTACATTAATAAAGTTAAAGAAATTCCATATTTTACTAATTATGATAATAAATTTCAAGTAAACTATAAAAAATTACACACAATGTGCAGCTAGTATTTTTGAATAGTTTTGTTGTAAAAACTAAAGTGTATATTGTTTTAATATTTGTATTTTCCAGTAAAGTAAAATTCCTGTCAAAATCAAGAACATTTAACCTGATTAAAATTATTTAGTATCTTATTTAACTTTTTCTTTTTAAATATATGATATTTCGCAAAACGAATCGGCTTGTTCAAGTATAAAATTGCCATTTTCTTGAATGCCGTGAAATTCAAATATCTACGTTCGAAAAAGTAAAACAAGATTACGTACGCTTCAAATTGTTCTCACCAATATGATTAGTTTTGTAATCGTTTATTGAATTCGTTTAATTTTTCAATTTCATGCTTTCATGGTTTATTCAATTTACAATCAATTTAGAATTTTAACAATATGTTGGAAATTACTACTATTATAAAAGAGTAGGTATTTTAATGCCTATTTTTAAAGTGGTATACATACAATTTTTTGCTGTGATGGCGCAACTGGCCAAGGGTAGCGTTAACGTAAAAATTATTCAAGGAAATGGCTTATTTTTAAAAAATGGTTTTTAAAATAGTAATAAATTTATATAGAAAAGATATGCGTCGGTCTTTCGTAAGCGTCTAGAAAATGACCAATTCTAATGAAAAGAACAAAAGAAAAATCTCCTTTTTGCAAAACGAACTTAAATTTATTCTTTTATTTTGGGTGCTTAAAATGCAAAAGAGTCCCATCGGCCACCAATCTGGAGCCCCAAATACCCAGGGGAATCTGTCCGTTTCGCAATAGATATGCTACGCCCCAGCGCCCCAATAATTTTCATCGGTCGTCATTTATCACATAAAAACCGAACCGTCAGTAACAATCATCGGGAATAATACATAATGGCGGGCGGTCCCCTTTTGGCTGTCCTGGGAATTGTCCCCATTTTTGATTGAGTGTGTCCGCCGCCCGCCTGGAAGTTAGTGCTCCTCTTATATCTCTTGCGGTGCCGAAAATTCACCCCCGAAATGGGTAAAATTTCAGATGTTCAGTCATCCGCACTCCAATCAAAATGCTACGGATCCTATTCCTCCCCCTAGAAGTCCCTCAAACCTTTAGCTCCCTCTTTGGGGACTTGTAAACCCTAGACGCTTCTCGGCCCCAACGAGTCATTCTCTGGCGTTTTCTATCAATCTTCAAACTCCTGTTGTCGTAGATTTCGAAAGGAATGGGGAGCAGGACGTTTACTACGTCGATTACAGCTGTGCTAGAGTAAGTCCCCAAAATGGGGTACCATCAGACTCCCCTAATCCAGTGATTGTGTTCAACTTCATTTCGTCCTTTGTTTTTCCGTCTTTTTTTTTTTTTATTCGCTCGACTGATGAACGAAAGTCCTCCAACACACGGGGACCACTCAGTCTGCATGACGACGGGGCTCTTCCCGGCTTCAAAATGTCCCTTCTGGGAGCAATTTTAGCGAGATTCCCCATTTTTTTTTTTCTTTATGGGGATACCAATGAACAGTACCAGCTCCCCTAGCCGGCGGCGGCAATCAACTCCCGCCCTCTATGAGTCAATGTTGGCTTTCGTTGGGTCAACTCGTCTTCTTTACGGACGGTCTAAGAGGAATCGCCTCGCCTCGTGGACCATTTTCTTTCGAAGGGCGACTTCCCTGCCGTCTTCGTTTCGAGGGTTTAACGCCCTTCGTGTATTGGCGGCGACTCTACGAAGGGATGGATGGCCTGCTTTGACCAGACCAGCAGAGTGAAGTTGGCTACAAAATTGCAGACAGGTGAGAGGGTGGTTTCCTCTAGTTCAATTGAATTCTAATGGGGATTTGTCTGTGCTAACCGACTTGTGATTGATTTCTTTGATCGATTCGGAGATTGCTTTTGTGGTAATAAGTCAAACACAACTGGATGGTTATTTTTTGATATCATAGAAATGTTGGATATTTGCTGGCAGCTGAAATGATAATTTAGCCAAATTTAGCTATAATGCCACTGATATCATTCGTTCAATGTTTTGGAATACTCGCAGAAAATAAATAAAATTAATCCTTGCAGTTAGAGTTTTATTTACATAGAAATAATGTGTAGACTATCATGAATTTCTTAGAAATTGTATAACTCATTTTAACTATTTTATTAAATCAATAGATTTTACTTTACTCAGAAATGAAATTCGATCCAACCTCGTAATTTTACCATTTTTCCCAGATTTCATTTAGTTTTAGTTATATCAAAAGAGCATTATAAAAATATTGTAATATATATTTGAAATCCAATAGAATAGTAGTAAATATTTTCGTGGCTTGGGTAAAATTTTCTGGAATACGTGGAACTGGATTCGATATGAAAAAACACAGCTAAAGTATGACAAGAACTTTAATTGTACCAAATATTATATTTTTGATAAGATTACTAGAATAGATTTTGACTATAATTTGAAAACGTTCAAAATTTGAGATAAGTTTAAGTTAGACTCAAATTAGCTTAAATCAAGGTCAAAAAAATGGTCCAAAGTTTTTCTATTTCGAAATGGACTATTTAAAATAATGAAAAATACGGTTTAAATTGGGAAATAACATTTATTTTAAACTTTTTAGTTTTTTGTCAACTCCTGAGGGTTTCTCATTAATTCCCCAAAGCTTCTGTTAATCCTTCAAATGAAAGGCTCTGGACATCTTTCTCAAATATTCCTCGTGCCGACGACCACCGGGATAACATATAAACAAAAAAATAAATAAATAAAAAATTATGCAGGGAACCTCCAGAGCCGCGTCGCCGCCAGCTGGGGACAAACAAGGAGAGGAGCATCACCGAAAAACCGCAGATCGGTCCAGACTCAGACTCCGCGGCTGACTTCTGGTGACACATTTTAAGTGCATCGCACACTGCGAGAGCGCGGTTTTTGTCCGTACTTCCAGTTCGGTGGCTGCAATGTGTCGTCACGTTCCAGTTGTCCCTGGTGGCGGCCCTGGAGCGCCACAGTCCCGTATTCTTCTGGATTCCCCGGGCGCTCTTGTTTGGGGCGCCTCCTCCTGTATCTGGAGAAGATAAATCACGAAATCTCGCAGCGGATAAACTCGCATCTGATTTATGTCGCCTTAATAGCATTTTGCGGCAGTTAACTTTTCTGTGGCGCCCCCGGGGATTCCCCCGCTTGCCAGAATATTTTCTATTCTTTTATTTTTTCCGCGACTGATGCGCCGCGGGAAAGTGCAATCGTTTTCCTCATTCTTTGCATTGTCCTCGTCTCAATTTTTTCTTAAGACGTTTTTCTAGGTGCGTCCGGCCAGGGGCTATTTTTAAGATGTGCGCTATTATTGGATTTTTGTGACTAGTCGTTAGCAGTGACGTTTTTATGAGTCGGCGACTTTTGACGATGCTTAATGGGGCGGCGCACGGCTCGTTGGCGGAGATTAGCTCCGCGTTGGTGAGCGTCACCCGCGTAAAATTGGACTACAACCGGAAGATGTCGTAGTCGCGTTCTCATCGGGGAATTAATCTCGGCTTTAAATTGTCACATTTTTTGCTAAGTAGGGCACTCATCGTGACAAGTAGATTTGGTTTTACTCAACTTTTTCCATCTTCGGTGATAAACTGGGGCACTTTTGAATTCGTATCACAGTATAATAATAATATAGAATGTTTTTGGAAAGTAGGGTACTGCATATTAATTAATAAATAATGGAGTCGTCGGTGCTTAAAATTGCAGTTTGTGAAACTTTTTATAATAGTTAGGGCCTCTTCCACGAACTACAAGTAAAGTGTTGATTAGTTACTTTTTAAGTAACGCTAATTGGCAACTAAAAATCATGAGTATCTTCTATAAATTTCACAAACGAAATCTTAGTTTCGAGTAACAACTTATTCGTTAAGTGAAATATCGCAAGAATCGTTCAGTATTATTAATTTTCGTGTTGCGGGGACTAAAAATATTCATGGATAAATATTTAATAATACACAAATTACAACTGCTACTCGTCAATTAAATACGCTACTTGGCAGACGGACTAGCAAGTAAGTTACGGGTTACTTTATTCATCGGCTAATGTTACTCGACAATTGCGAAATTCGTAGGCATAGTTACTGGTGACTTTAACTGGCGGTTAGCCTTCTTGCCACTTTACTTGTAGTTTGTGAAAGAGGCCCTTAATATGTATAATAAACTCAATATCTTTTCAATTATTTATGTTATATTTTCTTTTCTTTTCAGGTATACTTATTTACTTGGTTTCAATGATTACATTCGAAAGTGACACCAATTTCATATAATCATAAAGGTAAAGTGAAGATTATTAAAATTTAATAACTCATTTTAATCTGTGTTAGTCTTAAAGATTTATTTGTTTATTTGAATAATTTTCCAAAATTTGAAGTTGATGGAATATTTTTGTTTTTATAAAAAGCAGAATGTAAATGTGTAGGTATGTAATATTTATTACAATAGAGGGAGTAGTTGATACGTAGTCTAGATTTTAGTTAAATAATAAATAAAAAATTGCAGTGGTATTTAACATTTTACATATTTGTCACATAAATCTATTGTTACTTTTAGAGTTTGTTTTTAACTTTTTTGACAGATTTGATATCTCTACTTGATAAAACTTACAATTTCTGTAGTATCGATTTCATTTTTTTTTTCTTACATTTGTGCAATAATAACTATATTCGAGAGGGGAAAATAATTTCCACATTTGCTTTAAATTTATTTATAAGTTTCTTAAATACAATCTACTTACAATTTCCTTAAACGTTGAAGGAAATCAAAATGAATTGGCAACCCTGTAGGCAGTTATAGGTCAAACTAATAAAAGCATATTAAAAATAGAATGTGTATGGTTTGGAATCTACGGCTCTGTTATAAAAATCGATTTCGTTTGATTTGAATGGCAACCACATAAATTTTGAAAAAGTGCCTTCGTTAGTCGATTCAAATAGTTTGAAAAGCATGCAAAGGATTTCAAAGATACATTTAAGAAATTTATGAAAGCGACGAATAGGAGCTAAATCGTTTCTTTCTTTTAATGCATCATACCTATCCCTCACTGGTTTTGGATTAAAACGGTCATAGACTCGTACCCGGCGGTAATTCATGTGGGCAAGATTATCTAATTGCAGCCCAACCATGCGTTCAGTGCCCTGAATAGGGTCACTCATGAGAACTGCTGGTAGTATGCATCACGAGAATTTCGCTAGAAACGTGATAAGAGCAGACGTCCTTACGTGGACGCTTTAAGCCTTAGTGGTTTCCATCAATGGCAGCATCAATTCGGTGCTCCAGTTACCGACATAAAACACACCCCCAGCGGCGTTTACGTACTCAGCGAAAACAGCGCCCTTTGAAGGGGATATTTTGTTTGGCGGCAGAAGCACATGCAGGTTGTGCATCAGGGAACCCCCATCCCTTTCGTTCCTCTTTTCCCCAGGGTATAGAAGAATTGCGACCATAACTAGTGGCGGTTCCATTTAGCGTTCCTCAAGTTGCATTTTACCTGTAACAATTCACCTGAGGGAAACTACGAGGTACGCAAACAAAAGGGGCCTTACAGGAGACGATGGAAGAAGAGTGCGGTTCCCTTGTTCATGTCGACGTCGCCGCCGCCACTGCCGTCGCCGTCACTGCTCGGGAACAGAAGCACCTGGAAATTTTTTGAGCGCTCAAAAACTTCCACACGACAAAGAAGAAAGTCTTGCAATACGCCGCTAATACTTTTCTTATTTTTCCACTTTCCTTGGGCTTTTGTCTTATTTTTAGAACCATGGAACTTTTATACCTCTTTCTTCCCTTTAGTTGGCAGTTTCGTTTTCTGGCAATAGAGGGCCTCACCAAAAGTGGGTCGTCGTGCGCAAGGAAGAGGAGCTGTTCCTCTATCGTCTTTTGAATTCATCCCGGATTTATGTCCTTCTTAATATGATTAAAGTTTCCCTTTATTCCTTGCGATTCCGATTCACCCCTTGCTTAAAAGTCCTGCGGGCTAGTTGTTATCGGAATGCAATCGTAGGTTCAAGTTGGCTCCCGGCCGAAAGTACCTAAAGGTCGTTAACAACACGATCGGGAATGCATCACTGGCAGAATCATAAAATCTAATAAAATTTGGCTTATTCCTCGCTGTGCCATTTTTATGCAATTTTGCCTTTCTTTCGGCGAATTTATTACTGCTGGAAGGCGGAATCTATTGAACCTTGAGAAATATTCGCTTTCTAGCAAATCTTCTTTTGTAAGGGCAGTTAGGTGGGGGTGGTTCTTCGACAGAATGAAAAAATTTATGAGGGTTTCGGTTGTGCGAATGTAAATTTGAATTGGAATGTCTAAAGATGTATGAGATTTTGCGACCTATCTTCAAAATTTGAGTGATTTTTTCGAGAAACTATTTTGAGGGAATATGCAGAATTTGTGCAGTTGGGTCTTAAAACTGCATACATTCACTCAAATATTCTGATTTTTTTTTTCAAATTATGCATACACTATTCTGAATGTTGAATAAAATCAACAATTTTTTATGGAGATGTTATTCAAGATTAAGGAAATGTTATATTCTGAAGACACTAACGTAATTTATGTAACTTGTCGATTCGAACATGCTTTTTCAAAGATTTTGATTTAAAAAGAGAGTATTTACATATAAAAATTATAGTGCAAGAGTAAGTTTATCTACGTAATGGGTTTGAATGAAAATAGTATTTTATTTCAAATTTCGATACTTTAAAATTAATGGAATTACAAAAAATGTTGTAAAATTTTAATAGTTTTAAAATTATAAACGTAGTTAAAAATTGACATTTTGGCTAACCTACTTCAAATTTTTAGAACACAAATAATACTTGTAGTTGAGAGTTTTAAATTAATTTTGGCTCAAATTATACACTGAGAGAAATCTTGCACTTTGAAATCAAATGTAAACATATTTAATTGAAAGTTTAAATTTTCTAAACAATTTTTTTTATTTTCGAAAATAAAGTATTTAATTCGATATTTAAATTGTAAAAATAAAAATGTTTTTACTGAATTCCAAAATAACTGCACTGAAACTAAAACGCACACATTAAATTTAAACACGAACACTAAATTAAAGATATACTATAATACTTTTTAATCAACATGGCTTCACATTTGTTATAAATATATATCCTCTTTGAATCAACAGTTTTTCCGTTTGCTTGAAAAATTAAAAATATTTGTTTTTGAATCTAGGATTTTCAATTTTAGCTCTCTTTAATATTAGAAAATACTTGGTTTTCGTTTTGAAATCAAGTCAATGTGTTTTTGTCTCAGAATACCCATTCTAATTATGAATTATAGTATTTTTGTAGATTCTATATTAAGCTTAATTCGTTTAGTCATCGCACTAAGAAAAATGAAAATTTATGTAGTATGAGTCGCATTTTATTGTGTCGAGATGGTAGAATGGTAAATACCCTCAGTTGATTAAATCTTTTATTATAATTTGCTACCGATTTCGCGCCCCCTTAAATCGTGATGTAAGGTGAATGCAAAATTTTTGTGTGGGCAAGCGCCGGTGGGGGCCAAAGAAATCTGCCTTTCAGCCTGAATGCGCCCCTTTGACAAAATGCCAGGTCCCCGTGGAGATTCCTTTGTCATTATGACGCTCCTGGCAATTGTTCAAAAAGTCGAAGATCGAATTCTTCGGATTCTGTAGGACGGGCAGGAACCGTGAACTCTGAATGCTTTGGGCAATAATTGAGATTTCTCGGAGGACGCGGGCTCCGTTCGCTAAACAACACAAAAATAAGAAGAAGACGAAGACGGAGACGAGCGAAAAAAATATTTGTCTGTTGTTGTGCCATGGATTTCGTGAAATTGAATTTTAAATTGCTTGGCCCCATCGTGTTTTATTAGACAACAACATTGAGATCCACTCGAAAGAGGAGCACAATGGCTCTGCTCGTCCGTTGCCAGCGAGATTAATTCGATACCAAGGATGATCCGAGGATAAGGCTCACGTCCAGCATCGATTTTCATCTTATTCACGTTTCGGGATTTTACGTCCATATTACGCAGTCAAAGATACCTATCGAAATATTCCTGTTCCCGGCGGCGCTCCGTCCTCGGTTTTTATTCAAATGAATTCGATTGCCAAAGGTCAGCGGGCTCCCGAGTGCCTTTTCGTGTTCCGGGCGAAGGTATGCACGCTGACCTCGACGGGAGTTATTTGATTTTTTTTTTGGGACACTGCATGGATTACGACCTTTACTTTGATGGAAAGATGATTGAACGTATAAAAACTAATTTTGTTATTTGGGACAATAAATTGGGACCGATGGAATCTCGTTTCGATGGTTAAATTTGTATTTTTATTCGAAATTGTGTGGGATTTATACTGATCCGTAAAGGGAAAGCAAAATATTACTATTACTAATATAATTTACCCTTGAGAAAAATTGAAGAATTTAAAATGCATATTGCCTAACTCATTAACTTATGAAATTTGCTGAAGGGATATTTTTGAAACATAAATATATTCAAGAAGAAAATTAAATGTTCACGCTAGTGTCCAGTATAACATTCAATTATGATTCGTTTTTCAATTATCTATTAAAATATGTAGGAGTTTTGTAAAAAAGTAAAAATTAGTTTAGTTATATACTTATTTTTTATATCAATTTATTGAGGTATATTTTTTTTATATATCTAAATACAATAGATTTTTGGAAACCTTGCACTGCGTTTTGGCCACTTCAAAAATATCATCTACAAGAATCATGGTGAACGGCGCAATTTTCTAGAAACATAAAATTAATTTCATATTCCCGTTAATTTATCATCACAAAGGTATTTCTATTGGAAAATTTCAAAATTAGCCAAGTGTCAGGCCGCATAATCAGAACCAGGGCCATCAAGGTGATTTTGTATAATCATGCAGCGCCGTCTATCTACAAATTTGCAGTGTTGAAAATTTACAAACGTTCAATAAAGCTGGATTTTGCGGAATGAAACACTGCTCCTTTGATATTACGGGCAAATGTGGTCCGTGTATGGTTGCCCAACATCAATAGGTTTGAATCTCGGCAGGCCCTATCATTTCAATTCTACAAAGAGCAGCCAGAAACCGCGCTAATACCGGGGAGAATTTGTTCCTGGATATTTCCCACTGCCCCCGAAATGGGTCATAATCGAAGTTAACTGCATACCACCAGAAGGGCGAAGGGGCGTACCAAATTACAGGTGTACAAGGATCCTGTTCAGGTGGCATGGGGCCTTTTAGAACAGCTGCTCGTCGAGGAAAGTACCCCCAGTGGCTGCTAACAACCCTCCGCAACCTGCCCACCGAATCGTGCAACTTTTGCACGCTCAGCCCGCTCACCTGCATTCAATCAATTTCGCGTACACACCGCTGCCTATCCATTTAAAGGGTGTCAGGTGTGGGGTTCGAGGGCCCCACCGGTGGTATGGAGTAAAGTAACATGATAGTTACGATGGTGCTTGCCTGATTGTGCTCCCTTTCCACCGATCCATTAAGTGATTTCGCTACCTTTTGGCCCCTTTCATGCTTTCAGCCATTCTTGCATTTTTGAGTGGTGATCAAAGCGCCCCCGGGGTGCTTCTGCGAGGGTATTCACCAACAAGTTGGGGCCCTCAGCCTATAGCTAGTTCGGCAGAAGGAGGTGACCCAAATGTTTGTGGTGCGAAAATTAATGGGTGAAGCGATTGGATACGGGGGGTAGGGGGAAAAGGGCTTCTACTCACCTGTAATTTTCAATAATGGTCCGTGTTTACAAGGTTAAGGGAGCGCTGAACGTTTCGTGACCTAAACACCATACGAAGCTTTTAATCAAAGGCGTAATTCGTTGGGTCGAAGGGGTTTTACCAAAAATTTAAATTGAATTGGAGTCTTTCGAAATGAAGGTTCATTCGGTGGTTTTTCTGGAACTTCGATTGAGCCATACTTTCAAAGAGCATGTGGAGTACTTTAATTCTGTAGGATCCATGTTCCGTGAAAGAGTGTTACTTTCAGGAGCATTTAACCTACTTGCAAAATAAAATTGCAAAGTATAATATGATATAATTAAAACCGGAATTAAATTGATATTTTGAAAAATACATACTTACTCTATTGCTATTATTTATGCATATATGATTTTTAATTTTAATCGGTCTGTACAGTAAACTAATTATATGTTTTATATAACTAACTAAATAATTCCGACAATAGTAGTATATCTAATTATGAACTTCAAGCTATATAATAAAAATAATTTTATGTGTAGGTACTTCATTAAGTAATTGGTACCAGTAAGTAGTTAATTAAGAGTGTCGAATTCTTTAAAATTTGTACCTTAAATACCTTTTTTTTCTTGAAGATATTTTTAACTACCTGTATCTGTAAAAAATTTAGTTTAATTTACTTATTTACGCAAATTTCGAATAAAGTTTTTAAATAGAAAATTTTGATTGTCCAATGTACCATAAGAAATGTTGCAAATATATTTGGACGTATTGTTGGAAATATATTTCGTCATAACTTTCACCCTGTAAGAGATTTTGGTTTTCAAAACTTGAAAATCACTTCAATTCTACCTTCACTTATACATATGCTGACGTAAAATAAATTTAGTCAACTCAACTCATCGTTCCAGATTTTACCTCTTATACCAAAAGTTTGTTTAATTTCAGTTTCTTGATTTCAAGAAACTTGTTTTGTCCGGAAGGGATGGAGAAAATGAATTATGGTAAAAGAGTTTGAAATGTTTTAAGTTTTATTTAATTTCAGCACTTTCATTTGGGTAATTGAACAGGAAAATCAAATCAACTATATGATAGAGAAACTTTTCAGGTTCATCATGTTGAGTCCCCACATGAATAAACTATGAAAACCGAATCGAAATTGGTTAAATTATTTTTGAGGTGAACTCGAACAAACAGAGAAAATGAATAAATTTTTACTCATGCATTTTACAATTTTTTAATATCGAATATCTAGCCCAAGATACGGGTGGTTTTGGGACATACTCTCTTGAGCGTAGTTTTTTCATTTCCCACTGTTATGCAAAAAAATTCGGAAACTAAGTACTGCAGAAATAATTGGAAATTCGTGTTCAAAGCAAAGCATAAGTGCATTTTGGTACAAGGGTATCTGCAGCGATAAAATAAATGCAGAACTCTTCAGAGAACAACATCAGTAAAAATTTTTATCAGTTTAAATTGAAAACATTCACAAAACGAAAAGGAAAATATGTGCCACAAAGTCGCCATCCACAAAACAAAAAAAAGAGTCCTCAGTGGTATAAACGAGCGCGAAATTGCTTTCCATTGCTGGTAGCTATTTTATATATACAATATATATTTTTTATATTTTATTTTTACCACCCCCGAAAAAATAAAACTACTACCAGGGTAGAAAATCGTGCATCCTCCCACGCTGAGAGCAAGCAACCTCATTTGCATTTTTAATCCACTCAAAAACGGAAAGGGACTTAAAAGCGGACACGAACAATGCGATTCATTTTCAGTTGCATAAATGCGCTATTTATCGAGTGGGACGCATCGCAGGGGACTCCGTTTCATTTATAATGGACGACTATTGGTGCGCCAGATATCGAATTACCTTTATCATTTAATTACGAGAAAAATTTCGAGACCAATTTAACGCGACTCATTAAATTGAGTAGCAGTAGCTCATAGGCCGGAAAAGGAATAGGGGGTGGGATGGAGGGTGTGATGTCCCATCACTCCTGAAAGTGTTAATCTAGGTCAGTTTCTCAGGGATGAGACGGGTGGTTGTGAGGGGGTGGTGGCTAATTTCAAATATTTAGGTCGATTCATTTTCAGCAGAATATTAAATTTTCACCTACCTCTTTCCTTGTTTTTCTATCTGGCACCCCCTTTCAACTCTCACTTACTAAAAACCCGCCGCCACTGGGGTCCATCCAATTTCCGGTCGCCTTTGTTCAGTGAAAACAGGAAAAACTTTTCGATGGCCCTCAGATTCTGTCCGGCAGAATGAAAATTAATTTATGCTAAAAATTATTGATTTATGCAACGATGCTCTTGTTTACTTTTGGTTTAATGAACCCGGCTGGTCGCATATTTCCAATATGAAATGCACTACCCCGTGTGATTTTCGTTATTTTCACGAAATTTTGTAAATTTTCTCGGTGTGCTTACATTAATGGATTTTTCATTTATTATAGGTTCTTCGAAATTTTTTTAATTTTATTCACCCGAAAATGATATGCTCTTTATTCTTCAATTTGCGAAATATTCAGTAAATAATAGGGGAATCTTGTTTCAGGATTTTTAATGAAATTAAAATTAATATTCATATGAGAATCAGAGAGTTTTTTGGTAAGTTTGGTATTTTTCAAGTAATTTGGGATAATTTAAAACAAATTTAAAGGATTTAATGTCAAACATTCGAAAGGAACACTTAAAAATATAATTCGTACATAAATGTGACATACAAATAAATATCAATAATGACTTAAGTAATTTTCTGGTAAAAAGATTAATATTCGAGTAACGATTACGAATAAAGAAATAATCGTTATTCCTGAATAATCAAAAATTTATTGGAATAAACAAATAAATTTAACCGAATAAATGTCTTGCTATCGATATTTTTAAATTTTAAGTGTTTGCTAATTTCAAATCTGGAAAGAATATTGTTAAATCTAAAATAACGTACGCAATATTGCAACTCAAAGTTAGTATACAACTCTTTTTTTTCGAACAGAGATATTATATTTTTTTATTGTGTACTTGATTTCATCATTGCCACGCATAAAAGGAGTTATTTGACCGGCACTAATGAAAACAGATGTTATTTCCGATTAACATCGGGAAAACGCTGTGACATGCGAAAGTGAGGTTTTGTCATAGGACCCCTGGGCTCCTATGAAAATTCCCTTAATAATATCTACCAACAATAAATTTTAATCGCGGTATTTAAAATAACCAATATGAATAATAATCTTTTGCATTATTCATGATTGACGAATAATTAATTATTCACGAATAAAGCTATTTGCGAATAAATTGTTTGAGTAATATGCTTATTTATTCGAATAATTATCTATGTTTGTATATGAAATTTGAATCGAATAATGCCCAACTCTAATATAATTCAGAATTTTGACGCTCGAAATGAATGGTCATAAGTTTCCATTTTTCTCCACGTCTAGAATCCTTTTTAACCCTACTCAGCTCCTTTTTCAACTTCTCCGCTGTAAATTTGGCTAATTTTCTAAAAATCCTTTCCGGGAAATGTTCTTAACTTTTCTTAGGCTGTAACTTCTTTATTGATAGGACTACCCGTAGAAATGTGTTCGCCCTCCCTAAAAATTGCTTAAAGCAACCCACACAGCCTGAAAATTTTCTCGAAAGCCAAGCTTGCTAAATTGGAGCAATTTTAAGCAATTACCTTGAAACCTCCAAATATTCTAGAGGAAGCTGAAGAAAAAAATAAATAACATAAAATAAAATAAACTCCCCCCGAAAGGCGGAAAACCTTTTCAACCGCTGACTCGTTAGATTTTAATAATCCCAGACCCTTTTCATGGGCAGCAAATCGCCTGACGCCCTTCCGCCCACCGGCCTACATCAAATAGCAATTCAGGGAAATCTTTGAAAATTTTAACAGGAACAATTTCCCTGCGCCAATTTACTGTACCGACCTGGGCGCGATCCGAAAGATTTTCTAGGCGGTTTTCTTTGAACTCCACGAAGAAGAAGAAGAAGAAGTGCAGGAGAACGCTACCACCGCTGCCGGCGGGCCTATCTTATAAACTTATAGACAGACAGACAGACAGAGAGATGTTCAAATCGCACAGTTTGTGAAATTTGGCTGTCTACTTCAGATCGTCGCTCGAAGGCACTTTCGAAAGCTAATTTCACTCCGTCTCAGTTCGGCAAGCAGGTCGTCGTCTGGGAGACCGTCTTCGAACCCCCTAAAAATCGTTCTAAGACGTTTGGGGGAGGGTGTGCCAGCCGGCCTCTTAAAGTACCCACTTGTCTCACTGATGAAATTTTGCTTTGATATATGATTTTTGGAGAAGGTTCTTTCATTTACTCCATGACGAGAACTGAGGTGGGGCGATATGTGTGAAAGAATTTTGGCAAAAATTAGGGCACAAAGGGGATGGTGAGGGTCTAGAATTGTCGCATAGTTTATGAATACGTGTTTGCCCTACGTGGAATTAAGTTACACTCCATTTCGTAAGACTCATTTTCCTGGAAATTAATGAGCACGGTCCTGTAATAGCTCTGTTAACGACGGTACGCCCCGTACGTAGGCACCCTCTGGAAGACGGAGAGAGTGCCACCGTTGAGGGGGTGGAGGGCATTTTAAGATGAATGTGGAGGCGGAGGTGCACCTTCTTTCTCTTAAGTTTGTGGCACGTAAAAGATGAGATTGTCTTAATATATGTGAGATGTCTTGTAAAACTGGGCAGGTCATGAGTTTGATTAAAAAGAACATTTTCTTGTCAGACACTGGTTCTTAGGAAGCAGGCTATGCAAGCACTCTGACTAATTTTTATGTAACTTAAAAACTAGGGTACTATGCCACAATATTTCACAAACTACATATTTCTCATTTCTTAATAGCATCTTTTTATAATATTTTGACTGGAAAGTTTGAGAATGAGATACTTATGTACGTATTTCGTCTAATTTGGGGGTAGCGTTTGGAATAGATAAGATGCCTGCAAAATAAGAATCATAAATTATGCCCGATATTTAAAATTATTTATTAAGTTTTAACCCCAATACAGTTTTTAAAATTAATGTGTGTAAAGAGCTAGATTAGATACAATGCCTTGAGGCACTTCCGAGTTGATTTCGTTATAGAATCATTTTGCTTAATACACTGAAGGAAGGATATTAATAGCTTTTATACCGCAGGACGAAAGTCCAAAATGTTTGTTCTTGTTTTTATTTGCGTAACAAATGTTATTAAAATTCGGTTTTGTAGATATTGAGCTCTGCTGATATTAAAGTTACAGTGATTAAAAATTAAGTTTTTCTAAGAAGTAATTTATCTAAGCTTAATCATTTTCGTAATCCGTTGAAAAGTTGTATAGTAAAACTTTTCTAAATTTATAGTGACTTTTATAAAAACATAAAGTTCAAACCCCAAAATTGAACATAAACTGAGAAGCGGAAATTGGTGTTCAGAAACTTAGTATGTATATATTAACCTTTTTTACAAGCAATTAACCAGGAGATGACGCCGCAGAGAGTTTTAGTCAGAAATCTCCGGTTTATTGCAACCATGCAAACATTGAAATCCATTTGCAAGCCATCAGAGGAACCTCAGATCGGTAGGGAACCTTCCGGCAAAATCTGTTTACTTGACATGGAGCTCCCCGGGAGCCATAAATCACTTTAAAAGCCGCCCCAATTCCCCGTAGGGCACTTTCCTCACAGTTTAAGTCAATTTCTACTTAATTAAGTTTTATGCGTTTTACCGGCTGTCCCCAAACCGCCGATTGAGTGGCCACCGCTGCCACCCACCGGTCTGAGAAAGCCCAGCGGAACTCCTCTAAAAATGAAGGGCAAAAGGGCAGAAGTAGGAGGGGGTGGAAATAGAGGGATGGTGGGGTGGTTTGCTAAACCATCAGTAACTTGATCCAGGACGATGTTTCACAAGCGCTTTAAACGTTTCAAGATTCCTTCAGGACTTTATAGCGAAAAGATTTATGTATGAAGCAGAGCCTCCGCCCCTTAGTCACATCGGGGCCCTTGGGGCTCCATTCTTCATAAGATGTCGCAGGATTTGTTCGCAGGGCAGTTAAAACATCAGCGGCCCTAGATTCAACCGAAAACACTTTATGCTGTGCGAGGCAGGGGCGGAATCTTAGAGCAGTTAAGTCGCCTATAGTGAGAAAGGCAAACACGGTTAAGGGCTCCCGTGGCTGTGGGTCTTCTTACTATAGGGTCCAGGACTACGGTCCCATTTGGCATAAATCAAGTAGACGAAGGCGCCATCGCTGTAAAGCGGTGTAATTTATGCTCGCTCATCCGTCCAAGACATAAAACATGCATAAAGTCACGGAAGCGGGTTTATGCTGCAGAAAGATAGCCCCGCACGAGTCCAGCTCTCGGAACGGATAGTTAGTGACCGCAGCCCTATTTAGCGCTCCGCAAAATTCAACCAACTAGGACTCCGCGGAAAGAGCAGCGAATTAATACCTTTTTGGCTCAGAAATTTTCCAGGACCAAAATGAACAAAGTCGAGCCGCGGGCCAGGAGACACATAAATTCGTAATTAACGAGATTTTCTGGGAGGCTGTTTGGGCTCCAGGAGTGTGGCATCGAAAAATGTTTAATTGATGCGCTGCCGGGAGTTGCTAGGCCGGGGCCACGCGAACAATGCGCCCTCGCGACTGCTGTTCGCTGTCTCGCCACTTTTTGATGGCATTGATAATTTCATAATTTTCGCGGCCTCGGCGACAGGCGGGAGGCGGGTCTTCCAGCACAAGGCCCCCGTTGAAATTTTGATATTTTGCAGAGATTCTGGGGCTTCTTTACTCAATTAAGGGATGCTCTTTTTCTTTACATTTTATTTATTTTTTTGCATGTTTGGGCGCTCTGGGGTGACTTAAATTAAGTCGAAGTGCGACAAAAAAGTGTATTCAGGACATCGGCGGCATCTTCAGAAGGTCCTTTTAGGCGGAGTCATAGTCAAGAGTCGGGGACGGGAATTACAGTCCCATTAGCAAAAGTTGGCTGCTGAAGAAATGCGATAAAAAAAGGCCAAGGAAGTTTCCTTTTACTTATGTTTGCTCTTCGGGTGCAGTGAAGCAGCTATCGTCTGAGATATTGAATTTATCCGATTGCGATGTGATTTTCTTCGCAATTCGGTACGGAGAAATTCTTGGAGCTTATTTCTTTGGCAGGACAACGATATCCTCTTAAGGTTCTTAAAGAAGTTTATGTCGCGAGTTCGGGGTTTTCCTGTTAGCCTTCAAAATTTATCCTACCTATTTATTGGATATCCATTTATCGGAAATGTTTTTTTTTTAGCTTAGTCGTTAATTGACCGATTTTAATGCTTTACTTCTAGATATTTGGCACGAGATTTTTATGAGCTCGATAACATTATGGATTTTTTTTTTCGGTCGCTAAAATTTCACTTAAGGACTTAATTATAGCTCTTATAATTTTTTTAAATATTTGATTAAAAAGGTCATGCCTAGTTCTAACCCTTTTAGCTATGCTTTTATAAAAACTGTTCGTATATTATCTGATCAACGTGTTCAGGAAAAAACGTTTACTTATTCCAAATTAAATACAAATGTAAACTGCTTGGCATTTAGATATTTATATATTTATAACTATAATGTTTAATCGTATCATGTTACTAATAGTCACTTCGTCTTTTTTATTCATTAATTTAAAAAAATTTTTTTAGAATTTTTTAGAATAAGAAGGGGAAATATCCTTAATTTATGATATTTGCATAGCAATTTTTTGGGAATATGCAAGAAACCCTGACTGCAAAATGTTAATTTTCAAAATTTCGAAGTTAAATATGTTTTTTCGGGAAGTACAAGTGAATAAAGATTTACCAAAATCCGTGCAGAGACGCCAAACTTAATCTGTTCCGTTTGTAAAGCATTCAAGATTGATTCAACATCAAGCAGAATATCCGTCACTTAAAATGACCAAATCCAGGCGATTTATTTACTCAGAGGTTTTCCCAGAAGCTTCTAAAACATCATCGCGTTTCCACTCATCGAACTCCAAAGTCAATGAACCAAATTAATTGAAATTAAACCGAAAACCTTGTTGCTGGCAAACTGGCGGAGCGGGGTGTTGTTGTTTTTCAAATTCTCCCTTGCTTAGTGCGGGGGCGTCAAATTACCCCCGTGCCCAGTGAACCTAGGCAGGTTCGAGAGCAGAAAAAAGGGTATCAATTTCCGAAATAGCAGCAAGTCCCTGATTTACCAACACCTCGGTGTCCCGCCTATCCTATTTCACCGCTGAATAAAATTTAAAAAAAAAAAGAGTTGGCTCTTTAATCGAACAGCAAATCGATCGTGTAATTAATAAACTCTGGAGGAGCGAAATGTCAACTAAAGAACTTGCATCCGCTGGACCTGAGATGGTGATGGGGCGGCGAAGTCGCGATAGAGCATCTCGATCTTGGCCAATCGGCGTCTTAATTAAAACGGATTACCCTTAGCAGGAAAGTGGATTTACACGCTCCGTGTTGCGGTCTTAATGGCCTCGGAAACTCGACTTAAGAGTAATTGCGTAACGAAAAAGGATGCTTAAGACAGGCAGAGCTGCTCTGAGTCTCTAATTAAGATTTTCTGCAGTGCCAGGTGGAGTTGGACCTAATTAACTGCCGAGAAATGGGGAAAACCTCAACCTGAATTGCATGCATGTGCTTCTCGAAAACTGGCAATTGATGCTGACCAAGAGTCTAACTGACCCTAGCACGAGCCTCTGAGGCAAATAGTCCTCAAGATTGGACCGAAGGGGCTCCTGGTTCCAGGCTCATAGTTCCGCGTGCATCCAGAGCGGTGTGGGGGCGGTGATGCAACTGAATCAGCAACTGATGCAAATTAATTATGGAATCAGGCTGTGAATTGAGATTCCCAGAGATCCCGGACTCCATAAAGTGGAGAATGCACTCAACCCATTCCGGGGCTGGACCCAGCATCCCTGCCCGGCCGGGCTCGGCCTGCATTATCCAGTTGCAAGGACTTACGTAATTACGAGAGAAGGAGACTAATGAGAAACGCACTGTTGACCCAGAAAATGCATTTTAGACCTGAGAGGGGGCTCCAGGAGCATGTTTATTTCTTACGACAAAAGGATTTGGGGGGAAATTAAATGGGATCTTTGAGGGCAAACCATTTACCAGGTGGTCATGGACTCAGTGGAATTACGCAGAGCACCTAAGGGGGGAATCCTTAAGAAGGCTGTCGTTCCTTCAGGTAACTCGAGGAGCAGATTGCTCGCACAGAAAACAACAAACATCGAAGGTAGATAGGAGCGAGGTTTTCTGATAATCAAGACTTATTTGCTGGACTGGGGTTAATTAATTTAATCAAGAGATCAAGCTCCCCTAGCTTCTTTTCGGTTTTACTTTTTTCGAATCAACTTTATTTGCTTTAAAAATTAGGTAAAAACCACAACAGTTTAAACTCAAATTTTGCCCCCAAGGCTGGCATAATGATTTTAAGACAATAAATCAAAAAAAAAGTTTTACGTTTGGATAAAAATGCAATTTAAAGTTCAACTTTCTAAGTACAGCAGCCCAATCTGCTTCCATTTAAAAGTTTGTAATTTCGTAATTTTTGTCTTAATTCGTATACAAACTTTTCAAACTTTACATTTTAAGAACAAGAAAATGGTACCCTTCCTCTTAATGTATTTCCTTCCAAATCATGGAAATTAAATTAATATATTTTTTGAAACAGACGTAAACTCTAATTTATGATACATGATGAGAACTTTAGCTACAATCAGGCTCTGATGTTTAGGGCAATAAACCGCTTCGTTTCGCCTGCATTGTTGGAAAATACCTTAAGTAATTTAAATATACTATACGTTTTTGGTTTCAATAACTTTTAGGGTTCCGTACTTCATAATGGAAAAATGAAACCCTTGTGTATGTTAAGGCCTTTTTCCCCGAAGTGGTTTAAAATATTAGACATTAATATTGAATATTAAGTTCTATAGCCTCATACTGCTAAAAAAAAATTAAGTTTTTAATTTAACACAATAATGCGATTCGGCTATTCAAAGTGTGTTTTCATACTAAAAATTCTACCAGTGATCTACAATCTAGAAATGTTGGCACGTAGGGAGGTCTTTTGGTACAAGGTAAAATCATTAATTTTTATAACACTAAGTTAAATTTTCTTTTTATTTAAATCAATATGGTAGAATTATTGCGTGATAAATTTAATTTTCTTTCCTGAAACTGAGTTCTACTCGCACTTGTCTGTTTGTTTTTCATTAAATCTCTTTATTTATCTTGCATTAAAAATATGAGATGTGCGAACAAATAAAAAACGTGAAAAGCAAGATAAATATATAATTATTTTAGTCTGATCAAAGCTGGTGGCTCATAAAAATTGTTTTTTATGTGTTTAATAAACTAGTCATGTTAATTATACAAAAACTTGGGATACTCTTTAAAAAACCGCAGATATTTTCAACTTAAACCATAGAATCAAGAAATGTTTTAAATTAGCAGGGTGTTCGTAATGTCTTTAAATGAAATATGAACCTTAAGAATCTGCAAAAGGTATAACAATTTTACGTGCTGTGTTATCAAACTCCTCCCTTACGATTTTCAGTGAATTGTTTTTAAGTTGAAGTCTGTGGAAACATTTTCACTCAGCCGAACAAGCAGCATTCAGCGAAGAACACGCTGATTGCCACTAAAACAATTTAACCATTAATTAAATCACCTATCACGAGGTATAAGCGAGCTCGACCGAATACCGCCCTCCGCCCGCTCCCGAGGCCGCCTTAATGGTTTCCTCTGGGTTGGGGGTGGGTCGGGAAGTTGGGGGTGATTAATGGAATTGCCGAAGTTAATTGAAAATTTATGTTAACTACACGTGACCTCTGACATGGGGAATTTAATTTTACAACACGTCGTCGGCGGGCACAAATGTCGTCGTCGGTTTAAGTGATCGACGAGAACAACAGGAGACAATCAGGTGAAAGATAAGGAGATGCTTGAAATTGAAGCCGAGTTGAGCCCCACCGGTGGGGCTCCCGTGGCAGTAGCACCGGAGCACCCATCTTTAGGTAAGTGGATAGGAAAAATAGGGGAGTTAGGGGGCGGCTACGTAGCCTGGCAAAAGCCGGAAAATGTCGGGGATTAGAATCGAAATGTGAAACGTTTGCCGGATGTCAAACACAATGTCACGTGAATCTGCGGAGAAAGAAGATCCACCCAACCAGATCTTATCAGCGTCGGTAAGATAAATTGCTTTGCGGACGTGAGACCGCTGAAAAGAAAAGAATCGAAGACAAAGGCTCCCCCGGCCCAAGTAGATGCTCCACTGATTTCTTGGTTTATGTGCTCGTCCTGTGCCTTGCGGGGGATGCTGCGGATACGCTGCTTATCGCCCTGCGACATCTCCGCTGACGAAACGAAAGGATCTTCGCTTACGCAGCCTCTAAATCCTGGCCTCGACTATTTCGGGGACTGTTCCTCGCGCAAATTAGCAGAAATTCAATTTCCTCTTATCAGGGGCATATTTGATCTATGTGCAACTTTTTCACACAAATTGCTTCTGCAATACTTTTTGCACAATTATTTAGATGTTTTTACTTTTTACACTGAGAGAAAAACATATTGAAATCAAGTGAAAACGTAATTGAATCAAATATTTTCAAGCGTAAAAGAAAACTAGGATTGAAAATCCTCGATTCAAAGAAAGGAATATTTTTAATTTCTCAATAAAAAGGAAACATTGTTGATTAAAAAGTAATACATATATGAATTCAAAACGAACATATCTTTAATTTAGTGTTCGTATTTAAATTTAATGTATGCATTTTACTTTTAGTGCTGCCATTTTTGAAATCAATAAAAACATTTGTATTTTTAAAATTTCAATATCGAATTAAATATATTACTTTCGAAAATAAAAAAATTGTTTAGAAAATTTAAATTTTAGAATTAAATATTTTTACATTTAGTTTCAAAGTATAAGATTTCTTCAGATTCCTCAATATAACCACTCAAAATCTGTTAATTGCTTAATAATTTTACACAAGTTTGTCGCAAATCAACTTATCCCATGATTTTAAACTGGTTATCCTAAATATTAGAACATCTTCGTTTTTTGTATCTAAAAGTGCAGATATATAAGTATTTTAAATTTGTAAGTCTTACAATACATGGTTTTCCTTGTCTCCATAGCTAAATGTTCTCTTGAAAGTTACAATAAAATAATTTCATTTTTCGCCCAACGTTCAATTAAATCCAAGAATCTAAAGAACTCCGATTCCTGTTTGTACATTTTATATTTATTATCTTAATAAACAAAACAAAAATGCTTGCAATCTAATAATAAATGACTTCACTCGATCCAGCTGAATATAGGTTTTATTTTTGGAAACAAATTCGGTTGCTCTCGAGCTCAAGCAGTAAATCTGCAGAATTTTCTCAAATTCATTATCGCAATAGAATGGAATGCAAAATAATCAAATAAACTTACTTCTGTACATTAATGATATTTATTTATTTATTGTCTGAAAATCAAAATTAGTTTGTCATTTAAGCATATTAATTATGTCTGAAAGCGAATCACGAAATGAAAATGATATTCGTGTATCATAAACATAACGAAAAATTCTTAAATAAACGATTTTCGCGTCCAGCAAATGATTAAGGCTTGAGATCTATCTCAGAACACGTAATCTAACTCATTAGTTAAGAAAATTTTACTTTTATACTCATTCGTGTAAGCTGAAAAATCGAGTACGAAGTAATTGTGCAGTTCTATGCATAGGACCGAAAGTATGAAGTTTTTTGTAATCTTGATTACAAAATGATTGAAGCATTTAAAAATATTTTCTAATAAAATTTGCAGAAAATCTGTAATTCTCGAAAAAACATGCATGTGACGAATATATTCGTAATGAGAAAATTATTTCTTTTCACGTACTGACGAATATAATCGTCGTGGCAAAATTTACTTATTGTTAAATTTATTTTAATTCTATTCTAAAAAGTAGGTATATTGGTGTTGGTTTTTGTTTTAAACTATCTTTCAGAGTGTTTTGACATTTGACGAGTAAAGTCGTCGTGGCTTGTTTTTAAGTAAGCGCGTAAGTAAAATTCCACATTCAAAGAGCTAACAAATAGATTTTTGATGTTTACATGAATTATGCGAAATGATTTGCAAATTGTAGAGTTCAGCAACAAGTAGCAGGTGTGTTTTGGCGCATAGTCCAGGTGAACGAGCATCTAATTGGATACCTGCAATGCAGAGTGGTGGAGCCCTACCCCACTTTAACTCCTCGTCACCTGCATTCTAATCAGATTGCTGCTCACCTTGGTCCCCCGTAGGATTCTTGAATTTCCCCATAATTCAAAACTGTGCTGCTATTGTGCCGTGGAAAAATTTATTACAAAAATCGGTGGATGGCGCGGTTAATTGCGATCGCCTCGTTCCCCGGTCACGACTCCGCCGCATTTGTTCTGGATGTTTACTGCCACTTGTAGCGGAGACCGTCTGGGGAGCGTTCCGGAGGAGACTGGGCCAGGAAAAGAGGAGTGGTCCAGTCGCAGCATCATCCAGCAGGAATTAACCCCGGGAGTGACGCGGCGAACCCACCAAACCGGCCTCAAGCGATGATGCTGCACTGGGCCTGGACCAGCTGCTCACAGTCGGTCTGGCAGTTTTTCACCGTGGAAACGAGTCCAGAGTCCGGCGAGTGAATTTACCTGAGCAGGTGAGCCGGTGGTCATTAGGTGGAAAAACAGAAAAGGTGAAAAATGAAGACAAACAGAAAGTTGGGGGGCTTTAAATTCCTGGAGCTCATTGAGCCGCGAGTGCGCTCGGGGAAAACGCGACTGTTGCCGCCGGCCTTCGTCACTTTCATTGCCTCGCCTTGGAGCTGGCGAATCATTAGCGATCTCGAGAGATGTTGACATCCACCCCGGCGCATTCTTTCGAGATGCTGCTTGAGCAAGCAACCTGTGGGGCAGGTAATGCGCGGCTTGAAGGTTAATTTGCGCGGAATCGGTTTCATGCATTTTATTGTTCGAGAAAAACTACACATCCATGCGGGTTTCTTCTCACGTATCATTTTTCTGGTGAATGAATGTGAAACATGTGTTGTCTCCACAAATTTCATACTGCCATAAGCGACGATTAAAATTATGTTATTTGCAATCGTGTAGCATATTTTTATTATCAATCAACCTTTAAAAATATTGTATGTGCAGGTGTGTCAACGAATTTATCGGAAATTACTCATTCGATTTTTGATAAAACACTTTTGACTTAGTGTAATTTAATATAATTTAAGAAACAATTTAAAAGTAATCTATTACAATATAATACTTATTATTTTATTATTTCACAAAATAACATATTATATTATATTATTATACAATCTTATATTGTGAATGCATTCTATGATATTTTTATATATAGTCTGAACTGTCCTACTTATTTATAATTAAAATTTGGGACTATTTTTGTTGCAAATTTACTGGGCGTATATGTATATGTATGTACATACATAACTTTAGTATCAGGGAAAAATGTTTTTCAACAAAACTTACATGCTTTTGTTTCTATAAGTTCTACATACTCGTATTCCGCGATGTTGTGCAATTTTCATCATAAGTAAGTAAAAATGAAAATTTAAAGTTTGCTTTCAATTATAGTATTAGATGTAGACTCCTTCTATTCTTTAATCGAACATAATTCGAAAAAGATTACTATGAAGAATTAATACTCAAATTATATACAAATACATATAGTCAAGTGTAGTTTATAAAAATCAGCGTCTATTGCAAGCGCATTTAATAAAAATTCGGGCCTATGGCGGGCGTATTTTAGGGGACTGCGGGCCTATTGCGAGCATGATGTAAGCGTGATTGTTCGAAAACCGTGCCTGTTGCGGGCTTGAAAAATGGAAAATGGTTGGTTGTTTGTCCGGCGCGTTATGTGGGCATATAAAACGAATTTAAATATTTTTACTCGAGTAACTATACGGCCTTTTTAAAGAAAATCGTCTACCAATCGCTTCACTAATTTTAAGCATCCTTTTTTAATTTTGATTAATGAAACTAGACCTTTTGTCAACAGTCAATATAAAAAAGTCATAAACTTAATCGACTTTTTGAGTATTAGTCGAGGAGAAAAATACATCTCGGGGATCATCAAATAGCGAAAGAACCAGATGTAAGACTCAGGGAAAATTTCATTAGTTGTGTCCTTCTTCTACCTCTGTTATTCTGTAAAGCTGGACTTTGAGTAGGAGAAAAATAAAATTCCCCCCGGAAAAGGACCTTTTCAGTTCCATTCGTTTGGAAACTATTTCTACGTTATGTCTTTGAAAAAAGATTTCCTGGAATAAAAAAAAAAGGCGGGGAGCCGGATATGGATTGAAAGAAACTGGCAAGAGGTTCTCTCTTCCAGAGAAAATATTTCAAAGTGACCAGCGGACGTGTCATTCAGGTCATGACTTGCACCTTCGGTAAAAAAAATTCCTACGGGTCACATGTAACCCTCTTTCCACACTCTATTTTTATAGAGAGGGCATGACATCGAAATTTCTTGAGGATTCCATCAGGGCACCTCTGGGGAATTTTTACCGAAACGAAAGAAGATCAAAGGATTTCTTGAGATTTGAGATTTAGAAGGCATGGAATTTGGTCAACCCCCGAGTCGATGAACTGCGGAGGTACGACAGGGTTCATTAGCCCAGAACTGAACACCTCTCCCGAAGGAGTGGATGCTTTGATGGAGGAGCGCTGTTATTTTATCATTTCCTGGATGATGTTGGGAATTTTCTGATTATTTTGAGAAAATTTAATCATATCCCTGCCTTGACGACTAATACACCATTTGTCCTCTGGAGCTCTTGTCGCGGATTTCTACGATGACGAGGACGGGTCTTTGCCGTCGACGCCGCCGACGTCGTCATCGTCATCGCTGTCGACGTCGGCGTCGCTATCGTCTGGCTCTGGGAAGTGCTTCTTCACCCTTCTCAGGATTCCATGTGCTGCGATGGCTTCCTTTAAGTAAACATTTTTCAATTGAATCTTCAAGAATGGGAGCCCTTCGAGCGCAATGCTTCCTTCGTCTTCCTTTTCATTCGATGATATTCCATTTTTTTTTTATTTTCTTTTATATCCCTGCGCTGCGCCCCCGTGTAAGCCCCATTACCACGGCATTCAAAGATGATTGAGTCAAAAAATCTAATAATTGCGGTATGACGTGTTTTCCCTTTATGGAACGCCGAGATTTCATTCACGGAATCCCCGCCCTTCTTCGCGTCTCACCTGCGCCTACCTGGATGCTGCTTTTTAAAGGTTTTCTCGAACGCACCAGATCAGGTCGCCTTTGAATCGAATCATCGAATGGTGGTGCGCCTTTTTTGCCGCAATTTCCCTTGCCTTTTTAATCGGATGCTCCGCGAGATTTCGCTTGTTTAATGATGACGAAAAGCGCGCTCCTAGGTCGATCCTCTAATTATTCGTTGTTTTTTTTTCGTCCTTTTTTCTTTGCGGCTTTTCTGCGCTTTTATGTCGCGATGAAAAGGTAAAATTGATTATGCAGAGCTAGTGACGCCATAAATCTTATCGTTTTCGTTGGAGCGAGCGATAAGTGGGGAATTTTGCTTTAATTTATTACCTGCAGATGGTAATGGCATGGGGATGCACATAAATAATGACAATTATGTGAGATAAACTACATACATAAGAATTTATAGTACACACATACCTACCAAGATTGCTTTAATATTATAATATAAAGTCAACAAATATGTTTTTGTTTGTTTTTTGTGTTTCTTAACTGAATTTAGAAAACGACAGTAAAATAAAAAATTCGTAATGTGCGAATTAGACTCGCTCAACTGAGGGTTTCGAATTACGAAAAACCCTAAAACAATGTATAGTGTATTGAGAAGTTAGAAATCATAAAAAATTAACTTTTCTAAGTTTTTCTATTGTGTTATATTATATAATAATCGAGTTTTAGTATTTGTTGTATATAACTATTATCTCCTTACATGCAGTCATATTTTTTTTGTAAACTTCGCACCAAATTGGGGCAAATTGCATGTATCTGAAATAGATAAAAAATAAAGCGGGGTTTAAATTTAAAATATTAACTCACTGAAAAAAATAAATATTCGAAGTAGTATTAAAAGAAATAAAAATTATGGGTCCAACAATTAAAATGCGTTAACAATTTATATAGGTGTTTATGTTATAAATATTGTATTTTTAAAACCTAGCTTTTCAATGAATATTAGATTAATTTGAAACATGAAACCTGTTACTCAGACTATTTGCTGTCCAAAGATATGAAAATATAGCACTTATTCACTGTCTCAGCTTAGCATTCAACAAAAAATTCTAGAAATTTAAATAAGATTCGATTCCTTGTTTGTACAGGTCTTTAAAAAAAAAGAACAATAGAATAACCATTTTAAGCAGAGGTACTATCATCTGGTTGTTGGACTTGAGGACTTGATCCATATGTTATAAAGTAGGAAAACCAATTGAAAAATTCCTTTCTCTATAATCAAGTCAGTAAAAAGTCCGTAAAACGTGTAATCTGCCAACGTTGCTTGGCTCTCAGGTTAGAAATCATATTTTTTTTTCTACGATATAACCACGGGGAATTGTACGAGGATTCCGGCCAATCAATTAGAAGTTGCCTTCCGTCGCTCCTCATTATTCCAATTTTACATGCTCGTTCGTCGTCCATACATTCGACATTTCTTGCATTCCGTCCTCGTTCCCATGAATAATTCAGTTTAAATTCTCATGAGGAATCTTCCTTTCATTCCAGACATACATCATCGCTTTCTGAACCGTATCCAGAGCACGACGACGAGGGACAGCTCCAGAGTCCAGCTTCATAAACTAAATAGCACCAAGATATCGGAACAGCTTTTTACACCGCTTCCAGAAGATCTTCGGTGGCTAAGCGACGTGGAGAATAGAGAGGTGGAAAAAAATGTGAGTATAACTTGCCTAGAAAATCCTTCGGGAACTTTGTCCTCCGGACAATTATTTAAAGTTCACAATATACAAGGAGCGGGGGTTGCACATTTACACAAGAGAAATCTCTGGATTACTGCTGGGGTCCTTCGTATTTCCCATTCTCCAGGGACAATGTCCGCTCGCGGCAGGACCATAAATATCGAAAAATTGCAACCCATTGCGACAGGAGAGAAATCTTTTATCAGGGAAAATAGTTAGGTCTCCAGGACACCGACCAACGACCGGTTGGATAGGTTGGGTTCCGGGATTTAATTGTGCACCGTTCCTATAACTTTCGCAAACGCCTCCTGCTTCATTTCTTCGGTATAAAAGAAATAATAAAAATATTTTTTATTTTATTTTTTGAATAAAATTCCCGGAGACAAAATCTCCACGATCCTGTCTAGGAACAGGATAATAAATGAGTTATAACTCATCTCAACTGATTCCCAGTGGCCTGAATTATTTTTCCTGGGTTGCTCCAGGAGGATACCCATCTTCTCGTTAATTGGTTTGCTCAGTCGTTCGCTCAATTGTTCCTCTACAGTGTATAATTTATATATGTATTTTTTTTATATTCCTCATTTCGCGTATAGTCTTGCATTAAAAATCTTTTTGTGGTGCCGCTCATAAATAATTCACCAGCGCAATGCGCTCGCCCACACCGCGTGCATTGGTCCCTTCCCTTGGTCCCAGACAAAGGGAATGATTAAAAGCCCTCAGAAGAGCTAACAACATCAGTGACCAAGTTGCCTCCCCTGTTCAAACAGGGAGCAGTAGAATGGTAGGGGATGAGGTGAAGGGATGCTTAAGGGAAAGAGGTCCTTTGGAGCTTCTGAAGTGTCCTCGAATGTGAACGCTTCAACCCGCTCTAAAGAATTCCCTTTTATACGATGTAATTTGAAAAAAATTCTTAGATGGTCACCCTGTAACAATGCACTCTATATCCGGCAAAAAGAACTTTTCCAAATGCATCTTGACTTTTTGGCTGGTTAAATGGAAAAGGTTTTGCTCTGCCCTCGAAAACCTTAGGCGAATTTTGACGAGCATGTGACTGTGTGCGTATACATGCATCCTTGATTTAAATGTGTGTATGTTCGTAAATGCATGAAAACTTTTAGGGACAAAGATATGCAGATGAAGTTTTGCGACAAGTTTGGTTTCTTTTTGGGCGGCACTTTTCCTACGGAATTCTTAGGAATATTAACCTACCTCAGATGCGGCAAATTCCCTCAGGTGATGTGAGGTTGAAAGACTTTGCGGAAGAAAAGGTGTAGTTTTGGTGCAGTTTCCATGTATTTTTACGAATAAATGACAGACAAAATGTTTTTATGCTTCGTACATTAAGAAGGTGAGCTGTACTGTGAAAGGTTTTGATAAGATCTAAGGTTTCAAGAGAGTTATTGTTTTAGATAAATTTAAATAGCACTATGAAGCATAAATTGATGAAGGGTTGAAGCATTTTTCTATGGGAATTTTTCTGTCTAGGGTTTGTGAACATTTTTATTATACATATATGTACATATATTAAGTCTTATGAAAAATCCACGAAATAGGTGGCAAACGAAACTTAAAAATACTTATTAAAATCATCTTAAAATATATTTTTAGTAGGATTTTGGTGGTTGGCCCTAGAATGTCTGATCAAATGTGTTATTATTACCTAAGCCTTAGTTTTCTGCAAGTCCTTTGAAAAAATTCAAAATGGTTGTTGGAAAAATGACTAATAGGTTTCCGTATCGTTTTATAATTTAAATTGATGACTTAATAAGTCTATCATTTTGGTTTAAAAAAATTAGGATCTAGTGATTTTCGGATTTATTTCTTCATTTGTGTTAAAAGACGTGACTTCGTCCTAAATTTCAAGATTGTGGTTCCCCAGAGAGTACCTACCCTAAAGGTTTGGATGATCAATCAGTGCCAAGTTGGGACTTTTAGTATGCAAATACTGTTTGAAAGGCCGTATCTTTTTATTGCGTTAAGAAAGTTTTTACGGCAGTATAAGGTTGTAAACCTTTGGATTAAGGTTCAGTTTCTTATGAGTTGCGGAACCTAAAAATCATTATGTTTAAAGGATTTTAATAAACGGTTTGAGAAATTATTAATCTAATGAAGATGTCTGTATAAAAACTCATTTTTTTAAAGGTTGAAATATGATGCGAAGGCGTCATTAATCTCGTTTGCAGATTCCTCCGGCTGTTTGTCGACTCTACATATAAAATAGTCCCATTTCTCAAAACTCTGTCAATGCAAAGTCCTTTCGCATAAACCCCTAACTTAACAGTCCTATGAAATCCGATAAAGCTGAAATATCTGCCGATTTATACCCAATAATGGACATCGCTCCTCAAAAAATTAGCCGACCATTGCATCTGGACCAGCCGCTCTTATGAGCAGACCCGAGCCCATAAATCGTCACGTTTTTGTTAGTTTATGCTCAAAGCCATTATCATCGATGCCGGGCATGTGCACGATTTCCCATTTTCATTATCTTTCCCGAATTATGGCTATCAATAAAACTAAACAAATTACCCGGTCCTGTGGTCCTTCTCACCGCGGTCTGTTCGTTCATCGAAACTACTCCTGGAATTTTGATTTCGGTTGTGGGGGCGGTAACGATGGTCGCGGGTTTAGTGTCAATGCATACGTGACCCCGCGATTTATCTCGCGCATTTTCAAAATTTAAAGGCCTCGTATTTATAATTAAATGGAAAAGCGATTCAGGGATCAGTCAGTGTTGCATGTTTTGTCGAACTTTGATTGCCGTGTGTTGGGTTTTTGTCATTTGGTATCGATAGTGACTAAATTTTCGAAATCAGGACAAGAGTTTATCGGCAATTAAGGAAAATTTGATGGGGCTATATAGTTTCCTAAATTGTAACATGGCGTAATTTAAAATGAACGTTTTGTAAATGATAATGATATTTGCTTTAGAACTGAATATCTAATTGCTAATTAAAATTGTTTATCAATGTTATTATTATTATTATCAGAAACTAATGGTAATTTTTTTATTTGGAGGGTTAGCTATTTTACGTTGATTTTGATTTTTCGTTATTTTAAAACTCTAATTTAACTTTTTTATTCGAAGTGCGGTTAAAATAAGTCGATTGAACGTTGAAATAATTTGATTCGATTTTTCTAAAAGAATTATTTTATAACACTTTGAAGTCAAAGGCTACTAAAATTGATTTATGAAAATTTAAAAAACTTAATTAAAAAATTTTAACTAAAAAAGGGGTTTCGTAAATTCTTTTCGCCACAGAAATGACAACATTCGCAACAGGGCTCTAAAATGTACAAACTGAATTTAAAAATTCATTAGTCTTAATCCTTAAGGCTTTGTAGTTACTGATCTCCTGGTAAAAAAGAAATCCTTATTATGGTTACTCTTGGATACCTGGATAATTAGGCCTAGTTTAATCTTAACAGGGTAATTGTAAGAGTCCGCCCTTCAGACGAGATGGTTTCGCCCTGAGCACCCCACCTGGCCCTTACTAATTATAATAATTGAAATTAACCTGGGAAGGTAGAGGAAATTTCCCATCCGGGGAGCTCTTGCAGCGATAATCCTGTCGAAAGCTTGTTACACAACTTGTCTCTAGTCCTCCCCCGTCCCCGCGCATTTCTGGAGCATCATCAGACGCGTCATCACCATAATCATCAGATGCCAGGGATGCTCCTGACTTTGATAGACAGACGACTCTCGCCAAATTCTTCGGTAATTGGCTTTTCCACGACATAACAGAGCGCCCTCGTCGGATCCCAGGACTCCTTGCTTTGGCTGATGGCTGCTCCTGCTGCTAATGAAGAACTAATTCTGTTAATTAACTTTGCCGAACGTCCTTCGCAAGTGCCGCTCCCTTGGTCCACCATAGTCTGCATTGCTTATTAATAATACCTGATAGGTACCGGGAGCACCATCCAGCATCCAGCATCCAGGATCCAGCATCCACCCCCAGGGTTCCGCGAGAAGGTGCTTATTCATAGCCATCATGTTTGTGCCTCGCCGTAATTAATTTCAATTAAATTTTCCTTTTATTTCCGCGCCTTTATCCCACTTGGGAATGATTCCCGTCGCAAACGCTCCTTTTTTTTATACTTTCAACGGCCCTTCTGGAGTATGCGGAAGAGGCAGACAAAGCTGCCATATGAATCCCACCTCACCCCCGCATTAAATTTATAAAATCCACCACTCACCAGCCAGAGATTCTGGCGGAGAGCTCTTTATCTTATGCCTGTTTTTTTTAGAGGCGCACTGTTCACATAAAGTGGCAGAGGATTTCCATATTAAGCATACGTTAAATTCCTGCATCTCCAGGATATTGGAGCAAATTTCCATCCTCCTCCCCTGCGTCGCTTTTTATCTAATTCGCCGTGACAATATTCAGAGAGTCCCTTGAAATGGCCTCGAAAAGAAGAAGAATTACAGTAAATCTTAAGGGAAGAAGTGGGATTCTTTGTCTTTTTTGTCCCATCCGTGCCTATGTGCCTTAAGGAAGCTTTTAGTAAAAAAATATATACATACATACATATACATATACATGTATATGATATCCTGGCGAATGTACGGAGATCGAGATCCGCTGGTAAATTATGGTTTAGGGCTAGCGATTCATTTGCATTTCTTTTCGTAGGCTTTATTCAGTTTTTTTCCTATGGTTGTTGAGGAAACTTTAAAAAAATGAAAAACTTTAACACGCCGCACTTGGATCTAATGGGAATTTATTTTGAAAGTTTTGCAATAATAAACCACTGCTGCGGCGAAATTTAATATGTCCAAAGAGGATGCGAGAATGGGTTTTTTTTTAATATTCTTGGAGCAAAAGTTTTAAGCTTTTCTATTAATTTTAAAACCAATATCGTAGAGTTTTAGCAGAAATTAATTTTACGCCAAATTTATGTGTGAGCCTTCTTTAAAATTAGTGATTTAATGGCGATGATTTTTCATATATTTTGTTATTGCAATTTAAAATTTCCTAATAGCACATTTATTTGAACCAAACAAATTTTCGGAATTTTTTTCGAGGGCCTTATTATTTAAAAATCGGGTAAAGGACACTATATTAAGCATATATTCAGTTTATTTAAAAGACACTATAAAAGGATAAGCTTTTCCAATATTTAAATTAATGGAGCTATTGTTGCATTTAGTCGTTTTTTCGCAAAATTGCAGCGATTTTAAACCTTATTTTTAAGTATTAACTACTATTGCCACTGCGATTAAGGAAATATTTAATACAAAATACGGGTTTGATTCGAATATTGATATTTTCATTGTTATTTGCTGAGAATTTAAGAGCATTAACTTATATATCAGTAATAAAATTTATTTTACAGGAGATAGTTCAATTGTTAATTTCCTTTACAAAATTAACTAACTTCCAGAGGTAATTCAAGGTTTTATAATTTTTTATATGTCCTTTTCGATGTTTATAATGCTGGAATATTTGCAAAAGACTCTCATTGTCTTTTAAATATAATTTTAAAAGAAAAATGAATTATGTATGTATACCTACTTAAACTTTTGATTAAAATTAAAAGTTTGTGGAAGACAAAAAGTAGGACAAGAGACTTTGTATGCAAAAATTCTATGCTTTCTACATTTTCATTTTTAATATAATTTCGTCTTAAATTAATCTGTTAAAACGTGCTCTTACGACACTTGGCCCTAAAACAATTTTCATGTAAAAAGCCTGTTTTCCGGGAGTAATGTAATAAGAGCGGTGAACCGCTTTTAGAGCTGTAAAGGATTCATCCAGGTCCCACTCCACTCACCTGGACAGCTCGAGGGAATTTTCTAAGGAAACGTTTTATTTATTTTTTCTTCTTTCTACCGCATCCTCGCTTTCGCCTGTTTGCATTTTCAAAGGACCTCCTGGAGCGTTTTGCATACATTTCTCGTGCTCATTATGCTTTTCATGAATTTTGCCAGAGATCCTGTCCTGGCACGAGCATAAAGCTACCGGAATTATTTGTGTAAGTAGAAAACGCGTCAGGAGAGGGATTCTCACAATAATGCGATTCCTGCTGGCCACAGAGGTTAGGTTAGATCCACTGGACCCATTTTCTAGCTCTTCCAGGGTGCCGTGCGGGCGATATATTGCCCAAAAGAGCTGCAAACAGACGCTAAAAGGTTTGTGCCACTGTTGAGAAAGAGTTACATGCGTGTCTACAGGGTGGTGCAGAGGATGCGGGGGCGTGTACAGGGTGCGGCAAAATACTATAAGTGTCTGCCATACACTATCCCAGTGGATTGTGGCCCATTGTGTCTGTCTGTCGTGAGCACGTTCCAGGAACAAAAGAAGCCGACAAGGTCCCTTCTTAACAGCTTTTATCTAGGTAAACCTGAAACCCTTCGGTGGGATCGCATGAAAGCCGGCGTGTCCTTGAGAAATTTCTATAAGATAAACCCACCCTTCTGGAGCGCAACGGTCTCGCTTCCGAGGGTATCTCGCTTACTTCTACCCACATGTGAAGTGAGCGACGGTGCAAAGCGCTGTCAAGTTTAATCTTAGTTTTCTTATTTATACATATATTTATTTATTTATTTATATTATTTTATTTTTTTTTTGCGGGCTCCTTTGAAGATTTTATTCCGCCCCACGTACCCTTCTTGGCCCCGTTCCGCTGCGCCGGTGATGCCTGATAAAAACACTTTTCACGCTCTGCTTGCCTTGTTGAAAGTTTTTCCTTGAAATATTTTGTGGTGGTCGAGAGTTTGCTTTCCTCGAGCGTGCAATGTTTTTTGCACTCCCCCACATTTGTCCCTGCCCCCGTCCCCGCACAAGCGCCAACATCACGCTCCGTATGTTATCCAATGGAATTAGTTAAATCTGCCATCGGGGAGGGCATTTTTCAGCATCCACCAGACGCAAAGAAATGGTGAAAGTAAGAGTCCCTCAAGAGGTTCCTCTCATTTTTATCTTTTCGTGTTCGCTGGCTGAGCGATGGCAAATTAAAGGACTTGTGCTGCTTTAATACCATCACGAGGCGAGTTAAGATGTGGTCTGAAAAATGAGGAAAAATATTGGAAAAATTAATATGATCCTTTTTATCCTTGAGGAGGAGATTGAACAACAGAGATGATTTTCTAGCCAAATTGTATGAGGGTTTTTGTAAGGGATGTCACAACATTATTTTATGATATGTAGACATGTGAGAATAAGTGAAAAACACAGTCTTTAAGGGTCATTTTCTTTGTAGAAAAAAACAAGCTAAGTGCGTGTCCGACCACGCGCAGTATTGGGCTTTGTATTTGCACAGATTGAACAACATTCATAAGTTAATCACCTATTTTTTGTTAATTTATAGATAATTTTCCTTTTAATTTGATTTATGTAGTACCTTTAATATATGCATGTATGTATTATACTATACTATACTAAAAGTTCTATGTATGTAGGTATGTCCGTATTCTTTTAGGCGATGTAAATACATGTGTGAAACTATGCCAAATATAAGCTTTTTATCACTAGATTATCCAATTTGTGACGCCACAAGTTTTTTATTTTGCTGGTTTTGCGTTTTTACTATCTTTTACGTATACCTAATAAAATCGTAAAATATTATTCCTACGTAAAATCGTTTTATCTAATCTATTCGTAAGCTCGTAGCTTTTCATATAACTTGTCGTAATATGTATAAAATAGTTCAAAGTTTTTTAAAAATAAAATATAATAGTATCGAATACCAACACACAAGTGTAATAAATACAATAAAATTTCGTTTGATGCCCTTTACTCTTAATCATATTATATCATAAGTACCTACTTTTCAAAATAGTTTTAAACGTACCGAGACGTAATACTAAAAGCTAAATCTTAATCTTTCAGCCTAAAAGTGGTATCAAACAATTTTTATTTCTAGAAAATAAAGTCAAATTGTCTTGATTTATATCCACTTTGCGTCAGAAACTTAATCCAAAAATTTATGATACTTAGTTAAAGATTTGAAATTTGTTATGCCATGCGAAATTGATGCGTTTTCCGCAAATTTTTAAATCTTTTATTGTTGGTGATAGTTTGTAAAATTTAATTCAATGAAAATAAAAACAAAGCTATTATTTTATCTACGTAGAAAAATTTTCTATCGTAGTTGTACACTCGAATTATTTTTAAATGTTCCTGTTTTTCGAGTTTAAATTTTCTTGCACGTTATTTAATAAGCGATTGACTTGCGATATGAAAGAGTAATGTTATAAATAATCGTTAAATATTTTGCCTTTGATGGGGTCCTATTTATTTCAGAATAAAGGGCGTTTTCAATTAGACGGACACAGGCCGCCAATAAATCAGAAGTATTTCCGAATTTAGCCGGGGCTCTCGGGTGGCATCGGAACACCTCGCTTTGGCGCTTGCTGTGCTGGATTTTAATGAAACTGACAGGGAAAAATGAGTGGCACGTGGGGTGCACGTCATTAATCATCTGCAAATGATTCCCGGCTAAAATTCTGTGAATGCCTCTCCCGGAGTCGAGCTGCACTTCGAAACCAATCGAACATTTCTCGTCTGGATCCATTTCCTGGACTAAGCAATGCTCAGCGCGTTGGCTGAGTGGGCTGGTTCCGAAAGTGAAATTTGTTTCCCTCACATTTTCCTGCCATTTTCACTAAATTAGTCCAGGGTAGTCCAGGGTGGGTAGTTCAGGGTAGTCCAGGGGAGGGCAGCTTGCCGCGGTGCAGCCGTACTGCAGCCCTGATCCAGCGGATGCCTTCACACGTGATGTAACCGGACCCCGGGAGATGAATGAAAGGATCAAAACTCATTTAATAGCTGCCCCTAGTCAGGAGTGGTTTGGTTCTGACATTTTCGCATTTTCACATTTTGGCGCGCCAATTAACATTTTTTTTTTTCTACCCCCTCAAAACGAGGCAGTCCTGCGGGTGAAGGCCGAGCCCTTTCAGCCCGGATTATATATATATATAATTTTTTTTTCAACCCCTTCTGGATTTCCGGATGTTCACTGAACGCGCTCTACAATGCACTGACCCTGATTTATGGCTACTTAAAGTGCACCATGACCAAGCTGTGAAACATTTTTCGAATACTTTTGGGAATTGGACTATTTAATTGGTTCGTTTGGGTAATGGCCACTTCCCTATTTTTGCTGAAATTGTTAGCTTTGGAGTGGAGTTAACTAATTTTTACGATACTGCGTCAAAAATGAAATATTACTCTGGTGTCTAGTCGTACAATTGACACAGTTCTTGTTTTAAATCTAAATTACACAGTTTTTCTAGAGCGAACTGGCTGAATTTATAGAACTGGGTTATGAAAATATTATTTTTTAAATGACCCCTTTAAAAAAATATATATGGCACGTAAAGGACTAGTCTGCCTGAAATGCTTGAAAAAGTAGCCTTAACGTTTATACCGGCTTTGATAAATGATGAACAGATAAAAATTCATGAATCGAATAATTCACTAAAATTAGTTATACCTACACTTTGAACATTTTGGTGTAAGTTTACCTTCTTTTTGGAAAGTAATTGAATAATTTCTAATGGTTGTAAAATTATACTTAAGAACAGACATATCAGTGGAAAATGAAACAATTAAACATTATGAATTTTTACACAATTTTTGATTTTGTTTTTAATAAATTTTATAATTTTATATAAAAATAATATTTTGATGAAATTGTTAGTTATTTCATAAATCATCTCGGTAATATTTGGTTTAAATAAAGGAATTAATGAATGTAAAAGTACTCTTATATGATTAGGGTGAATTTACACTCAGTTTAGATTCAACGATAGAGTGAATAATTATATCTATTTAAGGTAATAAAATTTTTAGTTTTAATGTAATACACAAAAACTGTTTTCATTATTTCTTTATGATCATTGAATTATACTCAAACCTTAATTTTGTGATCAAGAAGCAATATAAAGTAAATACACTTAAAAGACTAGAAAATTTTTATTGGAAACAATACATTATAGTTACATTCATAAATAAAAAGTAAATAAATCACAAGTCCATAAGAAAACGAACTATAAAAGGCTGGCGCCAGAAAAATTCGAAATCCCCGCAGATCAAGGAAGTTTTAAAAAAAATACACTTTGAGTATAATTCAATGATCAGGTACTGTACATTTTATTTGAATTCGGTTTGTTTTTCTCTAATTTTCTACTTTAAATTCGTAATCTACAGCAAATATGTATTTCAATGTCATTTAAATAACCTGTTACTTTTTACAAAGAAAGTAACAGATATTAGATTTATTTACATATAATACATGTATTTATGTAATTGTGATAAATCGACTTTTTCCAAAGAAAGGGTGGGTGTCTTAAGAAATTATGGTCTAAGGAGCTCATCACCCACTTTCTCGCGTTTAAAGATTGATCTCGGAAGAAACAGCTCTCGGCTAGAAACTTCTTATCAGATTTGCTCCAGAATTGCAAAAACTTTGAGGAAATCTAACCGGGATCTCAAAATTGAGTGAAAACTTCTTAAGCGGTAAACAAAAGCCGCGTCACGGCGTCGACCTCTCATCGGTGTTATTTTCACGACACCGCTTCCTTGTGGAGGAACATCCTCAGACTTTGGGGGGCTTCGCTGGGAACATTTGTATCTGGGAGCAAATTGATTTAAGTGCGATTCATGAATGGCAAGTGAATCTGGAAAAACGTTCAACTTGCTCCACAGATAGATAAGCATCCCCCCCGCGCCACCCTCCAGTTCCGTAGACGAGATTTGTGCTCGACTCTTCCGGAAAAGATCTTAAACTTCTTCCTCGCGACCTTATTAAAGCTGAAGTCACACTACCACTGTGTGGCTTCTCGTTTAAATTCGTTGTTCCGCCTGGTCCCCGGATCCTGGCCACCTTTCTTATGCTCCTTTATCTCATGTATACAGATGTACAAATTTTATGTAAACATTCGAGGGCCTCCTCGTCTTTGTATCGGTGGGGGCTTGAGGAGCACCTTCACGGTGGTGGAACAAAACGTCCTCCTCCAAAAAGTGAAGCGTTCCTTCTTCTTTTCCTCCTGTCGAGGAGCACGCGATTTTTGCCACGGTGAATGGTTTCTTCAGGTTACCAAGCGATGCGCACGACGCGGGGGAGGGGGGGCTAAGAGATCCTTGAAGGAGATTAAAAGGCAAAAAATGTATGGGACGATACTTTGCTGAAAGGAAACTAACTGCTTCCGTTTATTAGTTCTAAGAAACCATGGGGAGGGGGCGGAGATTTGCCTCTTTCAGCCTCGGGGATGAAAGCTTCGCCGAGAGCGCCATCTATCCATTTTTTTTTCTAACCCGCAGCGAAGAACTACTTTCGGAGGTTTTATTAGTCCGGAGATGAAAGGAATGAATAAATTGAGGACCTTCTAGGTATTTACTTAAGGTGGGTTGCTTCCTAACCTAACCTTGGAGCATTTTTGCAACTTCTCAAAAAAAGGGTCAAGTGTGAACTCCTTTCGTAGACTGAAAACAATAATGTAGAAAAATAGATAAAAATTAATATTTAGAATTTTGTATTACACGTAGCTAAGGGAAATTGTCACAGAATACAGAATAAATATAGTACATTAAAGAATTATGCATGATGTCCTTTTTCGATGTTATGAAGCTGTTCAAAATTTAGCTTATATAAAAAAAACAACATATCTAAATTGTTATTTTTAGCCGATTTTAATTAAAAGTAAAGAAAAACAAACTTGGCTCTTTATATTTTCCAGCTACAGATAACAAGTTATAAAAGTAAAATGTCACATTGACTTTTTATTTTTTCAAGCTCGAATTATTATGTTACAACGATGAAATTTTTTCTCTCAGGAAAGATTTTCCATTTTTTCGATAATACATACATATTTGTTATATAGTATAACATTTTTTTTTCCAACAAATAGATTTTATTTTAAATGAATAACTTGATAAATTTACCGGCAAAATTATTACAATTTTCAAAATTTATTTGTATATATTTTTTTGGTTCAATTTTTATTTTACCTTAAAAAATATTAAGCTTCACTACGTAATAGTGTTGACTTGTAAAAACAAAAGCTGAGCTTTTTTATTTTGGTTTGAAATTTTTATGCGCCGAGAGTAACAGATAAAGGGGTCCCTTATTCATTTATTTATTTGGAAGTGCTTTAAAAATAAAATTTTTTCATGTTAACGTATACCCCTTATTCAAAAGTAAATACTCGACTTTTAAGATATTTACTGAAAATTCAAAGTTTTTAATAAACTTTTCACCAATTTAATAAAATTTATATAATTTTATCTTGCATGTACTTAAAGTGCTCGCAATAAATTAAGGCAAATTTGGCTTGTGTATTGAATCAACTGAAAATCGATGCTAGCAATAGCATCCGATGTGCTAATTTAATTATAATTAAAAGCCCTGTGCCAGTAGATATATGTATGTAAGTTATGATTCTCGTCAAATTAAATTTCAGCATCTAGGTACTTCAATGGATAGAGGATGTTCACTTGAAAGTTATAATGAAATTGGAAAAACGAAGAAGGCTAGATCAAAAAATCTCATAAAGTGCTCTGCAATCTCTTTTCACAGAGAATGTGTGACCTATTCCACCCAGCCCATTCCCATAAAAAAAATTGAGGTCTTTTGATCTCGGGCTTAGAAAGTCGCATCCAATTTAAAAGGGAAAATATCAAAAAGGTTTTTGAGGGTTTTTTTCTTTCCAGTCTACTCTATCTCCCTCTATTCTATCTTCTATCTTCGTTTTTGCCTAGCCATTGAATTACTAACGAACGGCTAATTTCACTAGCGAAGCCTAACCCCTGCGCTCTTCCATCCGGTAATTAATTTGGTAATAAGGGTTACGATCCGGTGAGCATACCGCTCCTGAAAAGGCACATCCTTTTTCACTATCCGGACTATCTACATGCTAAACAGGTCTAGGCCTTTTGCTTCAAAGGTCACCGCAGGAGGGGGGGGGGGGGGGGGGGGGAAATGATGCACCACCGGGACCACCGCCCTGCCGCGCCATAAAAAGGAGAACATCTCCATAAAGGGCAACGTAGCAAACATTATGGCTGAAAGTTGGTTTACACGGCCGACCAATTCAGCTAGATCCGGAGGGTAGTTGCTTCGGCCAGGTAGCGCCCATTCGGCACTATAAAAACGGCCTGAGCCGGTAGGTCCATTTGCATAAAGCATGAGGTCCGCGGAAAGTGGTTAAGAGTGGGGGGGCGGGGGGATTGGGGTTAAATGAGGCCCACAACTTCCCGCCAATTGTTGCTAGAGTCGTAACCGAGACGGGGGATACCTTATTTTATATATTGTAGTATACCTTGATATACCCCGTGCCGGGTTGAGCCCAAGGTAAGAACGATAGAGTTTCAGCTGCATCACGGCTCGAAATCCTTTTGTGCAAATGTCCGAGTAGTTATCCACCATGGACGTCCATATCCAGGATTGGGTGGTGGGGATGGGGGGATAAATATGATGATATGGGTTCGAGCCCAGTCAAATGCACCAGTCCCGGGGACATGAGGACTCCTCGGATGGAATTACAGTTGCAGGGTTCGTAGTTCTGACATAACTCTTCAGAGTTAGCAGAAAAGCTCTTCCGCTGATGAATGGAGCCCCATAATCCGAGTCTCGTAGCTCCTGGAATATTACGCCGATGAACTTGTTTTGCATGATAAGTAATTGAGATAAAAACTCAAGTCGCATTCTGCGGCTGGCTGTGATTTATGCTTGGCTAAAGTCTCACTCTCGGGCCCCCTCCTTTCCCCGTTCCAGCACACATGCTGCCACAATTTTCTATCTAGCCAACGGTGCCCCTCTATCTCCCACCCCCCCTCTTTTCCTCCCACTCCATAAACGCCACTGTGCGATGAGCATAATGCAGGTCGGTGTGCGGCGGCTTATTATGCTCGCTCCGATGTTGTTATCTGATAGCATTCTGTAAATTATGTGAAACGAATTCATGGCTCTGAAATTTAGACGATATCTATGCTACGCGCGCCATCTAGGTATTTAGAACGATTAGGAGGGGGGTGGGGGGAGGGGTTTTGGGGGTTTTTCGGGGAACGGACCGAACTGGATCCTAGTTGCTGGTGTCTAGGCTCTCCCGCACGGTTATGAATTAATTAGTTAAACACAGCAGTTTTGAAAAGGAGTCTGCCCCCCAGTGCACAACATGTCGGGAATTATACAGAGCAGTGGCGGCGGCGGCGACGGCGGTGGTGAACGTGTGCCTTCAGTACCACTCGGTACGGATGGGTCATGGCTAAACCCTGGTGCTCCCCGAGAAATGGGTCGAATTATGGGGGCGATTCTTAGATGCAGCTTCTGGCAAGATTAAATTTTTTAATCCTATTCAAGCAATTTCATTCTGGACGGACTGTGGATTTCATAAAAACTCGAGGGCCTACATGGAGAGATTTTACTTATTTACGGATTTTGTTAATTACGACTGTGTATTTATGCCGTGAAGTTCTTTAAAACATTTTGGTCCCCAGGCCGCAAGTCCTAGTACTTCTTTACAGAATTTGACCCTGGCTTATTCTTTATAAAGTATAAATACTCTACACAATAAATTTTAGTATTTCAACTTATTCAGTACAACTTATCGATAAAACTAAAATTAGAGTTAAAAATCATACCATGTTAAAACATATCATTAGTCATGTTTCAAAAACTATAAATATTAAATATATTCAGTTACTACAGAAACATTTACAAACAATTAAAATATTACATTCGATCAAACGACGTAATAGAAAACAAACCAAAACGTTTAAATCACCATTTATGTAAAAAAATTCAATTGGGTTGTATAATGCCTTCGATAACTTAATTAAACAATGCACTGATAAATATCGACTTTTGAACGCGGTTCGGTGGATAATTTATACTCATTTAACCTCAATATCGAATTAAAAGTATTTTACCATAACTAAATATTTGTAGGTATTTTTCGACCTTTGTTTGCATGCAACAAATTTTGTACCTGGAATTAATTAAATACTAATGCCAGAGGGAGTTTAAAATTTAAATATGAAAACTTTATAAATTATTAAAATATTTCATTACTATGACTCAGAAAAAATTTCTATAAAATATTATTGTCGGATTGGGTGTTTATGAACTAATTTTTTTAACCGCAAATGTATCACTCTGAGTACATCCCCGCTGAATATCTTTTATTAAGCCAGTTCTAATAGATATAATAAGTCGTGCTGGGAAGTACCTAGAACTAAACTAAAGTCAATAATTTTTGTCTGCAGAAAATTTGTTTCATTAATCGCTAAATGCGGGGCCTCCCACTAAAAAAGTCTATTTGCTTAAACAAATGTTTTAAATGTATATTATCAGAACTTAATTTTGTTTGCTTTGCCTGTGAGGAAGTAGTATTTATTCGCAGAAAGATTTTGAATTCGTGTCAGTTTTAATGAGGAATCCTTTCCAGTAACAATTATATATTTGTGTAAAATTGTTTAATCAATTAATTTTTGATATATATTTTATTATCAGGAATAGTGTTTAAATGAAAATTTTTAGTGCAAGCATTATAACGTAAATGAGTTATTCCATAAAAGAAAATTTAATTGTTATATAATGAAATTTTAACGTATTATTAAATGTTAATTTCTACTATAAAAGTTTTATTTCCAAAGTTTTATGAGTTATGCGATATAGTACGAAATAATTCGATAATTAATTGTTAGAAGGAAGAACAGTGAAATAACTGATTTTGAGCTTTAAAGTTAAATCATATAAAATTTAGTGGAGACATTTTGTTATTTTTATAGGAAGAATGAGAAGTATGTATCAATATTTTTTTGAACTCTTTTGAAACCTGAAAATTGAAATTAGTCCCTGGGGGTAGGACGATATCCGAAAGCCCGAAATTAAATTATCTAACGTCAGTAATTACCAATTCACCAGAAAACAATTTATATCCTCGCGATGAAATTAGCATGGTAGGGTCGCTTGCATAATGAATGAGAGTGCTTAAAAAGCAGCTTCATTTTCAAGTTGTCGGGTCACAACCCTTTTCTTTTTTTTAAAAAAAAAAATCCTTTATATTTCTGAGCAATCTCCAAAGATAACGATGGACCCACTAATTAACTGCGGTGAATTTGTATTCAATTTGCATTTTTGCCATGAGTCGCGGGGATCACGGGAGCCTCACTAATTGGGAGTTTTCAAGGTCAGTCGAACTTTGGTTAACTAAAAAACTTCCTTCCGCTGTTGTATGAGGCGAATCCAAAATTTGGGCTTTCATCAAGAAGAAAATATTATCCCAGTTTTTGGTGGATGGGTGGATCCCGAAGCAAATTCCAACCGCTCTAGAGCAATTAGACCACCAGAGTCTGGATAAACTTGCCCAGAACTGGGAAAATGTATTCAAAACGCGTCCAGAGATAACAACGCCGGAGAGGAAGAAATACGCCTTGTGATGTGCTGCTTAAATATCTGAAAGAAAGTCGGGCGCAGGGATAGTGGGAGGACCTGAGCCTACGTGTTACGTGAGAAATTTCTGAATCGTTCCTCCCTGCGGCTAGGTTCTAGCTCCCTACGAAGGTACTTAAAGCCGCCAGCAAATTTCGGCTAATTAGTTCATTAATTTCCCCCTGTCCTAGCCGGCTAGTCCTGGCGCTGCCATGGTGCAGGGCCCCATCCCTTTTTATTGTCCTTTATCTCGATGGGCAGCCCCCGGAAAAAAATGGGGCCAAGCAGTGCTCCTCGGAGGATTGTTGTTATCATTCGCAACGACAAAGGCAAGTAAGTCCTTTTTTGTGCGGAAGGGCTCTCCGGACCACTGGGGCTCCAACGAAGGAGGAAGGGCTCCGTCGGAGGCTTCTACTTCTTCATAACTTTGAATGCTTGATTTATGCGAGGATCTAGTTCAGCGGAAAACCTGAAAACTTGGCAAAAATGTTTTCAAAACAAACACAAAAAAATATATATACTTTTCTTCTTTTTTAACAGCCGTTGTTGTGGTTCTCCCACCCCCGCTTTAGTCCTTTCCTCCCCATATTTCCCCATGTTCATTAAGTGCACTTCCTAAGAAAATTGTGGCGCTTTTAAGTACTCTTTTGTGGACTCTGGGCGAAAACATTCTCTAGAAATAAAAAAAAAAGGATATTTCGTCCTTTGTCGATGAGAAATGGAAAAAGAGTTAATTGCTAGCAGTTGCAGAGCGGAAAAGCGGGAAAGTTTTCTTATTTGCACTGAATGATGTGGCAACTTGAACGGAGGGAAATATTTAAAGAAAATAAATGCGAATGGCTGGGAGAGGGTGTTAAGCAAAATTTATTTGTCTTTTTGTTTATTATTAAATGAAAACTAGAAACTTAGCTATTGAAAGGAAAATGAAAACGTTTCTCCATTTCATTAGAAGTAGTTTCATCGGTAGAGTGACTTTAATTTACTTAATTGAAATTCGCTGAATTGAAAGGGTTGGTTGGTGTAATGGTGTCTCAAAAATGGTATAGAGAGGTGAACGACAAAAATTCGACTTAATCGTAACGTAGCTAATTTATAAATAAGTAAACATTTAGAAATCCTTCTTAATATTGCAAGCACTAAAATAAAGTAGTTTGAAGTCGTTGGTTACACCTTTCTGCTTTCATCTTTTAAAAGTTGAAAGTGATTTTGACTAATTGAAATGTTGGTGTATTTGCTTTAGGCTATGTATGAAGGAAATTAGTAGTAAAGTGGTAATGGTAATGGTATTAGTTTTAAGAAATATATGCCTTCAAAAGCAATTTTACTAAAATTGGAAAATCATCAGTTTGACATAATCTTACATATTTATCATATAGAATTTTCAAAATTGATTGAATATCAAAGCAAAAATTTAAACATTTACGCGATTTTTTAGAGTAATAGCAAAAATGTGTTTTTTGATGATCGTAATAAATGTTACCATAAAAACAAATCAAGTTAAAGGGATTAGGCCACATTTCTCTCAACTGAAGTGGCGAACATGCAAAGACTTTTTATAGATAAATGAATTATAATTTTTTTTAGAGTTTTTTAAAATGATTCAGCTTTGTTAATGAATATTTGTTGTTACAATTAATGCGGCTTTCTGAAATTTTTAAAAATTACAATTTGACCCACCTATTTCGTATGTAGGTATGTAGGGCACGAAAGTCAACTTAAACTTGAATCAAATTCGTCCTTTCGACGAAGCGTGCTTAAGGTCAGACCAGCATTCTTCCCACAGGATGTGGATCCTCAAATACAATCCCCAACCAAAGTAGTTATGTTCTTCTGACGTGTTGCATTTGACATTAGACCTGTTTAAGTCGTTAGTAATCAGATTTTTCCTTATATTTTCCTCTTGCAGATGCAGCGAACGTTTAGAGTCCTTGTGCAATAAATCGTCACACAAAGGCGGCGGCAGCTTAAGGAAGAAAGACATCAGGATCAAGGGGCGGCGGCGACGGACGACAGCGACAACGAATACGACGACGACAGGAAAAAAACTAGGGGCCAGAAAAAGCGACGAGTTTTATGTAAATGCTCGACTTGAACGGCACAAAAGGCGCAACTAAAAATTCAACAAAGGTCAGGAAAAAATGAGATGCAAGTGAAAAACTCGAGGAAAATTTTTCAATGAAAAATTCCTCCCCGCTGAAAGGAAAAGTCAAGTGCAGCAGCAGCAGCAGGAGCAGCAGGAGCGGCAGGAAGCAATCTGGCACACATGAGTCGAGCCTCAAAGGCAGAAAACGGAAAAAGGGTTGTGAGGATAATTGAGATAAAGCGTCCAGGAGGCAGTCCAGCAGAGAGGGGGACCCGTCCCGAGGAGTGCATCCAGCAGCTACAGGAGCCACCACGGCCGAGGGGGAATGATTGCAGCTTCCGTAAATATTTAATTTTTCCCGAGCATCCTTGTGATATTTTCTTGATATTCCCCGAACTCCTTTCGGCCGGCCTTCCGAGTCCGAATCATCTGGCAAGGACACTCTGAACGCGTCTGCTTGTCTGTCTGTCTGGCGAGGGGTCCAGGCCGACGGTGACGACACAGGCCCCACCGAGTCGCTATTATGCCAGCGGAGCGGGCCGCATCAACCCAAATTTCGCTAATAAATCCATTGAATTTTAATTATTTGCCGCTTCGTCGCGAACCTGTGCCCGCGTAAAAACCACCTGTGCAGCGGCGCGGAATAAATTCGCGTGAAAAAACCGCGGAGGCGGAGGCGCAATCTCGCGAGCAGCGGCGGCGCCAACTCACACACTCCGTCAACACCTGCGGCGGGGGCGGCATGAGCAGCGACGTGGTGCGGTGGACGCGAAAAACTTGGCGACAACGGACGGGGGTGGATCCCGAAAACGGAATATTTTGTGATAGTCCCCCAATGAGGGGCTCAGTCGAAAGTGAGGGTGGTGGCCCGATGGCCGCCCGGCAACAATCTTGCCGCCGTGGCGTCGTGTCGCGAGTGATCTTTCTGAACGCTCTCCCAACGCTTCTCGTCCTTCTGCAATTTTATGTGATTTGTTGTAATTTTGGTGTGACTGTTGCGGCCGGGGATGCTGGCGAAAATGTCAAAAATGTCAAAAATGAGTTTTTCCATTCGGACGAGGCGAGCGGTCACTTCACGCCGCAGTTTGCCGTCCACATCCCGAACGGAGAGGCCAACGGATTGGCGGACAAAGTTGCTGCTGACCATGGCTTTGAAAATTTGGGACAGGTAAGTTCAACAATTTTTAATTAAATAATATATTATACATATAATTAGTTGTGTACTTTTTTATGATTTGCTCTGAATCTCTTATTTCGCATTGACTGGAATTGTTCGAACTGTAACATATACCAAAATTGTGAAAATTTACAAAAATGACCTCAAATTGCAATGATTTTTGCTTATCCAAACTTGAAATCGTGAAGTGTACAATTTATTGAATCTATATAGTTTTTGACGCAAATTGGGTAGTTATTAAATTAAAATTAATTAATTCAGTAAAAAATTTGCTGTGAAATGTGATCCGCTACAGATTTATCAAAAAATCAATATCATTCTGTAACTCCTCAAGCCGGAATCGTTTTTAGCTTTCCCTTTACGAAAAATAATTTTTGCAAAATTTCAAGTAGGATTTTCTTGTATTTTAATCGTTTTATATCTTGCTTTAGAAGTTTTGCACTCTTCATTCAAATTATTTGGAATATTATTATGCCTTTCAGAAGTTTATGTTAGTGATAGAAAATGGATCTCTGTGGGAAAATGTTATCAAAGACCCGGTGAGATATTTAGTTAAAATTCTAGTTGCTATCGTTTTCGAAAACGAATATTTTCCATTTAAATACTATTGTCAAATTAGGAGATTTTGTAAAAGGAAGCTGTGTTTAAATAATTTACTCTAGCTATATTCTAAATTTATTTTCAAGATGTGGTTTCCTATGCACTTAATTCTTGAACTTTATGTAAACTCTCACATATGCAGTCAGGTAAACTCAACTGTAATTTTTTTCAATCCCAACATTATATTATTAACACACAAGGCAACCTCCCAAATTTCCAACCACATACAATTATGACAATATGCAATAGTGTGTGAATATCACTAAAATTTCAATTAAATTAAATTAAATTTTAGTGAATATTGCGACATATAAGACAACTTTTAGGTTATGCAGTGAATTTCATTATAAATGCAGTTAAAAACTGCTTAAATTATTGACGCTGTCTAAAAAAATTAGTTTTTGAATTTTAGTAAATGGCATATCATATAGTAAAAATTACGAGGAAATAAAAATTATTTACGTTTTTTAACCAACTGAATATACAAACGACCTTTTATGAATGACGCTGACAAAACCAGTAAGACGTTTATCGTCATCGTTTAATATTTCGTGACAATTTAACTTTTCTGAAAAAAATTCCTCTCTTCCAACCTTAACATTGAAGTATTAGTTTTACGTCATTATAAGATCAATAGGTTATGCAATAAAAAAAGAAGTTATTTACTCAACTGTGGAAGTACAGTCGACGACTCTGTTAGTCAGTCTTTGCACGCGTCGCTCGGAAATTCGTATGACAACAAATTCATTCAACAAAATCTTTTTGCAAAATACATTTCGTCGAATCGTCACTGGGTATTTCCACATGCCGAGTCAAATAAGTCGTTGATTCAATTTGAAGGTTAATAATTTGTTTAAAATGTAGAATAGGTGCAAATTATGAAGAGTTAAAATATGGACGCTATTGTGATAAATCTCATTATGATATATACGGAGGATGTTCGATCTGTGCAAAATTTCAGAACGCCATAAATGGATTTTTACCAGTGGTCATGAAAGCGTATAAAACATATTTCGTTAATTTTATTCAATTTTTGTTACAATAGAAAAGAAAAACAAGAATTTTGTGCACAGATTGTGATACGTTTGCAATTTTATGATAATGCATATTTATTTATTAATCGAAAGGATTGCAGTCCCATAAATATGGCTCCATTTATCTGTCGCCTACTGAATGAAAGCGATAATAAATTCACCTCTCAATATTTAATTTCCTACATCTGCTCCGCGCTTTATTTTCCAAAAATACTTCGTCGCAGATTAAATTGTCTATATCTTTTGTGCCTTTCCAAAAAAGGAAAAAAAAGAAAATATATATATATAGGGCCAAAAATATGGGCTCATTTTGTCCGCTCCACATATTCCACATGGTATGGCCGATATGGCCACATATTTACGACAAAATCGTTCCAAATAATCCGAAAAAATGTGTGACAGTAAAAAGCACCATCATTTCCACTTGACACAGAGCAACTATTGACGAGAGAATTAAATCATGCGAAAGGCGAAATCCGGAAACCACTTAACCTCGAAAAAATGAAACAATATCCGGCGACAAAAGGGTAGATTTGCTGTATAGTGGGCGGGGGGTGGTATAAGCTAAAAATCGATGAAAACCCCTTCTGTTCGTTTGGCTCCTTCGGCGACATTTACTGGTGTTCTTTTGTTGGTCTGTTTGTGTTAACAATAAAACTTGAGGCCGCCTAACCCTTCAGTACCCCCGTGGTTTCGGTTGAAAGGGAACTTACAAGGAAAAGGGGTGAGACTATCGCCCTGCGGCACACTTTTGTAAAAGTTTCGAGTAGCGACTTGAGGTGATGCTTCTAAGGTACTCACCTGGGCGGGTCTCTGGTAATTGCTCAAGAATAAATCTCGTCTGGCAATTAACATAAATTAGAAAGTAGTTCAGGAGCAGGAGTGCTGGAGAAAGGCGATGTCAAAACTGATTGCATTTTCAGACGAAAGGAGCACGCCCTCGACTAGTGGTGTTGTTCTCAAAATCGGAACAAGGAGGTGGTTCGTTGCTTGTGAGGTATCTTAAGTATCTGTTGAAAGGTTGGGGACCTAAGATTTGTTGTTGGGCTGCGATGGGGTGGGACGGGGCATGTTGAAGAGATGGTCGCAATAAATGACATCTGGAAGGAGAAATGCTCAAGATGGCTAATGAATTACTTCTAGTCCACCGAGCACAAAGAAAGTTTAATGAAGCGAACTGAGAGTACGGTCCTAAAGGATCAGCCCAAGCCGTTCGAAATAAACCGGATGACATAGAAGCGAATTAAGGGGGCAAAAATGGGATTAAAGTCCTTTTCTTCATCGAACCGGTAATTGGTTGCTAATTTACTTCACTGAAGATTTCAAGGAAGAGCCACCCAGGCACGGCCAAAACAATGTTCCAATCGAATTCATGTAAGAAAAGAATTGTTAATGAATTCCGAGAGTCCATCCTTTTCATTTGATTCTCAGCTATAAAACAATACTTAACGATATTTTATTGTAGTTCTTAAAGTTCTTACCTACATATCATATATCTGAATTTTCGATTCATTTATATAGGATACGAGATTGTATTTGTAATGAAAATAACTGCCTGCTAAAATTTAAAAGCTGTCGACTTTGGGCTAATTAAGGAATAGATTTGTGGAACTATTTCTTATCTAGTGATAATTAATTTTAACTTATTCTCCCCTGATTCAGAAACAACTTAATACTTACTATGTTAAACTTTCTATCTAGGTTGAGTCAATGTATGTTATTCTCTTATTGTAAATTCTGTTTTAATCTTAAAGTTAGCTATTTTATAGTTTTATAAGCTAACTAGCTTAGTACTGTTTCCGAATAAGCTTTAAATCAATACAGGATAACAAAAAATTGTCCACACCCATTCATATTTAAGTTTTTCCTTAGATACATAACTCTCCTTTCTATTTTTGCTTTCAAGTTAATAAACATCGGAACTATTGGTCTGTAGGTAACTCAATTTATGAATCGCTAGACCCGGAGACTGCAAGCACTTTTAAACTTTTATCAGGAGTGGCCCAAAGCGGAGCCTTGTGTGACCTCGATGATGCAAATGCATGTCGCGACATCAACTTCGAACCCACCCATTTTTACATATGAAGGTGGGGGAATGAACGCCATTAATCTACCCATCGATTTGACCTAAAAATCTGAATCTAGGAAACCCAGCCTGCTACTACAGTGACACCAAACCACAATGATTTGCGGCACAGGACCTGATTGGAGTCCCATAAACATCTCCCAGGGCACGGGAACAATTTTCTCGTCCTTCTTCCTGTAGCTCCTGGATTTTTTCGCTGTTTTCCGCCCCCACTCTCGACGTTAGCCATAATTTGAAGTCCCTATCGCCGCAGTATTGTCCTTCGGGAGCAGATAATTCCCTGCATGTACGTAAATCATGGATTTACAGATACGTCGGGAGGGGGCAAGACGCGAGCCCTGAGACTCGACCGACCTCGATGCACCGCCATTCATTATAGTATAGTTGTTTTTTATATATATATTTTTTGTCCGGAGTATTCACGGCGAAGTGGAATTATTTAAAATAGGAGCAAAGCAAGTGCTATCTAGCACCGTCTAGGGAGTGGATGAGAGATACGAAAGTTCTACAGATTAATGAAAATGGAGTTTTAATTTATTGCGACTATTTTCCAGGGAATCGAGAGAGAGCTCTGAAGCATTTTTTTTTCATTTCGGACGTGTGGACGGGGTAGTTGTCGGAGTAAAATTGAATTACGTTCATACAGGACGGAATTCCATGGGTATTTACGGAAATGAGGAGTTTAACTTTAAAGTTTGAATGTAGTCCGAGTTTGATCATACTTTGTTTTCGAAACTCTGCGCAAAAATAAATAAATTAATAACTTATGCGATGAGTTGGTTGTCTATGAATTTTTAGCGAAATTATGACTTCCTATATCTTTTAGAAATAAAAAATAATTATAGATATGTGCGTGCACTGTGTTGGTAAAGTTCGTTTTCTTGATTAAATGGAGTAAAGTTTCTACTCCAATAATAATATTAAAGTCTTATAGGAGCAGAAGCGTTTAGTTTTGAACTAACAGAAAATTTTCGAAGTCCTACAAGGACTTTTAACATTTGTTAAAAACAGCGACAAGTTGTCTAAATTTTTACATTTGTCGCGACTAGAATCGTTGGAAGACAGTAAAATCCAGCAATTTTGTTCCAACTTCTGTTCTCCAGTTGGGTTAACTTGATCTACTATTTAAAGCGAAAGCACGTCCCAAAAATTTTTACTCCCTCTCATAAATTTTCACATGAAAGCACATTTCCTTGTGTCCCCCGAATGCTCAGGCACCTTGTTAGCTTCAATAGCTTGGTCATAAACTTTCAGCGCACCAAGCACAATTACCCCAGAATAAGGGTTGGGGGGGTTCGGGGCATTTGTGCAGTAAGTCGTTTGGATGCTTTTATTCACTCCTCCTCCCCTCGGTCTTCATCTAGGTCCAGTGGGGAAAAAAAACTCATAAAACAGTCGAATCAGCCCTCAAATAACGACATGCCTGGCATAAAACCATCCTGCAAACTTGTGGAGGAATTGGGAGAGATAACAGAACTGTCACATTCACTTCATCGGATTTTAGCATCCTTCAAACTCCACCTCACCCGCCCTTATTTTGTCAAAAAAAAAAAAAAACTCAATTGCCCGAAGTAAACCCATCGCACTCAGGATGAGGGTGGTATCCTGGAAAAAAAGGGGATAAAAACAAAACCGCTCTGGAAGATAGAATTTGAGTAAATGTGACAGCATCAGAGGAAACCGCCGCTAAATTAAAGATTCCCAGCGAAATGGGTGAGCCACTTTCGGCCCTAGTATGGATCCCTGTGGAACTTTTTAAGTAGTGCTCGCTTTTGGTTTTCTACCTTAAAAACTGCTACTAAAGCTGCACCGTTGCTTCGTCACCAATGTTTGCGTAACACACGGAAGCTGGAATACTGTACCAGAAAAAAAAAACGGTTTCTCATAAAAAATAAAAAGAGAATAAAGCCGTTTTTTTATTCGAAGAGCTTTTGTTTGCCCATGTAGCCGGGCAGAATTATGAGCGGAAAAAAAGTAAACCGGCCCTCATGGCATAACCGGAGCATTGTAGAGGTTCTGCAGAAAATTTTATGGCGTTTAGATTCTTGCAATAATGTGAGCCGGTGAGCGAGGGTGGTGGCGTGTTTCAGCCAGGACATAAAAATTTAAGAGCTTCCTTCCAGTTTAATACTGTCCTGGTCTTAGGATGAAGGTTGGCGGCCATTCGGACAAAGAGGTTGTCGCTTTCCTTCGACGAAAATAAATATGAAATCCACGAAATTTTTATGAATTATCTATGAATCTGAAAATTCTAACCTTACTTGGGATATGTAGGAAGAGTGGAAACAGTACCTAAGTCTTATTGATTTTAACTAAAAATGTTCTAAAACTTCACTATGTAGGATGAGGAATAAACAAGGCCCTCATATTAAATTGATTTGAATTTCCTATAAATACAAAGATAAAATGCAATAAATCCTTAAAAACTTTTATTAGGACGAAGAATGTAAAACGGAAATATCGCAAATATTTTATTTATAAATTCCTTCCAGGTATCAAATTCACACTGGAGATCCTTAACTATTAAATTTCATTCCTCCCATAAATGTGACTCGCTTAGGTTTTTATCGACTATGACATATTCCAAAATGAATAAAATCGACGGCGGCGAGTTTGAGTAACTTCTCTGTAAAGATGCATTAAAATTAATATAACATAAAAAGAGCGAACATCGAAACATAAAATTTTAATACCGTAGGTACTGTGAATATTTTTTTAAGACTACTCCCATTTTTCGGGAATCCTTACTTTTCCGAATCACGCCTTTTCCAAGTTGGACAGAGATGGGAAAATCAATGGAAAAGGATACATAGAGATTTAAATTTAGCCCTGCATTGATTTCTTTCTCCTGTCGAACCTAGCGAAATTATGTTTCAGAAAATTGAAAGGTCCTGAAACATTGAAGTGGTCCTAAAAATTTTCACAGTGCTGTACAGTATAAGGATCACGCTTATCTAGGACTATGCGATTACCAATAATAGATAAATTCTGGGCAATTATAATTAAAATAATAAATGTTTTATAAAGTCTGTTAGAGTTAGAGGACTACGTGGGGGAAGTTTTGTAAAACTTGTGCATATTCAAAGTTAAAGGTCTTTTTTCAACGAAAAGAAAATTACTATAAATTTTTTTTTTTTAAATATAAGTATTGCAAAATCGAATCGAGATAATATAGTTTTGAGATTAGCTGAAGTTAGGTCAACCCTTTTAAAAAAAATAGTTTTAAAATAGACTCGTATTTTACCTCATTTCTAACTTTTATATACATGTTAGAACTAAAATAAAATAATGCTAACTTAGAAAAGTCTAAAGTGGCATTGATCCATTAAAAGAATTATGCCTTTGAATTAAAGGCGTATCGTATTTGACTAACATTTGAAATAGATTTGAATCAACGTAGTCAATTATTTTTCAATTATAATCTTTACTTAGTTCAGTATCATAATTGAAACGTTTTGATTTTAAACTTAATCTTATCGATTCGCTAAGTTATAATTAGTTATGTACATCTTAATTTAAAAAGAAATTCTTTCGCCGTACAAGGATTTGTTTGTTGGCTAAAAATCAAAGCCGCAAATTGTTAAACAACTGTTTTATATCTGAGAATGTCTTAAGAAGTGAAATGGTAGTGTCATAAATATTCCATAACTGATTTAATCCCGGACGACCCCAGGCGGCATCGCCGTTTATCCCACACGGTTTTGATGAGAACTGGCAGGCCGCACTGATGCCAACTAATTAAATAAGACGAAGACGAGCGCCTCCGCGCAAATTGCGCAACTGGCGCCATCCATGTATTTCTCGTTGCGGCGCGGCACGCACATCCCGGGAACTGCAACAACAACCGATTCGCGGGTCAATTGATCGTGACCTTCTGCTCCTCCCCTTCCTTCGGGCACTTCACGAAAGAGCTCGAATGGAATTTTTGAAAAAAAAAAAAACCTTTCGGTGGCAGTCAGAACATAGATTTTGATGTGGCAAAATGAATTTTAAGAATGTTATACTGAATTCCCCACCCCCTAATTCACCCCATTTACGAAAATGGCGAAGATATTTATTTGAAGAATATACTATTTAAGTTTAATCAAAATCGATTAAGAAATTTACAGTCTACATGGAAATATATTAAAATGTATAGCGACATGAAAGTTCTCCTCCCCTTTTCTAAATTTCCACAAATTTAAATGACTTATAGTTATCAAGCTAATAAATGTATCCGAAAATTTGGATCATAATAATTCATTTAGAGATGTGACAGATATTGCGATAACAAAATCACTTTTAGAAACTGATATATGTAACCGCTCACATATTTGAACAATTCACACCATTTTGAAATACGATTTATAACTATATGTTGTCACTATGTGTGTTTGGTCAAAAGCGGTTAAGAAATAAAAATAATATCGGGTCCAAACCATTTTTCTTTAACTTATGTAGCTCCTATATCTCCACCCCCTTGACAGATTCCTCCGATCGATTAAGAAATACGGCATTTATCGTGTTCACAAGTTGAGTTATATTGAAAAGTTTACGATGTTTATAACGAGTTTTGGCATCATTAATTTTCGGAAATCTTTTTATCAAAAACGTTACAATAAGCAGTATATCATATGAAATTAACCCAGAAATAAAATCTCAGAACACCTTTCCCTCCCACGCTGGGTGACACATTCACCTGTCCTAGACGTGTCCTCGACGTGTCCTCGACGTGTCCTCGACTCAATTAGGAGACAGAGCATCAACTGCTGACCGATTTGCATTCTGCCCATCTCCAATTAATTGCACAAGGGCAGCACTTGACAGCACGTTGCCGTCACGGCCGCTGGCTGCCCTACGCCCCCGCCCCCGCCCTGTCCCAAATCCCAATGTAATCAAGCCATCTACATGAAATCTCCCAAATCCTCCCGCATCCTGATCCACTTCCCTAAAATAACACGTCAACAGGCCGTGCCTGCATACGCCCGCCGTTGGGGTCCCGCCCGTGCTGAAACAAAGCAGGCCAAATGCAATTTGCATAACTTGAAGGCAGCCACTGCATAAACATGCTCGGGAACAACTGGGAACCAGGTGTTCCCGGATTGTGGGGCTGGTTCCCGGCTCCCTGCAATCCGGGGTACCTCTGGGTTACAGTATGGGATCTGTCTCTGCGGCTCGGACGACGGTCCCATCTTCGATGAACTTTGCACCCCGTCGGGGGCACCCTAAGAGTACCCCCTCCCGGCTATCTTGCGGGCCACTTAAGAAAACCAGGAGAGGTTCGATTTGGAAATCTTCCCGTTCACGAAACAGGTGCTCCTTGGCCATGGCAGGATAAAGAGGGTTCAGTGGAAGTAATCGGTTGTCCCATTTTTCGGTCGACGGGCACTCAGTTTTCGTTGCACAGGAACGAACGGCAAGGAAAATTGCCCGTCGGCAGTTAGCACATTTTCTGGAATTTCTTGTAAATTTGAATAACCCCTTCTCACCCCATATCCGGGAAAATCGTTTCCACGGTCAGGACTCGGGATTTCAAAGGATATGGGGGCGCGTTCCGATCGAAGTGGTCACTAGGACAAATTGATGCATGGACATTGGTCGTGAGAACCAAGACCGCCCCAAGCGATTTATTTGCCGGGAAACGTTCAATTGGTCCCGGGTCCATGTGCCCGGTATTAATGAAATAATTCCGATTGTCTGATTTATGCGATTTCAGCGATTTCGTCCCGGTCGCCGGGAGCCGGGCGCCGACAGTACGCCATTTCACGGGATGGTGATTTCATTATGCTAATGCTTCTTCGTAATGCACTCGGTGCGGGGGAGGTCGCGGACCAGGTACACGACCAATTGTCCGATTCGTTAAAGGGATGTGTGCCTATCAATGCAACGTCCTTGCGAAACACTGAATGGGCCGGGAATCGATTTTGCCTCCAGGCCGAGAAATTAATCTGTGCTGCACTATTCCAGACAATAACTTTTGAATTAATCTGGAATTTCATATTAAAAGTGGCTACATTGAAAATTAATAATACCTCCAATTATTATTATTATTATTAGGTATCAAAAGCAGCAACACTTTAAATTTATTTTCGTCAGTTCAATTTAACGAATTTGCATAAATACATATGGATGTGTTTGTGTGTACACACGTAACGATTTTCAGTGTCACTGATTTTAATTTATATTTCGATATTCATTACCTTGACCTGCTTTATTAAATTACTAGAGGCTTTAACAATTGACGAGATATTCTTTTGATTTTATTTCATTTTTCCTAATCGATTAATTATTAATATAGATACAATAAACGCTATTTTTTTCAAAAACGTACGTACTTATTTGAAAATTTTAGTTTCTAGATTCAAAATCTATAGAAGCTCTTATACTTCTATCTGTGGAACAAACGAATATTAAAAATGTTGATCAGTGAATTTTATTTAGTTGTGTTGTTTTCATTTTCTTTTATCTGGTTCAGGTTGGATAGTAAATTTTTCATTAAATTGAAGTCAAGTGAATAAAAATTTTTAAATTTGTCAATCCAATCTTCAAACTTTTCACCGGATAAATTTTTTCGCAGCTATGATAACCAAAAATTCGTTTGTAAATTTAGTATATATATAGTATAATTTTGTATCACATTATAGAAAGTGTAGGATAAAAGACGGTGTAGAGTTTTTTTAGGCATATCTCTTTTTTTATAGTTTTAGACCTAGAATTGGCACCGAGTTGAAAAAATAGAATACAGCTAATATTCCACTTTGTTGTTTTATTATCATTTACTGTAAATTTTAAGATTTTAGTTTTGAATTAGTATACATAAAGTACTTTTGTTTTTTTCAAAGAACGCTGTGATACTAAGTTTTTTGATGAAATTTTATTATTTAAAGTTAAATTTAAAAGAATTATTAAAAGCGTTTGATTTTTCATGTTTACTGAAGGTCTACTAACTCCTACATTATGTAGATATAGTAATTTGAAAGCTAAAGTTGTAGAGGAATTTGAAACTTTAGGAATTTTATCCACATATTCTCTAATTATATTGTGGTGTCTAACAGCAAAAGGACTAGCAGAGATTTATTTATTTTCTATTTTCACCTGACGAAATGACAAACAATATGTGGTAAGAGGAAAACTCAAACCCTACGTTTTGAAATGGTTTACCCTTGTCTTCGGGATTATCCCGAATACGTGCGCTGGTAGTGAAACCTTAGAACGCATAGTTCTCCAATTACAAAATGAACTTGAGATTTTTCTCCCTAATGACGTTGCATGTTGCATTCCAAATTCCCTGCAGCGGTATGCGACAGCTTGTTCGAGACGGGAGTTTATGCCGCAGTCCCGGGAGCCGGGGGGGTCGTGTCGTGACCTCTCCCTGCACCTAACATTCTTTGAATTACTTCCTTCTGACACGGGAAGACTCGGTTTAATTTATTTTCTTCTCATCAGGTCGCAAAGACAAATTTCCCAACCGCAGACGCCCTTTGAGAAAATTCCCGTCCACAGGACGAGGTGCTGTGGGACACGAGGCGCCGTCACGTCTAATTCAACTCCATTTCACGGGGGATAATTGTTAATTCCATTACACGCCGTGTCATGCATCCCGGGTGAATCCATCAGGACTCCCGCCACATGCACAAGAATAGAAATGAGGAGCATTACGAGCGCTTTTTGGGCACGGCCGAGGAATATGAAAACTCCCTCTGCCCGGGTCCGTCTCAGTCACTCTGGACTGATCCAGAAAACCGGGGTGGGTTGTTGTCGACGAACCCGAAGATTATTCCAGGCTTGGTGTCGTGTAAAGCACGGGAAAGCGTAATAACATCCAGGCAAATTGGCCGGCACACCTCGGCTGCGGGAACACGACATCGTCCAGGTGCAACAACCCGCAAACAAGGCGACTTATTGGACACAAAAAGGCAAATTCCCGTCCCATCCCGAGTCCTGTAGGGATGCGGTTTTCGCCCAACTACGGGACTTGTGGGAGTTTCAGAGTAACCGAGACCGGGGCACCTCCGGACTGCACCGAGGGGTCCCGGGAAAAGTTTCAAACAAGGCATAAAAGCAAGAAATGAGGAACTCTTCCAGGGAATGGGTTCTTTTTACATTTTTTTCCTAGGAATATGTTCAACTTTTTTTTTCGCATTATCCCTGGACTAGGTAATTTTACAAACTTTTCCCGGTGATGATACTGTGCGGGCAAATGGAAATGAATGGGAACGACGCGGATCCTCCCACTACCTGTTCGCCTGTATCGGGAATTTTTCTCAGTAATATTGGAAAACTTTTGATGAATAGCAGGCGGGTTCAGAACTGGGACGTGCGAAGTAGGCGGAAACAAAATTCCTTTAGACATATCAAGTTTATTTATTCGGACAAGCTGGGAGATATTTTCCTTTGTTCAACTTCCCGATCGGATGCATGCCGGGCAAAATTTTATTAAATTTCCTTTTTCCATTTTTCGCTGGCGGACCAAAAAATTTTATTAAACTTCAGCCAAAAGTCCAAGTGAAGTCGAGAAGTGAGTGCTTGTTTTGGCAGTTCTTAATAAAGAGGCGATTTGCTTTGCTCTGCGTTTTTGGAGCAGAATAAAATTCTTCAGCAACTTTTGCAATAATCAGAGACGAGGGAAAATAACTGAAGAAGACGTTTCGCACCCGATTTTGACCCTGTCGATAAAAGTCTACAATTGAAGATTTTGACGAAGATCAAACAAAATGAGGTTTTGGATTTAATTAAAAGTTCAAATGTACGTAAGTCTTTATGAAGGTCTCATAATATTTAAAATTTGATATTTTCTATCTTAAATTACTAAAATTAGACAATTAAAAACAATGAAATGAAATAATCAAATTCAAAAAAAAACTATCACCTGCATTTTTCCCTACAATTACACTTTCAGTCGTACACAAAATATTTATTTTTTTAGATTTTGTGTTCAAGTTCACTTTCTTGATATATTCACGACCGATTCACAAGGTCGGCATATCTGACGTCACCTCTGTTTTTCTGAAAATGAACTTGTAATTTAAGAATCAATTATTTAAATTATTTCGCAGTCAACAGTCCGCGTAATTTAAATAAGTTTCACACACTCTTAGTAACAACCTTCTTAATTATATAAAAAATTAATATAGCTGTCGCATTACAAATGAGTCAACATTTCTTGGATATATCACGACCTGTTTGATTCTGCTTATTTCAACTACTAAGACAATTTTAATTTTTTAAGATTAAGCTTTAAAAATTAGGTACTGCTAAAAAAAAAGCGTTGAATATTCAGCATATATTGAAAACTTTTCAAAAACAAGAAAATCAAATTTTTTTATTTGTTCGCTAACTATAAGAATGAATTTTTAGAATTGGTTGATCTTAATTTTAGTCACTTTATTGTTAATGGTAGTTTTATGGATATAAAAATATTTGAAATTTAAATTAGGAACTTCATTTGTACATTTATTTATGACTACGGAATAAATGAAATTTCTCATAATAGGAAACTCTTCGTTTGCAGGTCAAACTCACACTTGACCGCTTTTTTTTTGTAATGAATCAGCAGTGGAAGTACGAACGTTTTGTTGTATTTTTCTTTTACATTGATAACAGAGTTGAATTGAGAGAAACGAGAATAAAATCATTGATTTTTTCGAGTGCCCAACCATTTCATTTTAATCTGATAAAATGTATACCTCTTGTTGTAATGCTCATTATTTATGGGATGATACAGCCATAATGCGAACTATTCAATTCAAAAGTCCAGATCAGGCAAATCTCCCAGTGCCCATAGTGCTGAACTCGGAGAAATTTCTCTGACCAAAATTGAGTGGTTTTGTGGAAATAGTATTTTCCCAGAATGTAAGCAATTGTTAAAAGGGTTTCAATATATCTCCACGCAATATTATTGTGGTTATATCCAGCAATAACTAAGCCAGCTCTGATTATATGCAGGAATATAACTAAGCCAGATAGAAAGGAATATTGTGCAAGTAATTTTCGAAAAATTATTGAGGATAATCACATTGGAATGTCCTGGAATTGAATTTTGAAGGAATTTGAGGTGCTTCAGGTGTTTCGAATCGATATGAGAGTTCATTGAAAATTTTACCTTCTCTACGAAAATTTGTGAAGCTGTTCGACGTGGCAACGTGACCACCTCCCATCAATCAGAAACAACGGGGAACGATCGTAATGGTTAAACCCTCGAGTGGAAGCGTTTCCTCCTTCTGACCCTTAACCATTTATTTACTTGGGTAAGATAGAGCACATCTGTCAGTCAGCCGACCCCAAAGTAGCCCCTCGAATGGACCTTCTTGGACAGTAATTGCCCACTTCTGGGAAGTGAACTCATTCCCTCTGACTGACCTTACCAAAGAGTTGTTATCACTTTGTCCATTCACGGGAAAGTACGCTATCCCGTGAAGGACGTCACTAAAACGTATCTCTGGAGTGATTATGGCAGAGAAAGTCAGAAAGCTGTTGCTCCCGGAATACTTTCGGAGCCCATGGAACAGATACGCGAAGAGCAGTGGCAAATAAGTAAAAATCTCAAAAAACATCTTAAAAGCCCATAAACGACAGAGATAAAATCCCTTTTACGAGATGTCATCCCGTCACGGATGACAGAGCTCCAAGCTCCCGACCGCCTGGGCTAAGGCCGGCCAGATTTTTGGTGCACAGAGGATGCTGCGGTAGGCGCTCCTGATGGTTCCGGGAATGAGGGGCTTGTGTAAACGCTTCAATTTTCCCTTGGCCGGGCACATAAATCATCCCTGTGGCTCCCCTTTTAGAGCTCCACGAAGGGTGCTCCGGTGTTTCAAACGACAAACATTAGGCGGTGCAAAAAAAAAAAAATTCGAAGCGATTTGAATACCTGAAACACCTCCAGACCAGGTGTAAATGCCCGAAGTGCCAGGGAACGATATGCACGTATGTATGTGTATATAGACCGATTCGGACTCGTTCAGAAATTAAATGCTGCACGAGAGTTAGATACTTTTTTTGGTTTTTGGATTACTCCCCCATCGATTGGACAGATACAGTCCTACATACACCTGCAAGGATTAGTCTCTGCCAGTGACACCTAGCCTAGATTTATTTTTTAGATCCAAACCCGGATTCTGACTCGATTTATCCATCTATCCGTCTTTCTCGTTGGTATAGTCGGTCAGTGTCATTCTCAGCATCCCGCGTATCCATAACACCCTTCGACCGTTTCTATGCCCTTTATATGAAAAATAAAAAAATAAAAAAATCATTCAAAATACCAAGGGATGATACCGATTTAGGCCACGGGAAGGTCGGAGGGTTCCTAAACCTCCAACGGATGGAAATGAGGCAATTTTTTCACTCCAATGGCTCTTGACTGCAAATTGTTTGAGGTGACGCTAGAGGGCGATGGCAGCGGTGGCGGGTTTGCCCTAACGACAATCGACTTAATTCCGACTTGCTGAATTTTTTTCCTTTCCGGGCTTTTTCGGCTACTCGGGAAACAGATAATTAGGTGTCCTTGACGATGAACGCCCATAACAAAGTTGCCTACTAGTAATTTAGGACGAAGAGATTAGGAGTTTGAAAAAGTCTTCAGAATAATGACAATGTCAGCATTTTGAAGAAATGCTGACACTTTTTTCCAAGAAAAAAATTATACACCAGTTTAATTTCGTCCATTAAAGCGACTTAATTAACTCATTTGGTATTAGAAGACAAATCAAGTAATATTGACTTATTTAGTGGGACGTAAAAGAAGTAATAGAATACTAGCGTTAACATACACATAGACAATCCATATATGTATTCTTAAGTTTATGCTAAATTCAAAAAAAAAAAATAATCATTTTAGTAACATAATTCCAATTACTTCATTTGGAATCTTGCTTAAATTCTATAAAGCTTTTCGTAAAACTTTTGATAATGATTACGACGTAATTGTTACTTTTCGATCGTTCGATAACGATTATCAAGTAATTTTTAAGAGGTGGAAATTAAAAAACAACTTGGGTATAATTCGGAATGATAACCTTGTTTTTTTTTTTAAGTCAGTTATTATTATTATTTATAACAATTGATTATTACTCGCTATCGAGCCATCGAAGTATAAAAATTAATCTTTAATCATTAAGAAAACAAAAATGACTTGATAATAATTGTTTTGTAATTTATATATATATATATTTTTTCGATCGTAATCATTACAGTCTCTGATTTTATAAATAAATAAAAAATTTCCACCATATTCGAAAAAATGTGTAAATTGGTATTAGAGTAACCATAGAGATCCTGAATTCCGTTCCTTGCTACCAATTATTTAAATTGCATGTTTTTTCCCGATTATATCCAGACATACACACGAAGCGCCCTTCGATTTTTGTATACAAAAATATTGCGATTTGTACGTCGAAAACAGCGGGAATTGTTTTCCCAATATTTCTTTTTGGAATTATGCTTTAAATCTGTTACGTAGCATTTCAGTAACTTTCAATTGATTGCCTTAAAATGACTCCAACTGCTGGTAGCAACCCATCCAATTTAAGCAATTTGCAGTCCCAACATTTTTGCCAGTCATCTCGTCTGATCACAGGCGTTCCACTGGAACAGGATTTTTGCCAGTTTCCTTTATGCAATTTCATAAAAATTGTTGCAAAAATCGTGAAAATTTGCGGGCGAAATCATAAAATTTTTATTTAATGTGTTCAACAAGCATGAGCCAGTCTTTCAAGTAGTGGGCAAGTTTCTCCGAATCTCCGCACTTTTTGGTCTGCTTTTTGGATGGAAAATATAAAAATTATATGCCTTTTGGAGCTTCATCCGGAGTTTCCTCCTTTCCTCAGCCAAAAATGATGATGATGATGATGGTGCTTTTTGTGCTGCCCTAAATTTCACTGTCATTTTGTGGAGCTGGTCGGCTCCATCTATCCATCTCCATCCCGATTTACTTTCATCATGTCGAGCAACAACGTTGACAGTGAGCCAAGTGGGTAGTTGCTGGCTGTTTCCGTGCCCGGCCACACTGGGACCCAATGGGCAACTTTTGTCATTTCCTGACGACTGCCCTCCCCCAACCCCTGGCTCTAATGGTCCAGTCGAGCCCCATTACAACCCCTGCCCTAGCCCTTACTAGGACTTTCCTCGGACATTCCTCGAAATGGCGAGCTCTTTATTTGGAAATTTCAAAATTCGCCTTGCTGAAGGAGTTGCCCAGACTCCGACGGCAACGCCAACGCCAGACAACACTATCTCTTCAATGACGATGATGACCAGAAGTTTTGCTTGCCACTAATTAAGTTGCCTTGGACCGGAAATTTCGTAATTTTAATTAAATTTTATTTTATCTTTTCAGGTGAGTGGCGCGCCCTCTTGTGGCCGATGAATGTTGTAACGTAAGTGGGGTGAATTATTTTATGATTTTAACGAAGTGCTCCGAAAGGGGACTTGTAATGGAAATTGGATTGTAACAATTATACAAATTGGTCGAAATTACTGTTTTTGGGCTTAAGCACCCTTAGGGGGTTTATATGAAGATTTCAACTATTTATACAATATTCAAGTAGTTTTAGGTTAAATCTATTTTATCTATATTTTAAATGTCGATCGAGCACGTACTCTTTAATTTTAGGGATTAGTAGAATTATAACTCGCTCGGTTTGTTATTGACCAGTTTAAAGGATTTAATACTGCGGCATCTCACATATTTTAAAATTGAATTATAATATAAAACTCTATTTATGATTGAAGGTTAGAATTAGTTCAACATTTCACAAATCCTTCAGAAAAGTTATGGTTATGCAAATTTTGGTTTAAACGGGAATTAGGCTTAAACTTATTAATAGTTGAAAATGCGCAAATGATTTTTAAGCATTTATATATCGAGTATAATTTAAAATTTCGCTTTTATTTCAATAAGGAATTTATAAATTCTTGGTTATGTTAACATAATTTAAAGTTGTGTTATTTATTATACAGGGTGTCCCAAAAACGAACATTAAAGCGAAACGAAAACAATTAGCCTAATTAGTCAATTATGTTTGATATTTGTAAAAATAGATTTGAATTTTTGTATATGAATTTTCGATTAAACAAGGTAACTTTTCTTCATCACAATATCATTTTACAATAATTGTTTTGACTGGTTTTTGAACGGTCATATAATAGGTCCATTTAAATTATCGGAAAAGTTGGATGGTTGCACACAAAACCCGGATTATTTAAACGAAAACTATCCAGTGTGGGAAGTGTGTTATTTTAAATAAATTTAATTAAAGTAATAATTTACTTTTGTTTGTTATTTTTGATACAAACGCTAAACTTAATTATGACGGTATTAGATGAATTATGGGAATTAATGTACCACATAGAAAATATTAATAATAGGATAAGCAAAAAGTCAGTTTCTTTCTTATTTAGCTAATAATATATTTTTACCTTAATTATAATAAGGACCAAACGATTTTTACTTGGTTTAAATTTGGCTTATTAATAGTCATGAGTTGATGGCTCATCTTCCGCTTTCGTTTGGTAGTTGAGTTTTGGGACATCTTGTATGTATTATGTTTCTTTACAGTCTACATCGTTTTTTATATCGAATTATTTTATTCCCATTGTCTGGATTTAATTATATGTAATATACATACTTATATTCAAGCAGAATGAAAAAGACAATAGTCAAGAAGTTATTTAAAATGAAAAGTTATGTAATGCCTATACTTGGAATCTATTGCAATATATCCGGCTTAAAATATTTTACGTAAGTAGTCAATGCGCTCTGCTCAAAATAGCCACATATGCGATTGGAAATGGTGCAGATGCACATTCTAAGAAAATCCTCTTACACATATCCCCATTTTGTAGTTATTATATTATGCAAAATGCCACCACCCGCATAGTGCAACGAAAATAGTCACCTTTTTGCATCGTCGCCATATCGCCGGCACACATATTCTATCTGAAATAATCGTTCCAGCAATTTTCGTGGGGAAACAACTCGTTAAACTATGGAAATTACGCGAATCTGAGCGTTTATGTCTTTGTTATCCTTTCATCGTCAAGACCCCGAGGGGACAACGAGAGAGTTCCAGGGCAAATATTTAAATTCAATTTCAGCTGTGACTGAGATGAAAATGTGCGGCGAATTCACGGAAGAAAAGATATCGAAAATGGAAAAGGCAGAAACGGACGACGGAAGTACGTTAGATGGATGCGGATGTTCTGTTTGGATAAGGATGCCCGAGGGATGGGTGGGTGGGTGGTGGGCGATTTTATGCTTTTGAAAACAAAACAATCCCCCAAGAGACCTCCCACTGCCCGCGGAACCAAAGAAATCGGTTCGCACGGCTGGGGAATCACATCTGGAGTGTGACACTATGTCTGGTTGCGACACGTAAGTGCCGCTGACATTCTTCTTATGCATAAACAAAAGGGAAATAGTATTCCCGCAAAATCACGTAGTGCTCCTTTTGCACGGTGAAAGAAAGATTCAATTTGTCCCACCTCAGTGGAACCTCCCGCCCGCATCCCGAGGGATTTTTATCCCGCGCGCGATTCTGCCATTCGCCAATTTTATTCTGTCCCGTCTCGAAGCGGTCTCCCCAGCAAATTGCAAACAAGGACACAGCTCCACTTGCGGATTGCAGAGGGATAAAACGCAAAAGACATTGCAAAATATCGCCGGGATCCTTTTGTTCCCCACTCGATCCAGTGATTTCGATATCCAAAGCTTGGTCCACAATGGGGCGCAATCAGCGGAGATGGAGCCCATTTCGGAGCGGAAGGGTGTGCCGATTCGTTCAGGGATAAAGAGTCCTTCAGGCATTCATTACTGACTGAGGGAAATAGTTGGTACATGAAAAAGTGATGCCAGTCAGGAATGCAATGAACGAATGAATTCATCGAGTTGCAAATTAATTACACTCCTTCTGTTGGTAGCGCCATCTATGCAGCCGCACTATCCTGATTAACCGAAAAAGTTCTTTGAGGCGTACTTGATTTAAGCCCTTTTCGGGTGGATCGAAAATCGATTTAAATTTTTTTATATGGAAAATGTCTGGTATATCCAAGCTTATTTATCAAAACGATTTTAATACCAGCACTTTTAAATCAGATTTCGTTTTGTAAGTTTTCAAAGCTTAATCATAATTTCAATGAATAAAAAAGATGGTAAATCACAAGAGTTTCATGAGACTAAGCAACTCTATGCTATAAAAATTCGATTATCATTTGACGTGTCTAAACCTCGTTGATGAATACGCATCTTAAATCGTTTTCGTTTTCTTATTCCTTTCATAGGAAATAAAAGTCATTGTACACAATGATGATGATGAATTATTGATATTAAGAAAGGATCAACGAAAAGATAGGTTCAATGAATAGAAAGGATGAACGAAATTTTAATTGATTTTTGTAAGATTCCTGTTGTGCGTTTTTAGACTACGTTTAGTTAATGAACACTATCACATCCATAGAAGTTTCTTTGGAAAAAAAGGCTTAAATTTATATACGTTTCCTCGACTATTATTATGGACGAAATTGTGATTTTATTAATTTATAGGAGCAAGTGTACAAAAATAATAATAGATAAATACTTTTGTACTATATAAATACTGTTTACAAAATAATTTGTGTACATATGGGTCTCAGTTTTGTATTCGAAATTAGTTTACTTATTCTTATCCGTGCGGTCAGCCTACTCTTTTCATTATTGCACTTTAACTTAACTAAATCTGTAAGATTCACTCACTCATTGCTTTTAACTTGTTTGTCATTTTTTTTGTAATCAATTGAATTCAGATAGATTCCTATTTTTAAATGAAAACTCAACTAAAATTGAGTTATGAGCTTGTGCCATTGAAGGCTATTTGTTTTAACTCCTGCCAAAAATTCCGAACCGTTTTAATCGAAACCTTTTCCATAGTCTAAAATACAAAACAACTCTATTGAGAAACCCTTTTTACTGGCTTGATGCATTAATGACCATTTTTTCGGGCCAATTCAAGCCCTGCACTTGAGCAATTCAAAAACTTTGGAGAACAACTTCCTCTGGAATTTGTATAGCATCGAAAACTTTCAAGTTGTTCACTTTACGAGGACATCAACATCCACTCGACCCCTAGCCCCCTACCATTCCCTTAAATTGCTCTTAATGAATTGGGAAATTAATTAACGAAATTTGCTGGCTTGCTCCAGAAATGAAAAAGAAAAAGGAAATATTTGCCAATCTCTCGACGTTCTTTGCATTTTGAGCGCAAAAACAGAACGTCTTACAGGAAGAGCATAAAAAATCAGGCCCCCTCCCCCGCGAAAGGTCAACCATCCCCTTGAATAATTTTCAGGGACTAGCTCCGGCGACCAGACTTTGTCGTTTGTGTTTACTTTACATTTTCGTCTTGAATAATTTTTCCAGAGGGCACGAAAGGGAATAAATGTTCTTAAGAGGATTCTTGTTTTTTTTTTTTTTTTTGGATCCTCCCAATTCCTGGAATTACCCTGTCCATCGTAAAAATGTAATAGTAGTATATATGGCGATGCACTGGCTACTCGTTCTGGGCGAAAAAGTTAATTAAGTGAATTTACCTTTTTAGTAGGGCATGCGACTTTTTAGTAGGGCATGCGACGAAGGGTGGACAGCCCCAGCGTCGTCCTTGGCGCTGAATGAGCAACGAGGTACTTCGCTAATGTTTCTGATTTCATTTCGAAGTTAATTGCATCGCGATGATAACGAGCCCGTTGTGATGAATTTTAAGTGGACCTGTGTTTTTCCACGGGAATTTTAAGAACTTCCTTCGGGTTTCTGTGCACGTCCACGTAAAAGGTGCGGTTATAAACGGAAAGAAGACTTAATGTCGTTTACGTAAAAGTTACTGAAACTTTTCCGAGTTTCACTTTTGAACTTTGGTTTTGAATATTTTTCCCTTATTTTGTTGAAGACTGTAATCATTTTCTACTTAATTAAACTGGAGTTATTATAGGGAATATTTTACGGAATTTTATTATTTGACACTAATAGATATCTTCTTCTAAAGTTTTTCGGACTAGTTGGTATCAATTCTTAGACTTAAGAAATTTCAGAACTTAATTAAGTATACCCAAAACTTCCATATACTATGTATAATAGTATTTTTAGCTTGTTTTAAAAAATTATGGAGATCAAAATTAATTTTTTTCTCAACTATGAAATGAAAAGTTTTAGTCATTACCATAATATAAAATGTATGCGGTAATACAAGTCAAACTAATTTTTTTTTTTTTTGTCAGAAATGTGTAGTTAAAACGAAAGCAATTTAACCTTATTCTCCACCTGTCGTTTTTCAATAATCGCAAAAACCCTAGAGAAAAGCCTTTAAGCTCACCTGAGCGAACCAATAAACCTTCAGTGCCGTGTATCTGCATTGATAAAATGCCGGGCGTGCAAAAGCTAAAAACATCCCTTAAGTGATTTTTAAAATTATAACCACGCGCCAACGAAACACTCTGCACTACCGTCGGAGCTCAGGACTTCCTCCTTATTCCCTTATTCCAGAAAACGGTGGAGGGACTTCACCTTGCCCCTGGGGCTCCCGGTCCCTAAACGAACGGGGGTCGTTAGGCGTTTGCCAGAGAGCACATTTCAGCCAGGATCAACTTTGCCGAAGTGCAGCATCCCGAGAAAGACTGAGGAGGGCAATTCCTGCACCGGTGAACTACAGGTGTTCATAATTCTCAAGGTGGAGGTGCGATAGAAAACAGCACGTGCCGTGCTACGAGCGTGTCGCTTCTGATCCCTATACTCCCTCGGGAGCATCGATGCACAATATCCCCCGACAGGTGTACCTGGTGCAGCGCCCCCCCTCGCCCCCGCCCTCCTGGAGCCATTTGATTGCTCCGGTCTGGCACCTGAAGACGATTCGCTTAGTTGAAATTTAATGAGAATTTATGCACCGCCCGGTGAGCAACATTTCAGCGAATATGAGCTCAGAATGCGTCTAATTGGGCTCAATTGGACCCGGCGAGATGGTGAACCAGCGCTTTATTAAAGCGTAAATTGGCGGCGGCCAAAAGAACTGCCAGGTGTGCAGGTGCAAATTGAGCCCACTTGAGTATTCTCTCGTTTTTCATGAATAATAAACATAACCGAGGTTGGCATTTAAGTTTTAGGACCGCTTGCTAAGCAACTTCTTCAACTGCTGAAGTAACCACCGTGACCAAGGCCCTTTTTGATGTGCAAATATTTTCCTAAATTTTTAACGACTGAATATAGTGCTCCAAAGAAGAAGCAAGTATGCAAATCTGTTTTCCCTTCTTTAATTCTTACTCGTTTTCACTATTTTCTACTTGTTATAATAGATGAAAGGCAAGAAAAAGCAGTATTTTCTTTACTGGTTTGTAACAATCATTTTAAATTTTATTATGCTGAAATGCTGATCATATAATAACTTCTATTTTTTGTGTGCATAAGTGCGCTTAGAGGGCTATTCAAAAGCATTAAGTTTCTTAAACGTATAGTGCTTGAATCATCAGAAATTTCTTAATGTTTCATCCAGAATCAGTGCACACACAAAAATAATTGCTATGTAATTTAATAGTTAATTTATCTAGTGATTCGTTACAATATTTTATGTTTTCTGCAACTTAAACAAAATTACAACCTTTGAAGCGTACTATTGATTTTTAAGATAAAAATATCGTGGTTATTATTTATTAAAAATAAGAATTCTTCGTTCAGGTACATATTAGAATATGCGAAGTAAATTTCATTTAAATCCGTCGAATGGTTTATAAAAAATAATGGTCACCGCATGTCTTTTGAGTTATTTTAGGATATTTTTTTTGAAATTACGAGTAGTATCTATTACACTATTTTGAAATTTTAATTTTACAAAACGTAAAAATATCCATTTTTTTTGAAAATTCTAACTAGGCATAACCTGTATAAACGTTGAGGGTAGTCATTCTATTTTCGTAAGCAAAACAGAATGATCAAAAATTACGTGATAAATGCAAACATCCCATTTACTTATTTTCCAAGACAAAGTTCGTTGCACTGTGTCCAAGTTAACATCTGACGAGTGCAACTTAATTGCCGCGATAGGCGCAGTGTTAAAACAAAAGCGTCATTTGCATTTGTATGCATATAGTGCAAATTATGCGCTGGCAAGATCACGATCATTAACAAAAGCGCGATCAGTCGCGGAGCGCTCACATGGCCTGATCCCAATGTAAATGCCGCTGACTAACCCTAATGAGGTCTAATTGTTGTCAGACTCGGCTAGATCATCCAGATCACGCTGGTCCAGCGGATCATGTGAGTTTCGCGATGCTCCCCCCCGGGATACGAGGGGCGAATCGGGCGCAGATACGCGACACCGCAGAATGATGCATGCGAAATTTTTATTCGCGACCAGAGTGTCGGATTCCCCGGGGTTAAGGCACTCTCCCGCAAATGGATTAGCGGGGGATTAGCGAGATCGGCTGTAATTTAAGCCGCCGACCGCTGCCGTATCGGCTCACATACGCCGCCGCACTCTCGTTGCGGTGGAAGACAAGAAGTTAAGGTCAATTGGTTGATTTGTTTCGAAAACACAACAAACGAATGCCGCCCCGACCCACTTTCGATTGTTTTCGCGGCGATGCGGACAGGTGGTCGGCTCCTCTTTTCATCTTATCAATTTCCTTCCGGCGAGATGAACTGTGGTCCAGATTCAAGAAAATCGCCATAACCTCCCTCGTTAGGGTTATCGAGACGGGCTCTCGTCCCCCGATGGAAAATAGTAAAAATTGCTGGAATTGCAGACAGAGCGGTTAAAAAAACGAGCCCCATCTTCGGGGTTTCTATCGATTACCACGGTGGCGATACTGAACCACCCCCACATCTGTCGCCCCCTACCCCCTTTCCAACCCTAAGACTATTGTAGTTTCACTAAAAGTGCTTGCTTCAGCTGATACTACGAAAATTTCCGCTGTTAGCTTTTAGCGTTTAAATATTTGCTCTCCGCGATATTTCACTACTGACGTGCAATTTCTGGGAATGTCAATAAACCCTGAGGAGAGCCTGTTCATTTCTGGAATTTCTGTTTGCATTGTCGAGAAAGAAAATATGAAAGTGTGTTTTTGGATACGGCAGATTCATTCCGGGGTGGAAGGTGCTGATGAGGACGATGTTGGAGAGAGCGCAAAAATTTTCCGAGGAAAATCTCAAAGTACACAAAAACTTTAGTTTAAGGAATTTTCGTTGGATTTCCTGGTCACAGGATATAGTTTTAATTAGGGGAATGTGTGCACTTTGGGCGAGAATTGGAGCAAGTATTTTATACTCGTATAAGAAATAGAAGGAGGAGGTTTTAACTCTGTAAATCAAAAGTAGGTGTATATTTGGTAGTTTTAATACTCAAAAATAATTATCTCCTTAAAGCGGGAACGTCAATCTTAAAACTTAAAATTATATTTAACTTTGAGGATTTTTGGAAGACATTATACAACTTTGTTTTAACGTTAATATGAAGGTTATATTCTTAAGTCTCTCTACTCTAAATTTGTGGCAGAAATTAGTATGTCAAATTTCATGTGAATGGGATTATTTGTTTTAAAGTATGACTTCAGATATTGTAACTACAATAAACAAATTTACTGTTTTTAAACTATTTTTCAAATTTTAATTCAGAAAAATAGTCAACATTAACATTTCCAACCATAAATATTAATATTTTAACTAATATCTTGGAGTAATTTCACATCGATATACTATTTATTAATAGTATGAATTTTTAAAGAAATGTTAAGAAATAATTCTACACGTGTTTTGGCATATTTAATAGTAATGTAATATTGTTTTGCTAGAGGATAGAATTAATTCTAATCTATTTTTTTTCATGCGGTGGGAGATTAAATCTATTTTATTCTACTTTTGCTCATAGTGAAACACACTTTCTTTTTTTAAGTGTAATTTCAAAGTAGGTATCTGTATAAATTTCAATTTCTAGAGTTTGATCATAAAAGTCCATAATCGAGGATGGGTTAAATTTATTTCATTCCTCCTAGCAAATGTTACTGATTTATTAAAGATTCCCCCAAAAAATGTCTATTAAAAATCGTTCTTTATGTTCCCGCTTCTAATAATTTTTCCATTTCGTACCCTACGATTTTTTTCATTTACTGCTTGCGTTATGAATCCCATCTTCATCTCGAGCGGGAACCAGACAAACATTTGCTTTATCGTCGTACTTAGGGAGGAAACATCGGGCACCGCCATCTGTCGCATTACGGCGATATCCCTTAAGGTGCCTTAAAAACAACCGATATCCACCCTCATATCATAGCTGTGCTAAAAGTAACCCTTAGCGAAGTACTTTCGCTTCACTTTCATTTCCTTAAGCCGTAGGGAAAACACGGTTAAGGTACCTAACTGAAATTACATCTCATGCCGTGCCCTATAATCGTAAATCGGCTGCCCTCCGTCCCCCCCCTTCCCCCCAGCATCCCTTAGTCCTGGTACGATGCAAAATTGGTCGGGTGTTAGGGCGGCAAATGCGGCGAAAATATTTTCCCATTTATTTCCCATTGCATTTTTCCTTTCTGAGCCTTTTTAATGAAATCTTCAGTTCGCCTCGCTGGCTGGGAGTTATTTTCCTGGAAAGCTGGGATATATTGCAGTATAGAATGACTCTCCTCCCTCGAAGCCCTCGGTTTACCCCAAAAAAAAAAAAAGGGGTCTAACTGGGTTCCTTGACGCGCAGAGCAATCCTGGAGGCCCTCAAATAAAAGGGCGAAATGAAAGGAATCCACTTAGGGGGTGCGAACGTGCACTCCTTGGCGAATGGCCCATAAAAGCGTGAAGTTTCCATCTCACGCCGGTAAACGCACAAAGAGCACACTCCGTCACTTTTTTTTTTTCTATTTCGGGGTGGAGATTTAATCCCAGCATCCGGCGCTGTACCACGCAAACCGAGGAGTGGAGGGCTGTTGCTCGCAGACCGAATTAGATTCAATAGAATTGTGTAGAACCGCGGGATTGTTTCCGACTTAAACTTCCCATTTTCTGGATGCTTTTCTTATCACATGAGATGGAAAATTTTTATCCCCGACATGTGAGGGGGTGGCATTTCCCCCAAGTAACACGGTGACAACGGATTTGTTTTGTATCCGAGACGGCAGATGCCATCGTTTCCACAAGATTTTATCCATATTTGGCGATAGCGTGTTATGATCCTAAGGGAGGGACACGAATAATGATGATGATGCATTGAGATGCTGGGGGTAACAACAAAATAAAAAAACCAGGAAGGTGTTCCATACCAACCGCCTCCCATTTGTGTTTTATTCCGCAATCTCCTGGTTTTCGCTGGGATCGCGTAAAGACGCACTAAATTATCATTCTGCCAGTGGTGCCGTTTCGCCCCTTGGGGATGAAATGCGGCAGAGCTTTACAACATAATAACCGTGCATTCAGTGCTCGTCATTTATGACAAAAAAATAATCCTTTAATGCTGCACTGCATGCCGAGAACAGCGACTGTTCGGGGAATCCCCGCATAAGAATGAATTCCCTCGCACGGCAAAAAGCTGAAAGGGGCTTTTGTACTTTTTGTCATCGGCGGTACGAATATCAATTGACTTTCAGGAGACTCATTTTAGGATCATACCTTTGTTCAAAAATCACATTTTCAGCATTATTACTTTTATCATTTCAGAGTTCTATTCAAAAGAGAATTTATATAGTGTGATTATAAGCTAACCGTAATACACGATCGTTTTTAATTCAATGATTTCTCAGCACCTTTGATTTCGAAACTCCTCTACTGAATTTAGATTTTTTTCAAAATCAATCAAAAATTTCAATAAAAGAAAATCCTCAACTCGCCTAATTAATAAATATAAATGTAAATTGAACAAATCAGTATGCATAATTTTCAGGCTAAAAGCTGTTCTTAATAAAAATAACATTAAAATAGATATGGGTTACCCCAGTACTATAAAAATAACCACTCAAAAGTTACGATCTTAAGAAAATGCGGAAATGTGTTTCATTTCAAATATTCAGGTCCATCGCAGTCGAAAACAATAAAATTTGATTGCAAGCAGAAAATATCACAGTTTTGAATTATACCAAATTTTCTGAAATTAAAATTTTTAGTACCGCGCATTGTGAGAACGACGATAAAATAAATATTGCGAAATTTCGACACATATAGGAAAATTTTATTACCCTTCTTCAATAAAGTGGGTATAGCCAATAAGTGACTCAATATAAAAGTATGAGAACAGAATATCATTTTGAAATTAATTTATAATTCAGAAGAAGGGACCCAAATCTTTCTGGAGAAATTGTAAAAAGTTGGGGTTAAATATCCACCCCAACATATGTACTTCTGGAGAGGGAAGATATAAATAGAAAAAATAAATAAATTAATAAAACAAAATCATTCTGCTCTGGCTGTTTACAAAATATGCCCAACCCCCAAAATTTTTGTTTACTCCTTACATTAAACCAGCATTTTGTAAATTCAAGATGAAATCTTTTATTTGTAAAAAAATAAGTTAGGGGTATGGGTGCCAAAATCTCTCATGTGAGCCCCAAAGGCGATATATAAAGCTTTCCGAGAAAACCGAAAAGGACCGTGGGTTTTACAAGCAATGCTGGCGTTCCCCAGCACTCCAATTCGGGAGAGCATAAAAACATGGGCACCAAGCCCTTTTCCCGGAACTCCCCGGGAATAAAATTTTTTTTCCAATTGCATGAACACAGAAAGAGAGAACCCCATAAAGTTTGGCCCTGGTTACATTCCCAGCGGTCGTCTTTATTGGGGGCGAGACCGTGTTAACAAAAATATCCAAATAATCTGCACACGCATCGGATCTGGTTTTCCTTTCATTTGACATTCCACAGCGGACCCTTTACAAATAGGAAAAGGCATCCCTTGTCGGCTATTACAATAAAAAAGAGGATTTTTGCCCGAAATTCCATCAAATTCAAAAAAGAGTCCTGAATTAAAATGGCTTTTCTCCTTCATGCCACCGCCCACTATCCGCCCATTTAATCCCCTTGGTAATCTGAAATCATTTTCCGGCCCTCAGAAAATGCCCTAAAAAATGCTGACTACCCGGATGCTGGTTAAGTTAGCGCCCAATGCACGAGATGAGATCGGTAGGCTCGAAGCATTTCCGGGCAATACTCCATTTTTGCATATTTGCTGGTACCCGAAGGGGCAAAACATGGGACCTATCTTTTACAAGGGTGTGTTGGGGGACCCCTTTGGTGTCAGTTTGAAAATTTCCAAATTTGTAACTGGGCCGGAATGCGTGCTTAATGGAATTCCTTTGCTCCAGGTTCCTGATCCCTTTTATCGCATTCGAAGTCAGTGTGTGACTATCTTAACCTTCTTTAGGTATTTACTTATCATTTTGACCACATAATCTTTCACTTCAAAAATAGCAATTTAAAGCTGTTCTTTTTTAGGTAGATTTACAAAAATTTTTTAAATACATAAGTATATGATAATAATATAATAATCATATTTTCTGGTTGGATTTTGAAAATATAATATTTGCTTTTAAAATAGGAGAGCTAAAATGGAGGATAGAGTCAAAAGAAAATGATTAAAAACTGAACCCAATCCTTCTATTTTTACATTTTTAACTCCTAAATAAAAATAAAATAATACTGAGAAATATTTCAAATCGTTCACTACAAGAATTTATAAACAACCTATAAAAGAATCCGCTCTAAAATTTTTATTAAGCAATTTAAAGTTTCAAGTTCTAATTTAATAGTCTCTGTTACGAATCGAAATTTTAAGTATCTGTGGATGGCGCCAAAATTTCGAAGCAAAGGCTTTTATTATTGACGGAGTTGCGATGATCCAATTTATTCGCGCATAACTTTTGTGAGCCAATTTATGATCAAAAATTGATTGACCAATCAATGAATAATAAAAATTATAAATGGACTGTCAAAGGATTACATCCCTTTTAAGCTTAATAATTTTTTCAATATTGAAAAGTACCAAAAAAACAATATTTTAAAACCCAATGAATGCCAGCGGTCACAAGAGATGTAGCTGTTTTAATTAATTAAAAACGAACAAAAATTGCAGCGCTGCTATTAATTTTACTCGGGGAATTATATTCCCTTACTGGGCAAGCCCGTGCAAATTATTCTTTTAAAAACTGAAAGTATTTTTTGTGAATGCACGACCTTTCGAATTGCCGGCTCTCGTTTTATACTCTATGGTTGCATTGGTGGGGATGATAAGGGGAAAGGAGGGGTATAGGACTATATGGGTGGGGGGAGTCCTTAAGTGGATCCAACTTCCGTAGGGTAAAAATGTTAATGTTGTTAATTAGTCCACTCTGCAGCCGAGAAAATTGAATGATATGAGAAGTTTTTTTATGTGCAACTTTAATTAAAGAGTTTCTCATGCAAAATGCATCTCTCTGGCAGTGTTGGTGCTACCTTTGGTAACGGCCAATTCGTCCTCATAGCGACAAAGCTGGTTAACAAAAAAATGTGCGGGTAATACTAGTTACATGCACGTGAAACGAAATCCATTACTCAAATTGTAAACTTTTTTTAACTTCCTGGAAAAAGAAAAAATCCCTTTTTCACTGGATCGCTGCTAAATTAGACTATACCAGGAAGAAAAGTGTTGTTGTGACGCTGACCGTCACTGTGACGATAGTTTAATTACATAAATTGCCTTCGGGGCATGGAAAAGTTGCTTGAGAGCTGACAGTAACCCCGGTTTTCCCAATTAGGTAGAACAAACTTTTTTTTTAATTAAGTAAATTAGAATGGGTTCGATATCAATAGTGATAGTTTTTCAATTCATGGAATTGAATTTTTCACAATTTTTGACATTATATTTCAGCATGTAAAGTTGAACAAGTTTTAATTATTAAATGGTTTGAAAATCACTCTATTGACTTATTCAAAATTCAAACTTTTAAGTAATGGACTCATTTATGCCCTAATTCGTTGTATAAATGAATTGGTACAATGAATAAATATAGACGGAAGGGTTAATTGTTCTTGTTTAAACAAACTGGTCATTAAATTAAAATAAAGTTATCTTCTACTATAAAAGGCTTATTTTGGATAATTCCTTAACACTAGTGAATGAAAAACATTCTAAAGCTTTTAAAGCTGCTCTTCCTTCCCCTTGCAATTAGCAAGATGCCAAGAATCTCCTTAACTTCCTCTACAAAACCCCTCTTATTGCTCCGCTTTTATGCAGCAACTTGTTATTTGTAGCGGCGATGGAGGGTTGAATTTTAACTTACAAAATTCCAAAATACCCCCCTCAGTTAGCTCTGCCTTCATTTGCATGAGCCGAAAAGATGTGGCAGCTTCTTTCACCACCCATTAATTATCAACGGGGGTGGGTATCCTGCTGTGGCTCTTTTGTTTAAAGGATCTGTTCGGTGTCTTACTAATTTACGAACAGTGCCGCAAATGCAACAGTAGCTAAGGGTGGGTCGAAGGGGCTTTTGGTAGCGACTGGAGAGAAAAGATCAAGAGCAACCCGTAACACCTTCAGCGGTGCTGCAGCTACTATCTATAAATTATTCATCCGCAAACGAGCAGAGTCTGCTAAATATTGGCGAAACCATCAAAGAGCAATAAGCCCTTAAAACTGGCGGGAAATCCCTAGATAGCGATGTCAGCCCATCAATCACTGCAAGTTTGTTAAAGGCTGGGACGGGTTCGATTTGTAAACATGTGTTGGGGGTTGCATAATTGAGCTCAACTCAAAAAGGGTTAAGCTGTCTCAAGGGCGCATTTTCGCGAACTTGCAGTTATCCAGTACTATTATTTACTTATTGAGTACTGCAGGGGGAGTGCATCCTACGGGATAGAGTAAATTTTGCTGCAGATGAAAATTTGCCTGCATTCTGTGGGTTGCCCTGCAAATCCTGGAAAAATGGATCCGCGAAATGACTACTTTGTCGCCGCGAGTAGGCTGTTTTATCAATTTTCCATTTGCAGAAGCTAACCCTCAGGAGACCCTCTGCTGCGTCAGCTCTCTTAAATTGGAATAATACAGTCAGAAAAGCTCGAGCGACGATAGTCCTTAAAGTTACATTGCTCCCTAGTCCCTAGCTGGGCGGCTTTTAAAGCAGTCCTCTTTGCCACTCGGGCATAAATATCGTGTCTCGTCGAAATCCACTCGAACAAATTCCTACATGACTACGTGCAGGAGTGGCCCCATTCATCCCCCAGAGCACAGCTGGAGCGGACTTCCCCCCCAGTTATCAAAATGGGATGCCTTCAAGGATCATGGGAGGGACGTCCAAGGAATAATGAAATTCAACCTCATCGGGTACATAAGAGGAGCTCTGTACGCTCATCCCGACTGATGGGATGGTTTATGAGCAAAGGAGCTTCCGATTTGGATGGAGTTCTGGTAGACATAAGGAACGGACTTAGCCGGTCCTGCGACACCCGATAGTGATGGAGTTCCAGGATCTCAGGGTCTAGTTTAAAGGGTTGTTTCATCAAAACGGAAATGAGATTCCCATTAGGATTAAATACACATTGCAATGTGGCCCGGAAGCTACAAGTCGTGGAAAAGAGCAAAGTGTTCAGATATAATGTAAAATGGCACGACTTCCTGTCCAGAAATTGACTTCGATTCGGATAAGGGAATCTCAGGACATTGGCTTTACTAGGGATAGGTCAGAATGTTTCATCCCAGTTTTCCTTCTATCGAAACAAGTAAAAGCAATTCAGTACTCTGAACCCTTGTAACATAACAATTAAACACATCCCTACATAACATTGTATAATATACATAATAAGGTGACCTTTTCTTCGGGCATTTTCCAATTTTATGTTACGCATTTCTTTAAAGAAAATGTTTCCATATTAGAGTTCTTAATTTTAACATTATAACAATTTCTCAAACTTTGTTATAGTAACTTTGTATATAAACGATGAGCACGAAAACAATGTGTCTACAACTTTTAAAACTATGAACTTATGTTAACGAAATTACAGTCTTTAAAAACTTTTAAAAGCCACGACTTTGGCACAAATATTCAACTAGTCAAACAGACATCTAAATCTCACCATAAAATTTAAATTTTACCTTAGGTAGTAAAAGTTTGAAAAATGAGCGACATTATCCCATCATATGTTCCAATCTCAACGTAAGGATTTTAAAAAGTTCATACAAAAAGCATTCAGTTCATTTCTCAGGCTGAAAGCAGCTTTCTACAAGTCTGTCAACTTTTCTGATGTGATTCATTTTCTGTTTCAACATTTCAAAGGACTAAAAAGTCCAACAATAAGAAGCATTAACAACATAATACCCATCTTTACACGTCTTTACCCGCCCATCACACCATTGCACGTATTTTTGCACACCTCCTTCTAAAGAAAGAGGAGCTCCAATTCAAAAAAGGTGCATGCCGACATGTCATGAAAACTTACAAAAGTTAAATTCAAAACTCTCAAAGAAGCACAAGTAAGTTTTCTTAAAATACTGAATCTTAAGATGATATTCGAGCAGGGGGTGGAGATTTATGCTCCTGCTAGGGAAGAATTAATGGTTGCTGTTACCACCTACAGTGCTAAGGGAGCACCTTTGCTATATTTTTTCTTTTTTTTTTCGTGCAATCAGTCAAAGTAAAAGAGTTCACCTTTGAAACGCTTCCAACTGCAAGCGTTTAATTAAAGGCGCTGCCAAGGTATGAAATTCACCTGTACGTCTGTTAGAAGGTAGGTGTACGATCGTAGTTACAATTTTCTGGCACCACTGACAAAATGCAATGGCGAATAAATAGTTTGTTCTTTCTTCGTTGTAGAATATCTTCTAATTTTCAACAATTTCCGGTGCATGAGAAACGCTACGAATTAAATATTTCACAGGACGTCTCCTTCAGGTACGTTCTTACACTGCCCCACCTAAAGTTTTGCACGAAATCCTTTAATTAATAAATCCAGTCACATTTCCTCTAAATCATGACCGTAAAGCTCTTTGAGTTTAAAATTTTATTGACTTTAATTAAAATTCCCCAAAATGGTTGCTGCAGCGAACATTCGGAATGCACAAATGCTCGTAAAAAATCAACAGAGAAGTGACCCGAAACGTATTATTTACTGAGAAACTAATCGCTAGAGGATTGCATTTTTCTGTACAGAAGATACTTCCTTTCGTGTAAATACCTCCTTCCGAGTTATATATGTATATATTTGTAAATTGAAACCCTAACTACAGGGGAGGGAGCCCTATTTTTCTGGTTTTCCAATTTCCCCCATGCCCTATGTATGGTATCCGGGTGTACTATCGCATTGCTTTCCTCACGGAAAGGTCGTTTCCTTGATTTCGGACCAATTTTATGATATTCGTCGGTAATATACGGCCGAAAATCAAGAAGGGCCATCTCACGTCGCCTACAACTAGTCGAAATTGTATCCGAGACATTCCCGGAGCATACATTCTACTCTAATTACTTCGCTGAACAGTCGATGGAGGGTTCTGGCCAGGGGACGTCTCAATAGGAAATCCCGGGGGATTAATAACGTCGCTCGGGGATAGAACAAATGTGTCCTGCTTGTTAGCCCTCCTCCTTTGTCTCCAGAAATGTGAAGGCCTATGCCGCAGACCGTGACATGGTACCCTTATACCTTTACGGAGGCGTTCCTTAATTTATTTTCTTATTTAATGAAATTTATCGTCATTAGTGGCTCTGACTCTCAGCTGAGATGATGATTCATTTGTTTCGAGGGTCCTTCTTCTCCTGGCTAAGTGCAGTCAAGTGTATTTCGTTGTCGTGCGATAAATGGGCACATTTGGTCACGTCGTAAATATAACCTTTATTGGCAGTTCTTGTCAGGTGAACCATTTTGTCAATTAATGGAAATTTGTGTGTAATTTCTTCTTAATAATACTAAATAAATTTTTAAATGATTCCCCTCAAAGCTTAATGAAAATAATTGATTACATGTCATGGTTTCACAGGATTTTATTATATTTACGTATATGTCTATTTCGAATTGGAGTACTGATTGCGATGGTGGGCTCATATTTCTTAAATCAATAAATGAGTCTTAATGGAGAAAATAATATCCCAGATGTATTATTTCTTTATTACGAAATTGTTCGAAGGAGTTTTCTTTTTGTTTTAGAAGAAACAGGATTTACTTTTACATCCACAAACACTTTGAACAGCAATTCCTTCCAATCATTTTGTCTTATCTTATCATAATTTTTAATGATAACAATTAGTGTTTTATCCATGTACCTAATAGATTAGAAAGTATTAGAAAATTAAATGAAAATAATCGTGTCTTTTTTTAAATGCCATCACTGATTTTCCTAACACACCAAATTGTTCATCCTCTATATTTGCGAATGATACTGGCATATTGATGATGCAACAGATATTTATACACTCTTTTAAATTCTTTCACAAGTTAAACATAAAACCAAATTCTAATAAAACACAGGTCATGTTCTTCGTACGTAGGATAAAACTATATTTTGAATGTTATTATTCTTAAACTGATTAACCGGGAAATTTCTTGATCAGAAATACATATTCAAAAATTGAAGCATATAGAAAAAACATGTCTTTTTCCAAAGTGTACAACATCGACTCAGGGCAATATACTAAAATTACTAATAATGACATTGTTTTAAATCCTAAACAGAAAGTTGTATTTCAGTCAATTATTATTATATTATGTATCGATGTGCTATCATTTGTTTCAATAAACTACAAATCGTTCAAAACAAAGATCTTAAAATGATATTAACTTTTCTTGATGTTTTAGATTTGCATCTAAGATAAAGGCCAACATAGATAAATTAAAAATGCTGCAGCTAGTAAATTTTCGGAACAGTATTCTCTGGCAGAAAAATTCCTAATCCTGAGCAAATAGTATTTAGTAGGAGAAATAGTAAGGTTTTAATTTTGTTTTGTAAAAGGAGTATTTTCTCCATATTTCCTTAATTTTTGTTTGTCAAACCTGTGAGTTAAGCTTATATTGTTACTCGCAAATAATGCGTTAAGATAAATGCTATTATTTTGGTTTTTCAGTAGTATAAAATCTGTGGATCACATGCTAAACAATATTCCCTTAAATTGTGTTTTTTTCAAAGACCACTTTACTGTGATATTAGTATTGAAATTTTTACGAACTTTTTATCTACAATACTTTGGATCTAAATTTTTGTTGTTATATATAGAAAACTTTAGCTAATCATCTTCTGCAGCCCTATTAAAGTTTAAAAAATAAGTGATGTGTTTAGGTATAATAAGTGTTTATAATCAAATTTATTGTTTATTAGAATTTTGGCCCATACAAAGGGCTTTTTCTGCTCCGAGTATTTCGCGCCGGGGGCTATTTTCGATCAAAAAAGTCCTCCCCCTCCGTCTGGTGTTAGTCCGCACCTGGGCTAATCTGCATGTCATCTCCGGTTCAGCCGAAGGGAATTCGGTCACGGGAATCTATTCCGCCGACTTAATCTGATTTTACTTTCAATTCCCGGATTAGCTGTGTAAAAGGGAGCGTTATTGCCGTTGGTGATGACTCCGCGAGATAAAACCGGCTGCCGCGGCTCGGCGTCGCGGTGCATAAGACGCTGCGCCCCGGCTTTCACGGTGGTCCCGCCGGTTGCTCTTATTTCTGACTTCATTAGGGACTCTGCGTCGGCCTTATTACATTCCAATTTACTTTGATTTCGAGTTCGATAACGCCAGTTAATGCGATTATCTCATTAAAGCCCGGGACACACGGGCCGGTCGGGAGTGGAACGGGTTTCGTGGGTCCGCGGATGGGACCCTCGCCGGGAGATGATTGATTGAGGGACACCGCTCCGCATGTGGAGCCGCGCACAAAACAGAACATCTGGACGCGAGGGGCTATAAATAAATTCCTGGACATAAGAAAACATCAGACGCGTCCCAATGAAATTTTCCCGCAAAATGGAAACTTTCGGCAACATCATTATTCACTCCCATCTCCGGGGAGCAAAGGGGCTCGGCTCCATTTTATTGAAACAAACTACGAGGAGTCGGGCAATCGCTTTAAAAAGGACGAAGGGCACACTCGTTTAAAAAAAAAAGTGGCCCGCATTCGTTCCCGTCAGGGCCCCCAGCAATTTCACTAAATCAATCCAGCAAATGTCCTGGATCCCTTTGCATTAGCATGTTACTCCTCCAGGAAGGATCGGCTTCAGCTGGAGGCCCACATCTTTAGTTTTTTGGGGGCGATCGTCTGGGCGTGGGAATTTACGATTTGGCCAACACCTTGGATTCCCTATAAATCCCGGAAAAGTCCTGGAACGACGGCAAAAATCAATCGGCGGGCACAGACCGATAGGCCATAAATCCCGGTGTTACAGGAGCGGTGTGTGAGCCTCCTCTGTATGCAAGGCCTTCTGCCGGGGCGCGTCTGGTGCACTCGTAAAAATTTGTTTATGGCCGGCTCGAAGGTTTAGATTTAAACGGGTTCGCTCGACAGGATTAAAAAGATACCACTTGATTTAGAGGCGGAAAAGGAAACGGCTGCTCTCAAGGACTTCACCTTTTTGGGGGGCGAAAACATCCATTTATTTACTCAAAAGAAATACAGTAACTAGGGGATGATTTTAGCCCTATAGTTTATAATATAATATTGAATAAACATTTTAACCCATGTCATAGTATCTGAACGCAACTATCCAAAAATTAACTTTATTTTCTTTACATAAGTACTGATTCATTTCAAAATTCTGAATATTAAAAAGTGAAAATGTAATATTTCCTGCTAGGCTACCAAAATCATCACAGCTACAACCATAAAGAGCCATTTGGCTGATTAAAAATTTCACAAAATTGCATTTCGTGACTAAAAATTCGCCAAACCCTTATCGAAACCAATTAAATTTTTTGCCAGAATTTTAATAAGGTGAATTACAAAAAGGGAGTTATGATCGACCACAGCCATAATGTTGTATGAAATAAGATTAATTTTGATCAGTTTTATTTATGGTAAATACAAATTTGCCTTCCCCGGATATGATGAGTTTCAAAAATTTTATGCTAGCATAAAGCAAATTATGAAATATATGTTATATTTTGCATTTTCATAACTACGAAAAATAATGTAAATTTGGGGTAGGACTAATCAAATAAAAGTATAATTAATAAGGCTGATTCTTTTGAAAAATACTTACTACTGTAAAAACGAAAATCTCTAACCATTGAGATTTTGAATATTATTGCAATGCATGAATTTTCTTACTATCGTTGGCAATATGTAAATTGAATTACGAGTGTAAAAATTGTTTACTCTTACCCATATTTTTCTGAATTTCTACTCACGCTAAAATGTAAATTCACAGAACCACTTTGGTTTGTCTATTTTACAGATTTACTTAAATTATTTTGATAAATACATTAATATTTTAAATTTACACATATACTTGTGGGAAAATCTAGTTTAATTTTCATATTATATTAATAAAAAAGTACTGCGATAATAAGTCAAAAGAATAGTCACGATTTCATCATTAAAACACAGATTTTCTCTCTCGAAGTGAAGGTGTAAGTTGGATGGATTTCATCACTCTTCAATTAAATCGAAGGCGGTCCTTTTCTGGATGATGCACAAAGATCGCCGCCCCCTTTGAGAAAGATCCTTTGGGATGATGGCACAGCTTTCACCTGTAATTAAATTTCCTTTGAAATGTTTAAATTCCGAGAGATTTACAAGGCACTTGGCGCGGTGTCCAGAGCTGGTGCGCTTTCATTTGATTAAAATTCGAATTAGAGACAACGACCGGGAAATTAACCGCGCCAAGAAACCCATGTAATTACCACCTCACCCCTAGTCTTTGTGGGTTTGTTAAATTTTCGGTGGTAATTAACCCCTTCGCCAACTACTAAAATTTTGAACTGGTGCTGTGCGGACATTTGTTTTCGCATTACTTTTGCAGCCGAAACTTTTTGGCAAAATTAGGACAGTGATCTAGCCCTTTGTAGAATTTATATATGCGCCCTGCACCGTGGGACGCCACTATTTTGAGAGTAATTAGCACCACCACCAGCTGGCCCGTTTAATTAGATCGCGCGAGAATCGAGCACCGCATTAGGGGCGTAGATAATGAATCAGGTAAAGTAGGTAATGAGCTCGCGAAAATAGTCCATGGATAGCTTCAGTAATTGTTGTTATTTTGGGGTAACCTATATAATTGAAATTGACCGCTTGCACTGTTTCAATTTTAATTTCGGATAATCCAAAATGCCACTAGCTAAAACTGTCCCCGCTGTAAATTGGTTTTGCAGCTTTGTGTAAATTAGATAGTTCTGCTCCGCTGTTAGTTTTATAACGTCTCATTACGCGCTCTATAATTTAATCCGAAATTTTGACGAAATCTAGTTACTCTATAAAACAATTTTAGTTTTCAAAATGCTTTAATCTGATTTTGCGTTAACGTTTAGAGTATTATGCGTATTATAATTTAATTAAACAAATTCGCTATCATTTAAAGATGTTTTTTTTTCTTTTAATTATTTCTTAAGGGGGTAATCTCATTTAACTACCCAAAAAATGACTAAATGCTCAGAATTTTGTTCATGCATATTTATCAATAATAGATATTCAAAGTACAAAACATAATTGTTTAAAAATAATATCTTTAGTAGAATTTGTTAGACATGTTAGAATGCGAGGGCGAAAAAAAATGTTTCTGTGCTAACTGTAGCATTAAAAATAAATATTCGAAAATGCTTAATGAATTATATGAGAATGATTGAAGCTTACTTATATCATTAAAATTATTAAAAACTCAAAAATTAAAAAAGTGGCAGACAAGTAAAGTTTACGTAACGATTCTTCTTTATTATTTTGTTTTTGCAATAGCCATAGGAATATGTAGCAATATTTAAAATGAAAACAAAAATGCTGTTTTTAGTATATAATCCAATAAATTGAGTTGATATTTTATTTCGTTCAAAAAGTTTAGCTCATATAATTTAAAAAAATGTGTGATTTTGAGAAAATCGCAATTAAAGTTTTAGTACACTATGGTTTGGCCAGCGAAAGCTTATATAAAAATTCATATAAGTTTTCCAATTTTTAAATTTCGTTGCAGAAATTATTCAGAAAGGTTCATATAATGACAAAATAAAAAGCAAAAAGACATTGTTTCTGTTTTAATTCCAAAAAAAGACTATCATATAAATCTTTGTAGTCTAAGAAAAATTTGTTTTTATCCAATTACAACGAATTTACAGTGTTATTAATATTAATAAATTTTTCTCCTTATTGTTTCAGGTAATTATCGCATTCGCTTAGAGTAAATAGAACCACCAGTAAAAGTGATTCGAAGCGCTACCAGAAGAATGATACAGCGTCTACAGAATCGGGATTACTAGATTTTGCAGATTCGTCTGAAATCACAAATTTGTAAAACTTTTCATTGCGGTGCAAAAGAAGATAGAATAGAAGCGTTGCTGGTCGATAGTCACAATCCGGTGTAGAGTGTTGCACAACGACAGATTTGTCCATTTTGAATTTTGAGCCACCCTTTTGGCGAGTCCTTCGAATCCGAGCAGCCGAACAAGCTACTTCTGTTTGGATTGTCCTTCATTGTGCAATGATTTTTGAGTATCAAGAAGAATAGAAGACTCTGATTCTGATTCGCGGAATTTGCATATCGAACGTAACGATTTAACAATTTCTAAGAAAACAATTTGCCTCAGGAGGCTCCTAACATTGACGAAATCGTTTGGAACATTATCAACAAATTTGTATTAGAGCATTTGTAAATTGTGTTGAATACGATCGACTTCTCACAAGATTGCTGTGTGAAGAGATTTATAAATTGAAGAGTCACGATGTTAACGGCTGTAAGGTGAAGATAATATGTAAAGTCCTTAACAGACATTGTCACGACCAGGCTCACAATCGCCTCGAAGAAATTTCGAACTATCAACAATGCGTAGGGCATTTTTTTCGCCGGTTTTCCGTCTTCAAAATTAATTAAAGTGCACTCCTTTGGCTCCTCGGCTCCTTGGCTCCTTTGTCCTTTCAACTCTTACAAGTTTGGAATAGCCTCGAAATGTTGCAGCAGCAAGTAGTCGGATGATGGAACAGGACGTTGAAAGTCTGCCAAATGTATGCATGCTGCTTTCATAGTTCAATAGAGAAAGCAATTTTACAATTTGCCGCAGGAAAACTGCGACCAGCAAATTGAAGTTTCCTATTTTCATTGTGGCTAAAGAAAAATCCAAATAACCTACAGACGTAAGTCCAAACTGAACTGCTCCTGGGATCCTAACATTCATTCCGTTCGAATCGAATTGGAAGGAGCGGAGGAAGGCCCTTTTTGGATTAACGTTCCTTAATAATAAACCTAAAATGTGCATTAAACCATTTCAGTAACTACTGACAAATTAATTAAAATTATAAATTCAATTAAATTAGAAAACTCTAATTGAATGATTTTAACGTATGTTCGGAAAAACTTAATGAATTTAAAAGTAACTGAAATGTAATAGTAAGCATTTTAGGAATATAAGGGATTTTTATCCTAAGAGGGCTTTTCTTCAGCTCCTTGCGATTTTACTCGAACGGATTGAGTGATAGAGATCCTTGGTGTGAAAAGGTACGAAGGGGTGTGGTCCTGAAGGAGGGAGTTCCAGAATTCATGATCATTGGTTTGTTTGGAATGTGTTTCTATCCAACAAATGTCTTAAAGAATTAATTTTCAGACAGGTCGACGTTCCAAGTTACGTTCCCTGAAATCTCATTAGATCCAACTGCGTTGAGAGGCTCGATTAACTTTTAACTATCAACGTGGTTTTTTTTTGTAACGTTGTCATCGACGTACGGCCTAAGAAACCGCAGTAATTTAACATCTACTATGTATAAAATGAATGTTTATTTTTTAACTAACTAACTTTAATAAAAAAGTAAAAATCATGATCTTATAAACCAGCATTTATTAATATTAAATATGAGTAATCGCTTTTTGGGCCCTGCTAATTTTGTAGCATATTCATATGAGATCACTATTATCTATTTAAAAAAAAAAACTTAACACGTACATAAACAATAAAGTATACCAACATTTCACGGGCAATCAGGACATTGTTCCTTTACACATTCCAAAGAAACATATTTTGCACAGGATTAACATTGATATGACAAATTCCGTTTGGCATATAAAGAATCAAAATTGAGCGTCCCCTAAATGATATAGTTACTAATATTTCATTCACCAGTTGCATATTCTTCTTAACTACATAGCATTTGACAATTATGTACAAACATTTTGAAAATGTTCGATATCACAGCCAATTTGTCAGTTACTTTTCGTCTTCCCTGGTAGCTGAATTATCAAATCTCAGACATCGAAGAATATTGATAAATCTGTTCTCTGCCATGATAGCTTTAAAAATTTCACAGCCTGTTCCATCTGTAGCAAATATGTATTCAGCATTTTCATGATTCGATTTCAATACTGCAGGATAAACAAGAAGTCCCACGAAAGCCAAAAGTTCCATCAAGTTTAAGTCCCCTAATTTCAATTTATTTACTCTTGCATAGTAAGTTTGGATCTCCATGTTTGTCAATATCAGAATTTCGTGTAATATTCCATAATTTATAAGTTTTTCTTCCAAATAAAAAGAGGGCCTTTCGAATCTTTTTATCAGTTAATCAATTGACGGATGTATTTTCTACTAAGGATCTATGAAGTTTTTATTTAAATTTAAGTTTAACAAGGTCTTTTTTCACATAGGAATTAAACATCTCTCGAGTTTAAGACAGCTCTACAAATTCGACGAAAATGTCTCGAAATTAAATGTAAGATTGCGCTCAATAAAAGTTACATGCAAGTTCATAACTCTTAAAATTTGAAAACTAAAAGTGTTAGTTATTGTAAAGATTGGATAATAGTTTAAAAATACTTTAAGAAAATTCTTAATGGCATTGTTAAGCCTCAGGAGAATTAACTAGGACTGAGGGGGTGAAAAGGGATACAATCTTTTTGATGAGGAATAACACTGATCGATAGCTCCATCCTAATCCAGGACCTAGGGCTAATCCGGCTTCCGTTCACTGTCAGAACTGTCGAAGTTCTTTCCGCAGGGGCTGAAAACATCGAGCTGACCAAGATACGATAAAACAGGCATTTATCACTGTCAGCCGGGTTCAGACAACCTCGAATAATTCTCCTTAAAAATAAATAAGATGTTGCAGGCCACCTCCGGCCCTGGGCTGGCACGACATGCCCCGTGGCTACTATACACAAAAATATTAGAATTTGTCCTCGGCTTGGAGCCAAATGTCCAAGCATCTGGCAAATAAACAAACTCCTCATCCTCTCCCAGTTCCCGTGGGAAGCTTGTTCGAAACGAAAATGTTGACAAGTTTTTTCCCTTGTGCAGCAGTTACAGAAAAGGAAGAGCACTGAAATTAACCAACATCAAAAAAAAAAAACTGCTGTTTTACTATAGTTTGTATCTATCGCCACTAGCAGTCTCATAAAAGAAAAATGAAAAAAATAGAAAAATAAGTAAATAAAAACATCAAACTTCAGAGCCACCCTGTGTCTGATGATATTTACAAAGCACAGTAGCGCACCATCATGTCAGATAAGCGCTTCTACTTCTTTATTTTTCCAAAATAACTTTCCACCGAGACATAAATTCCTCACGTTTGATAGTTAGTGGGACCCGGAAGACGTCCTGTGACGCATCTTCCTGCTACAGTGCCTCCTGTTTTATTTACGAAACGAGATTTTACTGGATGTTTTCCGGTTCGCATAAGGACTGAGCTGGGAGCTTTTAAATAATTTTCCAGAGTCCCATGCCCGACGGTCGACAACGGGTGGATGTAAATCACTCCGGGAATGGTCAAGGGTAAAGGGAACTTGGGTGGGGTGGGTAGGCCTCGTCTGGAATATGTCTCTGGATGTTAAAAAAAGAAAGGGAAATAAATAAAGCAAATTGCTTTACGGGCAAAATGAATTATGACAAGATAGGGTGTATGTTTCGGTGATTTACGACAGGACACCGAATTTGATTACGTCAGCGGAAATTGAAGAGTTCAACATTCATCCCATGTTTACAAAAGGTCGTTAGATATCAAAACTCTCGAAGAAATTGTATTATATAAGATAAATGCTAAATTTTAAGCACAGTCACATGATTTTGCATTCAGAACGAATATTTTCATTTGTATATCTAAGTCCTTTTGTTCGTATGTATGTATAAAGTTAATGTTTATACAATTGCATTTAAACATTTTTATTAAATCAATATCATTACAAATAATTGATTAGTCTAACGATACAAATAGAACATATATTGAAGTTGATTACAATGAAGCTGGGTACAAAGTTTAAGCTTTTATTGACCATGCTTTACAATAATTTTTTGTGTCCGTTGTTGCCTTCGGCATATGTGGGCCCTTTCTTCAAATAGTTAATACTTTTAATTTTTAATGTCAATTAAATACGCAAGCAACCCTCGACTAAAATAGTAGATAGTTTCCTAGAAAATACGTTTTCGAATTCACTTCCTCTGGGCACTATTTTCTGCAATAATAGACTGTTCGAATTCAACTGCTACATTATTAAACATTATTCATTATATCGTGAACAGTATTTAGAAGATCTCCTATAGCAACAGAAACAACTCTATATATCATCCTAAATATATACAATTTCTGAAAACATTTAGAATATTAGGACATATACTAAAATTACTTTTAAAAACAACACAACTTACTATATATATTCGAACAGTTTACGAGATATAGCGAACCAGGTTATGGTTATTTGGACTCAAACAACTGTTCGGGAAAAACCATGCCCATATTCATATATAATATTATATTGTATTATATTATTTACTATTGCATTATTCGTATTTTATCGTTTGTAGTCAGCTGTGAAACCCGAATTTAAGAGCGAGTAAATGTGAATTCGAAAATAGCCTTAATCTACTATAGTTGAAGCGTTATTTAAAATTGAAGGATTAAAGATTTATTTTTAAAATTTGTTTTAATTTTAATTAAAATTTGATTTATGTTCACTCTATGAATGCAAATCTTAGACTTTGTAATTAAAAAAATTTTGGAAAGACAATTACTTTTTAGTCAACTCTTTTTCTTAATATTAAAGTAGATTTTATTAAACCTTCAAATTTATTCAGATCCTGTAAGGTAAACCTTTCATTGTCTTCAACACTTTGCCTATAGTTGTATAAGCCCGGATAAAGGTTTAATCTCAACAATTGGAAACCCTTAACCCATCCACAAAATCTATAAGAAGGTATACTAATTTTGGTATTGATCTAGCTATCGATTCTGATCCGCCAATCACCTGTTTTTTATGCAATTTCAATCAAATCAGGATCGGAATTCATTAAGCGTGAGTGCTCTTTCCATCCAGTGGAGCGCCACCCTGAAATTCTTTTATTCGTGACAAACATTTTCTGGAACAAAAAAAAAAAAATCAACGTGCAAAACTCGTGCAAACTTCATAAATAATTGAAAACGAAATAATTAATAATTCGCGAGCGGTTCTCGCTTCGATGAATTCCAGAATGGGGAAAACCGGGAATTGAGCTAGCCTCCCCCCAACCCCGGGGCGGCGACGGCGGCCTCTCCACTTAATTTAATTGCAATTTTCCAATTCCGCGCGACTCAAGATGCAAATGGGGCTCAAGAGCTCTCCGGAGCCGCATTCTCTTCGCGGTGCGGAGCACTTGTAGCACCGGATGACGGCAAAGTGCTTAATTCCTCTGCATTTCCTCGAGGTACCGCAGAAAACAAAGGGAAAAAAAATGAAATTAAGAAGAAAATTAAGGGGCTCCCGAGGGGGTGGGAAGAAATTATAAGATCGACCCAGCGACCTCCTTTCGGCCGCTTCTAATGGCAACTTAATTACCTTTAATTGCACGGCCACCTCCGCTCGACACAAATCCATTGCGACGAGCACTTCGAAATTAATAAGAAGGCGGGGGTCGTGACGACAACCGCGACTGTACCGCTACTTTTCCCAGGGATGATTTGTTGCGGCTCTCGAATTTTTATTGTAAGGGCTGTCAGCGAGCGGGCGACTTAATTACGCGAAGAAGAAATTTAATACATTTTTATTTATGGCTCTCGTTCAGGCGATCTTTTTCCAAAGAGTTTTGTCTGACCCCAGAACCCGGGTAATTAATTGAGATTTTTCACGAAATTTATCGAAAGGTTGGGGACTAAGTGCAGCTTAATGACCCGATGAAAATTTACAAAAAGGAAAGGTTTATCATAAGCTAAATTTTATGATTTGAGAGGGAGTTTCCTAATTTGAAATTTATGAAGATTGGATTTCCTAGTAATTCTGGCACATAATTTAAATTGGTTTTTCATGCTTTTGGGTATTATATAAAAATTAAATTTCTAATAAGCTTTATATTAAAATTCTCCTTCGCAAAATCTGTTCATGAGAACAGAGTAGAGTAACTTAATTTAGAAGAGGGACGAATCTGCGAGAGATTATCTTGAAAATTGGCGTACTTAACTTACTTTTAATATCATTTTAAAAAAGGCTAATGACTTTTTTTCCATTTATGATATAACCCAATTCAAATTTATTACTCGAAGATTTATTGGATTGTGGCTTGTGAATCTCAATTACTATCACACATTCTCCGGAATCCTGATATTTTAGTAGTTTCCAACTATGAGATAATATTTACTGAAATTCCCTTGAGGTTAACTGAAAATCATGTTGGACTTGTATATTGCTGCAATTCTCGAAAATTGCATACCTTTCTCTTTAACTCATTTCGTATTCGATAGTTTGTAATTCTAAGCTCGACCTCTTGAGAAGGTGAAATGTGATGAACTTGTCCAATAATGAAATGTTGCAATTGACAAACATTTTGCTTGGGTTCATCTTTAAGTGCATTAATGGCACTTTAATTAAATTTCAGATGAACTTTAACCCTTGTGTTCATACTTGGGTACCCGGGTGACGGTGATCACACAATGGTTATATGTAAATATTTGCATGAAAAAAACTGCAAAAAATTAAAATTCAATATTGAGCTCCTGGATCCTCGTTATTTAGCTCAAAACCAAGCAAATCATGTATTGAAATTATGTTTTATTATTTTAATTAGTTTAAACTTAAACCATCGCTGCATTCGCACCGGGGTACCTCGATACCCACATCAGTATTTTTACGAAATACATTTAAAATTATTTTTGTTAAGGCATGGAAGTAAATTTTATTGCAAAAATAGAGAAATATAGCGCTCTGCTCCGAACAATTGAAATCGTGTCTAGTAATTGAGCTGACCTTGACTAGTTTATGATGTAACGTACATTTCTACGACATTTTCTCTTAAAATTACTTAAATACTCAATTGCAATTATTAGTTTAGAAAGAAAAATTTTTAAACACTTTTTCTTTTATTAAAATATTAAAAATTTTAAAATTAGTGTAAATAGGTACCCGGGTACCCCGGGTGCTAAACTATGTCGGTAAAGTTGGGTATGAACACAAGGACTAAGCTTTCATTTAAATCATAAACAAAATTGTATTCGTTTTTTAATGGTAATAACCCAAAACATAATTTCAAATTTTGAAATATTGAAAGAATTATTATATAATAAACGGACTTGCTTGTTTTTAAATCATGAACGAAAATTATTAAAATAAAATTCTAGTGATTCGTTTTTCAATAGTAAACCAATTCTAGTAGAGATACATTGTGTTCTAGCGCGAAAAAACTTAGAGTGTAACTTTTGAGGAAAATCTCGTACAAAACCCAAAGTTTTTCTTATAAAACTTGAATAAAACTTTAAAGCAAAGTTTTGTTCCCCATTTTTATTTTGGCTGGTGATGGAGTACACCGTCCAAACAAATTACACCGTAAATCCCATTCTGACTCAAATCCGCATTTTTTTCACCCTCAAGAAAAATTTCGGCTGCACATGACTGCCGACGTTTTCCCTTCAAATTGCATAAGTTCACCACTTTCATCTGAAGAAAATTCCATTACCTCTGAGCACATATTTACATTGGGGATTCTTCTTCGAGTAAATTAAAAGTTCCCAGGGGAGGAGACATGGCGGTGTGGGAGAACCCTTGGATCGTAGTGAGCTCCAGACGAAATCAATAAAGCAGGCGATAACCCGTCCATTTGCTGTCCTCTGCCTCGGAGGGATGCCGAGGATGCTGAAGAAAATAGGGAAAAAAACTAGGGATCACAGGGAACTACTAGCAAGCATTTACAATTTATTCAGTCAAATCTGGAACAAAGAGCTCTTCCAGAAGAGGCTCCTCCAGCCACCCGCAACGAGAGTAATAGTCTTTTGTATCTCCCCGGCTGAGCATGCATTAAGCATAAAACCGAACCCCTTTTCAAGTTATGAGCAATGCTCCAGCCGGGGGGTTTCGTAACCCCCTTTGCCTTAAAAAAAAAGCAGAGGTTCGGGCATTATGGGAAAAGTCTTCTTTTCCCATGAAGACCTGGCGCACGTCCTTTTGGAAGACGGGAAGGGATCTCGAGCAGATGCAATATGGAAATAAGCGATTCCCCCGGGACGCCCCAGCCCAATGGACTGGATGCGGGATGAGAACGAATTCGTGAACTTCGACTCGAGCCGCGAGGAGGAACGGTCTGATGGGTCCGGATAGTTGCCCTGATTGCTCCATGCAGACACTTCGGAGCAATCCAGCTCCAGCTCCAGCTCCAGATGATAGGGATGCTGGGGGATGCTGGAGATGCTGTTCCCGATTCTCGAGGGCCTCCGATTATGACTATCGTGCACCCGCACCCCCCGCCGTCTGTCTGTCAGGGCTTGATGAGATTTTCCTCTGGCATCCAGATCCTATATACGAAAGATACCATCCCAGGGACTTTGAATGGATCCAATCCGGTCCTGTTCCTCGAAACGGGAGCAGAAGAGGTAGGCGACCAGGAGTTTTGTTGTTTTCGCCTGCGAGTGGTATAAACAAAGTTGAAAATGAACTGACTGCGCGTCGACATGGGACGTCAAGGTATACTACCCCGCTGCGATGATGTTGCCGGGAAGACTTCGAAAGGTGCTCAGAATTCGTGATTGAGGAATTACAGGTAATTTCTGGTTGTGATGTGCCCGCAAATTACATCTGTCAGAGGATAATAGATTTCATGCCGGCACAATTATTGCGGATTTCGTTGGCGAAAATACACAAATTTCTGTTGCCGAGGGGAGGAAAATGCAGCCGCCCGATCTTTCAGGAACGCTCCCAGAATTCCGTCTGGCGCTGGCACGCCAACTAAATGTTAATTCAAGTGAAAAACTAAGAATTTATCGGTTATTCTGATGCGTATGCAAATACGGTACACTCGCGGATCGCGATGTTTACGAGCTATGCAAACAGCAGGAAGACATTAAGCACTAGAGCTGCCCAGAAAATGCACAGGGTTGCGATGGGAATTTTAATGAAGTGCTAAAGGACATAAATTTTCATTGATTAATTGCAACGAGTGGCAGAGATACTTCCAGGGAATTGAAACTCGATGGAGGGATCCACTCGCATTTGTTGCATGTTGTTTTAAAGTTGTTCAAGAAATATTGTAAAAGTTTTTTATTTCCTCTACAAAAAAAACTTTTCTACTCTAACAAACAATTTTTAAGGCCGTACAGCTTTCATAATAATGGTTATACATATATAACATATTCCCAATCACGAACTTTTAATGAATTATTAGCGATATCGCAAGAGAATTAAAAAATAATAAACTATTGGACTAATTGGATTTGTTCTAGTGAATCCTTTTTAACAATTCTTTACTAAATCGTGAAGCTCTGGGGTAAAACGAAATAAATTCATTTTATTTATGTACTCGCAAAAATTAAATTCCAATTAAATTTCTTACCGGCGAAAATTGAACTCACTTAAGATTTAGTTTTTGTGAGTGCATAATAAGAATTACATTCATTTTTCTCGAAATATTCCCGAATTAACAAAAAATAATTAATTTTGAATTATTTTTCGATGGTTTTAATAATACCACTCATACTGATATTTATTTAAACTAGAAATTTGAGAATTTATTCAAGCAATATAAAATGTATAAAATGTAAAATATTTATCTATATAATGCAGAGAAAACCAATTGACTATAAATAATATTGTATTATTTCTTGCATACGCACATGAATATCTCCGTAAAACAAACTTTATTTTACTCTTAATGTGTTCATTATAAAGAATTTTATACAAAATTTTCAAAATGTAGTTATTACTAATAATTCATTTTTATTTACTACATATTTAATTTAAATTATTATTGGTCTTGTATCACAGAAAATTCTATTGTATTGGATACAAAAATTATCAATGGAGAATATCTCTGATTTTGAATATTACATTCTTATAAAATTTTCTAAAAGAGTATAGTACTCCAAATATTTTACTAAAAGATACTCACTCTTTATTGTAAGCAAATAATAGAGATTTGCTATATGTAAGTACAAATACTTAAAGTTTTTAGTAGATTCGTACACCACGATTTTGAAATTAGTTTTTACAATTCATTAAAATATCTGCTATTTCGAAGTAATTTATTTGTTCTATCCGAAAATCTAAACTCAACTTCTGCTTCGAATCCCTTTTTAACTCCGACCAAAGTGAACGAATTAAGCCATATCATTTTCCTGGTGGAAAATGAAGGCAGCAGCTCTAAAGTTTCATTCCTCTATGCAAATGCAGCCCTTTTCTGCAAAATTCGGGAACAAAGGACCCCCAGTTTGATTCGCGCCACATCCCAAATGAAATTATACCCAGTGTGGATCGGGGACTGGGGGGACCAATAAGAGCTACAAATGGCAGCACGTATACTGCCGGGTCATTAACTGGGAAGATTAAAATCCGTCCAGCGGTTAATTGCGGTACAGGCGCGACGGTAATTAGCAAGAAACACCCCCACGCATTCGAGCCCTAACCCTAACCTAATCCTGTGTCGTGGCAAAGCTAATAATGAGCTCCTCATCGTTTCCCAATTAATTGCAGACGATTTGCTGCCAAAGGACCGCCAAGGGCGTGTCATAAATGCAACTAAACAAAATTTAGCGCTTTGTATCGTGCGGGGGTGGGTGGGGCGGGGTGGGCGGATTGTCGTGCCACCCCATCCGGAATGATTGCATTATCCGCCCTTTGGCAGGATTCGGTTGGTTTCGCCGCGCCTGTGGTTGCGCTCTGGCGAAATGCATTTATGCCGGGATAACGAAGTCATCCATCCGGGCGCATCCTATCGATGGGATTCGGGGGGTTCAAGCATTTTCAATGAATAATTCTGTTATGCTTCTACAGGAACCCACCCCCGCCCCATAGAAGAGGCGAACTGTTGAGGACTTAATTAATGCTGGCGGGCTTTCAGAACAAGGAACTGGGAGGGTACCTATAAATCGTTGGTCTTGACAACGAAGAAAAAAACCTCTCCAATTTCCCAACTTGAGACAAGCGATTATTAAATCAAGCGGAGATTTTCCGATAAAAAGAAAATAAAAAAACTTTGATAAGCACCCCCGCCTTGTTCGAAGCTCTAGAACAGGGCTAAAAAACCCGTCGATTGCGAACTAGTTTTTTTGCAAAATAAGATATGGAAAAACACCTTCTTAATACTTAAATTAATACTCTTTTTTTATGAAATAAAACTGAAAATGCATAAAACGGATTTAAATTATTAAGAAAATATATAAAAACTAATTCGTATTTATTATCAACCAATCGAAAAACAAAAATGACTAGATAATCATTATTTTACAATTTATATTTTTTTATCATAATCATTACAGTTCTTGATTTATTTTATACAAGGGCCGCAAATAAGATGTCATTTTCACAGCCCCTTTATTTTTTTCTAAATACTTGGTAGTCCATATTACTCTGAAAACGTGTTAGTAAAGTAACTGATTTTTTATTCCTAATGCTTATTCATCACTTATTTTTGTTGATAAATATAAATTAAAATGTTTCAACTAAATATTGTTAAACTTCAACTAGATCAGAACTCCTAAAGTACTTCCATTTAAAAATCTACTTAAAATTTCTTTACTGAAAATCAACATTACTAAATGATATTTAATATCATCATTATCAACTTAATTATTATGCGGACTATTTATCTGATTTTCATTTAATTGGCCTCGAACTGAAAACCAGTTATGTAGTGTTAAAATTAATTTATTTAAAATGCATTATGTTTATTAAGTGAAACTGGAAACCCATCAATCATAAACTGAAGAGAATTAAATAGAAATAAAAATGATTATGAATACACAAATGAAATTCAGAGAGCACAAATGTATTTTGTTGAAATAATTGAATCGTTTAATTTTTGAGTATTAATTGAGCTACTCCATGATAATTGGTAAAACACCTATTGAAAATTTTTGTAAAGCTGGTAGATTATTAAATCTATCATTGCTCGTCAACTTAATAAATCCAGAGAAATGAATTATAATTTTCAATTTCCAAATCTGGTAGGTAAAAACAGGCACGTGAAAATATGTGCATTTAAACGAAATGAAATTAAAACTTCATGGTAAAACTGTAGCTAAATATTATATTTCAACTTTATATTATCTAATATAATACTTACTCTGTTGTATTATAAATGAAGCTAGAAAAAATATCAATTTGGTAAAATATTATTTAGTTCAATGATTAGAACTATTTGACCTGCTTAATTTAATTTAAAAGTATAATGAAAAAAGGATGAAAATGAAGTTTTGCTATACATATATATTTTAAGTATAGCTTGAAAAGCAAATTTTTTTCATTAATTATATCCTAAGGAAACCAAAAGGTTAGACACTTCTGCCCTAGAAGCTGTGCACCCATAGAGTTTACGGCTAGTAATATCATTATTTATGATTCAGTGACTCGGAAAGTATCTGAAACAATAAAAACTTGAAGAAGAATCACGACGGGATCTTCGCCCCATTTGCCCCTTGTTACACCCACCTGACCTGGGAGTGGGCTTCTTAAATACCCAGAAACCCCCGCAATTTGAAATTTGGCATGCAACGTCTTGGGGGTGTCTTCTCCGGGTTCCTTGATAATCATCAGGGTAAGCAGGAAAGAAAAAATCTTTGTTATATTCTTATTTTTATTTATTTTTTTTTTGTTAATAAAAATTCTATCCCTGGAAAATAGAAAATGGGGAAGGAGAGCCACCTGTTGCCCGGGCGTTGTGTCCCCTGTGGTTTTTCGCTTTTACACAGTTTACAGCGGTGTTGACCACGAGCACATTTGCTTATTACCACACCGAGCCCCCCATGCGGCTTCGAAGTTAAAATTTACCACGACCACGGTCATATTTCACCACTTTGGAGCAACACAGGCTGCCTCTTTAGAGCCCTTCTATAGCAAAAGTTTCCGCAGGGTTGGCGCGGAAGGAGCTGGGGGTTGTGGTTTTACATTTCTCGACGGTCGGTTTTCGCCCCGGGTTTGGTGATGACCGGTGACCGGGAGGCATTAATCGATTTACGAGGACTTAACAAATGGCTGGTTGTAATTCCTATTTTGCACCATTTAGCCCATGTACATATCTCTGTTCTGAAATGGGCTTAGAATGGGATGCGAAAAACGATGCAGCGTGAAATAGTTAAGCTACAGCTAAACAAATAACAGAGTCTAACTCGGCTTAAGTAATACCCACCAACTTTGAAAACGGAAACTACGCTTTTTTTCTGGATTTAGTACCACACGAGATAAAAATTTATCGACTTTTTTTGGCACAACAAAACACTGTCTTAATCTTACTAGAGTTTAACCAGTGTCGTATTTCAAATTTACTTCAATAAATATAGAGAGTGAAGTATAACATATACAAAAATTAAAAATATTGTAATCTCTCTTTTGATTTATCGGCAGTCGCTAAAAAAGCGTTACACTTATAATTAGAATATATCGATAGCCAAATTAGAATGTCCCTCCTAGAACTAAAATTAACTTAAATTAACTCTACTTATTTCGCTCTATGTTTTTAGGTCCGCCCATCCCTCTTCTTGTTCCAGTTCCCGAAAGCACCTATCTTAAGTGCAATAGTTATATTCGAATTAGATAAATAAATAAATAATTTAATTAATTTCCAGTAACTTCAATTATAAACACCGACTACTAGAATATCGTAATTGAGATTTCTAGTAAAATTAATATACCAATATTTTTTTCTAAAATTTTAGCGGTCTTTCTAGTAAAAATTTACTAGGATCTACTAAACAATTATTTAAAGTCCTACATATCGCACCGAAAAAAATTTAGTTGTTATGAATTACCCTATTAATTCTTCGGTAAGGCCTATTAGTCGTTTTGAAAATTTAATAGTCCGTAAAAACTAAAATCTCAATTCTTTCGAATTGAAGTATCTTATTTAAATGAAAAATGTTTGCTTTCTATAAAAAACAATTATGGGATTACATACAATTAAATGCAACGAATAGTTAGATTTTTTCATTTCTAATTAACGAGACTAAGTAATAGTATAGTACTAAAGCAAAAGTCAAAATTTAAATACGACATTGCTTTTATTTAACGATCAACCTCACCAAAAACAACATCCAATCCTCCGAGAATGCCACCGATGTCGGCCAACATTTGTCCTTCGAGGAGGTCTCCGAAGGCCTGGAGATGAGCGATCCCCGAAGTCCTGATCCTGCAGCGGTACGGTTTGGTTGATCCATCGGAAACCATATAAACCCCCATTTCCCCCTTAGGCCCTTCGACAGCCGCGTAGGCGGATCCTGGGGGTACCGAGAACCCCTCCGTGAAATACTTGAAGTGGTGAATCAGCGCCTCCATGGACGTCTTCATTTCAGCCCTTTTCGGCGGGCAGACTTTCGCGTCGTCGGTCTTAATCTCACCTGGTGGCATTAAGTTGCAGCACTGTACGATCATGTTTGCAGACTCCCGGATTTCTTGCAATCTGCACAAATACCTGTCGTAGACGTCACCGTTTTTTCCAATTGGGACGTCGAAATCTAAGTATTCATAGGCGTCGTACGGCTGCTGCTTCCTGAGATCATACTTGACTCCAGCGGCCCTCAGGAAGATCCCTGTCCCGGCCCTGTTTAAAATTTCTTCCGCGGTCATTGGTCCGATCCCGACTGTTCGGGCCAGAAAAATCCTGTTGGTGGTGCAGACATCTTCAACTTCGTCCATTCGTTCGCCGAGTTTCGAGACAAAATCATAGATGTCCTCCATGAGTCCCATGGGAATGTCCTGGGCGACGCCACCCACGCGAAAGTAGTTCGAATGCATTCGGGATCCGCTCGCCCGTTCGCAGAACTCGTAGACCTTCTCGCGTTCCTCGCACATCCAGAAAAAGGGAGTTATGGCGCCAAAATCGAGGATATTCGATGCCATTGCTATGAAGTGATTGGTCAGGCGGCTCAATTCTGCGAACATGGACCGGATGAATTTGGCCCTCAGGGGTACCTCGATGTTGAGGAGCTTCTCAATCACCAGGCAGTAGACCTGTTCGCAGGACATCACCGAAACGTAGTCCAGGCGGTCCATGTAGGGGAGGTTCTGCATGTATGTGTGGTACTCCATTAGCTTTTCGGTGCCCCTGTGGAGAAGTCCGATGTGGGGTTTTGCAGATTTTATGACCTCCCCGTCCAATTGAATGAGGAGCCTTAGGGCGCCGTGGGCTGCGGGGTGCTGGGGACCCCAATTCACCTGTCTTAGAGTGAAAGGTTTCTCCAGAGGCCGAATAATTCTGTTGTAGATGGGCACCTTCCACTTGCTTGTCGTTGCGTCTGGGTACATAACAGGGCCCTTAAACTGGTCCATGAATTCAGGATCAGGACTCCACTTTTTTACGCGTTTCATCTCCTGCGGGGGCACCTCAAATTCGCTTTCGATATCTTCTCCACATGGCTTTTTGGGGGGTGCTGAACAACCTGCCGGAGCTCCAAAGTACCTTTTAAAAAGACCACAGGATCTTTTGCAGAAAAATTGTTTTATAGAATAACTCATTTTTGAGTTTTTTGACTTGATTTTTTTGAAATTACTCTGACATCTGATTAAATATTTTTTCACAAGGTAAATTGATGCTCTACTTTACGGTAGCTATGACTACTATGGTATAAAGTTATTTTTCTATTTATGTTTCCACCCATATGACGTAGTTTAAAAGATAAACGTAATAATTTAAAGTAGTATTAGTACAGATATTTACATTCAATTTCAATTTACTGCTTTTCTTCTTAACGAACATTGTTAAAATAAAATGCCAAGTTTTAAGTTCCAGCTTGGTCAAGTTTCAACTTAAGCTAAAAATAGATTTAAAATCTGCTCTTTCTTAACAACTAGTAAACCTTATATGTACATATTATCCACACAATTTCCAAATCGCAGTAGGTTTTAATTTGCAATGCAAATTTTACATCTTCATAAAATTGAATAAACTATTAAAATCTTGCGTGTGTGTGTAAATTTTCAGTATATCAATGATTTTACCCAAATTTACTCGTGGTCAGAGTGAAATTGGGTAAAACGAGAAGTGAAAATATGTATATATGTATGTACGTATTTCCTACGTTGTCCTTTTTATTTTTATTAAATTGCATTTTAAAATATAACAATAGATATTTTAAAACGAGATTAATTTTTTAAATATTGTTATTTCAATACATGTTTTCCTTTGTGATATTCACCCAACTTTGAACATCAAAATATTACTTTTCATTCCACATTTCTTTTTATAAATATCTGTAAGCCTCGCAAAGCCTTTCAAAATGAATTAAAAGTATTTAAACAATCATACCACAAAAATATTGAATCTGTATCGGAATAAAAACATGAGTATTTTAAAATTGAAGTGATTATGCTACTGCAGCATAAAAATTCTATAACAAAGCTAAATCCAGTCAATTTTGCATGTTTTCACTGGACAAGAAAATCCAACACATGTTGTATATCATATTACTCTCATCGACAGGTCTCCTGCGTATCATAAATGCCAGTAAAAGGGATTTAACAACAATGCTTAATCCTCAAAACTTTAGCAAAAAAGTTTAAAACAAAAAGCGAAAAATTTGAATATGTCCATGTCATCCGTACGTGTGCCGGGCATGTCAAACAATAAAATTTCGTTTCTTTTTTATATATGAAATAAAGGCTAAAAACTAAAAATCACACAAAAACTGCTGAGCATATCTGTGGAGAGGGTAAAAAATTACACAGAAAATCGTGTAAAATCACCTATGCGCTCCCTCCGCGGATTTGCATATTCATTCGGCATGGGCGCGGCAATTTGCATTACATGTCCAGGTACATTCAGATTTTTAACTATGCTTCACCGACACTATTTTGGCTGTCAGTGTTTTTTGTGTTTTATTTCCGCGATGCCACCGTTATGTTTTCTCTGCGAGACGTTAAAGAGGTGTGTTTATAAAAAATTGAGATGAAATTAAAAGGTGAACTCTTTGGGCAGAGGCTTAAATTTGATCAGATTTATTCGGTTTAATTGAGCCTGCAAATTTAAATTTGGGCTCATGCCTTTTTAATTCACTTTGCTCGGTTTGCCCAAGGACATTATAATTATGGGGAAGTGTTTGATATGACTTAAATATTTTTAACTTAATTTTCAAGACAAGTATATACATACATACATATATTATCACTATTAAAAACTTTCTTATAGCCTTTTACAATATCGTAGTATAATATTATAATAAAAATAATAATAAATTAAATGTGCTAACAATCAGTCGATTTGCGTGATACTTAATTTACACATTTTTAAATTAAAATAAATTTTTGTTCGGGTTTTATTTTGATTGTTTAAAATTATAACATTTAAATAAAAAAATAAAAAAACTAGATTCTCTTTAATAAACATTTTTTGTTTTCAAATAAATTTTGTGAGTCATACCATACAAATCTACAAAAAGTCTACACGCTTTTTTAAATTTCTTTTTTTGTTGGATCGATTTTTAATATGTTAAATTAGAAAAGTACAATATTTTCAATCATAACCATTATTGGGCCGATTTGATTTGGCGAATACAATCTTACAATTGACAAATTGGCGCTTAAATAAATATGTTACTTATAAATGCTCTGAACCGAACGAGTCGATTATTTTAAATTAATGACTATGTTTCCATTTTTTAACATAAATTTAAAATGTATAAATTGGTCGCTTCTAAAAATTAATGAAGTAATAATCTTTCTCATCATTTAATCCTAATAACATTTTATAATGAACCTTCGTTTTTTTTTGGGTGAAGGTTCTGCATATTCTGGCCCAACAAATAGACTACTTTTTATTTCCCAATTAAAAAATGGTGGACCCAAGCGAAATATTGAATATATCAAGGGATTGTCATGGAAATTGGTGTTTGGCTCTTTTTGGATTTTCTTATTACGAATCCATATTCGAAATTTACCGTTTAAGATGGCGGATTCAATATGTCGTAAGATGATTTTCGAAATTCAACGAATTTAAATGAAAATTAGTACTATGGATATTTTGAGGTAGTTTCGAATTTACTATAAAATGTTGGACCTTCATAATGACGGATCCAATATGGCGGCCAAAATACTTGTTCTCGGGGTGAAACCGGGAAACTCCGCTTGTTGTAATATAAAGCAACACATGATCTTCCTTTTTACATATTTATCGTTTATTTCAAACTCTTTATTCCTTAATATCAAAGAGAAGAATCGAATAGTTGAAAATGTAGGAAAGTTTTATTATCAATGAAGTAGTATATGATATTTAAATACAATAACATTAACGATAATATTTTAGAATTATTGCCTACGACGTGGTGAACCACTTTTTATTTATTCTCTAGGGGTTATTTAAAGAGTTTTACTTTTCTCCAAAAATAAAGTGCGCAGAAATGAACATGCGGTTGGAGGCCCATCAACGAAATCAATTTTTTATAATGAACACACATTTTCCCCCGCTTTTGTCAGCGTTGAAAAAACATTTTAATATAACACCTGTGTGAAGAACACCTTCGCTCTATAGGAACCTACACCTGAAACAATTTGGCGGGAAAAATGCCTTATTTTAAAAAACAAAAAAGGGGGAATTTCAACGCGTTCAGAAGTGAAAGTCTGCAAAATTTCTCCCCTCGAGCGATGCAGAGGCTTCTGGTTACTTTTAATATTTCGAATTGCGCCCATTTAATCTTCATGAGACTAAAGTAATTCAAGCCGGGGATCCCCCGATTTCACGGGTGGCTCATCATTCGCTCGGATCTCAAAGATATTAAGAAAACATCATTCCCGAATGATGGAGTGGCAACAGGATAAGGAAGGTGGGGGACTTGAAGAAGACATTCCCTGATGCTACAATGGGGTTCACGTGACGCGTTGTCCCCGACACGAGCACCTCTGATTCAGCACTTTCTGAACTCGCCCCCGAACACACATAATTCGGCGGGAGGGGACAACGTTTGTTTCTCGAGCCCTTCTCGATAGCAACCCGGTTTTTATTTCCTTCGGGACCCTCCCCCCGCCGAAGCCATATTCATCCCGACAACGCACGTAGAAAGTGATGAGCATTCAGAGCACCCTTAGGGCGGTCTCCCCTTACAACGCGACCCTTCTTCTTCCAGGCGCCGCATGCGACTGTCGGGACCGGTGTGGCGGTTTGGGGACTTCTTCCCGTTTCCTGGATGAAAGTGAAAACGGGAAAATTACTAGTTACGGTGAGCAACAGTTGAATTCCTTTCCTCTCCCCGCTGAGTTACCTTGGTGCTCGTCCGATTTATTCCCGACATTCGGGAAAACAGGGAACTTTTCGTCTCCCTGGGGGTCGCTAGCTTGCAACGTGCGAACGGGAGTTTTCGTGCGCGTAAATGCACACCGTCAATTTTCTAAGGGATCGAATTGTCGGGCCGGGACCGGGATAACTCCGGCATTTAATGCACTCCCAGGGGAGGAGGTGGGCTAAAATAATTGCTCCTGCCACTCGGTCGCAGGTGGGATTTATGGCCGAGGACCGCTGCTCTTATTCCTGTAATTGGAATGTTCTAGGTCGATAAGGATCCAATGAAGGGAGCGGCGCCCTTGGACAAGTAATTTTGGTTTTTCGGGGCATTTTTTCTTAGATGAGGAAGTCAAACGCAGCACGTGCTAGAATTAAGCAATTAAAAGGGACTGCCACCAGGGACATTTGGCGATGAAAGACGTTAGGTGGAACGGTCGTATAAAGCTCATTTTACGTTATATTGACTCTGTCGGGAGTAATTAAATGGTGGTCAGTGGTCCTTTTCCCCTAATTCTTAAGAAACCTTTAGGCAATATCCTTATGTACAGTAAAACCAGGCATGGGTAATTGGATCTAACCTATATTACAAAACCAATATCAATTTTCAGGCAATTTTCTTTCATCCAAAATTTCTTTGGTTGAACGTGATCCAAAAATACGTATTCCAATATACAATCGTTGCAAAAATTGAGTTCTTCGGCTTATTATTTTATGACAATGGGTATAAAAGACACAATTTGTAAGAAAAAGGATGATACACCAATTGGTTCACTATAAATTTCTGCATCAATGCCCTTTATGTTCTCGGGGACCTTTTCACACTGAGTTTTGGACTGGTTAAATTGATACAGAAGGCTTCACCCAATTTAATATACATAATTGGTAAAATTTTTATTCAGGATATTTTTCATGTCATGAGGTAAAAGCAAATTTAGGTACTTTAATTTTTACTTCAGTAGAGTTGGAGATTAATATTTTAAATTTTAGTTAAGTGGTGTTTCCTCACAAGAAGTTGTTTCCATACTAACCAAAGTTTGGAAAAGTTAAAAAGAAGCTTTACTCTTACTCTCAATAAGATTGCTTATGAAGAGGATACTTTGTTCTATATAAGAAAATAGCACATCTCATATCAATATTTACACCAATTCCTTTTAATATATGTAAGTATAACAGATAAGTTGTAAGAACAAGGCTAATATTTATTTATAAAAAACTCGGCATTTTTTATAAAAAGCAAAAACAGTTTTACGAAGAGTTTTACATTCCTAATGGAATTAGTAAAAACAACTTCTTTTAAATTATATAATTAAAATTTAATCTCGTATGCTAACTTTTTAGACAATCTTGTTTTCCACAAATTATTAGATATAAACAGTTTAATGCGATTTTGGATTTATTATTGGATGTTCATTTTAGAGATATTAAAAAACATCTATTAAAAAATAACCTAACTAAAATTTATATAAAAAAGGAAAACTTTCTGGACAAAGTTAGATCAAAATTTATTAAGAAATATGCACGTATACTCATAGTGTTTTCAAGATCTGTTATGTACTCTATTAAAAGTTAAATTTTGTAAACTGTTTTGTGGTGCAACCTAGATAATCAACCCATAAATACGTCCCTGAATCGGCAATATTCGTAGAGGTTAGGTTGATTTTCATATTCAATTACATACATATAGTGAATTCTAATTTCTTATTCTGGGAAAACTCTGAAAATTTGATTCAACCTAATAAAATTACTTAGTTATCTGTCTCGTCCCTTAGTTTGAAAACAAACCTATATTAGAGTGTGTAATATACGCTTCCCAATTAGACTCGGGACGTCCGTTTCAGGACGTAAAATTCTTTCATAAAGATCCTAATTACCTTCGTGTTCATCTCATGCTCCCTTAAGCACCACGTAGGGCTTACGTGCTTCGTGTGAATAAAAGATTATCACCAAAAACGCATCTACCATTTTGAGAACAAAAGAGCTCTGTATATGTATATGTACCATATATATCCTTTTTTTTTTTGCACGTGCATGCACGCATCTTAGAGGTGCATTCAGCACGCGAATCGGATGCAGCGCACGGCCTATTAGCAGGATGTAGGTGCAGCGCACCCGGGAGCCTTGTGCACCTGTGCACCTTTTGTAATTAACTTTTGAATGCAATTAGTGTGAGCAAATTGGCAAACAAACTTTCGAGCAGGAACACCACCACCCGGCAGCAGTGCGGCGAAAAATCCTTTATACCATTTACCCTTTTCCCGCGGAGATCGTTACATCGCACAATGTTTGCAGCTCATAAAATTGGAATTTATCCTGTTTCATGCGCGCACTCTAAAGTGCGGCACGGAGCATTTGTAAGGTTCCACCATCCCCCTGAACAGTCCTCCCGTCACGCAGATGAGGGATAAGGGGATTCCCCTTTGTGGTATTAACTACCTATTGAGGCCGCTGCGTTGCGGAAGATGAATTTTTTAACAGTGAAAAATGTTTTGGAATGTTTCTGAGTGTTCCCGACGATTATCCTTCGTATTAAATTCAATTTAATATACCTATGCCACCCCGTCAATGGAGGAGCGACGAGGTTTGGGGCTTAAAGTGGATTGCCTGTTCGGGAGTACTTTCACGAAAAAATATTCTATCTTCTGGAAATTGGAGGTACCTACAGGGAATTGGGGTCCAATCACGCGAATTGCTGCTACGATCCTGAAGAGGGTTGAGAAACCCCAGGTTTGGGGGCTGCTCCGTATGGTTAGTACCCTCGAAAGTGAGTTGAGATAGTGTCACCGGCAATTGAGGCCACTAAAGTGATCTATAGTCGTGGCCAGTCAACTTCTGTGCGCCCCATTTACCCGCGGGGCGGAGCACTTCATTAGAGGGCATCCACTATTCGCGCGCACGTTCTCCCGGGGATGTTGAATGCACGCAAACCGAAAGACCCTCGAGAATTGTTCGAGAGATGCGAGCCCAGTTATGCATTTTCACGTTTTTCGTGTCTTATCTTGGAGAAAACTCATCAAATGCAGACTGCACCTTTTCCGATGCATTCATCTGCGGAGCATCGGCCCCATTGCATTTTGCTTGACTTCTCAAGTTATCCCGGTTTTCCCCTCCCGGCGTCGTCACACCTTGGGCTTCCAATGTTTTGAGGAGCTCCTCAGCGACGGGAGCCCCCTTCGCATAAATTACTTTCGTACAGCGGCGGTGAGTGGCAGAATTATTTGGCACGAGAAATAGCGAAATTCTTTAAATGGAAGACAGTGCCGTAAATTCTCAATTTTCATTACATTTTCCTGCGGGATTTTGGCGGGAGGCAAAGAGGGGTCATTCTATCCCACCAGAGCCCCATGGTGTCCCCCCTCCTCCCCTTCCCCATTGAGCCACTGCACTTTGCGTTGCAGGAATGTTTCGGCGATTACACGCGATATTTTGCGCTCGCACCGGGCGCGGCTCTGGGAAAAAAGAGGCCCCATAGTTCGTGCGGAGCGTGCTGTGATGAATGGGGCCCCCGAACGGGGATTGCATTCCCAGTTTTTGTTAGTATGCACCGGGAGTGGCCTCCAGCGCAAATGTCATTCCGCCATCCGCACGTCTGCACCCAGACAAGGTGGCTCGGGCGAATTTTGCATTCAGTCACGGGAGCCCGAGCCCCACAATCTCCCCGGAACCACCGGCAGGGAATGATTGCTTGGGGCTGCAGTGGGGCTCCTGTGGGCGAAGGTCTTTTGTTTTGTCCCTCGCCCAATTTCCAGAGGTGCTCGCAAAGTGCTCAAAGTGGGAAATTTCCACCTTTGCTAGCCTTTGTGTCTTTTATTTAGTTTTTTTTTGTTTTTTTTTTGTTTTTACGTGGCTCTGCCCGCTCGCGATTTCCTTTCTCAGGTGCGAACTGTTTGTGCTTCTTGTTCACACCTCGCCACTGGACAGTGACTGATTGCGTCTGTTGTTCGAGTGGACAATGGCTTTGGGGACGGCTCAACATCGCAACCTTTTAGGAGCAAAATCCACAAAAAAACAAGTTACAAAGGTCGTTCGTCAAAGCAAAGTTAAATCGCAAAATTCGCTCAGCGTACAGGAGCTAACACCACAAAAAATACTTTTTTCGTTTGAGTGCCATTTCATTCTACATGGTGCTTTTAAACACTTTTGAATATCCCACACCTGGCACCAAATTTTACTCCCATTTATTTCTCTTGGCTTTGGTGCTCTCACAAAAACTGGGGAAAATCCTTTAACTAAAGATGTTTCGTTTTGCTGTAAGTAATTATGAAAACATATTAAAATAAAAGTTTACACTACAAACGTGAGCTTGTAACCATCAGGAGTCGGAATATACATATATATTTTTAAAAGAGCATTGTATTGTAATTAAAGAGTTATCACTAACACTGCCAAAAAGTGCAAACAGTAACAACATAATTTGATTATCGTGTTTTTCCACTGCAATTCTAATCAAATTCACTACAAACGTTCTCGACTACCTAAATGAGGAATAAATTTAATAGCATTACCAATTGCTTATATTACATTTTAATTTTTAATTGTAATTTTGGTTATTAAATATAAACTAATTTCCCACAACGTGATATTCTCAAGAAACATTTTTATCACGTTGCTGGTGGTTTATTTTTGAAGTAAATCGACGTTTACATGGTGCAAATGTTTGCCAAGTTAAACAATTGAGTCCGATGGAAATGCTCCATCATATTTACTTCACCACTTAATGTTATTGAATTCTCAGCATCGCACTTACAAATTACTGCAATATCAGCTGTATTTACATATTTCTGGTGTAATTTACTGGAGTTGTAGAAAAACCAGCTAAATTTTTCTTGTTTACGAATAAACTTTATTGGAAAAGCAGGAAAACCTTCCTGCCTCTCTATTTATATTTCGTAGAAAACCTGTGAACTAAGCTAGGAATACAATATTATTACGATAAAATTCCAGTAATTCGTTATCCACTAGATTTGAAATTACATCTCTAGGAAACCAAAGATGCACTTTAATTTAGTGAGAAAAAATTTAAAGAATAACTTAACCTTAAAAACGATAGGATTATTTAAAAACCCCTGGTTTTAATGTATAAAACTAGATACATGTAGTTCGGGCTTTTACATGACTGAATTGATATTTACTCTATTTTTGTGTAATCATATTAAGTTTATCTAAAACATATTCGTAATACTTCCTTAATCCTGCTGCAGAAAGCAATTTTCTCAATATTTTTTTCCGTAATTTCCAATCATTCAATATAGGTTCAATATCGCGCCCATTAATTCCACACTCATTTCACAAATTGCCGAAATAAAGATGCTAAGTGCTTCCCAGTAGAAAAACAAAAAAAAACAAAAACAGGAAAACAAAAAGAGATTTCGCCTGATTCCGCCCTGTGTGTATGTGTGGTCGGGAACGTTAACCACCTGAAAAACTTCCGTTGCCAGAATCAATTTCACCGGGCCCAGCCCGTCAGCAGCCACACTATCGTTATCCGGGAAGAAGAAGAGAAAAAAAACACCCCTAAATCCCTCATTGCTCCGAAATTGAGCGAAATCGAATCCCATCGTGGTCCATTTACAAGCTCCACACATTCCCCAATCGAACGAGTAGTGGGTGGTGGGAGGACAAAAACAAACCGGAGAAGATTGCTTTTCTCAATCGCAAATTACTCGCAAAACTTCGGCCATATAAGTAACTCGGAAAAATTCAGTTGCCGTGGTCCTGGATATGGACCCGGAACTGGCTCCTCTGTACACAAAATCCCCCCTAAATGGTGAGGATCCAGGGAGCGGATATCCTTCGGATGTCGCACTGTGCATCCACCCCCGCGTCCGCCCAAAGCCTTTCCGAGATCAATGAAATTTTCATTATTTGATTGCACCGCCGCTGCTCCGTTGGGCACTTGGCCCAGTTGGGTGCCAGCGATCTCCTCCGTGGCTGGCTCCCGGAGGAGTCCAGGTACGAGAATTTCCTGGATCATCGGGGGCAGGAAAATGGTAATCGGGATTAACAAAAACCTGGAAATTGTCAGAAAACGGTCCGTCTGGAGATGAAAATCTCAGAAGGGAACACATTCTGCATGCCAATCGGGGGTGGTCCATTTATTCAGGAGCAGCCCACGCCCTTCCACCCAAAGGTAAAGGTGCACCACGAATTGCAATCCTGGAAACAGGTTGACGGCCAATGCGGCAGGATACTGAGAAGTGGTGCTTACGTTCGTAATCCTGGCAGGGCTGTTGTGGTCTGATTGGCCCACAAAGGTTTTAATTAACTCTTCTGAACCACCCACAGTTTGTAATAGTAAGCTAAACTATGGTGAAAATGTCAGAGCTGTTTGACTGCCAAACGATTGATTTTATCATAACCCATTGCATTCATTCTAAAGATATCGCTAAACCATAGATTTATTATTAAGATAGTAGACACCTTCATTTCCTATTTTCATATGTGTTATGTTACACAAAAGGAAGGAGAAACAAGGAGAGTGTTAACACTTTATTGTGTAAATTTATTTTAGATATTTCAATGAAATTAAAGTGAACAGTTGTAATTTTTCAATACATATACAAATGAAAATTAAACTAACAAATTTATAAGTTCATAGTAAAATATATGCAAAAAAACAATATATTTTAATTCTTGTTAATATATTACACTAAAAATATAAAGATTTATTAATTTTTTCATTTTAAATTTTGATTTCTTAACTTATTTACCGTATTGTGCATTTTTACACTAATCGGATTAAAAATACACGAAAAACGTTTCATTATCCCTCCTTGGTCTATAATATTTTAATTTTCCTTCGTCCTTCAAAACAATCTACTGAAACTAGTTGCGATGTCATTTCGGAATATTGAAATCCTAATATTTTTGAGATAATAATTAATTATTAATAATGCGTGTACCTTTTACAGTACTGTGAAAATGTTGAATACCATTTTAATATATGTATATATCTGAAACTTTCAATTTTTAGAAGCAATTTTCAAGGTTCGACAGAAGAGTCTAAATTTAAATGCCAAAGTATCCGTTTTCATTAATTTTCCCTCCTTCTGTTAAACTTAAAAAGCCATGATTGGAAAAAATAGAGATTAATGAAGAATTTGAGTGGTCCTAAAAATGTTAACAGTATACTATATTTCGTCGCTACTGTATCTATATCGGATTTTCACTTTTATCCAATAAATGCTTCTATGACCTGAAGTAGCCTCCCAAAATTAGTTAGGATACTAAAATAATGTTAGTGCAATTAAGATATTTAACGAACAACCAGAATTACAATACATGAAATAAAAGAACAAAACTTAGATGAGTGCATCTTGTTAAACAAATTTTATAATTTTTTTTTATAATATAATTTGAAGCCTCTGCAACTTTTGTTCAGCAAGTCACAACCTAAATGATAGAGCACGCATTTGTATTTTACGTTAGGAGTATTTCCAAATAAATTATAAAAATCCTCCAATTTCTATCACTTGTTTAAGGCAAGTAAACTTGAATTTTATACTCTTATCGTAAAAATTGTGTTTAGACTATTTATATACATATATTTATATATGTTTCGTAACTTAATATCTACCCTATTCGGTCTTTATAGCCTCCAATATATCGCTTAAGGGGGTTTCTTGTCTAGAAATTTTAAGGAATCGACTTTTTTTAGTTTCTTATAGAGTATACTGTTAAGAATATGGTGTCCAAAGGACATTCTAAAATTCCAATAATTGACGAAGTTACAGCTACTTTAGGGACGCGGCAACTAGACGGGTCCTACAAGAACTACTATACCCTGAAATGTTTAAACGCGTTTATCTCGAAACCACTTTTTTCAAGCCTATTGACACGATATCTCAAGTTCTAATGAACCGATTGACTTGAAAATCGGTACACACCTTCTTGATATAACTCGTTATGATCGGTACCACGATCGTTAACATTTTTACTATTTTTAAAAAATTAATAACTGGAAAATAATAATGAATAAACATAAAAATTCCTCACTTCACCACCCTGTAATTTCCAAAATTGACGACATTTTTGTTTAAATTTTTTCTTATTTTCATTCGCTGTCTTATAAATAAATATTGGCCAAAACTCCGATGCTAAAAATATGTTTCATTTTTTTTTTTTGAAACTCAATTCCAAAAAACTTCAAATTTGAATAAGTCGTTCGTTTTCTATATACATAGATCAAAGTTAAATAAAGTACAACTAAAACTATCGAATTAAAATTAATATTAAATGTAATACATACATACATACGTTTACGGTCTCATACTGCGCTCAAAAAAATAGGTTTCTGACTTAAGGCAAAGAAAAGAATATATCAACGCGAAGCCGTCAAGATGCAAGTTCTATTTGCACCTGTTCATCCTTGTTTTAAAGTTTTTAATCCGCACCTGCTAAGAAAGCGAAGTTCAAAAATAATATTTACGGACGACGAGACATAATACGATAATTTCCAGTGAAGGCGTTTTGAACCGGCCGCGGAAATCCGAGAAGAAATCGCTGATCGAACTTGATATCAAAATAAACGTTCTCATAATTGGAGCTGTTGCTCGCGAATTCGATCTCGCGGCCCCATATTTATTTATTTATTTATTTATTAATGACCAATTGTGCATTTCACGAATGATTAATTAATTTAATTTATCGGAATCACAATAACATCAATGTTTGTGCTTGGTTCGGCAAAAGAGCTTGAGTTTGTTTTGATTCAACTTTAATATTGATTTCTTCGAAGCGCGCACCTGGTCTGGTCGATGATTGAAATTGTGATTGATTGCCGTGTCTCTTCAGGAAGTGAAAGAAATCAAAATCTTGACTGAAAGGGTGGAAAATTTCCCCTTTTAGTATACGAGAGGAGGGTACATTCTCCCTCTGTGCCATCGTCGTTTCTGGCGTGACCATTTTTACCGAAGAGATTGATTTTCCCATAAAACCCATCAAAGTGGTTCCATAACTAGGAAATTGATGCATTTGATGGCCATCAACTGTCGGTCCCCTGGAACGTCTTCGGGGAGGGAATTCATTAAGAGCGTTATAGATGACAAATTGCTGATACCGAACAGAAGAAAAATACCAAGCAAAAATACTAAAATCAATTTTTCTTCGTTTTTATTTCCAGATCTTTGACGATCACTATCATTTTCATCACAGGACGATAAGGAAGCGATCCGTCAGTCCGTCGCATCACCACCAGACGCGTCTGGATGAAGATGATCGGGTCCACTGGGCGAAGCAGCAGCGCGTCAAATCCCGTCAGAAGCGGGATTTCATTCGGATGCGGCCCTCCAGGACGTCGCACTCGATGTCTTTGATGAACAGCGTCCAGCTGAGTGACCCCAAATGGCCGGAGATGTGGTACCTCGTAAGTTGAAAGATTTTTACAGACTCTTGGAAACGTAAAAAGCGAAGAAATCGTTTTTCCTTTTCATCGTTTTGAGATGAATTGTGGTGTACATGATTCCTTCGATTTCCGGGAAGCGGGACGGCTGCCCTCATCGAAGTCAATCTAAAGCAGGGAATGGACGGGATAATTTAGTGGAAAGTTTGTGGTAACTTCATTAAGGCGATAGCATTCGTCCTTCAGGTTGCTTATCTGGCTCGTCCCCAAAATTGAGTTTCGTGACATGAATCCAAGTGTCTGGACGCGACCCCCACCGAACGTGGAGCCACTAGCCAGCCCCAAGCTCTGTGTCATATGAGACGAATAATTTATTCGATCTGGACCGAGGATGCTGGGCCGTGTTATTGTAATTTCGCTTTCGGATGATCCTGCAAATTGCTCCTCGACAACATCAATAAACAGGTCGCTGCCTGGGACAGATTGGCTGTCGATTGCCGTTTCGCCCGGTGATTATGTATTGGACGGGAATTCGCAATTTATTCCCGCAATTTTTTCGTCTGGGACAAATTGGGGAGGGGGGGAGGTAGTCGGTTTTATTTATTGACTGAAACAAAAAGGAAATTTCCATTTTTTTTTTTTTTTTTGAGCAATTTATTGCTCCAGAGATAATTGCCAGCTGGTGCTTGGAGTCTTGGTGGACCAGAGCAGAAAAGACGCACGAAATTAATACAAACACTTCACAGACATTATCAGCCAATATTTATTGAGAAATTTATTGCGGATCCTTCTAAACTAAATACAATAAAGCACAACAACATATAATATAATTCTCCTTGTTACACTAAGAAGTTACGACTTCGAAACGACTATCGAGGTCGTTCAAGGTCATCCGCCCTCTACAATTTTCAAAATGATTTCGAAAAAAATGCGTCGATTTTTGGAACAAATTAAGTTGGAAGCCTCCTCATTGATCTTAATAAAACTTTGTATACCAGGGTTCATTTGGAGTTAAAAGTGGTAAACATGCAAATAAAACTTTTCGATCACTTGAACTTCTCGAAATATTTAACTTCAAAATGTCACAAATGGGCATTTTTCTGTAACTACATATAATATTTTTTGCATATTTTCAAAAAGATTCGCGCCTTTTATAAATAATAGAACTTAGGGACAGCTACACATTTTTATTGTAAAAGAATTAAGAATCTTCAAAAATTAACGAATTCTAAATAAATTTCTTTTTCGACTTATCGACGGTGACGAGCACACGTTTGCCTTATCTAATTACAAACCGAAGTAAAGTTAAATTTGACTGTGATTTTCTGTACTCGTATGGAATTTTTTATAGGAGTCCGGTAAAACACTTTGTAATTTAATATTTTTCCATATTGGAGAAATTGTGTTGGAAAACTATTTTCAGAGCTTTATATTTAAATATCTCAGGAACAAAAAGCGACTAGCAAATTTATTTTTACATATCCTTCACCCTAAATGAACATTCCTCGAAAATTTAATCAAAATCCATCCTCAAACTCAGTTTATGCCGTGGCTTAATTTAAAAGCGATCATCCATTTTAGTTTTTGGTACCATAAGTTTGAAAGAACAAAGCACTTCAAATTGAATTTGAAATGTTTCTATCAAATTCAATTTTTTTTAATAGGGAAACCAAATCCGAATCGTAGAAAGGATTTTAACTGGTTTTCAGTATAAATTTTACATCTCTCGTCAGTACAAACAAATGTTAATCTTCTTAAAATCTGCGTTTTACCACTCTAAGCTAAAAGAAAATAGTTTCGGCCACTTCCACTTTGGATTTTTGTAAACAAAAGTTGAAAGCACATCTGCTCTACAATAAATCGGAAGAAATCCGGGCTTAAGTGTATTAAAGCACTCTAAAAAAAACAAACTTCAAATCCAGCACGAATCGAATTCTCTTCACCACATAAGTTTTCATTTTTTCCTCCCCAACTGCAAGCCGTGCCAATTGCAAAATCAGGGATACCCTGAAAATCCCGAAAATTTCCCCGGGATCAGAGGACGGCTTTGAGTGGCAGTTCATCTTCAGCACTCGTGAAAAGCATCGCTGTGGAACCCTTTGAAGCCTCAATTTATCTCAGGGAAATCTCCTCCACCCGGTGGACCCACACGCCCGCACGTGATAAAAACTCGAAGGGGTTGCAAAAATTTCGATCCCTCTAGTCCCACCCTCTGTTCCTCGTCCTGCGGGAGAGGGGGTCATGGATCAGGGACTGGGACACGGGATTCAAAGTCATTTCGAAAGACTACAAAGCGGTGCGGGGCGGTGTTCTGTAATAGGCGGTTATTTTTTTTTTTTTTTCATTTTTTTTTTTTCGTTGCACCCAAGGTTAAAAATTATCGAGAGCACAAGAAGTAGGTCAAACGCCTGCTTCATATGCAATTTCTGGTGTAACGGGTGAGGAGCGGATGCGGGGGTGCTGTGCCCCGGAGGAACCAGGGCGACACTCCCTTATCATGAAAATGGGTAAAACTTCGGAGCAGGGCTGGCACTGGAACCGAGCCCGACAACAATTATCTCGCCAGCAGTCAAAGGGTGGCTCGGGGGCGGCTCCCAGGCAAAGATTTCTTCTGAGTCGACGGGATGCAGCGGGCGACACACGAGACGGCCCCCGTTCCATTATTCATCTTCCTGCAGGTGCGGGGGCCGCCGCCTCCTCGGGGCTTACCTCCAGAAAAAAAAAAAGGGTATCTGCAGTGTTTGCTCCCGGAGCAGTTCGACAGGAGCCCCACAGCCTCCACCCACTGCAGCGCCTGCAGAGCGGCCCTCTTGAGGAGGCTAAAAAGCTAAAAAGGGGCTCCTTGCCGCTGCAGCACGGATGCTGGATGGATCATGGATGTGGGCGAGTTCAAGGTTGAAATCTGCAAAATGGGGCCGGGTCAAGTGACAAACAATGGGAAATTCGAGCGAAGGAACGCTTTTGGCAAAGGATCCGCTCCTCTGTCTAGGGGTGGCTTGGGGCTCCATTCGAGCGGTCAACTCAAAGTCGCGGATGCAAATTGAATTTTTCAATAAACACTCACGAAACGAAAGTATTTATATTGGAAAATATTCGATAGACACTAAGGCGTTCTACGCCAACGATTTCTTAGTTGTACAACGCAATAAAGTTGACTTTTTTACTGATATTAAAAAGTTACATTTTGCTGGGTATTATTGATTTTTTAAGTTTTTCATGAATTCTTTGACCCAGTAACTTGTTTGTTGCTGATCCGATTAATTTAAATCCTAAATGAAAAGACTTCCCCCTAGTAACGTAACGCAGGCGACGACAGTGTTTGTAGAAATCATAAAATTAGGGGTGAGGGAATATTTCAAGCGTCAGGGTGTAGAAATTGAAAAATAAAGATGAAATTTAAAAAATAAATATGTACTCGTGATCCGAGTTAAGTATATTTCTGCTTATACCTAAAAACAAAATTTGCCAAAATCTTTGTCTCCTTATAAAAAATCATATTTATTGTAAGTACATGGACTGTGTATAAAAGCGGTCGACATTTCTTTCAATAGAAAATTTCCACTAAGTAGAATGTTTCCTAAATACAATTTTATTTTAAACTTTTAAGAAAAGCATCTCGTAGATAATAATTTTAATAATTTATTTATGAAATGGTTGATTTTCAATTTGGGAAGTATCACTTGCGAAAATTATATATCTGCAATATTGAAATATTAAATCTACATATACCATAGTATCTTCAAATTGAGAGATTTTTCTAGCATTTTACAATTTTTAAAAATTCAAAATTGTCTTAAATTCGTTAATGGTGAGCAATTTTTATCATCGCTTTCGAGCCTTAAAACTCATCTGAAAGATGCCTAGGCTATAGATAAAACCTAAAACTACTTCAATTGGTTTCTGCAAGAATATTCAAATAATTATGATTATGATAATATAATACTTTTTGCGTAAATTGCTAATTTGGAAAGGAAATTTTGAAACACGTACGATTTTCCAAAACAAATCTAGGATAAAAAAATTAAACAATTTGTTTTTGGTGCATTTTTTAAATTCAAAAAAGGCACCTCGTAATATTTTAAACAACTTTGTATGTCATTAAACAAATTTTCAAAATTGTATACAACGATCTTAAAATTCGTAAAACTAACTCATAAGTGGTCAAGAAACAATTTTTTTTTCCACAAAAACAGACAAAATTATATTGAAGTTATCCATTACGTGTTATATTACATAAACGGACAAAAAGAAATTTAATCAGTGTTATAGTAGAATCATATCCAATAAAAAATATTAGAGAGAACTCAAAGTTGCCATAAAACTTATCAAAAGCTCCGCTAAAGTAAAGTGGATATTGATGCAATCCTTGAGAAATATGCAAATTTCACTAAGAAAAGGGACAATTGCGAAGAGATTCTCTTTTGAATCAAGTCTACAAGATGTTCGTGTATTCATCAAAAACCCATCATCCGTAAGATAGAGGAAAACCAATTTTTATCTTGTCATCATCGCCGGCGGCACTTATTACCATTTCAGAGAAATTTCACGAAAAGTTTTTTAATTAAAAATTCATCTTCCGCCGGCTGGCTGTGAAGCATAATTTAACCTTGATAAGATCGGACGAATTTAACGATTCTAGGAGTTCGTCAGGAGCATTACAGGCCAAAAACAGTTTCACTCACTGTGTTCCAGCCGGTGTTTTTCCCCGAAATGAAAAGCTTATGTGCGAAAACGGCGCAGGTGAAAAGGGTCCGGGCCACACCTGGCCGCCTTCCTAATGAGCCCTTTCTCCAGGACCTCCGCCCTCAGGTCGGCCTCCGCCCCCTCCGGTCTTGGGGGGTTGTTTCTGTGTGCCAAGGGGAAGACAATTACTTGGCACATTTATGGCAGAGATAATGTGATTTGTTGTGATTTAATTGAGTGATGGGGCCGGATTAGGTCGTTTGTTTTATGCGGAGGGCTGCTTATTGATTGCTCCGGCTGCCAGGACATGTGGCGATCCGGTGACCGGGGGGCGACCCGGCATCTGCGGTTCACTGAGCTCGGGGTAATGAGCCCTAAGTGGCCTAATCAATTTCACAAACTTCTCAGGATGGGATTTGAAAGTTGTTGGACATTTTGGGGATTATATCAAAATTAACACGATTATAAGGCTCTTCGGATTTGGACGATGCTCTTAAACGTGGACGTCCTAAAGTGCTTGATGAAATTAAACTATTTACATACATTGACTCTAATTAGAGATAAAGTGCATTACGCTTGAGGGATATTAATATTTTGATACATAGATGTCTGAACTAAGATATTTCTAGGGTATCCCAACTACAAATTTACATCATGATGTTTGTGGATCGAAATCGAAAATTAGGATTCCATAATGTCTACACTATAGGCTCTATTCCGAAATTCAATTTTCAGTCCACTGGACTTCAAAGGCATCGAATCTCGTTACATTTTAACCTCCAAAATGTGTCCTGCCTGCTTAATCGACTACAATTTCGATTACAAATTTAGTAATTTGCTGACTTTGTTAATCGTCGTTATTAAATTGTGTATATCTGATACCAATATCAATAATTGATAAACGAATTTATACTATCAAGGATATGATATGTATGTTTTGTTGTCAATATTGTTGAATTTCAAATATTTATTTAATTTCAATTCATTTTTGGGATTTTTATTTGTTACTTAAACGCGCCTAAACATTGGATCCGATCATTTTCATTTTTTGGGTGAAAGTATAACATATTGTGGCTCTACTTTTATTTACGGGTTTCAAAATGGCGGACCCAATATGGAGAGCCAAAAAATGTCAATATCAAGGGATTGCTATGAAAATTGGTATTTGCGGGTTTTTGGATGGCTTCTTTTCGAATGTGTGTTCAAAATTTGGATTTTCAAGATAGCAACAATTTCGGAACTTTGACGAATTTAAGTAAAACTTTACACTATGGGTATTTTGAGGCCACTATTTTTGAGTCAACTATAAAAATTTGGAAATTCAAACCCAGCTAGTAATAAATAATATCTGTTTTTTTTTATCTTTACAGAATCGTGGAAATGGTTTAGACATGAATGTCGTACCTGCGTGGAAAGAAGGAATTACTGGGAAGGGAGTTGTTGTGACTATTCTAGACGATGGTCTAGAAACTGACCATCCAGACTTGGAACATAATTATGTAAGAAAATTCGATTGAAGTATAAAAATGAAATTAATTCTACGTATATTTTTGTAGGACCCGAAAGCATCTTATGACGTGAACAGTCATGACGACGATCCGATGCCACGATACGACATAACCGATTCAAATCGGCACGGCACGCGATGTGCGGGGGAGGTGGCCGCCACAGCGAACAATTCCCTATGCGCGGTGGGGATAGCCTACGGCGCAAAAGTGGGGGGCGTCCGGATGTTGGACGGCGATGTAACCGACGCCGTCGAGGCGCGATCGCTCAGCCTCAATCCCCAGCACATAGACATCTACAGCGCATCCTGGGGTCCAGACGATGACGGCAAAACGGTCGACGGTCCCGGGGAATTAGCCTCAAGGGCGTTCATCGAGGGCGTCACCAAGGGCCGGGGCGGGAAGGGGAGCATCTTCATTTGGGCCTCCGGGAATGGGGGCCGCGAGCAGGACAACTGCAACTGTGACGGTTACACAAACTCCATCTGGACACTCTCGATTTCGAGTGCAACGGAGGGAGGACACGTGCCTTGGTATTCCGAAAAATGTAGCTCAACACTAGCCACAACCTACAGTAGTGGTAGTCAAAATGAGACCCAGGTCGTCACGACGGACCTGCACCACTCGTGCACAAACTCGCACACGGGAACGTCCGCGTCCGCCCCCCTGGCAGCTGGGATCGTAGCTTTAGTCCTGGAGGCAAACAGGAACCTCACTTGGAGGGACCTCCAGCACATCGTGGTTAGAACGGCGAAACCCGGAAACCTGAAGGATCCTTCGTGGTCGAAGAACGGCGTCGGGAGGAGAGTCAGTCACTCCTTCGGCTATGGACTCATGAACGCGGCCGAAATGGTGAAAGTCGCTCGGACCTGGAAGACGGTTCCTGAACAGCAGCGGTGCGAGATCAATGCTCCTCATGTCGACCAGTAAGTTTCTCAAATCATCGTAAGCCACTCTAAACCTATGAATCATTTTACAACCCATTCAAACTTTATTTTTGTAATTATAAAAGAAAAAAAGATCGCTTTTCACACATTCTAAAATTATAATTTTTATAATTCGAAACCTATTAGGTATAGTATTTTATATAAATTTGTTTCGGTCAGGTAGCAAAAAAAAAAACATCTTGTCCAAATAAGGAATAAGATGGGCACCCTTCCTTATATATACAAACTGAGTTTTATTATAATTAAATTTTAAAGCATTCTAACAAATATTAAATCAAAACTGCGAAAAAAGGTTTTTTAAATTTTCATTAAAAACATGATCAACACGATCTCGTAAACCTTTTGGTTAAGGAAATCCCGTTTTTAACATGCTTTTATTAGCTTCACCTGTAACTATGTAAACAAATATTAAACGTTAAATTTGATCCGCTTCCCGGTTTCCAATTGAGCTGAAATTTTGCATACATGTTTAATTTGGACGATAATGCATGATTTGCTAAGTCACGTCATTCTAAATCCATTATGGCGGAGTCCGAAAGATGGCGGACTAGTTATTTTTTATGCATTCCCATGAAATAGGTATCAAATAAAAGCGTTTGCAGAAAATAATGGGAAACTTACGAAATCCCCAAACTCACAATCGCCAAATGAGAAAAAATCCCCAAATGTTTTTTTAATGTTAAGTACGTGTTAAAACCGTATTTTTTAGGTTTTTTAAACTATAATACTTTATATACCATTTTCTTCTACAAAAATTTTTTAAATTTGATATACATATAATAACTAAAAATTAATTGGCTCCATAAATTGACTATTATAAAATTTAATAGTGCTACATTGAGTGTTTTGAAATGTGCTATCTAACATTGAAATTTAGATTGCTTCCTATTGACGAGTCAATTGCATTCACTTGCTATTGACCACGGCCGTTCTAATCTGCAAATGCAAATCACCCGCCGTGAGAATACAAAAGGCTTACGACGCATATCTTAATTATTTGGGTCTGGTTAAGTGGAACATTAAAGCCTTCAAGCGATACAACATAATTGCTCTTAATATTTTGAGCGATGTTTTCATTATGAGTTAATTGGTTTTCTTAAAGTAATCAGGTGATTTTCGTTAATATTTATGTAACTTCAATGGTTTTGTTTAAATGAAACTTTAATTTTTAGATCTAGACTTTCATTTGCGATAATATGTTAGGAAATATTATTTTTACACAATTTTAACAAATTTCTAAAATAAGATTTTTTGTATTATTAAAATCGATTTCTATTTTACAAAGTATTATATTTATAATAAAATATATTAAAATTTCATAAATGAAAATTTTGAAATGATTCACTGCGCTGCAGATGGCGAAGAAAAAATATGATTTAACTCATTTTTGCATCTTACAGGACAATTTACCCGAAAAAATTCATCCAGCTCCAATTAGACGTGAAGCACTGTTTGGGTGTGAATTTCCTGGAACACGTCCAGGCGAAAATTACGCTTACATCGCAGCGGCGAGGAGACATCCAAATTTACCTGAAGTCGCCAGCCGGTACCAAAGTCACGCTTCTTACGTCCAGGTGAGTGAAATCTTTTTAATTACGCGAATCTCCGTCTGTTCGTCGAATGCCGTCCCTAAAGAAATTAATGCGAGCGGAATTCCCTCGGGCGAATGACCCGAATAAAATCGGGATGACAGCCTCCAGCTGGTCGCGGAAGAGCCTTCTGTGAGCGGCATAAATTGAAATTTTCCTTTCTCACAAGAAGTCTTTCATAAGTTAGCTCTCAGAAATGCTCCCGTCCGAACTTGCAGACGAGGAGTTTTTCTGTGAGTTCCTGGAGGACCAGGCAAAAATTTTCCCCGATTTCATTGAAGTTCACCCCCCGGAGGGCCTCCTCAAGACCTTCTTGGTTTCCCTTAAAGTTTCATTCTTTGACAGTCTCGGCCAAAGTTTGAAGTTACTTTAATTACTCGAAAGTCTCCCGGGGAGTGCTGCGGATTTCGGGGCAATACAGCAGCTTTTCGGTTGACTTAGCATCTGGAGCCTCGTCGCTCCCCTTATCCCGGTTTTGGGGCTGCAGCTAAAGTTTAATCGTTCGAACTAAATTTCTTTTTTTTTTTTTTCACTGCTTCGATTGGTTCGAATGCTCCATCAATTGACTTTTATGGGACTTGGCGGTGGGACGGGATGGGAAAAAAGTTCGCATCATCCAGAGCCTGCTTCCCGGGACTAGAATTTCAACCCCCTGAGACTTTCAGCGCGATGTAAACTTTCTTGAAGTTTGCTGCTGTTCAGTGATTAAAACTCCATCGAGTTGCTGCAGTTTGTTTCTTCCCGGACAGATTCTTCAGGACTCCGCCAGTATAAGGCAACTTGCTGCGAGGGGAAGGGGGATTTGATTAACTTCGCAAACTTCGAAGATGCCCCTGCGCCCCAAAGTGCAAGTCTCCACCTCTGTACGCAGCAAATCCAAACAAAGGGAGATTTCCGAATGGCATGTTTCCGGGATGGAGGCGATAAAGGCTTTTAGCTGTTGCTAATTGCACCCTGTGAAGTTGTTCCGGAACTGCTCCGATTTGGACAGCGCCTCCAGGCAATCCCACACCTTCCCAAGTAGTTAGTTAGTTGTTAGAGGATTTTCCTAAATCCAAACTTGTAACACTCAAAATGTTAGGGAATAAGAGGTGCAGTTTAATGTTGGATTTGCCTCACCTTCTCGTCCTCATTCTCTCCTTTACTTCTTATACAAACTAAATCGAGATAACTTGTTAAAACATCTACGTAATTAGTAAACGATTAAAGGATTTATAAAATATAAACTAACAAAATCCCCCTGAAAACTGTTGATGTTTTGCTGTATTCTATCCTACTCGTAACTTTATGCAACACTTTATTAAATTTTATAGTTAGAACTAATCCATTGAGTGGCGTCTTACTTAAACAAAGTTAGAAAACTAGTGACTTTCAGATTTTATAAAATGTAAACTGTTGTTAAGAGATTTTAATTAAAATCACTCATACAAGAATATTTCGTTCGAATAACGAATTTTTGAAAATAACACTTATAGACTGTATCGAAATTTGATTTTAATATAAAATTATCAAATACGCCAACCGTCGAAGACCCTCTAAAATTAAGTAGAACTTGAGATAAATGACTTTAAGGACGGGTATTGAAAAAAGCGAAATGGTTATTTCCGTCCAATGCAATCACATAATATAATTCAAGAATAATCGTAAGCATTTCAAAATCGTTTACATATCAGTTTTCCCAATTTACATCCTCTACAGTCCTATAATAAGTTAAACTTTTTCAATTTGAGATCAGGACTGAGATTAGCAGGGTAGGCGAGGAATTCAGCTAAAACAAATGTATTTTCCATTTGGGATAGAATTAATTCAATGAAACACAGGGACTCGATGTTATCGGGTCCAATATTAATGGACTCAACAACTTTCGACATTTTCCTTGTTTATCGCCGGGGATACGCTCTGGAAAACCATTTACAATAATTATGTTGAAATTTATTCGCAATGGGTAATTTATTTAAGAACAAATCTGTTACTGAGTTTTATCTTTTTTGGTTTTGTGATACCGAAAAAGTTTTATAAGTATCTCGAAAATAGAGCTTTGTTATTTTATGGCTTTTAAGGGATTCACAAGAACTAATATTAATTCATGGAATGACTTGCATACATATGGTAGGTAAAATTTGATTTAAAATATTGTAACTTTTGCTTAAAATTCTGAGCATTTTTTTTCAAAATATCGAAAATTTTAAGACTTACTATTGGTATTACACTATCATATAAGCATAATATTATATTTTACTACTTTATTTTTAAAAACTATGGAATTTTCGTTACAAAATATAATTATTATATAATATAATTATTTTTCTAGGACACACGACGTATCCCGGTCTGGGTTTAGCCAATGGCCTTTTATGTCTGTTCACACGTGGGGCGAAGCGCCCCATGGCTTCTGGCAATTGGAGATTTACAACGAGGGGCGCCACAACGGTATGTACATACCACGTACGAAAACCAATACCCAAAAACCATCAAAAATTACTAACATTCTTCCCCACATGCTATCTAATAAAACTTTTTGGCTCAATGGTAACTATTTGTTAACAAACTATTTCAAAATTAACTCTTCTCGCGGTTCTGATCGCCAAACAAATAGGACACGCCCTTCTGCGTGAGTGGTCACTAATTTTCTACGGGACAGCAACACCGATCGATCCAAATGATCCAATCTCAGTACCCTCAACGCCGACCCCGGGACTGTCTTCAACCCTTTCGGGGAGTCATCAGGTTTACTCGCCGCAGTACCCCAAATTGCCATCGTCTGGCTCCAAATCGTATTCAGTTGTGGTTCTGAACAAGCCGGGCGCGAAAATCGGGTCTGCTAGTAATAGCAGCAGAAAGCAGCAGTTCCACCAGATGTCCTCCTACGGGGTAATACTTTCCACGCCCAAGAAAAACGGGAAGAATTCAAAGAATAACTCGTCGAGCGGAAAGGGGGCCAGCAAGGGATCCGGAACTGGGAGCCAAAAATCTACAAATCGCCCTAACTCCCAGACGACTTCGAACCACTTTGGCAGGGGATCAAATGGTAAAAGCAATTTCTATCGAATATCGACGCCTTCGAGTAAATCACCCGCCGGCGGGAAGACAGTCACAACCCAGCGACCCAAGGTGCCCCAATCGATGAATTACAATTCGAATTTTGGCGGATCCTCAAGTAAATCAGATAAGCCTCTGCGGGCTTACGAGAAAATCCCCATCAAAGCACCCAAGCAAGTGAAGGAGAGTTCGGGGGGTCCAAGCGGGAGCAACACTGCCACAGCATCCACCCAAGCGCCGCGAGCCCCACCGGCACTGCCCTTTTCGCCCTCGAGCCAATTCTACGATAACAGCTACGAGAGGGTCTCCACCCACAATCAGCGGATCCCGAAACTCTTCCAGAAATATGATAAAATCCAGCAAATTTATCCCGTCTTTCATCCGTACGTCGCCCCAAAGGAGGCGCCTCCGTCGAGGGCCAGCACATCCCGAAAACAGTCACAAAACTACGAATCCTCCGAGAGCACCGGATCAAATCGGGGCGGAACCAGCGCCAGCAGCTCTGGACCACTTGGCGGCCGAACGGGGAGCACCAACTCGAACCAGAAACCATCCCGGGAGAACTCGAAGAAGAACTCCCAGGGGTACTTGACCGACCTGCGGGATAAATCCGCGGAGAAGCCCTACATCCCGAACCGAAAGAGCGCCAAGGGTACATGCAGTTCCTGAAAATGTTTGCCTTGTTTTCGTTGCAATTTTCAGTTTCTTTTTTTTTTTTTATTGTTACCTCTGTTCTCCCCCACAATTTTCATCTCATTATTCCCCTTAATTCCCATTAATACCACTTGTAAAATATTTACAAGTGTTTTGAATCACTCTCTTGTTTAAATCGCACTCAACAAGTTTTGCAGCTCAATTAAGGACGGTTGTATTAAGTTTATTTCATACTCTTCGTTTATTTTAGATGATTTGATTGTTTTAAGTTTATTAAATCCTTATTATTGTGATGATAACCATATTTTGTTGTGTTTTCTTTAAATATTTTAGCACAAATAACTCAATGGGACCTCATTTTCTATGGAACAGAGTCATCACCGCAGCCAGACGATCCAGTTCGAATAACTCCAAATCGTCTCGGGATGTTTGGGAGTGACCTTGAGCATAATTTCCTTGATACTGATCCGGTTAGCGGACACTGGAGAAACATGCAACAAGTTTGTATAATTTTATCATTAATCCTTTTTAATTAAGTACAGACACTTGATTTAGAGCACTTGGAACGGATAAGTTTATAATTACTTTTTAAGCTCACGCTGATTTAATAATTAAATGATAGTGAAACTACTGTCTTTGAAATAATACCATTGTCTTAACAGAATATAAAGTAGAGATCAATTTTAAGTGTTTTTGGGAATTCAGTTGAATGTTTTGAAACTTTAAGGATATTTTATTAGAGCTTTAATATATATATGTAGGATTGATTTCCTTTATTAAATAATTTTAGTCAAGCATTTCAGGATTATCCCCGCGACAGTTTTTAATAGTACATAGGTACTAAATCCAACAGCAGCTGAGAAATAAATTGAATTTAAAGTAGTTTTTAGATCATACAGAAAGTGTTGGTATTTACAATTGAAAATGTGAATTAAATTGCAATTACAGAATTCAAGTTTATTTTTCATTTTTAAAAATGTTCTAAACGACAGATACCTGAAATTTTGTGTTTCGAGCGAAAAGAAAACTATTCCGGAAAATAAATCGAATAGAAAGATTTTAAGTTTTAAGAAATAATTCAACTTGATTTTAACAAATATTATATTTTGTCTAATTACCCACTAATTTATTTTCCAGGTCGGTGACAGTCGCGTAGATGAGCGCACTGCATCCAACGATCAAACGAACTCAGCCTGCATTAGTTATACGCCAGACCAAAGATGTATAGGTTTGTGTTTAATAATTTTTATTTTCCTACAAATTCTACCACTTGCAATTGCAACAAATAACAATCGAATCCGGAGTTGTGCGTCATAATAGCAATGGATGACGTCAAGGTGTATAAAATTCCTTTCCCTTCGCTTTAGTTTTCCCCCATTTTATAGGATAGCAGCAATTTGTTTTTTACTTCTTACGGGGTATATCGGTGTAAATATTTTTTTAATAATTGTAAAGGGTTTCTGGGATTACCTATTTTTATTATTTATGTACTAAAAAATGCACTAAGAAAAGCATGCTAAACTCTGGTAGATGTACGATAATACTCGTAACTCGTAATAATTGTGAAAAATAAAATTACATAAATATAAAAAAGGTCTTAGGTAGTATTAAGCGAGGTAAAAAAAAAAGGAAGATCATGTGCCAAATATCAGGAAAACATACAATCCTTGGTTATTTTTTTTATTACTTTTATTGACACTAGGGATAACGAGAAATTTTATAAGAGATGAAGAATTTGTGAACAAAAATAAGAAATTAAACGGAACAAGTAAAATATCATTAAAATTCGAGACGAGAAGTAACCAAAAACTGAGAGTCATCCTCGGGGAAATTTCCCCGAATCCTTTTTTTTTTTGTAGCGAAACTAATAAAGTAACCGAGTAGTAAAACCAAAATAAAAGTAATTAGATGCAAACTGAAAATATGTTTGGGAAAATTTCTCCCCACTCTCGTTCAAGTGCAATTATTAATATCTAAATATTGCCAGGAGACAAATTAATTAAAAACAAGTAAAAATTTAAGCACACACAATCCTTAGATCTTGCCGAAAATTTAGGATTTTCTCGAAAGTTAGAAACACAGGAGCAGAAGATACTTCGCTCAACGGCGGCGTTAGAACTTCATTATTTCCACGAACTGTTTGCCTTCTAATCCCTTCTTAAGTAACATTTGTTTTTCTTGTTGTTATAAGCACCTTACTCCCTTATTCCCCCCTCTATTAAATATTCCCTTTCCTGCCTCCCCATGCCAAAAAACCGGGACGTGCAGGAACAGCTCGATTTTGTAATTTTTCACAAAATGTTTCTCTTGTACCTTCTAATGCCTATCACTCTGCCCTTCCGGATAACATTTACCCTACCGTCTTAAGATTCTGGCGTAACATCAAATTTCAGTTTAAGAGGTTTTGTCGTAAGTAAACAATCTCAGCGAAAATTTATTTTACTGATTTCGTTGTTTACGAACAAATGTAAATGAGCGGTGGAATTTTACGCGAGTGTAAACACGAAAATTTCCCATGTGATATACCAGACACGCTCATTTGATGCATCCTCAAATGGAAAGGGAAATGAGCATATAAATGTTAAGGACTTTTATGTAAATGTTAGTTGGTGGTTGGTAATGATCGCTTTCATACCAATTTAAATATTGTCTTCCTGTTTTGAGGCTTGAATAACGTTATAAGTGGCCACTAAATTGCATAGTGGGCAATATAATAATTCTATATACTCTAAAAACCATAGCTTTACAATCCTTTAGTAATTTGTGATACTATAACCCCTCTGTATTTAGTTCTAAGTAGCTCAAAGTATTTTATATTGCTTTTAAATTTCAATCGCTTGCCTTAAAGAACCTTTAAATAAATTAAGATATTTTCATTTATTATTTATTATTTCGAAAATAAGCATTTTTGAAGAGCACAATAAAGCTGTAGAGACCAATCAATAACAAATAGATTCTATTCTATCTAAATGAAAAATAACTTTTTTCTAAGAGTCACGTCTCTCGGCTAAAATTGGTACAAGCAACCTGAATTACCTACTAACTTTTTCATCCGTGCAATTGTAGAAAATACAGGATCGAATTCAGAAAGGTAGAAAGAATTCAAGCGAACACAACGTAATAATAGGCCTTTACGCAAACATGGGTTATTGAGACTTTAAGAATTCAAATTGGTCGATTTGCATAAACATTCACGTGTAAAGACAGATAAGGGGATTCACATCTTACGAACAGGAAACTCAAGCGAATCTTTCGAATATTGAGACATTTTGAGACTCAGATCACGCAGAAAATAATGCTATACATTTGTTAAAGATTGAAACCTCTTCTTTTCAGCATTGATCCAAAAGAATAATGAGCAGTTTTTTGATACTTAAATACAAATTATTAAAGCCTCGAAATTTAAATTTTTAATGCGTAATATTTTTATCATTTCTAAGAGAAAAAAATAATAATTTTTAATAATCTATGACACAGAGTAGTGAAACTTAACCCCTTCGGCTAACAATCATCGGAAATCATAAGAATCAACATTTATTTATCACTCAATTAACATAATTTATTAAATCACACAATAAAGTGCGTGTTGTGTTTGCTTATTGATTAAAAAGATCACAATTATTTATGTTACGCATGATAATAATCCCGACATTCATTTTAATTAATTTCGTTATTAAACATTACGTATTACAAAACACTTTTTCCTTTGACAAAATTAGGAGATTATAATTAGCTTTTTCCAAATAGAGATGTCATCGGGACTTCATTAATTTAATTCTTATGAATTCAACAGATTGTAGATGGGATAGACAATTTATGTATAATTAGGTTTATGTTGTCTGTACATAAATAGGCTGAAAACATGTCTTTGAAACATCACAACAAAAAATGTACCTTGTTATATTTCTGGTAATCCACCTTCTAATTAAAATAGCACTAATCAACTTTGTTGATATTCGTTTATTTCATAGAAAAAGTTATAAATCATTTGAAGAGGAGTTTCATTATTTAATCCAGATGGTTTTTTGCTTTCAAGATTAACTCTTGCGATTTATTTTAGAAAGAAGGTTTTAAATGCAACAATTTTATAATAATGGGCATTAAGTAAGGCCATATTTCGCCCATATCTGACCAAACTCCCAAATCCGACACATCTTTTATATCTCGAGGGTAAAAATCACCGATAAATTTAAGGGCTCAGACATAAAATGAACTTTTAAAATGACAATTTGCCATAGCCGGGGCTGAAACTAATTCAGAAATTTATAATGGGCCTATAAATTACAATAAACGCGACAGCTTATATGTGATAATGCCCCTCAGTTATACAGGAGCCAGTCGAGAGGACAAATCTTCCGTCCGGAGGAGGATGTCTCTTCCGTCGTCGTCGTCGTCGCCGGGTAGTGTTCTATCTTTCTATCCATCTATCCAGACGACGGCGACAATGAGGACGCCCTACACTACCAGGAGATATTCACAAGTCCTTCTGCTCAAATTGGATCCCAAGTGTCCTTCGTAGGACTACATCGGGAATAAATTACTTCTTGTGCAATGTGAACGCTTCCTTATCTCCTTAACAAAGTATGCACATAATTTTTGAGAAAATTTACTACAACTTCTTCGGTTCGGTGCATTCGACTTGGCTCGACGGAATCATTTATTTATTATATGCCTCTCCAGACAGATTCTCCCGAGGGAAATTAAATGGAATATATGAAATTTATAAAAATCGAGCTGCTCCCATCCCGATCTCCGTAAAGCACAAACACATTCCGTAGCTAATTTATTTATTAATTTTTGTTCTAATTTTTATTGAATTATTGTTAATTGTTCTATTTGTTGCCAACCTAAGCCCGCTAAACGTGACACGCTTTTTACACTAACGCACACGGAAACGTGTTGGTCGATAAAACATACACAAAAAAAAATAAACTAGAATTGTAAAAAATAAACAAAATAAATAAATAAATAAATGAGGCAAATTGCAAACCGTAGGTAAAATGTGAATTATAAAAATAATAACGTGAAACCAAGGACAGCGTAGAAACAATTCTTGTCCAAAGACTGTTTTGTAAAACTAACGTTAAGCATAAGTAGTAACAAATGAAGAGAAATAGATGTGACACTTTTGTAAAAGAACTTGTGAGACTAAATGGGGTTTAAAATGTACATTTAAAGAAAAGAACAAACACTTACTTAATACATTAAAATTAAAGAAACTAAAAACTGAAGGCAAAAAGCTCATCGATTGCTGTACGTTTGATAAGGAAGAGGAATAGATAACCATGAACATAAGAATTTCAGTTAAACAACTTTGCGCTATTCGGTTTCGAGTGATTTTTTAAAAAATTAATGCTAGACAAACGAGGTTAAGTAAGAATTTAAATATAAAATCAAAATAAATTGTGTAAAGTAAGCGGAATTATTATCATTATTATATTTCTTTTTTTTTCTTTTTTGTTTATAGAAATCATTTTGTTCATAGTTCTTTTCAATTATTTTTGTATAAACTCTGTTTAATCTTACGGTCGCTGCGTATTGCGACTTTGGTACGGATTTACGGCCGAAATAGTCACAAAAAAATAATAATTTATCAGTAAGCGGTGTAAGTTTTAAGTCGATGTAAATATGTAAAAAGGATCTTATGAGCCCACGTATTTCCTTTGATAATTTTTTTTTTTCAAATTTTTGTTAAATATTTTGTCGCTGTTTTCTATGTGATTTTTAGTAGTGGTGAATTTAAATTGCTACGTTACTCTAAGGATATGACTTAAGCTTTTATTTTAAATTATTTAACGAGATAACAATCATTGCTTTTATTACAAAATCACAAAAAAGATATAAATATAATAAACCTTTAATCAAAATGCCTTCAAAAGCAACTCTTGTATTTATAAATCAAAAAGTGAAACATTGGAATAAATTTAACGATCTTAATTTCATAGAATATTTAAATTACTTTATATTCACCTTTGTAGTATCTTTGTCGTTCCCAAATTCTTAGAAAGGGAATTTCTTATTTTATATTTCTACGTTTTATCTCTAATATTGCGCAACAGCTTTTCACCTACTGGAAGCAAACTAAGTAACTTTTGATTAGATTTTCGGGGAAAATGGAAATAATTAAGTCATCTTTTCTCAGAAAGGCGTCTCTAAACAGGGAAAACTTTACAATGTTTTGGAGAATTTAAATACTGTGACCTTCACAATCTCAATTAAACTTCGTAGAGAATTGATTTACTCAATCATCCCACTGTTGACCGCACATATGAAAACTAATTAACTTCGACGGTAAAATTGCATTAAAGTTGTTAAAGGTGCGGTTGCCCGCCTTCAAGAATAATTTAAATTTAATATTAGGTAACATTTTAAAGCAATTTTAATTCACCACTGCTTTTATGATAAATAAAGTAAACATTAATTAACTAGAAATTAAAAAACAAATTAATAAATAAAAAAAATTGAGAAACGAGTTCCTGACAATTACGTGTACGGTGTAAGTGGATGTAATTATTTTTCATTTGTTCGTTTGATTTGTTCATATCAAAAAAACCTAATTTTTACATTTCAACATATCGTTAAAAAGTTAAATCTGTTCTTAAAATAAAAACAAAGAAAAAAAAACAAGTATAGTACATAAATATTAGACAATTTTTAAAGGTGTTTTACCTTTCTTTTATTTTTATTTGTTAATAAATTTATTCTACCCACTGTACGTAATATTGTATACCTGAGTGTAATCCATAATTATTAAATTATAGTTTTGCTTTTATTTATGGAACGAAATGTAAACGCAACATATGAAACCGAGAACAATAATTTTTCCTCCTAAGCACAAATAGCTTCCCTTTTATCATATCAAAGAGCGTAATTATTTCGTTTTTGTTGTTAAGATTTAGAGGTTTATTAACATTAACTTATTACTCAATAAACTAGCGCAGAACAAAGCGATTAAGTGCAGCAGAGATTATTATGTAAAGTACTGCAGCTATAAAAAACAAAAAATTGATATTATTTATACGTAAAATCTATAAGAGATTTTTTGCGGTGTATCTTTTCTTCCAGCTATTAGTGATTATTTATAGTGGTTCTCTGTAACCCCAAAACAGCTGTATCGATTCAACTCTTAAAATAAGTAGAGACATTTTTTTCCCTTCTTAAGTGGGAACGACCATATCTTATAATTTGCTGTGGTATATTTATGTGTAAATTTATTGTTAACTCATTTTTTAGTTTTATATTTTTACTTTTAAATATTAAGTGTTGTTTTATGTATACATATCTACTTTGTTGGAAAATTTATCGATATTTTCGTTTCGTTTATTTTTTATATTTTCCTTTAAATGAGCACAAGTTGAATATTCTCACAGGTTGTCCCTGTTTATTTTTGAAACATATTTCTTTATATTATATTTATATTTTATATACATACAATATATATATGTATTATTATTATTTTTTTGACTTTTAAGAAGATTTTGAAATGACATAGTTAAATACAAATTAATTTTTTATGAATCTTATCTAATTTTTGATCTAGGTTTTGATTGAGGTTCTGTTAAAATCTTAAGATTTCAAAATAGCCTACTTGTATGGGAAAATTCAAGAGATTCTTATATGAATATCATGAAATCTTACAAAATCTCAAGATTTTGAGGAGATGAAAACATGCTATAATTAACAAATCAAGCAATTTGCGGGGGTTTTAACCTATATTTTAAAAGGCTTCTCCATAAGGTGGCTATACTTTGAATGCCTTTAACCTTAGGGGTTTATCTCCGATTAATTTTAAAAAGTAGTAACACAATTCGCATTGACAAGTTAGTCAATTTACAACTAATTGGACTAGGCCCCTTTTGTTCGAAAATTTGAAAGGCGAATTAGTTCGAAAGGTATTCAATTCCGTTCAAAAGTCCCTGCCAATCAGGCAACTAAGCGTGAATCTATTCAGTGGGGACCGTAACTGGGATAGGGTTTTCCATACGCCGCCGATTACCATTGATGCCATATCATGAAGCCATAAATCCCACCACATGCTGGCTGACTATTTTCGACGGGCATATATCACTATTTGCTGAAATTTCACAAATATTAAGTAAAATGGAGCCGCAGCCGAGGAAATTTCAATGCGTCCAGCCGTTGGACAACCGCAAATCGCGCGCTCATCCCTAACGCAAAATAGTAATAAAATACCACAAATTTGCCTCAATTTGAATTTAAGCGAAATAACTAAAACCCGATACTCGACCGCAGTTCCAGAGCGCGAAGGTATTCGTCCAGGGTTTGTTAGGGTCAAAGTAGAAAGGTACCCTAGGAACAACGCAGCTGCCAATAACAATTCCAGCGGGCGCAAAAATTCCATTTCTAATTGTTATTTGGTGTTCTGGACCTAAGCGGAAATAAATTAATTTGGTTTCGGGCACCGAATTTCACGGCCGAAATACGGGGGGGTGGTACCTGACCCCATCCAGGACCGCCAGGTCGAATCATGGGTACACAGGGTGTAATTCAGTTTCCTGGATGTGTGTATCCGGGCGCAGTGTATCTCATGTAATTTGGCAAACAACCGTCGGCTGGAAAATTGATTGGGAAAACAAACGTATGCTTGCTCCGACGCTGGACCAAAATAATTGAGGAGCAATCTTTTTTTCATCATGGATTTTATTTTATCGAAGGTAACTATTGACCGAGATAAATGAAAGCACCGCACTGATGGTTTTTATCATTTTTTTTAAAAAAAAATACCTTGTTTTTACAAAAGATAGACTGATACATTTTAAAGTGTAAAAATTTACTTTATTTCTTTAACAGGAAATGAAAAAAATATTTCATGGGCTTAAGTCAATCAGGAATAAATAAAAATTTAATAAAAATGCAAAACCAATTTCGAAAACAAGTGCTCTCCAGATGCCTTGATAATTAAATTGGCGAATACCAATCACAATCCCTGGAATTAATACAATTATTTCTATTAGCTCTGGACAATAGTAGAACAAAAATTGTTTACTGACACACCTCCATTTTTTATAGATGAACACTATTAATGATTTGGCCCAATTCTAAACCTATTTCCTTAAATAATGTCATTTCAAAATTTTCTTAAGTTTATTAAATTTTCTTTTATATAAAATTTTTAATAGCCCTTACATTTTCCTTTAATGAATGTTAAGTCTCGATTATAGTAAATAAATTTCGTTAGACCATTCTTGCAACAAATGTACTTTCATTTATACTTAAAATATTAATTAAAAATAAAGTAACAGCGATAGCAAAACTGCATTTATAGAAAAGCAAGTAAAATAGAAAGAGAACAAAAAATGGAATTTGATCCAAAAACTAAATAAGAAGAATTAAAATAAATCCTCTTGAAACATCTTGATAAACAATTATACAAAATACCTTCAAACAGGAATGGATCTAAGAGAGAAAACAAGTAAAGAAAAATGTAAATAACTTTTTAATTCTTAAGGAAAACCACTTAAATAATTTATATATTATATAAAGAACAAAAACAGTGGAATCAAAGCGAAGATAAAGAAAAGCAGAATCTCGACAAAAATAAACAGAAGTGGAAACTAGTTATTAAGGTATTTAAAGCTCAAAAATAAAAAAAAAAGAAATGGAAATACAAAGCAAACATAAAAATGAGTAAATTTTGTGAAGGACCTCGATGATTGCAGCATAATCTAAGGTTTTAGGTACTAAACGGGGAAAAGAAGTAAGCACACGTCATAGTTTCTAAGATTTATTGTGTAAGCATGTGAAGAAATTGTGGAAATATTTGCGAAAAAAATCAAGAAAAAAAAAATCGAAACAATAAAAATTTGAAAAAAGAACATAAATGAAAAAAGAAAATGTTTTCGAGCGGGTTTTATTCACTTTAATTTCATTTTTTCGCCCTTTTCAAAATGTTTTTTGGTATACATCATTTTTACTTACTTTTCATAAATTATTTATTAAGTCTCTCATTATTTTGAAGTTTATTATATTGTGATCCGTTTCCAAATGTAGAAGTTATAGTGGTTCAAATTTAAAATGTATCAACATTTTTTTTGAAAAATTTTCATGTTTTTCTAGTGCAAAGAACATATTTTGATGAATTTTGAATTTGAACTTGCATAACTCCTATATTGGGAAAGAACCCACCTAATGTCCTTACAAGGATCTATTAGAAATTACATAAACTCATTTCCTAAAAAATTTTGATTACGATTTTGAAGGGAGAGAAAGAGTTGTTTTAGTAGGAGGATCAAGAACAGAAGATTCCTCAAGACAACCCAAAGAATCGATTCATATAGCGTTTGAAAATGTTATAAATTGTTAAAAATTAAGTACAATGAAAAGTAATTAAAAATTGTGTACCTTTAAAAAAACTTTTAAAAACCTTTAAACCTTTTCTTGAGAAGCTGAAAAAAGTTACACGAAACTAGAGCTAAAGAGTGCGACCATCGTTGCGTTACGAAATGAAGCCACACCTTTGCGTTTTGTCATGTCACCCGACTCAGCCCGCTTTTGTGTCGCCCGCTGTGTTTTCGATAGGGCCCCGCTTTCAGGTTCCAAAGGGTTAAACTGCACCTATACTCATCCAGGACGACTTCAAAACGATCCACGCTCGCTCAAACTCCTCCAGAGTCTTCGTTCCATCGCGGTGCGGAAAATTGAAGTCGAAAATGGTGAGTTTTACAATAAAACAAACGAGTTTTTGTTGTTGTTCTTGTTCTTGTAATTTTTTTTTTCATTTTTGATGCATCCATTAAACATTGTTCTTTTTTTTGGTAACTTCCGGAAAATCTAACGCTAGCGTTTGGGCCTTGTTTGCGTTCTGTACACACACACACACCCCTGCTCGCTTACAAAGTTCTTTCATTTATACATGTAAATTTTTATAGTTGAAATTTTCCATTTTTTTTACTTTTGGCTTTACCCCACTTTTTACATTAAGTTATAAGGGTGGTATGACGTTAGCACGCCTAACAGTGTTTGGGAAAATGTTTGGTGTTTTGATTTTTCCATTTATCCATTTTTCATTTTTAAACAACTCACCAAGGATGGTACCTTTTAAGGTGATTTTGCTTTTCATTTTGTTTTAAGCGATTTTGGATGATGGTGAAGTATCACAGAAAATTACTCATTTTATAAAAAATTGGTTTTATATATTTGGCATGCAATATTAAGATTCATTGATCTTTTATTGTCTATAAGTAATTAAAAACATACGTAAATTATATAAATAATATCTGTTTAATTAAAATTTGGAATTTGCAGATTAGATAATTACCTTTTACATATTTTCAAATTTCATTAGTATAACACTTCTTATGTACAATATCTATCTTTCCATTTTCCCTAAAATTAATCGATTCTAATTTATAGTTTGCTTACTGAACACTAAAAGTCCTAGGAAAAACAAGTTAATTTTTTCAAATCGTTTATTCGACTAATTGGCCCTATAATAACTTTATCGTAGTATATTTAGTTTTTATTTTACTTTCATTAATCTTAAACATTTTTGAAAAACTGATCTAGCAAATTTTTAGAAATTTATAATCAAACATTACTAAATTAGTAAAAGGACAGTTGAAAGATGATACTAAAATATGTTTAACCATCCATGAACTTTTACAATTTTCAAAATTAGATTTGCTTCTTCATATTTAATGCAGCCGATTCTGAAAAACGTCTATACACCCCTTTTTATGCAGAATTTTGGTAATCTTTGAAGCGATTTCATAGCTCTAATGATACAAATATTTAAATTATGGAATCTTGCAAACCAGTTATAATTAACAATATTCCAGAATTTGTAATTAATTCACTGTTGCGGCAGATCCTGGAATAGGGCCCATTGTTATTGTTAGGTACAACTACTTAAATATATGTAAATTAAAATGAGCACGCTTAGGCCTTCCGATTGCGAAATTCCCCATTAATTCCCAAAGCCCTGTACACACCCACCGTGAAATATTCGTTTCGCCCGAGAGGCTCGTTCCTCTTTAATATGCAGGAGCGTGGAGCGTGCAGCACGCAGCTTTAGCAGCACAATTTCCATGGAAAGGCAAACAAGTTCACCGCAGTCCCGGTTCCCCCTCGCCCTGTTCCCGGTTTAGGGAAAATAATAAAGGATTTAAAAATCTGCCGATTGTTTAATATTTCAGTTGAATTCACGGAAAGGCTCCTTAAGGAATAAGCTCCCTTCCTCGTTTTCGCTCCCTTCATCCCGAGAAAAAAAAACTAAAAAAGGAATAATAACTAAAATAAAACATAATAAATAAACTCTGTGTCCTTTGCATTTTTGTAGCGAGCATTGGTTGCACTCTTTGGCCGACTTTTAAATGGGAATTTTAATTTTTCGCAATTTACCACGTTCGTGTGCGCGCAATTTTAGTCGATAGTGAGCCTTGTGTGGGAGTTGCTGTTTCTGCTCTTAACACCTCTCCTGTGATTAACTCTGCATGCCCCCACGAGAAGTAATTACAGATCCTCCCAGTCCTGAGCACTGCGCTCCAGAGCCTCCTGGAGCTCCCTAGGGCTCCTATGGCACAGTGGCAGGCAATTTCCTCGGTGTTGAGTTGATTGTCCCTGGCTTGATTTATTCCGAGGGTCAATTAATCGATAGGTAACTTAACCAGTATGAAGTAGAATTTTTCTCACCTTAAAGGACGGATTTAGTTCTAATCTAAATCAAAGTGATAATAAATATATCTTAATATAATCCTTTTAAATAACTAAACCAACTTCCAAAATACACGACCTATTTTGAAATAAAATTCATTTCTTGAATCGATAAATTTTGAAAGTTTTTAATCAGTTAAAAGTAATAAGAAAATCAATCATCCCCTAGTTTTGTTCTTGAAACTTAAACGCGATGTTTTTATTTTTTGATATGTAAATTAAAAATAAATAGATTATTTTTCGCGATAACTGTGCAGATACTCCAGAAAGAAACTAAACAATTTCTTTATTAAATGAAACAAAGTATGTTACTTTTAAATCATTTTTATATTTTGTTTTATAAGTTAAGACCACTAATAAAATACTACTAAAGTTTGTGTAATGATTCATTCTATAGTTATTGGAAAAATAGTTTTATTTTTCGTTTGATGAAGTAGGTGCCCCTAAACATGTGGCGCACTATTGAATAACCCCCTGGAGCCCCTTGAAGCCACATCCACTAAAATGTTCCTCTTTCTGTCTCCCCCAGAGTGCCACCCGACGACGTTCATTTACGAGGGCCACTGCTACAACACGTGTCCCCCCGGCACCTACATGATCCCGGAGACTCCAGGACAGCCCGGCAGCGATTTGGGGGTCCAGGACAGAGACATCCAGTCGGTGATGGGGCCAATTTCGCTGAAGAGGTGCGCCGGCTGCGACACGTCCTGCCTGCGCTGCCGGGGCCCCCGCAGGAGCGCCTGTCTGGCCTGCCATCCTGGATTCCAGCTGCGGGTAATCACCGCCGAGGAGTCCTTCTGCTACGCCCTCAGCGAGCGGAGCTCCGGGAACAATTCGGGACGCGGGGGCGACTACGACGACTACGACGACTCGGAGCTGAACACCACCTACATGCTGCTCATCGTCATCGTGCCCGCCATCACCCTCGTCGTGATCCTCGTCGTGATCGCCCTCCTCAGGACGAACGGGAGCAGTTCCGGTTCCTCCCGGAAGAGTCCTGACTACGCGTACGCGAAACTGGCGGTCCACGGGGAGGGCGGGGAGGAGGCATGCGTTCTCCTCAAGAGCGACGATGAGGACGACATCCATCCCCTGGTCCACCAGTCCCGGCATCCTCATTCCAGTGAAATCGAGGGGGCCGCCGCCCAGGGCGGAACCCCGCCTGATCAGGAAATTAAGTAGCAAACACGTCTGGAGCTAATTTGGATGCGAATAATTTTTCTTTGCCCGCAATTAGCCGAAACACGAGAGGACGCTTCAGAATCATTCCCACGAAGGAAATCACCGACTTTTTAAGTGACTCCCACTTTTGTAGGCTTATTTGAGCCTTTTTATGTCATTTTAACTACGCTTAGCTGATTGTATAGTAAATAAATATTTTCAGACAATTTTTAAGCAAGTTTTGTGTTTCATTTCTATCATCAGGCAAACTAAGACTTGGTTTTTTCACGCTTTACAATTTTTTATTCCTCATTATGTCTTCACGAAAGCTACGAACTTAAAAATACGTCACAGCATGAGGTGTTTAAATTATGCTGGGAATCTTATAAAAGTATTTCGATTCTAAGGTAAACAAAAATTTGTGATTTCCATTTCAAATCGCAATATTTTGGGAAAAATACATTATATCCTTATTCAATTCCAAGCCTTAAATTATCGGAAATTGATAAACAGGTAGAGGAAATCTTATATCAGAATGATAAATACAATGATTTCAATTTGGAAGATTTAATTACCCCTCTTCATTTCCTACTTCATCAACTTCAACTGCTATTAAGGCTACTTGTAAGTTTTGCAAGTTAAATTATTAAAAGAAAATAATAGGTTAAAATCATTAATAAGAAATTTGAAAATACTTTGCCAAATTTTGAAATGTAAAATAAAATGGTTAAAACTGAAAATTATTAAAGGATCTACTAGAGCTAATTTCCAAAATATTATGAACGAAATGGAATCTTTGGAAGTTAATTCTAATACAAAAACCTTTTGTAATACGCTATTAAGTTTAAATAGGAAATACCAAAGCGAGGAAAAATTCTCTCCGAAGCAATTTTTTAAAATGCAGCGCGGTATACCATTTTTTAAAGGAAATATTGAAATTGCGCTTACCGTCATTGAGTTCCATATATAATTGGCTTCCTATTAAAAAATTAAAACCGGGACCTCATTTTCAGCTATTTTATTTAAAGTAAACTTAACAATAAATAAATAGAGTTAGTACCAAAAGAAGAAATTCCAAAACCAAGGCAAAATATATAATAAAAAAACAAAATCAAATGCAGTTTCAATAAAAAGAAAAAATAGTCAGCACCTAAAATAAAACTTCAATAATTCAAAATCCGAACAAATCGTTGCCAATAAAAGAAAAAATTTGTCAATAAAATTCCAGGCAAATACCTTCCAGGAATCGAAATAACCAAATTGCACGGGATCATTCTTAGGGAAGTGGGGGACGACGTGAATCCGCTGCCATGAGCCTGTTCCCGACGTACTGCACCTTACCTCCTAGTCACACATATTATCGCATTAGTCATCCTTGTATAATTATATGGCTTGATTTGAGTCTGTGTTTGTGAGTAAGCTTTACTTCAGACGTGTGATGGCACTGAAATTTGCAGGACCTCTAGTCTCTAGATTTTATTTACAAAAAATTCCATTTCCTTTTATCCTCTAAAAGCCTGGTCCTTCTGCAATTTCTGTGCTCCTGTTAGAAAATTCCTAATTCCTTCCGATCCGCTCTACTCAATAACTAAAAAATAAAGATTTTATTCTCAGTCCGACTCTCACGCACTATTTCAAATACAAAATACGGTTTAGACACGTCTTTAACTTTGATGCGGAGTGGGGTCCAAATTCTGTAACTGAATTTGCTCGCAAAAGGACTCAAAAATTGAAATTTAGTAACAGGAGCCTAGAAGTGACAGTAGGGCAAAAAGGGATATCGCGTCTCCATAGCCTTGCATAAAAATATCCTTGTGGATTTAAGTAGTGTTCAAAATTTTGAAAGTTTATTTTCATTTATTTCACCAGTTTTGAACATATACATACATATTTTACAATGTGATTTTTCTTTAATTTATCACTAACCTTTGTGGCGATACTGAAGCGTGTGGGAGTGTGGGTGAAGTCTAGCTCGCAGGTATTCTGTAGGTGAAAAAGAAAAATTATAAAATTTTCAGCTGATGAGGAATTTTTAATGATTATTTAATTTCTACCTGAATTAGTGCCCCACATTCGTTGTTTTCTGCCCTTTTTTGTAGGAATGTAGCAAATTTTGAACATTGCGAACGTTCTATGGAAATAGAAATAAGGGAGTTGAGATAAAATGAATTAAATCATTTTATTTTATCCTTTAGAGCCCTGAAGGGTTCTTTTTCTATGGCAAGTAAACCCTTTAAGGGTTTAAAATAAGCATAAAAATAATACCTCCAAAGCAAAAATTTCAGACGCCAGCACCCTACATCGGGAGCAACTAAAAATCAGCTAGCTCTCGTTCTAGTTTGAAGGCCGCAGAAGATGTAAATTCAAATCTGTTTTCAAATTTTTACTTTAGTGTTAGTAATCAGATCCTGACCAAATTATTATAACACTCCTATTTTTCTAAAATAATTCATATATTCAAATTGGGAGATTTATTGCTTATTTTATATACTGCTTTTCAGTAACTCTCAAGCTAAAATCGGCAATAATATATTTATTATTAATACAACGAAAATAATATTTTGTTTGTTTATATGTACTATCCAGTACTGGAAAATTTAAAACAAAAATATTATATGAAATATATAAAATATATATTTTTATATTGTATTTTGCCCTTCGCTTATTGGAAATATTTATCTAACTCGTAATTCATTAGAAATAAATTTTAAAATACTCAGGTAATTCGTAGTTTTAAGCCACAATGTTTTTATCAGTCAAGCAATCGACAGTATGAATTTTCGATTCCTTAATTGAGGAGGGGAGGATTCGATCCATTAATTGAGTAATACCAATTTTCGTTGGGAAAATTATCGATATTTGGGTTTTCACAAATGCTTACCTACTCAATTACCGATTAAACAGGGAATGAGACATTTCAGAATGATGATAATTATTTTTCAAAAAATTGTAATCGAAGTGTTGTAATTATAAATTTTTGTACTTGTAAAACTGAAAATCAAATATTGTTTTTTTGCTGATCTCTGCTCTCAAGATGATTTAGTGCTTTAACTTTTGAGCTCTGAATCTGGTGCAGATGTCGGAAAATCGGATTATAAAATTTAATATTACAAATTGCCACAATTGTCTACCTACTTCAGCATTATAAATATTTTCTCTGTCAATAAAAGAAATGGTATCAGGGCAAAACAAAAAAAGGCCACAGTTTTCCTTCTGTTTCGCCCAAAAACAATAAATTTCCGAAGTGATTTAATATATTTCGCAATAATTCCGCCTCTTATTTTGGGGAAAAAATATTGAAATAAATTACCCTGGCGGTGCGTACGCGTTGCGCAAAAGTTCCACCCCGCGACACCCCGTGCCGTCGCAGTTCAACTCAGGCAGGACTAAAGCGGATTAATTTTGATTGCTCGGGAGTATTTGGGAATCGAATGGGACTCGAGTTAATTCCAGCCGTGATACCTGGAGCCAAACGGGGGTGGGATGACTCCGTTCTTGAAGCCTAAGCGAAAGTTAGTTAAGCGAAATCGGCATATTTGTGGAGCTGAAAATGGCCTGGGGTGAAAATTAACTATTCAAAGTTTCCTACTCTTGTTTCTGAGGGACTACCTGGAGCAGGCACATGTTTCTGGGAATCATTTAAAATTTTAAGCATCCTGAACCGATTTTCTCGTTAATTTCCCAGCGGATGCTCATCGCACTACTCCGTCTTAAGCCCAAGACAACTTTCGAAAGTTTTGCGGAGCTCAGGGAACCGCTCCTTATTCATCTGTCTGGCTAATTTCCGGCTTAGCAGCGTTAATGTTCCCCAGCAATTTTTCTGGAAACTTAATGAAGCTCCCGATGAAAGCAGCCCGACAGAGGATTTTTGCCAGAAATGAAATGTTGCAGACCAGACGACCATTCCCGGATGAAAAACTGCTGCTCCTCCCGAGCTGCAACACTGTCCTCTCTTCCCGACAAAGTTTTCTCCTCAAAAATGTTTCTCTGCGCTGGAACAGAAATAAAAAAGGTGAAAATAATTTACCCGGTCGTTCAGCTTTTCTCACTCATTCCCTCATCATCTCCCGGCCCTCCAGGTTTTAAGCAGATTTTTCTGAATGGGCCGCAATCCATTCTTCGGACAGCTTCGCCGGGAGCTGTTTAACTTACGTTACTTAGCAGGTTTTCCACGTTTAGGACTTAATTGTAATTTGCATAATGCTCCCGGGTCCTTGAGACTGGGAGAGTTTTATAAATTGAATAATTAAAGCGAAAAATTCTACCTGTTTGCTTTCTTTTAACTTTCTCGAGGAGGAGGAAGACTTTGGCTCTGCTAAAGATGGTGACGGTAATTAATAGTCGAGTTGTTCCTCCCGATGTTCCATCGTCCAAATCGCCTCAATTTTCCGGTATTAGGTGTGCAAATTCACTTTGATGGAGAAGAAAAACAAAATCCTAATAAACAGGATGACGAACAAATGCGGACTTAGTGAGGGCGTGGTGCAAACGGAAAAGTTGTGGAATTTGAAATAACTCTTAAAAGAAGAGCAGATACAAATCGATTTTGTTTTTCTAACTACAAACGCAACTTTTATTTAAAGTAATATTCACATAAACACGGTTATTTTACTGCTCGTTTAAAATTTAACCATTGTACAGACAAAAACAAAATATGAATTTTAAAATTCGCTACTCTAACTCACAGGCTTTAGTCAAAATGAGCTCAAATTTAACCAGAAATTTCTAGCTCACTGTAAGACAAAACTCCGCTTTAGCGTACCAGTATTTAAAATTTTAACTTTGGCTGTGTATTTTATGTTGTCTTTGTTTTAAGCCCTGTTTACCAAAACAACAATTTTGAAAGCTGGTAGGTACCCAAAAATGTGAGATAAGTCTAAAAATCAGAAATTAGCTCAAGTTCCATTTAAATTAAGGGCTGCAAAATCCCTATATTAAACCCAATTTTTAACCGACTTCCAAAAAAGAAGGAGGTTAGCAATTCAACCCGTATGTAATTTTTTTATAGCTTTAATTTTAAAGGCTTAACCTAACTTTCTTTTATTAGTAAATAAAATCAATATAACTAATTATATTAGTAACTAATAAGAAATCATTTTGAATATTTCCATTTCTTAGGCTCTTTGTACCAAAGAAATTAATTTATACAATAATTATATTATATTACAATAGGAAGATCATTTCTCTTAATTGGATGTATGCTATTCGATTCAATTACTTAATAAATTAATTGTGACGCAATCCGGAAATATTTGTGCTAAGTAAATAATTACATACATGAATTCTAGGTTCGATATGCATCCAACTGATTTTAATGAACTTACGCTATTGAATGTTAATTAAAGAAGATTCCTAATGAATTAAAGCGACATTGCTATTGAACAATATTCTCTATGGACCGAAGTGATTAATATGGCAAATGAAGCATGGCATCCCATTAATTTAAAATGAAAATATTCTGGAAATCAATTCAATTTCAATGTTATATTAAAAAGCAACTATAGGCTACATAAACTTATTTTTATTTCATATTATTTATTATTTTATTCCCATATTTTGGAGAAGTTATTTTCTGGGAAAAAAGAACGGTCAAAATTAATGAATTACCTGAATATTCGTTCCAAATTTTAAGTATAAATTTACAAATATTTACTTATTTTCAGGAAAACAGAAATTCATTAAATTCTCTAAAACCTTCAACATCTGTTTTCATAATTCGCAATATTTACATTTATTTCGAAATGCGAGGCCGCCAAACATTAAAGCCTTATAAAACCAATTCAAATAATCATCAAAGCGTCCAAATCAAAAGTGCTCGTTGCTTTGAGCTTTACGCCGCCGGAAGCCTAAAAACGTGATGGGAATCCGAAAAGGCCTCAATAATTCTGGAAATTCTCCTATTGCTCCGGGACCAGCAATTTTTTATATTCCTCTGCTACACTCCCGCCATTTTTGCTGATTTTATAAAATGCCAGGAATTTACACCATTACTTTCAGTCACAATATTCATTTGTAAAATATTCCCTAAACAACTTAAAATTTCACCACAATCAATTTCGAATTCCCAAATTTCTTCGATAGTCCTTAAAATGTTCTGATTTCCTGGCTGAAAATCTTTATGCAGCTCCTTGAGCCAACTAAGTCAAACGAAAGTTTATCAGAAAATCTGAAACATTCAAAGGATATTTGCGGCACTTAACAGATTCTTCGGAGCTCAAGGACTGCAAGCCCCAAGATGTTCTGACTCATGCCCCAATTGTTGCACCTGAGGAATAATTCATGAAACTCACCAGGCAAATCCCATCCACTCAAGACTGCATTGATCCCTGGTATCAACTAAATGTTTCTGAAAATCTCCAGATGCAAATCCGGTCGGATCCTGTGGCCAGGACTCTTCCTTCTGCTGGGAAATCGCCGCAGACCGAGAACGATCCAGGACTCAGGTTTCATGTTAAGTCATTTTCCAGGGCGGTCTGGGACAGTCGGAGGCCACACAACCCATTAAGTGATTTATGTCCTTCGATAACGAGCTGGGGAACGTCTCAAGATGCACCCGGCTCCTCCGTTTTAACTACCTGAAGAAATTTGCCAGCTCGTAAGGAAGACGCCCGTTTTGCAGCATCCCAACTGTAAGAAGTTGTCCAGGGGTTCCGAGACAAATCCAAACCCCTTCTTTGGCCAGGTCAATTGAGTGGGTGGTCGCCTCTTAAATAGGGTCGAAATTTTACCCACTAACCCCCTTCTCGCAGGTTGTTGTGTGGGTTTATTTCCCAGTGTGACCCCCTGTTGCTGTAAAATTTTATGTGGTCGTAGGGCTGCAAACGTGCTCCAGACGCAGAAATTTGTTTCGCAACTCCTCGTGGGCTAATGGGTTCTGGGGATTCGCTTCGTAACGTGGACTTTCGAGACGTGCCACACTTTGTCCTCGGAGTTTTCCCATAAAACTGGATTACGAGGTAATTTTTCCCCCAAGAACTTGTACCATTTTTTTCAAGGATTAAACTTTTAGTTTTTTGATATATATTCGAAAATAAAAAATTACGAAAATTTGTATCCTCTTAAATTGTAAGTTCCAAAACTAGAAAAAAATAATTACAAGTGTGTCCTGTATGGTTAGTAGAGACTAAGCAGAAACTTATAAGAATTTCAATAAAGAAAGAATAACCCAAATCATTTCATGCGTTTCAAAATTATACCCTGAAAACACAGCTTACGTTTTTTAAAACAGAAAAAATCCATATAATTCAATATTAAAAAAATAATTTTCCATTTCTAAAATTCTATTTTCAGGCAGACTCTGAGCGCTGAATTGATGGGTAGACTATCTAGGCTGCAGCCGAGGACCTTGCACTACAAAGGTAGTTAAACATTTAACTTTAAATAAACCAGAATATAAAAAAACATGTTTTTGTTTCAATCAGATTACTTCTGAAAATTAAACAAACAAAAACCATCATCTCTTTATATTAACTAACAAAATTCAATTATTTCACTTCTAGTATCATTTAGATTCAATAATATGTAAGTACTTTGCATGAAATGATTGATGTTCTTCAGCTAGTTTGTATTTTTCGATTGATTGATAACGATGTAGTAAAAATTATTTTATAATGAGTAACCGAAGGAATAAATCAAATATTAGACAATAGGTAGTGTTAAAAACTTGAATAATTTTTTTATTCCTTAATTTTTATTATCCCGCCAGCTAATATATAAGTACTGTTCAGTAAAACATTTTCGACAATTTAAAAATAATTTCTAAATGTTTCTTTTTAGAGTTAAAGTTGTAGAAAATTGTTCTACGAGTTGTGAAGGTTAATTTAAGAAAACGAAACCCTCCTTCTAGGGCTCGCATTACTATTATCTTTATTTCGGAGACGATTTATATTTTTACGTCTTTATTTGTAGGTAATTTTATATGAATAATATTTGAATAAAGTGCGCCTTTTCATCTATTTTCAGAGTACTGGGTAATATGTGTAGGTACATTTAGTATTTTAGAAATTAAAATTTGTTTAGCTAAAACACTATTCTCTACACTAGAATGTTAGAGCAATAAAATCAAAACCTTTTCAGTACGGCAGCTAGAATTTAAATTAACTTCTTTGCAAAATGTTTAAGCTCTAATTTCAATAAAATTTTTGGGGCGGATTACTGGTTTGAACCTAAACCCTTAGGATCAGCCTCCCTCCCGCCAGCTACGGCCTCGAGCCTTAGGGTGTAAAACCTAATACATATATTAGATAAGTATTTAAAAGTTTTATAAATTTATAAATTTGTTCGTTATAACGAGGTGTTCGTTACTATGTTCCTTTAATTTCTGTTATTGTACGGAGGATTCCGATTTTCTTTCATAATGATTTTAATTTAATTCTTCATTCTATCTTTAATATTTTGTCTGGTGGTGTTTTTAGAAAATTTTCGCTCCGTTTAACACTTTCTAATAAAACCCAGTATTCTATGAAATGTGAAAATTCCCGGAAAACTTGATAAATTTTGTCGCTTTATAGTATTTTTTGTATGCTTTTACCCTCGATGCCCTTGTGCCCTTTAAAACCTGCTGTAACTCGAAACAAAATTAGTTCCAAAACAGAGCACTTTCGAAGCCATCCCCTTGGCTGCAATTTGAGGTCATACTGCGCGAAATACCATCGCAATTAATTTCCCCGTCTAAAAAGTTTGAACAGAAAACAAAGTGGTTGCGAGTGCAAATATCCCCGAAAAGCATCCCGGGTCTGGGACCGGATCGGGAAGGGTGAAAAAGAGGGCCTTTACAGTTATTTTATGTGCAGATCCTGTACGTAATCCCCAATGGCATTAAGTTTGGGAAAACATATATTAACTGCAAATAAAGCGTCCTCAAAACTTTTCCATTCCTCTCCGCAGCATCCAGTGGGGGCCCAGGCGCTTCATAAAACTATGGGCTCGAGGCTCGGGCTCCGGCCGACTCCTCGGGAGAAAAGTTTATGTCGGCGGGAGTCCCGCAGTCGGTATTCCTGGATTAACCGGGATACCCTCCCCCCTGGCACAGGAGACAAAGTGTGTGTATATACAGAAGTTTTCGTATTATTTGTTTTCCGAGATCATCCCACTGAAATGTCTTTATTTTGTCATCATATTCCACTCTCCCCGGAGCTGTAATTCAATTTAGGGACTCAGATGGTGCGGTGTCCCGCGCCGCCCGCGCCCCCAACCCTCCGCCCCGGCCAGTTGCGCTCGGTGGCGTGTGCATAATTCAATTTCTGACCTTAAATTCAGTGTCATTTAATTTACGTCACTTACTTAAAGCGATTACCGAGGACGAATCTTCTGTCTGGCGCTAAATCCTGGTGGCGGCGGTGGCGGCTCCTTGCTTAGATTTCCCCGGAGCACCTCATTTATTCTAGCTGGCAACTATGCGGTTACCTCGTTGGGTCGATAGAATTTTAAAATATGGGAAATTTCCTTCAATTTATGCACTGTTTTGAGAGCGACCTTAATGTTTTCTATAAGCTGATCGACAGGTTCAGGTTTGTTGGTCTAACAATCTTTAAAAAGAGGATACGCTTTAAGGTTTAGAAAACATCTATTATATTTCCTTACCGTAATTTTGCAGCTTATGTTCTTGATTTCTAAAGACCTTAGGGAAACTAAATTTTAGACAATACCTTCATATCCCCTATTAAAAGATTAAAATTTTGACATCATCTTTATATATCTACAACATATAAACTTTTTTAAAAAGTCCATTTTAAAACCACAGAGGTCGAATTTAAATTCAATAAAGTTGTTTTTAAAATGCAAAGGTCTATTTTCAACGCCAATAGGTCAATATTTTTAATTCAATAAAGTCGCTTTTTATGTCAAACAAGTATTCATTTGCGCTTCAAACAGCTACCAATATTTTAACTTAAAATAGTTCCTATACTTCATAAAAATATAACTTTTGACCCTTTTGTTGTATATATTACAAATTGTGAAAATTATGTTTCAAATATGGTATCCAAACTTCCACTAGCTGTTAAAGGTCAAATTTTAAATTAATTTAACACTAAGGATGTCGTTTTTATATATGTATATGTATTTAAACAAATATATTGTCAAAATTGAATTACAAAATTATTTCATTACATTTAATATTCATGCGTATGAATTTACGAATTTAAATTAACTGGAAAAATAAATCTTCTTTTAATTGAAGAATTTTAATTAAATATATCGACTTGTTTGAAACGAAAATAAAATTTTTGATTTTAAAAGCGAATTTATTTAATTGAAAATTCACCTCTGTGATTTTAAAATGGACTTTTTTTAAGTCAAACAATTATACTGAGATGTATACAAATAATTAGCTGCCCTATACTGTTAACATTCGGGAAATGTCAATCAAATAATGAATTATTGTCATAATTTAAACATATAAAAACCCTCCCTTTATTTTATTTTTAACACCGTCGTCCTTCTCCCGGAGCACCCGGGAATTTATTTCATCACGGGAACAGCTGATTGAAGTCCCTGCTTTCATCGTTCCGTTTCGCTTGTTCTCTAGCTTTCTCTTTCTTTAGAGTAAATTAAAAAGTGGTGCGACACGTACACTACTTTACACGTTTCAGCACTTCTTTATGTCCATGTTCTAAGCATTCAGCCGAAAGCGCGTTCCCCATAATCAGCACTTCAATGATGGGTGCAGTAAAGTAGAAAGAGATTTTATGCTGGCAATGCTTTCGGAACGTTGATTCAGTGTGAAAAGGGCGCATTGACGGGGTGGTTGTTTCGGCCGTTACGCTGAATAATTTATAAAGTTTTAAACAAATTGTACGAATTACGCTAGCCTAGTTATGCTCAGAAAATATTTTAATTTAGTACAAACTAGATATAATTACACTACTTACTAATCCTTGCCTATACGCCTATATCTACATAATTAACTTAAGTACTTTATTGTCTAGACTTAGAGTCGAAATTTCTCATGATAACGTAATAAATGAAACATTTCTTAAAAATAACATTCGTATATTTCAAAAATTTCAGTAATAAAGCAATTTTTTGTGACAATTAGCAATCGATGAAAAACTTATTGTAATAAAATTGTCTTCATTACGAACTAACACTTTACAATTCAATAATTTTTAAATAAGTAAAAGTCAATCAACAAGTATCGTTTATGTAAATTCTTCTTTTCGCGTAAACAAGATTCTTTGGAAGAAATAAAATTTAAGAAGATATTACGAGTACTTGCAGTGGGAATGTTCTTCGCCCCATTAAATTTTTATTGAATTTCTCCAGCGGTAAGGAAAGGTAAACCTGTTAAAAAAACGACTGTCCCTTCTTGGTGAAGTTTTAATTGTGCACCGTTCCATCATTCTACTTAAGAAAACTTCCCTTATAATTTGAAATTTTCGCTGCGATAATATTCCTTGCAGAGTTTGTTGGCGCACCAGGAAACTTTTCCCGTCTCTAGATTCTTCTCATCTCAAATGGGGCAAAAACTTATTTTCTCGCCAGAAACAAACTGTTGCATAATCAGCGGCTTGGTATATAGGGGATTCCCCCAAAAAGCCATATCTGCTTAATTTTATTAATTGAAAAAGTTTTAATCGCATCCCGACTAATTCCCGCAAATTTCAAAGAGCCCTCTTTCATTTGGCCAACAGTTGGGGGCTTTTTGGGAGCCCAAATTCGTGCCTCCCTGGAGCCCAAGCAATGGAAACAATCAGTTTGCTCCCGTGTGCATCGGCCGGGACTTTAATCCCGCACTAAGCGCGCCGTTTGAGTTAGCCCGGCTAAATCCCTGTTTTAATGCACTTTCCCAACTAGATTGCCTCGCAATGATTTTAAGAACCACAGCTCCTGCGCTGCTTCCCTTTCATTCCCGCCGAGGTGGAGATTTTCAGATTTTCAGATTTTCGTGCTGCGAAAAGATATCCCGGCAATTACCCTAAAAGAGAAATTGAACCCTTGTTAGATGGGGCCAGAACATTCGCTTTTATGGACTGAATCGCGCTCGAGTCGTCCTAAGAAGTTGGGTTGTTAGACAACTCCTTAGTCCTTATTTCAGTGTTGCGATAGTGCAACTGAGCCATTTAACAGAACCGGCTCCTTAAAATTCTGTAAGACCGTGCAATCGCCGCAGTGTTAATTATCTTGTTGAACACAATTAGTAGATGAAAGGTAAATTGGTCAATTTGGAAGATAGGGAATAAATGTCATATTACACTTACATATTAAACAACATTAACTCACTTTCATACATGCTCCATACAATTTTAATGCCATTATTCCACTATAATTTCGATTATGTAAAGTAAAATTAAATGGTTTATCACGAAATTGGAGCACTCATAAATACCTAATTTAACAAGTGGGCTCAAAAAATTTCCATTCTGAATTTTATTTTTTTCAATTTTCATCCTCCCCGGCTGTAGCTGATACCCTGATACCCTTAAATGTCGTTGACGATATCCAAGAAAAATCCCCTAATGACGTCAATAACCGGGGGGACCAGCATGAATAATTGAGCAAATTTTCAGTTATGGTAGTCCATTACGTCGTGATGGCGTCCCATCATAATCCGAATTCATACCCGAAAAACCCCACGGGCTATTGTCCACAATCTGCCATTTTTCTGTCTGGACGGGTTAGGATATCTTTCTGAGCATAGGAATTAATTTTAGACAATTTATTGGAAGCAATATATTTTTAGGCACAAAAAAGAATAACGATCACACGTCTGTCGGCAAAATGTTGAGAAGAAGATTATTTACAACGTGTAAAGCGAAAACATTTTTATTTGAATCATCAGTTATTTAGGGTATATTAACATAAGTTCATACGTGAATTTCATAAGACCGGGCAAGTACGTGTTTTTATACGCTAAAGTTTTACTCTTAGTGTTAAACAAGGACTCAAAACAATGTTTATTTTTAAAATTTAAAACAAAAATATCATCTACACACTAACCTAAAATCAAAGATTTCATATGTTATCTTACTAAGATGTAATACTTTCTATAAAATATAATAGTAAATATTAACAATACAAAATTATATTACATAATATATATATAAATTATATTACATAACAATTACAAAATTATTTTTTTAATTGATAATCATTATCGACCTATAAGAAAAATAAAAATTAGATACTTGAAAATCGCTATTTCGTAATTTATATTTTCATGGACATAATAAATAAGGTCTTTGTTTTTAAATCTTCACAAATCAGAGATAAATTTAATACTCGTAATCTGTAAACGCGTACGTTAACAGAGCAACAAATGTTATATCATTTAAATTAATCTCCAATTATTAGGCAATAAAATATAAAACCATAATTTTTGAAATATCTACTTGAAATTTTCATTATTATACTTACTTTTAAAAATCGATTTTTTCTTTCCTCTTAAGTTATTTCAAGATAAAATATTTTAATAAGAAATCTTAAAAAAAACTCAGAATTGTCTCATTCCTTAGTTTACTACCGGGTAACGAATTTCAATTAAAAGATTTCTTTCACTTTTGGCTCAGAATTTAGAATTTAATGCTTATTCTATGTCCAGATTCTCTACATTGCGAACTCCTCGGCCATTCTCGCAAATCCCCTGGACAATGGAAAATATTTCCATAGAGCCCGCGCATAAACCGTTACCATAGACAGCCGTAGACCACCCCCGCAAAACGTTTCCCCGGTTTCAGGATCTCTCCATTTGACAGAGAATCCTGAAATTACGTGAAATTGCAGAAATTAGCTTGTTTCCTGGAGTTCGCCGGGACCGGGCAAGACCTCGAGTTAATTCGCAGCAAATGTGGTCCCTAAAACAAAGCCTCAGGATACACATTGGCTAATTTAGTGAACTTTTGCGAAGTTAAAAGGTCATATTCATTTCCGGTTTTTGTCCCAAGCCGAATTTTGGGTAAGGTACACTTCTCGGGATGATGATGAGGTGAAGTACACCTGCCTTGGGTCAAATGTGGGTCAGATTTTGTCTCAAAAGGAGGACAACAAAATCGGGGAGGGATTTTCTTAGTGGAGCTATTGAGGCGCGACGACAAAAATCTCCCAGGGGGCCTATTGTTCCTCGGTTATTGTTTGACTTTCTCAATCTAGGGCTGGACGTGATAAAACTGACTGAGAGCTCAGCTCATCCGCCCCCGCCCTCGTTTCGAAGTTTTCATAGTCCCGGGATCCGCAACACAGCCGACATGCAATCTTGAGGAAAATTTAATCCGAAACGGGCAACAGGCACGTTTCGTGCTCCGTCACATGTTTCATTCACGCAAAACTTTCCAGCCGCTCTCTCCAGATCCTGGAGGAGTCCGGATCTTGAGACGATGCTCCAGCACACCGCAACATCCCGACCCGGCGGCGCAGAAGGGATGATCCCCTTCCGTTTGCCTTCCTGTGCCATCGTAATGGACTCTGGATGCCGGGATGATTCCTGGGGGATTATCGTGCTCACGGCCACTCTAATGGCATCAGTCCGACAAGAAATGTTTTATGTGGCGGAATTAAATTGTTTACAACTTGTGGGGAATTATTTGGCTAGTCGGGGAGCAGCGGACACGGAACGTTTGAATAGCTGGCAACAGCTTGGGCCTGGCCATTCCCAATCCCAAGACCCGAGGTCCTGGACCCGCCCGGTTCAGCTCCTTCCGGCGCCTCTTCGTTTCCGGCTAAATTAATTTGCCCGTTTCCGTTGCGCTCGGAAGCTGCAGGGCCTCGTATGTGATTAAGCCGTAAAGCAGCCATCGTCCTGCTGCACATTTCGCTTAATTGCCCCGCAGATTCTTTTTCTGCTTTACTCCTGCAAAAGTAGCGATTTTCGTGGCGAGGAAAGCCGTTCAAGGATTTTGCTGACGTGCCCTAGAATTAGGAGGATATTTGCAAAATGTATCTTCACCGCCGACAATTTCGTTGCTTTATACCCCCCCCCACAAAACATGCTTTCTAATTTTGTGAGCTCGGGAATTTTCTTATCCTCCAATTCTACTCACGAACTAGCTCTTGTTTAATTTTCATCTTAATAGGGCCAAATTAAATTCGTTTTCATTTCATTCATCCCCGATTTCTTTGCTTCAGCTGGTCATTAGTCGTTTGCTGCACATAGCCAAAAGTATATTGTGCTTTGAGGGAATTCTAAAATAAATTTATATTTTGAAAATACATGATTCCTATTATTCAATTCGTTCGAATCGAATCGAAAGAATCTTAAAAAACCTTTTTGTTTCTTAATTAGTTACGTTTTTTCACAATCGAATCTCGATTAGATTAGTTATAAAATTTTTCTTTGAATTGGATTTTATAATCCCGTCCTCTATTTCAAAATTTTATCACCAAAGATTACATTATACTTATATTTTATAATCTTTGATATCACATTTCAATTCAATGCAACATTTTCTACGAAATTCTGAATGCAGCTAATGTTTCTAAAACTTTCATAACTTCATTTTATAGTTACCTTTCGATTGGATTTTTGTAATAAAATTATTTGAACACTCTCACCGAAAAAATTAAATTAAATCTTAATTTACATTCCTTTAAAAATGTTAAAATTTGGTATTTTGGTATTTTTCATGGTACTAATATAGAATGTGTTAAGATTGCTATCAGCAAAAAGACTCCTTGGAAGAAACAAATGCACTGTTCTAGCGTTTTTTTAAACAATTACAACATTCCCAAATAATTCTCAAAGAGTATGCAACTTTGCCGCAATAGAGGATTACACTTTACCCGAAAACTCCTTCCACTTTGTGAAAATTGCCAAATTGCCCCAAATTAATCCAATATCCTCCCCATAAAGTGTCAGGGCGGATAATCTTCAGAACAGATAAGATGCGGCCTCCGAAGGTGTTCGGCCCAAAGTTTAGACGGGTCACACAAAAACTTAAGACAATTTCAGGATCTGATGGGCTCCCAGTGAAAATCTATTAAACCAGAATTTAAGGCAAATGAGTTTCTTATCTCTCGACAGTGGGAGCTTCCTCGCTCGGATTTATTTAGCATCTTTACGGGCCGGGCAGATCCTACTTCGTTTACCAGGACCCGGAAGGGTCTACTTGGGGCTGGTTTTAATCATGAAAGTTATGTGAGCACGTGGTGGAGGGGTTCTTGTTAGAGTTACGAAAATCGGGTGCGTCTCTACGTCCCCAGTGGACGAGTGGTTTCTGAAAACAGATTTTCTAGAGTGCTGCTGTTGGCCTAACAAAGGATTAAAGGACACACTGCCTTTGTTTGTTTTGCTAAATTATTTCCAATATTTCTCAAGTTTAGTGGTGATTACACCTGGCTGTGTGTGACCATTCGACCGAAATTCAACGGACGAAGCTTAGACTCGAAATGACTTCAATATGAATGGAAACCTCCATCTGAGCACTTTAATTTTATGGGATTTTAAAGAAATGGCTTCCAAACGAAATCCGATTATAGTTCACTGTAAAATTGAACTTCTGCTTAGGTTAGCTTAGGATTAGGAAATAGAAAAACGTTTCGAAATACTTTTGTTCAACTTCAAAAGTTTTACAAAAAAGATTTATTTTTCCTTTTATAATAGGATTTTAGTTCTTAGAGTTCCGAGTAATTTCATAGCTTTTTGGTTTAAAAGATGCACCATATAAATTTTCATCGGAGTTTTCTTTTCTTCCAAAATTGTTCTAAATTTATTTAATTTATTCCCTAGCAATTGAGCCGTTCAGAATCATACTCACGTAAATCAAATTTTAATATGTAGCTCAGAGTAAAATAAAACTTTGGGTGATAGTGATATGATTTTAGTCTTAACGCAGTTTTCGAAAATTATTATCTTATGCTTCTATGATTCTCAACCGCTCAATTGTTAGTAGATAATCTTAAAAGAATTAAAAAACTCTTATTTAATGTTTCTTAAAAAATTATGTATTTGAGCTACTCTATTCAGGAAAATCCATTACTTAAAAGGAAAAGTATTTCTTGAATTATACAATAACTAAAGTGGTGGTTTTAAGTTAAAAAGAAAAAATTCAGAAACGTAAAAGCAGGGTAGTCAACAACCCGGTAATAGTTGAGATAACGCACGGCTGATTTTAATCACTTACACCCTGCATGCGGATAAAACGGGGGCCACAAGTGATATTAGTAAAAGCATGGATGCGTGAACGCAGCTTTATAATAACACAAAATAACCGCTCCAACTCAAAGCATTATCTACTTGTGTGCACCTGCCTTTATCAGAAAATTTCTAATCGCACAGCGAAATAATTGGCGTTCAGCCCCCTTACGCGAGAATTTCCACAATTTTCACAACATTTTCCATAGACAGTGAGGGAGAGCAGAGGATTCGGGGCCCCTATGGGAATAGGTCCCCCCCCCCCCTCCCCCACATAATTTCATCCAACGCAAGATTAGTTCTGCTGAAAATATAATTAAAGGGGATTAATGATCGATCGCAGGTGAGCCCCGATAAAAATTAAATTATGAGCTCCCTACTCGGCGCGCTGACCGCACGCCACTGCTCACTAGCGTCCATCGCATGAATAGAACTTTAGGGATTCAAAATGCGCATAATTAAGTTCGATTAAATGCACCTCGGCATTTCATGAATGGATTTCGCTGGATATCCTTATTTTATTCGAGAACTCTGGATAATTGCTAGTGTAATAATAACCTCACTGGCGGCTCATGCTACTGAAATTTTCGTTCGTATTCAAATTTTATGAAATCAAAAAGGGTTTATGAATGGATATACATAGCCTCATAACTTCTAGTAATTTGTAAATATTTTATGATAACTGATTTGTTTCAATTAGTCGTAATATTAGAGCATAAATAAGGAAATAAATAAATAATTACTTTAAACCATATTTTTAAAAAAACAAAACACAATATGTAAAGGACACTAATCAACACTTTTTGCTTTCGTTTGTATCACAGAACAAGTAATAGATAACTTCAATAGAATTTTCTCTGTAGATTACAAATCTGAAAAATAAAATTTTTCATCATGCCAAATTTTTGAAAAACTAAAAAAATTCGTATTTTGAGAATATTTCGAACATAATAAAATAATAATGGAATGTGATAAGAGCTCGTAACCTAGCTCAAACGAAAGCCTAAATCCTCATCTCGATATATAAAACATCTACTATTCGATAGCTCTTGCTAAGCATATTGAAAAGTTATTATTTCGTGAACATGCACTAGTTGTGATTTTCATGCATTACCAATATTTATGAACGAACCGGTTAACAGAAAAATATGAAATTCATAAAATATTCCGGAAAATCTTAAAGAATTTAATATTTTATACTTATAATTCAAAGTTTTATTTAACCTACAATTCAATCCCCTATAAAAATCCGTTATTTTGTAACGAATTTTTAAAAAATGTCCGAAATGGGATATTTTATACTCTCCAAATCTTTTTTTTTTCGAAAACGTGATGCGGTGGAACATTTTCATTTCCGAATTATTAATATACGGATAAAGTTTTATGGAAATGGTGCATCACTTTTTCTTTGCAAAAATTGTGTCGATCAGTGAAATTAGAAACTCTAGTGCCATTCGTGATAGGGCTTCAATTTTAACTAAATTGAGTTGTTCATAAATTGCAACCATATTTAGAATGTAATTGTATAGAAAGTTAAAAGTCCAGACACATACTCTAGGAGCTCCTCAAAGCAAAACAATATCCTTCAGTTCCAGCAGTGGTTATTTGTTGCGGTCAACGTAAAATAATTTCTCTTCCCCCATCGTAAGAAAGTGCAAGCATCCGTTGGGACCTACATCCCATAAACAAAATTTAGTCCCAAACTCAGACCACTAAAATTGCTTTTGGCTAGCTAAACTTAACCAAACAGCTTCACAAGTTGTCCACTTTACCAAAGTAAATAAATTGAATCATTCTGGCCAAATCGAATCGAATCAGATTCTCGTCAATAGCGCGACTATCATGCGAAGACCGCACTATGTCCGGAACTTTTGCATCCCCCGGGAGTACCGGGAATACGTTCAGTGTTCGGTCCACAGTCACTTCCCAATTTGCCCCATTGCGGAAGTTCCCAACTTGAACTAAATCTTTTAGGAAGTCATTTAAGTGTCGACGGGTAGTATGAACAATTAATTTAATGAACTTGATAAAAAAATTGTTAAAAATTGGTCGTAATTGATAACAATTATTTTATGATTTTTAAAGTCATACAATGGTGTGTTAACAACTTCAAAAATAATAAAAATCGGAGCTAGATATAATAATAGTAATAATCGCAGTTAAATTGTATAAATAAAATTATTGATTTAAATACCTTAGACTTTCGAAATAAATAAATTACTAAAACCAGTTAAACAAATCAATGATTTGATTATAAGTACATACAAAAAATTTAACTTACTTAGCTAACTTTTCGTCGATACAAATTCGTAGATGAAAGTACGCTCATTTGCTTTCATTTTCGAGAAAAAAACGATCAAAAGCGTATTTTGAGCAGAACCTTAAAATAATGTTCGAACAATAGCTGAAATCTTAAACTATTATATAAAAATACAACACGATACTAAAAAATTTAAAAAGAAACCTGTAAATGTTACCTATTATAAATTGATTGATTACTTACACGCCGGAAAAGAATATCCCATAAATAGGCCTGAAACGAGCCCGTAGCACGCCCGGAATTGAAGAAGCGTCCGATATACGCCCGAATCGGTTCCGTAGCAGTTTTGAAGAGAAATAAGATCACAGAAACGTCTTCAACACGCCTGTTTAAAACAAAATTAAACTTTTAAAATTCGTGTGTTAAAAGAATTTAGATATTTTAACTCGGCATGAAAAATGCTTCACTTGATCGCAAAGACTTGGAAAAAAAGGAGTATAGACATAAATTATATTTTCTATTCCTAGATTAGAATTAAAGTTTTTATTTAAGCCCTACTCAAAATTTCTGTGAAGAACCTTTTATTTTTTAATGATTTTTTAAAGTGATCGAAATAGAATTTTCGGGATTTTCTAACATCATTTTTCTCGAAAGCGGGATGAGTAATTTATTAACGAATTTATAATTTTTGTAAAATAAAACTAACAGAAATTAACAACAGATTTTTTAATTTGTTGATCAAAAGTTATTTAAGTATTAACTTTTGTAAATGCTTTTTAGAATCAGAAATTTTTAGGACTTATTAGAACCATAAAATAGTTGTACAGAAATTTTTTTATCCTCGGCCTCCTTTCGCTCTTCGGGCTGATTCATTCCGATCCGTGTATTTATGCTCGTTTATGTTGTAATAGGATCCTGTGGGTCCTCCTACGCGAGCAATTACCCAACATGTATCAATGTCATGTCAAATGTATGCTGATTTCGAAAGACACAATTTATGCTCGAGTGGCCTACACTGCGGCAATATCCCCATTTTGTGCGTGTGGTCCAGGATTATGAGCATTTACCAGTTTCGGGCTTTTACGAGCCCACCAGACTGGAAATTGTCCTTTGTCAGAACGGTGACCATCGCTTGTCTATCAGGACATTGTGCGTGTAACAACGACTCGCATCGCACCGAAGTCCTTAAACCTAATTAATATTCAATTCTGAGATTAAAGTGGCAATGTCAGGCGATTGCGATAAATTGCCACCACGAAGGGTGCTCCACCGATTCCTGGATAATTCCGAAGGGCTTACTCAATCGTGTTTCGGACATTTAATAGGATTAATAGCCGCAGATATACAGTTGCATAATAAAAATCCATTTAATCACTAAATATAATACATTAAAAACGTTTCAAAATCAATTTTGGGACAAGGATTTTGAATTGAACGGATGCAGGCGACCATGTAATTATTGCTATTTCAGTATCCCGCCCCACCGCAACCTGTCTCAAATCCCTGGATATTATTTGTGTTTACCCAAAATTGCCAAAAATGAATTTTTATTGCACCGCCAATCCCCCTCCCCTCGAATGATCGCCCGTAAAAGAGGATAAGCGGAGCGAATTTGATTTTAATTAAAATTTCAATGGCTCGTTAAAACTATCTAAAAACATGGAGATACACCGCAAAACTGCGGTGGTTCCCGACTGTGTATGAAATTCCAATAAGTACCAAAATGTTGGAATGTAATTGAATTTTTTTTTTGTCGTTTTAACGTGTCCCTAGACGGGAAGAGCCCTCCCGGTTCCGGATTTCGAGCGTTTTTAAATCCCCATGGACTACGTACGAACGACCTGCTAATGGTTATCCCTCCGGGAAATAAAGAGATTTTGTGTAAATGTCCGAAAAGGAATCCTCCTGGAATTCACTTCTTATACCCTCAGAAATCGGGTGCAACAGTTGTTTCTCCTGGGGGAGGATGAAAAAATTAAAAAATATATTTTTCGTTGGGGTGGTCGGCACAAGGAAACATTACAAAAGCCATTTTAATGGGAGCACCTAAGTCCACCTGCACCAGGTCTCAGCTGGCTTCGGTGGTTAAATTCAAAGCTACTTAACGAGATTTACGCCCTCGTGGAGACAACGTGCTGCGTCCCGGCTGCAAAAAGGGGGTTCCTGCGACACAATTCGAGGGTACTTCGCTTTCACGGGCGGCAAATGAGGAGCACTTCGTTGTGATGGCAACTGCAAATTACCCGAGTTTAATTTAATTGCTCGGCTTACTCTGGCCCGGATTTACAGGCGCGCCTCTCCCAACCCTCCTGCTTAAGTGCACCGGGAATCTTGTCGAGCTTTTACGGGCCGACACCCTGCAAAAAGAGGTCTTATTTATGCCCCTGGGATCCACCCTTAAATATTTATTTCTAACGTATTCATCCACTTAACGAGAGTGGTCGCAATTAAACAGGTATTTGATAGGTACTCCAATCCGAAGAGGTTTTGGGATAAAACGCCGACGAAAGAATTTTCAATTTTCGATTCTTCAGGCACTAATTATAATAATAGAGCCAAATTATCATACCAGCATTTTCATATCTAACATTGTATGAAATGAATTTTATAACCGGTAGTCGTTAGCAGATGCACTGAAATCCAAAAGAGAAAAAGTAAACAATTTTAGTAAAATATTAATTTATTTAAGTTTAAGATGCACATTTCTTTTTCTGTAATATATATTTCATTTTAAAAAACCTAATAATTAAATTTTTCACTTTTTCCAAAACAAACAAAATTACGTACAAACTTGTGTATATAAAACCACAGTGATAATCGCAATGAATTCCTTAACAAATTTCTTAAATTTTAAGTACAATCCATAATTGAAATTGTAGAAAAATTTACCTAATGAGACCAAAGTAAAACAGAAAATATAAAACAATTCTTAACATATAAATTTTAAAAATTCCAAAAATATTCAATATTTGGTGTGTGGAATACATTTTTTTCGTACAGTCTAAAAACGTAAGGCTAAATTGAGCACCGTGCGCCTATAATTACAATAGGTAATAATTAATAATTAATTCTTCATTTCCTAAATTACAATTCTTTTATATATAATATAGAATAACGGTGCAAAAATCTTAAACTGAAAAAACACCAATTAGTATCCTACCATCGTTAATTCATTGCGATCGTTCTCGTGGAGATTGAGCCATTGATTAGTGATTTATTTCATTTTTATTTTGTTTGTTGGTTTATTTTCCATCTTCATCTTAAACCTAGTTTGCTTGCACAAAAGATGTCTGTGCAAGCAGGAATTTATCACAGCCAAGAGTGCATCCGCACCGGGGCGCACTTTAGTCTCTTAAATTCTATCTACACCAGGTGAACAAATGGTCACACGTGTCTTCTGTATTTCCTCACAACTTCTAATGAATTTCAACAAGAAAATCTGCTAAATCCCCATTCTATTGTAAATGCATATGCGACACAAACACGGGAAAAGTAAATTGAAATTGAAATCTTTATCCTCAGTGGATTTATGTGCGGCAAACAAAGTCAACCCTTTCAGAATTTCTTACAAACTAAAGAGCTTCATGTGAGATGCTCGCAAAATCTGCATAACGCGGGGGAAAAGGAAAATATTACACCAATTCCCTTCGCAATAAATCGTAGTAAATTACTTTTAGAGTGCAGCAGCAAAAGAGAAATTCCCATCTTGTGCATGAACTGCACTTCTATTACAAATTATAATTTTAGTTTTACGTTAGTTGAGCTAAACATTGCACGTAAGATTTTCCCGGGTATTAGAGCGTTATTTTTTATTTACTTATCATTGCCTTAATACATTCACTGCCGCAATATAAATTTAAAAGTATTTATTTCGACATATCATTCACTATCTATGCGAATTATCACAATATTTATTTTCATTTCTACAGTTCTTTTGCAAATTCTCACTCATTAACTGAAACTAGATTCTTCTAGTTTTATTTAAAAAGAAAATTTGGTCAAAAGACGCCAAAAAAGGCAAATTGTTGAAAAAGAAAAAAACGGAATACTTTAATAATTATTTCTTATTCAGATGTACCATCTAGATTCTGGTGTAATGGTAAATAAAAAAAAAAAGGCAGTGAACTTTCAAAAAATAAAATTCGTTTATCTAAAAGTCGGACACCTACACCATTCCAAAAAAAAAAAGGAAAAACAATTTTGAAATCGAATTTTTTAGTAGTCGATATATTAACATTCAAGTGGTTTGAAAAACTTGTTTAGCTTAAGTTTCTATAAAAGTATCGCAAAGTTTAGTCATAAATTTTCAAAGTTTAAATATGTACATGAAAGTGCTCTATAATTTTTCTCTACTTGAAACCTTGAAACTCTAAGAGAGGGTTTGCATTTTATCTCGAATGAAACGTTATTTTTTGGTCTACAAATCATGAAATTTCACTATTCCAAAAAAGAATAAAAGCAGTGATAGAAAGAAAACGTATCTCCGCGCATTTGCAAGATACAAAGGCATAACTATTCCAATTGCTCTACTTTTCTTACTTTGATTGATCACTGCTTTCCGAAACTAATATGTAAAACTAAAATCAATTTTCACTGAACCTATTTTGTGTCGTAAATAATTTTTTTTCAAAGATTTGTTGAAAATTCCCATTTTGTCGAATCTTTTACGTATCCTTTAAATTTGTATTATTAATTTTTTCAAATTACTATAACTATAAGATTACTTTGATTGTAGCCTTGTGAATTATAGCTTAGTTCTGATACAATACATTTTTTCATCATTCCCCAACTTATACTGCTTTGTTATTTACAAAATATTTCTCGAATTTATTTGAAAATATAACGATACCATCTCAAAATTAAGCTTCTCGTATTAATTTACCATTGAATTTAAACTGTGCGCTTCGAATAAAACAAAACAAAAATAATAAAAACTTTATAAAAAAAAAAAAACATAAGTCAAATAAACTTAAATCAGCCTCAAGTTAAATTATCTTTATCCTTTCATATTTTTTTTACCAATATGAGTCCAAAACTATTAACGACAATATGTAGAGGACAATATCAGAGACATTGTTATACGAAACGGAAAGAAACGTTTCATTTGCACTTGACTATTTCATTGAATCTAGTACAATTTTCAAAAATCACGACGATGCAACGATTCATTATGACTGTCATAATAAGTTACCAAATAACACACATTATATAACATCCACTCGACCTGTTACATTATATAAAATACTAGTAAATATTTTTAAAAACATGATTTACATCCTTCGCTGGGGTCCGCGTTTTCAGGCAGGGTCCAGGAAATTGTTTTTTCTTTACCATAATTGCTCTTACCTTTTGGTGACCTTTTAAATTTGAAATGGCTGAAAACATTCGTTTTATGTTCTTCGGTTTCATCGGGTGTGGAAATCCTACGAACATTTGGATCAGTCTCACATTTACTGCGCTGAACAAATCCACTTTTTCTGCTATATATTCTTACATAACGTTCAGATGTTGTCTTGTTAGTGAAATCATTCTTTATAAGTGTCTTTGGATTAATAAAAAGCTCAGAAGTATTGTGCTCAATGTCAAAATATTTTGGACGAGTGAATTTGTACTTGAGATCGTAATAGGACCGAAACGGATTTTCACTTGAACACATGTTTAACGCGTGGTAAGCATGTGAAACTAGATGTGGAAACTTTCTAATCCAGTACTGAGTGAACTCTTGCGGAATAGTTCCCAGGAGTGCTTGAGCCTCTGGGGACAATTCGTGATAGTGATGTTTCTAAATGTGCATAATTAGTACGACGACAAATTAACAATCTTAAAAAAATGTTTACCTTATTCCTAAAAGCCCTAAGAAGATCACGAACACTGGCGCCCATATATCCCCTGTATTTTCTTAAATCCGAAGTGATGATAGTGTCCAAGTGATTATTCCAATTATCTCGAACGACCAGTTTCGCGTTCTTCTCTAAAGTTTTAAGGGGCTCTTTATCGAAATTGAGTTTCTCCACCCGATCACTAACGTCCTGTAGGAATGCTTGGATTTTGTCGATCTTCCAAAAAAGTGGATGATTGCAAATAGCCCGTGCTGTCGGTCTATTTTGCGAATCATACTGCACCATGTCTGCAATGAGTTGTTCAGCCAAAATCTGCAAAATTTTACGTTTGATAAACTTTGCAAAATAAGAAAGGAAGAAAAACTCACATATTCACTTGGAGGATTATCAGCAATTAATTCAGATAAATCATACTCATTTGAGAGAATATTAGCCTGTCTTTTAAGATTATCTCCGAAGGCATGTTTACCTTCAGTTAGAACGTAGTAGAAAACACATCCTAACGAAAAGATGTCTACAGCCGTCGTCTGAAATAATGGAATATTAATTAGAATTAGAAAAGAATTAAATTAAATTAAAGAATTTAATTTAAATTTTAATGACGCAAAAAGTGCCTGCTTGCCGATTTAAAGAACAAAAATCATGACTTATCTATAAATTGGTTTAATTCTGCTATTTTAAAACTGATGTCGCGATAAGAATAATAAGAAACTTCTAAAAAACTAACCGTTCGTTGGCCTTTCATCATTTCCGGCGCAATCCACCCATCGGTTCCAGTGACTCCAGATCTCCTTGAGAAACTCGCCTTCCCGAAATTTAATTTTTTGCAAAGCCCAAAATCCGAGATCATTGCTCGCACCTGATTGTTAACATCGGGAAGAGACAGCAGCACGTTTTGAGGCTTTATATCTCGGTGAACTGAAAATTAAAATTAGAAAGCAAAAATCAGTATAATCTTTAATTTCATTTTTGATTTTTCAAACTTTACCTATGTTTAAAGAGTGCAAGTGTGATAATCCTGAAGCAGCCTGTTTAAGGACTTGAAAAACCCCAATTTGCGACCGTAACTCTGCAACGCGTTCTCCTTCTGTGTAATCTTGCAGTGTGGCTGCGCATAATTCTACAGCGATATATCTAAATTGGCGATCCTGCTCGGTGCAAAAATAACGCACAACATTCTCATGGGCATCGCTTTCCCTAAGGAGAGCTACTTCTCTGTCTGCGAAAGTAAAACATCCCGGTAGAAGACGTTTTACAGCAACATGACGTTCCTCGAATGTTCCTTTAAATACGAATGTACCCTCGCAACCTTTCCCTAAAATTTCATTCATATTAAAGGTGATCTTCCCAATTTTGATGTCTCCATTTCCAAGATCAACTAAATCTTGGCAGGCTAAATCACTACTTCCTGAGCTTCGGTGGATAGTTTGTGATCCGTTCTGGCTGTGCTGGCGCAGCTCCCTGACGGTGGTGTATGTGTACCAAAACATGACAATGGTTGGGATCAACACGATTAAAATTTGATGATCGACAATAAACACTTTTGTATCTTGTAAAATTTTTGTTAATTTCACTTTGTTCAAAAATTGAACATTATCACCGAAAACGTTCGATGCATTGCTGTCGCTGGGGCTTCCTCCAAGATCCTCTTCCTGAGTCTGTACTCCAACATTATGCTTATCTGCACCATTTCCAATTAGAATGAAACCACTTTCGGTTTTAATAACCTCAAGATTTGCAATCGTTGCCAATTCCCTAGTATCAACAACTTTTTTATGGGTTGTAGGTGAAATTTTTAGTTTAACGTCTTCCACATTGGCTGGCATTTGATAGTGCCCAAAAATAATAGCGTTTTTCTCTTTCTCGAGTAAATCGTGAAGATAAACCAGATTAGGTTGAACCTTTAAATGATTGTTATGAGGACCTTCTAGTAATTTTACTGGAGGCTCCATTGATATTGTCGCTGTATTTTTATCAACGAGGGACGGGAGGGCATAAAGGCCATGCAGGTGCTCTCCCACGTACAGTGATTGACTAAATTTAATTGTCAAATTTATACCAATTTTAACCAGAAACTTCCGAGGAGTACTTACAATAATTTAAGGTCATTTGTGCTACCCTGTTTGGCCTCTTCAACAATATTCCGCAAAACATCGTCGGCGACTGTTGTAAATGGTACGCTAAGCAAACCATCAGGACTTAGCAGAAATACTGATATTACAGGACTACTTAAATCCTTCAGCCAGAGAAACTTGCCGTGTTTACGATCTAAGGTTACAGTGAAGCCCGTGGAGCTTCCAGCAAGATGAATGTATTCTGAAAAAAGGATAAGTTTACAATTCCTGAAAGGTACCATTTAAATTGATCCACTTTCATTAAATTTTTAAGTATTACCGCACTATAAGAGGTAATAAAACAGATAAGTGATAGCGCACGGAAATGCAACCGTCACTTTAATGAACTAAATCCGATTTTGATAAAAAACTAATTTAAAATTTAGTGATATGTACTAAATTTATGGTTATATTGACATTGCGTTACACCACTTAAACATTTAGTGATAGTGCAGTATTTATTTAGTAATTGCACTACGCACAATCATTATACGAACACTTACCGTAATTATTCGATATCTCCGGTGCCATAGTATGCGAGGCATAATCATAAAAAGTAATATTCCACGGTTTTGTGTTCTTGTCTTTTGAATGACTATCGTACATCATGACCGTGTACTGCGTCCTCCCCAAGTAGACAGATCTGGATGTTGCCCAACCAATCGCCTCGTGACCATCAACTTGACCGAATCCCATCACCTTCTCCCGTCGTCCAGTCTTTGGATCGATAAGAAACCATGTATCGCTTTTCTTCCCGGAATAGAGGATGCCGTCCGATGAGCGGCAAGGAGCATTCGCGACCAACTGGGGTATTGTGTATGGGAGTTTTTTCAAATCCCCGGTGTCTCCGAGCTGATAAAGACTTCCGTCCCTGGGATCTGGGAGATACTGTCGTACGGGGTACTTCGTCTTACTGCCCGCTTTAATAGCAGGTTCTGAAATATAAATTTGCAGATAGTTATAATTTATAAAAATCGAAAAATGTAAGTAGGTACTGTGAAAATTTTTAGGACCACTTCAATGTCCCAGGAACTTTTAATTTCCTAAAACATGCTTTCTCTAGGTACGACAAAGGAGAGAAAACAATTCAGGGCTAGACAATTTTAAAATTTCCTTTTTTTAATTGATTTGCTATCCTCTGTTCAACTTAAAAAAGGCATGATTCGGAAGACTAAAGGTTTCCGAAGAATTCCCGTGGTTCTAAAAATATTCAGATTAGATATTGTAACGTATAATTTTAGCACAATTAAACAAGCGTTTATTTTTTTTTTAAAAGGAATTAATTTTCAGCGATAACAATATGTAAAAAAAGAATCAAAATTAAAAATTTACTTTTGAACGAAGTAAATTATTTTTATCTGAAATGGACCCTATGTGAAATAACTAAAGTTAAATAATGCACTTTTCCTTCGTCCTTTTCATACTTTGAATTTATAATCTATTATATAATATGTATAAAATATCCTATTTTGTATGTTCGAAATGTTCTCAAAATACGATTTTTTTTTAGTTTTCAAATTCGTTATCTAATAATTCTGCGACGCAAACGAGTCTAAAAAAAATGTGGATCAGTATAGTTAATGCAACTCTTATTATTATTTTTATTATATTATTTTAAAGTACTGATATTATTAGTTGCAAAAATCGGTCTATTAAATTTAAAATTTTCAAACGCAGTTTACCACAAAAATTATGTGTTATACTTTAACTCCATCCTGAATCAATTTTTTAAAGAATACAAAATGTTCAAAAGTTTACGTTTTGACATTGTTTAGCACTAAACCATAGAATGTAAACATAAAACATATTTAGACAAAAACTGTTTTGAAGGGGTCGAAGGTTGAGTTTAAAACTCAGTTTTCCACCGTATACAAACTAAGGTGAAGCTCAGTTGCTCCGCCTAATAAAAGTAAGTGTCGCACGGAGGACAAACCTCATTGAACATAATGCCATAATATGTTTGTGCATATGCAAAAATGGATATTCTTTACCCAATTTTTCGTTTTCCTATTGTTCTCATCTGAAAGACGCGCTCAAACAAAGGTGGTTCTTGTTTGCAACCTAAATTGCAAAATTTTTAGAAAATTTCGTCAGTCAGAATGTACACACCCGTTTCAGAAAATGAAATAAATATCTATTGCCTCTTCTAACCAATTTTTAGACTTCCAGTTTGCCAGATAAGAGATTTTCTAGCCTACTACGATTCTTTTTAGAGAAAAAAACAAAACACTTGCGATAAGCAAACAGGGCCACTGAAAGCCGGTGTCGTTCAGCCCCGACGCCTCCATGTGGCATGGGGGCGCATGTGAGGCCTTCAAGTAACCGCAATGGGGTCACTGCAATTGACCACTAGAACCCCCCTGGAACTTACCATCGTCAATTGTCCACCTAATCTCGCTGGTTATGGGGTCGATCGCCGTCAATCCGCCCCCTAAAGTCGAATACACGAGCAGAGTTTCCTCGTCCCTCGCCAGCTCGGTGCAGTCCTGGAAATGCATAAGATTATTAAATTACAATTATTACAAATATAGTTTATAAGTTATATATCGCATATACTTACATCCTTCACCAATGTGGCTGAAATGGTAAAAATTAGAAAACCGAAACAAATAAACGCCACCAGCCGCTTTCTGACCATATTTTTATTTTGTTTTTCTTCGAATTTACTTCATTTAATTTGTCCACACTTAATTGAATTGAAAAGTTTGTTTTGTATTAATTCGTTTTTACAATAATTGAATGTTAAACATTTTATAAAGGGGCAATTATTGAATAAATCCTTTTAGTAGTACGCCTGTTGCGCGTTTCACCGTGACACATAATCAGAAAATTTACTTTGACGTCCCCCAGAATTATTTTTGAAAACAAATGACTTGTGGTACTGCCATGTGCAAAGTGTATGTGACGAGTTTTCTACCTTACATTGGATTTTATTCTCGAATTACCTGTCCAAAGCATGTTTATTTATTTATTGTGCAGTAAATTCATTAGCAGATTAGCGTATAAGTTAAAATAGTGATTAGAAACTAAATATAATAAGAAAATTATAAAACAACAACACCAGTATTATGCAATCTACTCGATTTAGATTCCACAAGAAATTACAGTTCTAACCACTCGCTCAGCTGACCATCGGAAATTTATAACCTTAAATTTAAGTTTCAGTGGTTAAGAGCAATGTTCAAAATACAAATGTTATGCTTCGTAAAAATTTAATTTATAAATTAATATCTCGTTAAAACAATGCAAATACGACAAATATGCACACAAGTGATCCACCGAGCTAAAGTGGTGCCATCAAATTTAAAAGGGAAGAGTAAAAGCTCCCAGGAATGGTTACAGCGACAACTCTCGGATCCGTATGTTGAAAAGGCGAAAATGTCCAATTACCGGTGCCGCAGTGCATTTAAACTACTTGAAATTGATGATAAACATAAAATCATCCAACCAGGTTCGATTGTGGTTGATTGCGGTGCCGCTCCTGGAAGCTGGAGTCAAGTGGCTGCCCGGCGCTCCAACGCCGATGGACTCGACGAAGACAAGCCGCGGGGGAAAGTAGTCGGCATCGATCTACTCCGCCTGCATCCAATTAAGGTAGCAATAAAATAAAATCAAAAATCCTCAACCGGTAATTTTACTGGGATTTCTAGGGAGTGACAATCCTGGATGGCAGCGATTTCACCCAGCCAAAAACGCAAGACAAACTCAGAGAAATTTTGAACGGCGAAGGCGTTGACTGCATGCTGTCCGACATGGCCCCAAATGCGACTGGAGTCAAAGTGCTGGACCAGGAAAATATTTTGGAGCTGTGCTATTCTGTCCTGAAATTTGGGATTCTGATGTCCACTGAAGGGGCTTCGCTTTTAGTTAAACTCTGGGACAATGGGGGTATCGGCAAACTGGAGAAGGACATACGCCGATTTTATGAGACTGCGAAAAGGGTTAAACCACCTTCTAGTCGCTCAGACTCAGCGGAGATATTTTTGCTAGCCAAAGGATTCAAAGGTGTGAAGCTGTAGAATGTAATATAATTTGTTTTTTTAATAAAAATATGTATTAAGGAAAATGCCTGTTTTTTACTTTTGTTTTTATTCCAAGATACCTCGAACTATATGTTTAAAAGTTAAAATTATTTTTCTTTAGTTATAGCAAATTACAAAGGCGTAATGGATTTTACAATTAGTGTTCAAATAATGAGCGCTAAAAAACGAACAATAGATATATACAAAATAAGCTCGAATACATTAAATGTAAAATAGGAATTATTTATTTTTTTAACAAATATACGGCTTAAAAAGAAATCGATTTAATTATTTAGTGGCTTTTCAAATTATTTTATGTTTGCAGCAAATTCCGGAACAAAAATACGGATAAGCTTTAAACCACCAAACTGAGCCACGCGAGGATCAGACAAAACCCGCCGATGGGGGCCAGCTGGCTGTACTTTCTATCACCAGTGAAGGCTCTGTAGTAAAGAGTGCCACTAAAAAGAACGGTCCCCACAACAATGAGACTTCCAGTCTGGAAGTAAATAATTGAAACAATCAATAGATCCTTGTGTTCCTCGTGGAGGAAGGGTGCAATCTTACAATCATTGGTCTTCTTGTCACTGGCACCGCCATCAAGGCGATCGAGTGAAAGAAATGGAATCGATTGGCGGTCTCAAAAATCACCCTCGATTCCTTTTCATTATCGTACTGTCGGTGGCTCCCATATGCTCCCAAAATAATAGCCCCAGCCCCACTCAATCCAGCAAGACGTACGAAAAGTAAATTTTTTCCAGCGAGCCTCCAAAGCGGAGGTGGTGGAAGTGGCTGAGGCGCGACCTTCGAGGACTGCGACACCGCTTTCGTCGCCACCTGAGTCTGTTTTGGTGAGATAATGCCCTTTTTTTGTGAGAAATTGTAAAAAAGTTTTGGAAATGCGATTACAATTATTAGCCGGATGAGTAAAACTTGCAAGAAATTTGGTTAAAATGAAAACAAAATTTAGTGAGGGTGCTTCGCCCGAAAGGGACGCTTCAGGAAGCAGGCAAAAATTTGTACTTACAGCAGTCCGTGCGACGCTCGAAGCGGCTGCAAAAAGTCCTTGGCTGAGGGGATTCCCGAAGAGGACATAATTTAAGCTGTCAGTTACACCGACCATCGCTGGAATTCGCGTTTTTATAAAATAATAAAATTTGAGTGGTGTCTAATTATTGACGAATTCGAGAGCTCCGGGGACACCACCTCTATCCGTTATTTATAGCTGTTTTGTCAACTTTTCTTCTCCGTTCTCCGCCAACTTTTGCGATTTGACGTTTCCCCCACAGTATTGGCCTCCCTGGATGAATAAGTTCTAGGATTCAACGTAATTTATTTAAGTTGTATTTTAATTCATTTTTGTCACTTTTAAAAGATAAATTAAAAAGTAACCATTAATTTTTGTTTAACTGTTTTCAATAACTTTTCCCAAAAAAGTGAATATGAGAGTTTCTTACATGATAAACCAGTGTATAAAACAGTAATCGAGTCTCGAATCTTCCTTTGACAGTTCTAATCAGAATGTAATTGACGTCTGCTTGTTGGCATCTTGGCTGGGTAAACACATCATCACCGGCTTCTACTCCCACGGGAAAGCGGGAGGATTTCTAATTATAAAGTACTTTCTAGGCTATAAAGATTATCATGGGTAAGTAAAAAACAACTTTAAGCAGCTGGATTTACCGAAAACAATCTGCACGCAGCTCTCAACACGACGGTCTCGATGGTGGTGGCGCTCGCCTTCTCGGTGCTCCTCTTTTCCGCCCTCCAGCTCTACAAGCCCTGGTTCCACGCCTCGCAGACGAACGTGATGCTCGCGGGGTACATCGGCTCCTGGATTTTTATCTTCCTCCTCACAGCGATCTCAAATCTCGAGTCTATCCTCTTTGGGGATGGGTTCCAGGCGAAATTTCTCCCCGAAATCGGATTCTGCCTGGTGATCGCCTGTTTCGCTTGCGGAATCGTCCACAGGGTTTGTGTGACCACTTGGTAGGTTTTTCTTCATTATTCTCCTATATTTTACTTACATTCTAACTATCTTTTCCAGCATCATGTTCTCTATTGTGGGTCTTTACTTTGTTAACAAAATATCTCAAGGTTTTCACAGCTCCGTCGTACAAACTGAGGTGCATCAAATTAAGAGGCGCAAGAAGTAAATGTGATCACATAGCATTTAATTTAATAAATGGGTTTTTTCTACTATGACGATGGGTTTCTTTCTTTTAAAACTTATTTAAAATACCTTCTATAAAATTATTTTTAATATTATAATACATGCCGAGTTCAGATCTGCAGGAAAATCAAGAGGAAACAAACAAATTTAGCTATACGATTTAACAATTTATTAATTTTTATTATAATCACTCACAACAACAAAAACAAATAGGAATATCGAACCATATTCCAAATATAATAAATACATAATAAGAGTTTAATAAATAATATAAATAAGATTTGTTTTATTAAAAAATTAAATAACAAAAAATTAATGCACAATCCGTTGTATATCGACAGGAAACGCAATCCTTAAATGCTGTTAGTAATTTTTGGCGGAGACACCTTCTCTATCGTTGAGCTTCGTTGATTATAATTTTATAACTCCTAATGGAAGTTTGTATTTTGACTACTGAGCCTGCTTCATTTCTTGCTTTAAACAGTGCTTAAATGCTTCCCAACCTTCCGATTTAGCTGTGGACTGGAGTAGAATAATTGTTTAGTTTATATTTTCTTAATTTGGAATAATGCAAAAAAACATATCAAAGGAAATTTGGTTATAAAAGAGGAACAAAAACATAAATTTTAACTTACCTTAGTTTGTGAAAGCAAAAGTGCAAGTTATTAAAATAATTTAGTTAGCCAATTTCGAACTTACTTTTGTTTAAAACTTTTGGTCCGATCAAGTTATTGTTTTTTGAACATCGAATTAATGATTGCACAGAAAAACTGTAGTTTTTTTTAAAAATAGTGAGTATGAAAAGAACAAGTGATGGTAATGTGACGCAATCTGATTATATTTTTATAACTTTTCTTTAGTTGATGGTACTTGCCGATCATTATAATTATTTTAATGAACTCAAATTTTTATTGTTTTATTTTCTTCCAAATTTGTGTTTTTTTTTTAGGGTAGGCGTAAGAAAAACTTATTGAAAACGGAATCCATTCCAATACAAATCATTCATTAAAGCGGAAACATTTAACTTCAATGGTAAATTATTTCTTGTTATTTTAACAAATTAATAACTATCGCGAAAGTTTCAACCTGAAAAAGTGCAGTTTTTTTGTTGAAATACCTTATCCATAATTTTAAATATGAGACGAAATTCGTAAGTACTGCAATGAGTTGCTCTGGTCGATTAGGAGCAATTTTAGTAAGCACACTTTGTAAATTTTGAAAAATAAGGATAATTAAAAAAAACAAACCAAATTCAAAAATTGTCCGATATTTTTGTTATTGCATAATTAAATATAAATTAAAAATTTAAAAAACCCCCGACACAAAATAAAAAAGAAGTTATTCGCCATTTTGTGGTGGCGGCCATCTTGGATTTGAAATTTGTCATAGAGTATAGTATTCAACTAGTTAAGCCCGCCCTTTTATTTGATACCTATATTGAGGGAGTTGTGAAAAATATGTAATCCGTCATTTTGTGGCGGCGGCCATGTTGGACCGATTTCCATCAAATATAGCTAAGAACACTCCCGGCTAATTTATCTTTCAAACAAAAAAACCAAAACCAAAATCAAAATCGGATCATGCGTTCGGGAGCTACGATGCCACAGACAGACACGTCAAACTTATAACACCTCGTCGTTTTTGCGTCGGGGGTTAAAAAATAAATAAATTCTCTATTAAATCTACAAGCGTAAATTTTGGACAAAAATTCAATGAAAGTGAAAAATAGTAAAACATAAAAATTGTAAGGAAAAACAAAACATTAAATAAAAATATATGAAGACGACACTTAAACTATTTCTACACGTTTAAACTATACAAATAGCGTCTAACTCTGCGGCAGGCACGGGATCGCAACATTGAAATTGCAGGAAAGCGAGGATCTTCGTCATCGAATTCCAGCTCCTCGTTGTACTCAATTCCATAGACACTTACTTTGAATCCGCGGTGTAGGCGGTCCTTCATAATCGCTATGAATTCTTTGTAGGACAACAGCCCATCACCATCCTCGTCGAAAATTGCAAAAACAGTGTCGATCAAATGCTTGGTCAAGCTGTATCCAGTGCAAATTTTAACAGCCCTTGAGAATTCATCTGAGGAGCAAGCAAGCAATACTCGTGAAATTAATGGCTTTCAAAAGTAAACAGATAAAACAATTTCCTTTTTTTAAAACAAATTTATGTAGCTTTAAACTCTGCCCATAAATCTATCTTAACCAACTAAAGAAGTTTAATTTCTATAAATAAAATAAACAAATCGCTTACCTTTAGAAATAGCGCGATCAGCCAAAGTGTACATCCTCATTGCGATGGCAAAATCCTCAAGATTGTTCAAAAATTGACAAAAATCCCTAAATTCAGTAAAAGTAATTCCTTTTTCATCCTTCACACGATCTAGGAGGCGATCGAGATACATGTCGTACTCGTCTGTATCAAGGTAGGTGTACCGCAGTAGAATTTTTGCAAAATCAACTTCGGTGATTGCGGGGTTTCCTTTAGAAAATTCACTAAATTCTAATTCTAAGACCTCAGTCTGTAGGTTATCCATGAATTTATAAAATCCCTCATAGTGGAGATCCTGGTTGCCCTTTTTCCCAAAAAAGTGCACTTGAAGTGTGGTATCAACTTTGTGCCGTCGTTGGAGGCCCTCTTCATCATCAACGTAGTCATCCTGCAGTTCGGAAGGTTACATTACAATTCTCTCAAAAACTTCAATATTATTTTTCAGTTCGTGATGGAAGAAATTCAAATGTTGAAGCGATAGTTCGAGACAGCTTAAAGATTTCAAAAAGTGTTTTAGATCGTTTTACATTTGTGCTTTGAAACAGCTATCAAGCAATTTTTATATTCAATCAATTCAACCAATTCAAATAGATTCCTAGGAAAATTTTAAAATTTTAGTCATTCATATTTTTGCTTTCACTGAAAAATAAAAAAAAATATTGCACCAAAGAATTTTATAGGGCGAAGGTTGAGAATTTTTTCTGGTTATCCATGCAATTAATAATATATGGGCAAAACATTTTTCAACAATAACGCCAAGCAACAAAAGATAGAAGATAAAATCGAAATATTTAATCTTCGAAAACAAAAAAAAGCAATCAAAACGAATTTTTTTGTAGAAATTGGGTATTCCCAAAAGCAAAAATTCAAAAATCCCGATTTCGAAATACCTACCTCTTCGCCGTTTTCGCCCTCAGATTCAGATATTCCCCGCTTATCTTTCCAAGCCCCACTGAAGATTTTTTCCATCTATATTCAGTTTTTCATATGTACAGAATTATATGATTGAGAAAATTAGCAAACAGTTATAAAAAAATGGAGAAAACATGAATTTTTGACTTTGCATCCAAAAAAGGGTAAAATCAGGAAAATAAACTGATACAGAAGGATGGACGGGCTATAAAACTAAATACAAAAGATAGAATTGAAAAAGGAGTACATACTAAAATAATTACAAAGATCAAACAAAATCAATTCAAAATAAAGCAAAATTATTACTGGGCAATAGGCAAGTAGATAAATTAATTGAGTTAATTTTATGTTTTGAACTTACGGATTAGTAGCTGCAAATAGTAAAGCCATTAGGGGCGAACTAAATAACTTTTGTTATAATACAATAACTAAAACAATTATTTTCTCAAGACTTTCATGTCCGGTTAAAATATTGTTTAAGGGAGGTACAATGAATATACCGCTCTTAGGTTAAAAGCTGGTTTGTAAATTAAACTTACAGATGCTTTGGTTTATAAACTAAACCAATTTTCTTTTACTCCTTTTGAATTCAACACTCCTTAACGTTCGAATCGATGCTTTAAATCTTAATTCAAATAAACTAAAAGATCGCACAAAATGGCGAAAATCTTAGTATTATTTAATTTAATATATTCCAAATGACCTCAATATTAGAGAGAAAAAATTGAATTAGAATTCCTACTTAAAAAAAACAAATAAATAATTTTACACGAAATTAGTGGGCAATTTTAGTTGAAGTAATTTTTAATTCATAATTATTCATATATGTAGATAGGGAATGCTTAAGTTTTAGCAAATTTTTGGCTTTTAAACCAAGTTTTATTATATATATAATAAATCCAAAGTTCATTGTAATAGAAGAAAAACTATAGCACACTTTTTATCTAAAGACTTACGAATGCGTTCTTATGTAACTTCGAATGTGGGATTGGCTCACGATATTTTCGAAGTAAAAACTGTGCTTGTTCCCTTGTAGAAAGTAGTTTAAATAGCTGATAGAATTAAACATGGAAGAAATTGTTAATTCTTGCGATCTAGTCCATTTAATTTTTGGTTTATTCGTGGATTTTAACAATGTTTTATAAATCAGAAAAAAGTGGTATTCCCTTGATATTTTAAGTTAATGTAAATTGTTTCTTTTTACGCAACAACAAAATTGCTGAGGATTTTAAGTGTGAAAAATATTTAGTTCAAACGAATATTGTCGAGAGTTTTGTCCATATCAAAGAGACAATGTTACCAAACACCATGGAAATATACAATACATAATAGAACCGCTTCGGAAATTATTAGTTTTACGACTAAAAACACATTTCTTCCAAATAAAATACCTTATCCAATATTAGTGTTTAGAATTGTTAAGCCTCTGCACTCAAAAACGATTTTAAATTTTATACTAAAACAAATTGTTTGTTTTGTATATCAGAAAAGTTCGAATACAGAGACCTAACATAATTATATTTGTTAGTAATTGAAAATAAATAAACTAATCTAAAATATCTCACAAGTTCACGAGTATTATCATCTAATTCATGTTGCTTAAGAGATCCCGCCAAAATGCCCCGAATCTACAAAGTAAAACAAATAATAAATAAATAATAATAAAGAGAATAACTAAAACAGAACTTTTAACACATAATTAAAAGAATTGAAGGAATAAACATAAAAGTAAATAAAAATAAAACGTTTTAGTAAAACTCACAACAAGAAATTCATTTTTATCAACTCTTTGGTTGCCATCTGTATCGAACATGTTGAACGCAATGCGAAATCCAGACTGTGGCTCTGTAATAGAAGTAAAAAAATTAACAATCGTACTTACAGCGATTAACGACACCGAAAAGGGTACTTGTTAAAATCGACAGAAGGAAGAGATACTCCGTGTAAGAAATAATTCCTGAAAAGAGTAAAACATAAAAAAATAGAAAAACCAAAAATGAGAAAACAATAAACTTTGAATATTCCTTGAAAAATCAAAACGTTTACAAAACTATCAATTTTTATAGCTATGAAATTAGAAAACCGAATACGGGTGCCTCCATAAAATCTTTTATTACCGTCGTCACTCATGACCTGAATAGGAAAAAAGGCGGAAAATACTTGCAAAGTGTTAAAGTACAACAGCCGGTCGCTAACTCCTTTGAAAATTGACTCCCAGACGGGTGCATGGCGCCCAACAACTTGACCGATAGAGTCGTAAAAATATTAATAGCCTTCTTTGGTTGCAATTTCAGGACGAAAATCGTAAACAATAAAAGGGAAACATGTCTTCTGGTGATGCGCCATATGAGCTTCGATCTAGGAGGGGGCCCGCAACTGTCGGAACATGCTAAATCCTTCCGGAGAAATTTGCCCCATTTTATCCTTGGACAAAGTTGCAAAGAATGAATTTATGGGATATTAATAAGACATGTAAGTGGGTTCTGTGACAGTTTTTATTCAGAGATATTGCAATTTTAGGTCATTGTCCTCGAGAAAATTGGGGGAAGTAATGGGAATTTGCAACTTCTGGAAGTGTCCTCGAAACTGTCGCGACGGCGGAAGACGAAAGATATGGGTTTGATAAGGAACAGAAATTTGGTTATTTTGTATATTACAAACATAAAACTGCTCCATTAAAGAACATCTATACCCTTTCAAATCAGATAAATGACTTGAAGTTTTAAAACTTCATATTATTCTAGGATTTGACTAAAATATCTCAAATCAGACAAGAATATGAATACATTAAAAATTTGGCATTTACAAATATGTGTGTATTTTTTGCGTAAAACGAAAATATCAGACTAACAACTCACCTTTATCCCTCAGGCCGCGGAACATATTCGGTGATCCTTTTTTGAGTGATGGCGTTGCGTCTTTAATTTTATTAATATCGTTTGTAGTAAGCGGGCGACGCTTGAGGCGTGCTAAAAAGGGGCAGATTAAAATCATTTAGCCTCCTAATTTTGAATTTTGTATTATTTACGTCTGGGCTCCTGCTCGACCACCGAGTCCAAGAAGTCTTGAGGAGTCATGTAGAGCTGTCCATCAAACTCGACGGAGGCAAATTTTATAAATCGTCGTTCTCGTGCTGTTAATTTGACTGCCCTTTCCTCCTCCTGTAATTATTTCAAGGGAAATGAATGAGGAAAGCCTTTAATTTTGGAGGAAGATGGAACTCATTGGGTAGGCGGGTACGGTGTTACACAAATTAGCGAAAAGGTCAGTGACCCTTATCGCTATTTTTTTGTGAATTTTAACGAGCCTCAAATTAAGTGACTAATCGATGAGGTAGGTGGCATGGACAAAAACCAGGATCAAAACCAGCCGCCGCATATTTCTAGAAAGAGAACTTAATTAGAGGATCTGCGCGGTCACCTATTGTGCGCTGTCCGGCAGGGAGCTACCGCGCATTTTAATTAATTCCAATTGAACTTTTTGGCTCATTTTAATTGTCCCTGTAGGAGCCTACGTGCTCCCCATAAACCTGAGACGGTCGTCACCGGGCAGCTCCTCGAAAAATTTTCCCCACCAGCTGGGCAGGCTGAGGGGACCAAAAAGGGAAAGGGTTCCTCCAGGAACAACAAGAAACACCCGTACGACAACCAAGTTAACTAAATGCAATTAAAATTTTGAAGATGGTGCCCAGGACCCGATGGCGGCGAAGATATGCGTCTCAGAACGCGTTAGACGGATGGGTAGGTGCAGGCAGCCGAATCGGGTGACTGGTTACACCTGTCCAAAGGTAGACCCGCTCAACGGAATTGCGCTCATTCATTTGTGCACTGCGCAACTTTCCGAGATACAACTCTTTGGCTGTTTGTTCGAAATTCCTTAAGGTTTTTCTGGAGAATCCTGAGATAACTGCATTCATTAGGGATGTAACTGGATTACTTTCTGCCTCCTTGACGAGGGTAAGCCACCTTGGAATGGTTGAGTCTTTTTCTGAATCAACGTTTGCTCTTATTCCCCCTGTAGAAAGATTGCAAGTCATTTCGTATGGCATTCGCGTAAATTTGTGGAATTTCGCTTTAAAGGTGCTTAAGGAACATTCAATTGCGATTAGATTACTGCTGAGTGTGTTTTAAACTGGTTTTCATCTGTAAATTGGCCAGATATTCGACAAAGTATTTAAAATGGTATATGTCGCGTTTGGCTTTAAATTATTGCGATTTCGAAAAGCTGTAAGATTGAAAACACCATCGGTCGGTGTTGTCCCGAAATTTAATTTTAAACCTACTATTACTAGTTAATTATAATACGAAAGGAAATCGAAAACTTAAATTTCCTACTTCCAGATGTATTCCTGGTCTAAAGTTATCAATAATATTCTTAATTTTATGTATAATATAAAATGTAAATTTAACGATTGTGCTAAAAAGTTTTCACCATTGACTGAATTTGTGAAATCTTTTGTAAGTAATCGTCATTGCCTGTCAAAATACATCCAATTAAGTAAGTGGAGTCACATCAAAAATTTATTTTTTAATTGCCTCTAAGTGAAATTCTCTTTATTTTTTCATCCGAAGATCTGCACGATCAATGTCGCAGCATTGAGGCGATCTTCACAAATCCGAAGGTATTAACGTTTGTCTTAACGAGGGTCCCTTTCACTTCGAATGCTCCACTTGGTCACCCATAGTCCTATCAAAATGTCAATCGAACCTGTGATCCCTTCCTCCTCGAGCAGCAGCGACATAACAAACCGAAGTGTACTTTAAATGTTCAAAAATTCAAAAATCGAATATCTCAAATTCTGGCCGATCGCACTGGCGCTCCGCTGCGTTCGTTTTCCCCCCCATCCCCCTCGCTAAGATTAAGAAGAATCTGTTTTCTGTTTAGCGTCTTGACCTCAGCCTTGCCGGAGCCTCCAGTCACAACAGCGATCGTGACTGGGGCCCCAAATATGAATTATTTATGGTCCAATTTTAATGACTTCATACGAATTTTTAAGTGAATTGAATAAATAACAAATTCCTATCAAAACTGGTGACATTTTTAGTGTCTTAATTGGATGACGTCGGTGGAGCTTTGCCGGCCACCGATCATTGTGTCTCGCTGTGATCGAAGAAGTTGTCAAGTTGAACTGGTCGACCTGCCAACAAACGCAGGAATCCGAGGCACCGAAGCACCGGAGCACCCAGCCTATAGGATTGGCGGCGACAATGGCGATGGGGCTGAATGGGGCCCCGATGGGGCTTTGGGGCTAGAACTTAATTGCGCCGCAGTGCGATCGGGAATTATGCAAACATCTTAGAGAAGGCCGTGTCACAGCGACACAAATTGGCATTATAAATGATCACCTGACACCGTTCGTACGCATTTCGAACGAGCGATCCTTTGTCCTCCAGAGAGACGATCAAAAGTTCCCACGTCAGGTAATCAAGTGGAATCCACTTAGCACGTCGCGGATCGCTCCTCAGAAAATCCTCGGAGCACGAACCAGCCGCAAATAATCTGGTCTGCCCCGCCAGATTACCTGGGCCCCATGAGTTCCCTGGATCTGGATCTGGATCGCGTTCGCAAATTCCTATCGGTCTCCCGGGGAGGGCTCCAGATCTCTTGTGGTTGTGTCAAACTCCTGATTATCACTTCTGATCGTAATGACCATTATTGTTGGAGTCTGGCTCCAGACCGGGAATCGGCGCGACTGGGACATGGGTGTGCAAATGAAAAGGACGTCAAGCAGGGCGCTCTGCTGGAGGGTGCTGGGACATGGGTGCACTTGTTGAAATTACGTCGCAATTTACTGCCTATTTGCCCTCTGAGGAATTCGTATGGGCGAAATAGGTGCAATTTTAGCTGCTATTACCAATGCTAATTTCGTTATTTCTTTCTACCATTGCAGATCTAATAAAAGGCGCCAATGCAAGTACTGCGCATTTGGCCATGACTCTTCTCTCAGGAAGGTTGAACATTTAAATAAAATATGTAGACTTTAATTTAGAGCTAAAATTATCCGAATATTCATACTTCATTACACCAAACATCATGATTTATAAATAACTCAAATTTGAAGCAAAGAAGCTCAATTTGAACAATTTTAGGTATATCTAATAATAAATTATAGTAATATTTGAATGCATTATCTGTGCCAAACTTGTTTCCTTCTTATATAAAAAAAAAAGAAAAAAGAAAAAGGTTCATCAAATTGTAGAAACTTTTATAGTGGTATGTATGTAGTCCATTTTTAGTGAATATTATCAGTTATTTATTTACACTACACTACACTAATCCTACATTACTCTATACAGGAAATGGTAATGAATCATCTAGACGTAACAATAATTCGATTAGAAATTTAACTGTCATAGTAAAATGATTTAAGGAAATTATTTGTTTTAGAAATAAATAGTTAATATAGTAAATATAGAAAAAAGACATTATGATGTTGCATAATGTTTCGAAGTTTATATAGTTTATTTTATAGATGCGTATTTAATTTGTTGAACTAAAATTATGACTAAAATTTATATATGTGTATCGAATTTCCTACACAACTCCTACGACTAAAATCTCGAAAACTTCTTAAGAAGCGGTCCTCTTCTCGAATTTGATTATTCATAGCCCTAAGCGGGTTTCGCCTAATAAATATCAAATCACCGATATTATCGTCGTTACGATCATTTCCAAAATACTTGAAAACGCATAAAAACTTATATGATTTTTTTGTTGGTTAAATTCCTTCACGGAAACGCCACAACAAATCTCGAAAGGGCAGACATAGGCGACGAATCGGCTCTGTTTAGCATAAATCACATATCGGATTTCATAGCGACTAGCCTAGGGCATAGCTCATCTCCTTTATGACGCGGCTCGGTGGGAGATCTTAAGGTGCCCCGAACGCGACGATCGCGCCAGACAAATACGATCGCATACCAAAAGATGAATATCGGAGCGCCCCGAGGGCCTCCGCGGCGGCCGCGAGATGCACGTCTTCCTGATGAGTGATTCGCGCCCAGCGTGTCATCCGCGGCGAACATGATGTCCGATTAGCACCGGGACCGGGACGCTGCTCCTTGGGGATGGACATTGTTTGCCAAATGTCGTGAAAATTCTGACTCAGTTTACTTAGGTGCGATCCCTGCGCCGAGAATAATTGCCCGCGGACAGAATTTCGCTTTCATCTCAAGCTCAATGGACCGTTGCACCTCAGTGTCTTTGAAGTCCGCGATCATGCCGCTGGGAGTCCGGTGAATATCTCAATCATCTTCGGGCACTATCGCATCCTTGGGGTTCCCGATCCCCATATAAATTGGACGTCTATAGGCCGCTGATACTTGGAGCTCTTGGGGATTGCTCCTATCAATTTCTGGCGACAACCTACGTGCTGTCGCTAGCGCTCCGCTCCCTGGGACTCCGGTTGACATTGGACTCTGGAGGAGCAGCCAGATGGCTAATGATGTTCTCGGCCCGGGAGAAATAGAACCATTCGGCGACGGTTATCAATTTTGGATTTGATTAAAACTTAATAAGGCCGTCGAGATAGCGGTGCATTGCGTGTCGTCTATGTCATAAGATGGACTCTGCCCAGCTGGAAGAAAGTACCCATCGTCTCCTTCGATAAAGAGGCATGCAATATCTCCGTGGAGTGGTTAGAATTGAAGTATTTTTCCGTGATTCTAAAATTTATCACATACAATTTATTCAGAGCCTCAGGAATTAGCATAAGTTCTTTAGATGGAAAAGGAAGCACCTGTCCAAAGCTATTTATCAGCCCCTGGACGTCTTCCTGATTCTCTGGTTTTTGCCCAGGTATTTCCCTCACGATCGGACCGCCACGATCAAGTATCACCAGTTTCGGGTTGCATTCTAGCCTTAGTGTTACTTAGAAGTCTAGTCCATCAAACGCCACGACCTAGAGGTCTTTACCCCGGCGGGCGAGAATGCATTCTGCATTTCAACTGATTTAGAAGCTTGGACAGTATCATGTTCCAGCATCCGTGATTCTGGCATCACTGGAAGCAGCATGGTGTCATCGCCGGCCACCATCAAATACCTCAGGAGGTGCACTGCTGTCCCATATTTGAGTCCGTAAATCACGAAAGGTTGTTATTCGTTCATTGATCCCTAAATCGAAAGCATCCACCTTAATTGAATCCCCTCAGAGGCGCGGTCGTTTTCCCAGTATCACTATCAAGGATTTTTTTTTTTTGCAAATTCGAAGAGTAATTAAAAAGATCGAAACCCAGTCTTCTTACAAAACCCGCCCAGACTCAGCTATTAATTAGTCAAATATTTGTGGGATCTTGTCGAATGTCTGGCTCTTTACCGAATTTTTTGGGGCTTTTGGTGCCTGGAACAGCATGCAACTTGTACGACACCACATCTGATTCAGGTCACAAGCTCCTCCTGGGATACCCTCGTAACTCAGAACCACGCGAACTGATTTCGACAAATGGACCACATCTTTTTCGCAAGATCAGGAGACCTTTCACAGGTATTATTCTTTCGATGTCTTTTTTTCTCTTGAGGGCGATAAGGGAATCACCTGAAACATTCAAAGGTAGGACGAAGCGAATTTAAAGTTATTTGTGGCTCGTTTGCATGATTATTTTGGGCAAATCAAGAAGCGTGACCTGATCATGTTTCCTCTACCTCCTGCTGTCTTCGATTTTGCATTTGTTACGATATTGGTATGAAAATGTTTTGACTTAAAATATATTGGATCAGGATTATACATGAATGCCCGCTTTTAGCATTTTGAGATATGCATATGTGAGATTTCTTAGGCGGTGATCAAAACTTTTGCAATTATACTATTGGTACTTAACAACAAACAGTAACGAAAATTATCTTCAACAATTTATTGAATGATATTTTTAACTAAAATAGAGAAAATAAACATGTTTCTTTAATTAATCACAATTCAAAAAACTAATCTAATTTTATCACGGGACATTAAATTTAAAAAGTCGTAGTATTAGTGTAAGAAAAAAGGGCGTTCTCATGTCAAAGTAGACTTTAGGAAAATATTTCTACTCTACAGAACAACTACAAACTGTTGCTAGACTACACAACAATTATAAAGATCTGTAGCATACTCACTGTTTTTGTTGCTAGCTCGCCTATGATGGGCAATTCCTGCGAGGAAGTTAAAGAGTTAAAACGAGTAATTCAAATTTAAGATTTTCTCTACAGTCTCTACCGGTTCTCTAAATGATCCATTGAATGCGGTAATTTCGACACCAAAAGTACCAATTCGTTTTAAGCGTGGGAAATGTAATGACAACACAACACTTATTATTATATATTAAATGGAGTTTGCTTATTGTTAAATATTTGTTTTGCTTTGAAAAGTTGATAAATGATAGTTGTATTAAAAATAGTTATATACTGTAGACGGCAGATTTTAAAGAGTCAAATCTTCTAGAAATATACTCGCAATATATATTTGGTCCGATTCACGTTTCAGAAAAAACACTTTCAAAAACTTCTAAATATCCATTTTTTATACTTGAAGGTCGACTTAATTAAAGTATCAAATACTTTTGTTTCACAGACTTTCAATTTTGTATATTATAGCAGATTATCTCAGAAAATGAAATTGACGTCAAAAGAAGTTAATAGACCACGGGCTAAAAATTTTTAATTCTACTTCTTATCGTACGAAAAGTTTCAGATTTTAGTGTCGTTCGTTAGTTTTGATTTTTGAAAAATTTAATTTTGTTTTTGCATACCGAAAGTCCATCAAAACAACAGTGATTTATTAAACTTAATTTAATCCTTTAAAACAGGCGCCCTACGACAATATTCCGTCTGCGCTGTAACCTAAAAATCCATAAATCTTTAATCCTAGCCTACCAATAGTGTGGGCGAGTAATTTTCGCCTCTATACCCTTTCGATATTGTTCAAATATTTCGACAGTGGGCTAACGTGGGCGTTGATAGATGATATTTGAGCCCTTAAGGTCCGCATTCTCAGAATGAAGTTTATTCCCAATTTGGCGTACCCATCCCACTTCATAAATCCCCATGGTGGTCGTAGACCTCTCTATCGACTAGTTCCACACCCAAAAGGATTCCAGCGGCCCCAAAAGTCGGTCATAAATTGCAAATTTTTATCGGTCTGACAAATTACACACTTAGCCGAGTTAAAGTTCTCCTAAAGAATTCGAAATGGGGATCCTCTAGCCATGCAGATTCCGACGGGGGGCATAAATAACCGATCGCAGCCTCTGGAGCCCCATGATGGAATACAGCCGAGAACTCTGTTATTAGCAGAGGAGCAACAGCAGAAGCCTCTGCGCACCGCCAGACACGTAAATCCTTCTGGCGCATTACGTGTCCAATCGTTTTGGTAGTCACCGGGAATGGGGCCCCTTTGGGACTTCGGAGGAGCGGCACAAGTCTGGATGCACAATTGGCGCAAATGAACGACGCCCGATGGGTAAAAGTGATAAATCTGGGATCACTTTTCGGGGAGACGACGACCGAGATCATTTTGCCCTTGCGCTGCCACGGGGGCTGCGCTAATTCCCGCGAATCCACCGCAAGGAGACCATCAGATGTCTCAATTGGCCGCTTCAGGAATTTTGCAGCCAGTTTAATGAAGGGGTCTTATACCTGTCTCCTTACAGCATTATTTATGGACCCCAAAAGGCTCTGATTGAGTCATATCGGCGAGAAAAGAAGTGCGCTCTACGCGCGCATTTTATAGAGAAATGCCCGACTCGATTCGATCACGTAAATCATTGAACGTGCGCCTTAAGTGCGCCGATTATCCTTCTGGAATCCGCTGATCGTCGATACACGGCTCCAGGGATTGAAAGAAGGCGATCTAGGGACAGTGCGATAAATAAATCCCACCATGTCGGCGAATCAAAAAAATTGTCACCGTGGGATAATCACACTGTCGTCACGCAGACGACCGTCTCCCGTTTGGGAAATTTATATTTGTCGCGATTATGCAAATTTATGATACAAAAATTGTTTTTTATGATCATGCGACGATTTGTGTGGCTGTCGCTGATTTTAGCGCGCCCAGAACAGAGAAATCTGCCCGCGGTCGATTAATCAAAGGAGATTAGCCCTTTTGGCGCTGGCATTCAGGGATCCTTGTCCCGCATATCGCCCTTCTCGTCCCTTGTGGCGTTCGTCGGGATAAAATTCAATTCCTAGGAATATCATTACATCCGGGAAGTGATTTTTCCCTTTGTCCGCCGGACAATCATCCTGACAGTAACAAAGTGCCCTCGGCAGATAACTCGTGCCCGTGAAAGGGACTCAACTTAATTTTCAATCAACGCACCGTCGATAAGTGCTACTTGCAATTGCGGGAACGTGCGCGTCATAAAGCCCTGTAATCACCTTACCCGCGATGATAAATCGGACGTCGTTTACTATCTTTTAAGACGACGGGATGATGCTATCACTGGGAATTCGATTAGACCTTCAATGGAGTGTCCGACTATCTTCCATTCGGCCGGTTCCCTCGAGGCGGTAAACAGGGATATTTACGTGAGTGGAAGATGTCAGAGGTGCGCAAAACAAAATTTGTTTGAAATTGGTTAGACGAACCTACGCACTGAGGAATTGAATTTAATATACTGAAGGATTGCCAGTAATTTTATTGTCCCTATCACACAAATACATTTTATGTGAAGGAATCAATTTCAGTTTCATTTTCATTTCCATTCAATTTCCTGCTTTTCAAATTCAATTTCCTACTTATTTTGCAAATACCCTATATACATTATTACAAATGAAATTTAGTTAGTAATAGTAAATTTTCTACAAAGTGGCTATCGAAATACAGAAATTTCCTATAGGGTATACAAATAAGTAATTCTGAAGATCTTTTCAATGAGGAAATCAAACACTTTGCTCTGAAAGGTGCCATAGAATTTTTCGAAATGGATGAAATCTTATTTTATAGAGACGGACCTCTGTCGAAGAGAGCGGAAATATTTAAAAAACAAATTTCTAAATTACTTATCTTTAAAGTTTTTAAAGCTTTGCAAAGCAGTTTTCGATCAACTATAATAATAATGACCATATTAAATAAAATACCACACAATTTTTCACTATTATTTATAACATTGACAACACCACCATACAACTGACTCTCGACGACCAACACAAACCATAATCTTGAAATCATACACCACAAAGCTGCAAAGAGACTGCATTTTTCCCTATCATAATTACTAGTTTTTGTTTTATTTAGATTTGTAAATGATTTACAAAATAAACAACAATGAAGAAAAAATGTGATAGCATAACATCATGTTTTGTTTGCTTTATAATTTTGGTTATTTATCTTGAAATCTTAATCCATTTAGTTTTTATATGATGTTGAATTTTCTTATGAAAAGATTTTATGATGATCAAAATTATCCGTATGTTACACCAAAAACAATTTTTCTTTTTTCAGAACCAAATCCCAGGTTTGTATTAAATTAGTATCTTCTGTAATGCGAAAAGGGGATGCAAATAAATATTTAGTTATAAAAAGTAAATATACGTGCGTATATACCAACTGTTTTGCAACAAAATTTATATGAAATCTGTTTTCATTCTGCTTTTATCAATCTCCTTTTTACTAAGTTACAGTGAGACTAACTTATGAACGATTTTTACTCTGACGCAAAATGGTCATTTTTAGATTATAATTTACATTGTGTATGCATATTAATGCAAAAAGGTTAATTAGACATTTGAAAAATTACCTAGATGCACCAATTTAACACCTATTTAATCGTAGCTAAAGTCATTAAGCTAATAAAATAATTAAATATTACTTGCGCATTTACCAGATAAGGCTCAATTAGCTTCAAAAATTGAATCGAATCATGACATTTTTAATTGATTAGTTATTCTTATTTTATAAATGATTGATTTCATATAAAAGAAAAACACGTAAGGAAAAACAACTATCGCCCGTGTCCAGTGTCGCCGTGTCTTAGAATTGCATTTCATTGAAATTGTACGCGCGTTTCAATACTGAATTATTTATAATATTTTGGTCAATTGTCTTTCCAGCTTCGAATATCATTATGTCGTTATTAGTGCTAGCTGCGCGTACCTGTTTTTATGGAGCATACTTTTTTCTCATATATTCGACGAACTCTGAATGTAAATTTCAAAAATTAAATTTTTTAATTCAATATTCTTGATTTTGTGCTGAAAACTGTTCATAATAAATTAGCCGTTCCGCTTTTCTTTTTTTTTTGTAGGAGATTTGGGTTTAATACCGCTTGTTATTAAAGCATAACATTATTTTCATGGTGCAAAAATAATGCATGTACATATATTAGAAATTTGTAAAGTAATCCGACACTTTTGACTATGAAAATTACAAACAATAATATCTAATCCGCTTTCGAACGATGTAAAACATGCCATGCTTTACAAATCAGCTCAACATTGAGCATATCGGACTAAAAGTAGATCATGTGCAATGTGCATAAATAAATCAGATTTATTAGTCTTATCGAACAGTACCCTTTGAAGTTGAAATTCTTTAACCTACCAGGCAAAAATTTATAATTCCTTAAACCAGAGTTGGGAGTAGTTTACTGCTAGTGGAAACTAAATTCCACTATCAGTAAATGGTTTAATGTTAATGAAAATCGCATTACTATTAAACGTTTAGTGTGATAATGCAATTGAAATTACACTATCACTAAACCTTTAGTTGTAATATAGTTAATTTCGATTAACATTATAATGATAGTGGAAATACACTGAGCATTACTTATTATACATACATATATATATGTGTATGTATGTATATATTTGTAGTAGAAAAAATAAGATATCAAATGTATTACATTACAATATAAATAATAAGTTTTATTAGCTCTCATGAGGACAAGCCGCGGAGTATTTATGCCATCACTCGAAAATAGACGTTCTACTGGCGCAAAAGACGGGAAATATTTCGAAAAGAAAAATAAGTGTTTTTGAATCACAATTGTTTGATTATTTATTTCTTCAGAAATTTAACACCGCACTCACTGAATAATATTATTTAAGTGCGGCCTTATACGTATAGACTTGTTTTCTGTTATTTGATAACATTAAATTGCATCAGTCTCGATCGTACGAGTAAAATTTCAGGTAATTGCTATGTAATATTTATATATGATAATGCACTTCGATTTACACTATCACTATAATGCCAATTTTACTCTAATACCACTAAATATTTAGTGGTAGCGTGATGTATGTAAATTGCAAACATTTAGTGGTACTGCAATTTTATTTCATTACCATTAAACTATACAAACTGAGCCAAATCTTACACTTTGGAACTAAACGTGAACATATCTAATTCTTAAGTTTAAATTTCCCAATTTTTTTATTTTCGAAAGGAAAATATTCAATTTGATATTGCAACATTAAAAATAACAATGTTTTTATTGAATTCAAAAATTGCACCATTAAACTTAAAAGGCACACATTAAATTTAAACGCGAACGCTAAATTAAAGATATGTTCGTTTCGAATTAAAGACATGTACTACGTATATTACTTTTTAATTAACATGTTTTTTACTTTTAATAATTTAAAAGTTTTTCATTTTAATTATAATTTAAGAATATTCGTTTTTGAATCTAGGATTTTCTATCTTAGTTCTCTTTTATGTTTGAAAATATTTGATTCAAATACGTTTTCACTTAATTTCAATATGTTTTCCTCTCAGTGTAGTGGTAGTGGAAATTTGTTTCCACTACCACTAATTAGTTTAGTGGTAATGCAAGCAATGGCCCGGATGAATAAAAACGTAGCAATTGCTTTTGCTTCCAGGATTTGGGTTGAAGCAATTGCTTTAAGGAAAAGCAATTGTTAGTCCGGTTTATGGATAAAACTTATATGCTTTTGCTTACAGTTTTTGCTTTGAATGAAACTAATTAGAAAACTGAATTTCTAAATGTATCTGTATTTAGCGGTGTATTGTTATTGGATTGCATCGATCGCTGTATTGCCGGTTAATTGCAAGTTAACATCCCGCAAAGGAATTTAAATAATTAAAATGAGTGATATATATAATGTATTTCTTCTGGTGAAGAGCAAAAAAATTAGATTACTTTTGCTCTTTTCTGATAAGAATGTTTGCGCTGACCAGTGCACACTATCTTCTGTAAGTTTATATAATTTCTTATAATCTGCTGTTTGAGGATTTTTTCGACATGCTATATGATTAACTTTTCCGAAGTTGAATAAAATTTGCCATCATTTGCACTCTGATGCCTCAAACGTTAAGTACTAAGCTACCTTAATGTTATTCAAGCAATTGCTAGAGACATTAAGCAAAAGCAAACTTATTCCATACTGTTTAACTTTATCCAAACAATAAAGTCGAAAATAATTGTCCTAAGAAAGCATTCGCACCCCACAGCTGAATATGAGTGAGTCAAATTCAATAAATCCGCTGAGCCGCATTATAAATTACTGCGAAGTAACCTAAAATCAGAAAAATAATTGAACACAGTCCAGCTGGTATTAAGCGGGTGATTTATAGCTCGAAAGGACACCTAAGGCGGCACTGGAAATTATCATCTTTTCCTGAAGTACAATTTCCCGCCGATTGGGACCCACCGCTGCCTAGGAGATAGTGCAAAATGAGCCTCGTTCCTCCTTCCGCGGCCGCCGCCGTCGCCGCCGACGTCTTAGCCCGAGCGACCCTGGTCCAGACCTCAAACGGCCGCGTATGCAAATAATTTCAATATTCGATTTGGTGTGGACACAACCACCTTTCGGCCGGCATGACCGGCGTGCGCGGCGCACTTCTTATCGTACTCAAAATGCGTGCGCATAAATGGCGTCTCCCGAGGCGCTACAAAGAAGTGTTCGTTGCATGACCAGGAAGAAGCCAGCAGGAGTGCATTACCTCCACCCAAATGAGTTTGTTTATTTGCCTCTTGATTTTTCCGGTTTTTATTTTGTTTATGTTCATTTTCAACCTTTTTTTTTGAATCGAGCCTTTGGTTAAAAGCCATTTAAATGAGAAACGTCCATGAGTCAAGGTAAATGGCGCTGCGGTATTTACTCACCTGATCGTGGGATTAATTGCCTAGCCGATAAATTGCTGTGATTCCTCATTAAAACCTCATCATCGTAATTAATTGCATCCGAAATGCCCTCATAAATTCCATGATCTTCCCATGCGACAGTGGCTACCTAACTGATCGTACTGATCTTGTCGAGCAATTAATCTCAGAGAAACACAATAAATCACTAAAAAGGAACATTTCTTTAAAGTCTAGTAGCTATGATAACCTGATATCCATGTGCGATAAGCAATACTATGATCATCCGTAATTTGGCAAAGTGATTTACAAAAGATTTGCTGAGAGAATCGTGAGACTGATCTGTATTTTTGGGTCCTATCAATTTATCGTCCTCTACCTGAAACAATTCTAGTAGAAGGTGATCTATAAATCGTAACCAAGCTCTGAGAAAAACAAATTTAACAACGGGATACGCCCTGGATCACCTCCTGCCCAGGGTCAAGATTTATGCACTCGATTGTGTCGGTTAATAAATCTGAAAGGGGAGAATTGTAACAAAAGGAGCCCCTCAATTTCCCGCCAGTTTTATGGCTATCTCAGATCGCGTCATCTGTTTTTCCTAGTGCGGCAGTAGATCATTTGGCGGTGATCAGTCTCAGCGATTGTCGCTCGATAATTAATTTTTTCGAGATTGGAGATATCTACTACTTCGGTGCATTCGATGAATTTTAATTAGATCTCATCCGCGATCAGTTTTTTTCCGAGCTGATTGGATCATTCACCGGCTTTTTGTCGCACTAATGAATCAGCAAGAATTTTAAACGATCCCCACATTCGATCGATGCAGAAAGGATCGTATAAAATAATGAGAGAGCGACAAAAATCTGACATTTGTCACTTCGGATGGATAACGATCTGTATCGACCTTCAACAAATGGATATTACGACCCATCTCCATCCGTCATCCAGCTTCTAAGGAGTCTGGCATATTTGTATCAAACAGACAATTGACTTACGAGGCATACCGCACACAGGGTGTCCGTGGCGTGATTGATCACCGGTAAGATCACCTTTTCAAAAACAGCGAAATTGCAATTCCCTGTCCGGCGAGTCTCGCGGTCGATATGCGATATCACTTTGTATGCTAGGCATGACAATCTCGGTGAATTCCACCGGCGCACGATCATCGATCATTAACTTGGGCCCGCATGCACATTAGGCGACCGGCACCCCAAATGACACCTGCACAAAACTAGAGGATCTCTGTCAATTTTGTGTCCCTCCCCTACGTGCCAAAAATTTTAAACGATCATCGATCCCGAAACTGCAGGGAAAGGATCGCCGATCGGCAAGCTGATTGACACGATCTGCATGCCGGGAACGTGCATTAACTTGATTTGGTCGGCGGCTTCAGTAGAGCCAATCTGGAGGCATCCGCGGCCCATCTGACATGGTGCGCAAGTGTGTGGCTACTTAATGAGACCATTAATGAGTGTCGTAATTAACATATCCTGACAATTATTTTCAATTAAATTCGCATCGCATTCCGCGCTTATTAATTTCTGCAACTTCACATGAGACATGCTATGATCTTGCTAGAGTTCACATCTCAATAGGGCAATAGGTGTCTTGTTCGGTTGGATGCTGATGGCTTAACGAGACGATGTATTTAGGTGACATGACAAACCACTTACAGGATAAATATTCTTATCAGATCGTAGAGCAATTGACATCCTTTTGAGATATTATTCTTTATTGAAGTATCATTGGAACTTGATCTATTGTATATTTTATGTAACCGATACGAATAAATTAGTTAACTGGATATTTTCATAGGCTCATAGACATTTAAAAAGATATATGTTTCAAAGAAAACAAAGAGATTTTATAATGGTCTGAATTGGTTTTACAATTAACTAGACATCTACCTAGCAATCGATATAAGGTTGAGATTTTGTCAGGTCATTATGATCCAAGCCCAAAGTCGCTTTCTTATAGATCCAAACATTTCATAATCATATAATGTATTATGGCACCATGCCCCAATTTTTTAAAAGCAATCAAAATTTAATGCATGAATTGAAAAATTGCCGCCTCCTGTGAAATAATGCAGTGTCATTCTAATGGTTTGCCATCCAAATTTATAACACCTCAAGAAGAATCATCTCTTTCAAAATAGCTGCGGACGTGCTCGCACCCAATAAACAAATAACAAAATGAACCAAAATCTAGCTCTAATGAAGAAAGACATAAAACTCGAATTGTCCCCTTAATGGAGTCTAAAGCGAGGTGCTGCTAATGGGGCAATATCGCGTTGTCAGAGAAGGAGTGGGTGGGTGGCGACATGATCGTTTATCAAAATAATTTCGTACTCGGGCCCCGCCAATAATTTAATAAACGTCGGACGGCAAATCAGGGGGCGCGGGAAAAACTGCGCGTGTCGCGCTTAGAATAATCCAAATTTGCGTAGTAAGGTTCAACGGCCGCTTATCGAGCTTTTTGTCCTAGAAATAAAGGTGGGAAACCGACAAAATGTTTTCTGTTTATAAAATTTCCCGAATTAGTGATGCAGACCTGATCGTCTTCATTCGCGATGGCTCACAGCAAGGCGGATTGTTTGCAAATCTGGCGCATATTTGATTCGAACACACGTCTTTCGAACGTATCCTCAATTTTACAACTTTATTGTGCCTCCGGCTTCTTTGGCGTGCTGTTTATTTTTGCGATCACAGTAGGCTTCTTAAAAAGACAACTTACTGGCTGATGATTAGACTCTGAGAAATGAGCGAAACGTGCTACCTGTTGGGGGGTCAGGTAACTACTGTTGGCGTTAGACAAGTTATTTATTTTAATTTAGTGCACTGATGATGTCTATTGATTTCGAAGGTGTTACATATTCTTTTTAACACAGAGCTGTACTGATCTTATGCAGAACAATATTCAGAAGATCTTTACAAAATTTAGTACAAGAGAGCATTGGTTTAAGTAGCATACAAAGTATCTTATATAAACAGGATATTATATAAATACTACAAGTTTATTTTGAGAATTTGAAACATGAAAAACTAAGCCAAATCCTATACTCTAATTAATGAATCTGAAAGAATAGTAAATTTATATGTTTTTTCTATTTGGCAAAATATTGCCCTCCAATTTATTTAAAAATATTTTGTATAAGACTTTATGTTCATATAAATTCTGCGAAAAGAAGGATTCTTATACTAAAAGTTTAAACAATCTATATCTTAACCAGTTCGGTAGAGTATATTAAAAGTTTTATGGCCTTTAATTGGTTAACAAGGTAGGACTAGTAATTCCCAGAATTTTTCAATCTTTGGTCCAGTCCATCCTCAACGGAGGAATAGAAACATTCATAGAACAGCAGTAAATAAAAGTGACATAAACGACAGCACGACAGTAACGATGTGTGTCACATAAAACATAATGAAATAGCCATAAGTCACGGTGCAATCCCGATCCCCAGCCGCTGCAGGATGTGCAGTGAAATCTAATCCCCTGGCATGGCTGGCTCGCCACAATTGGAATAATTTGACGCCTATTAAACCTATTTAAGGATATATGGCCCGCGCAGGCCCTTTAATTTCCCTAGATCGCCTACGATCTTTATTTTTAGGAGTCATTAAGTCATACACCGTCCGGGCAAGGTGTGACCGGTGCCTCAGGGCGTGCGACTACGTCGTGGAGAGCATCACCCTGGAACAAGGTAAAAATCGTTCAATAAAGCGAGCCCCATCGCAAGTGCCCCATAAAACAAATCTCAGTGCGGCGCGGCGCAAGCGCGATCCTTCTGCGCAATGTCCAGCGGGTCCCGCCGCGTAGGTTCAAGATTTATGATCGTTACCGCGCAGTCGTATGACCGAAGAGACCAACTATCAATGGCCAGCGAACGACCAGGTTTTTGATCTATTCCCACTTCCTCCGAACTACCGGGATTTGACTTACATGTGTCGGGCCATGTTGGCAGCCGATCTTGAGACGATCTCAAGATCCTGTTCGGCCCTCTAAGTGGCCGCTGGGTTGATGGTAACCCGAGTCTCATCACTTCGAGATCAACGTTCTTATCGAAATTCTAGTCCAATTGTTGTCTGCTTGATGTCTAGCTCCGATGATGGACGCTTCGACGCGACAACGCTTTGGGTGGCCTCCAGAGGACCAAGTCGCGAGCTCAAAATGATCTGAGGACTCGAGCGCGTTCGATGTGCTGTTAATGGAAGAACACTCCCTTCGGCCCTTGTTGCGTGTGGGACGCATGTCATTTAGTAGGGCTCCGCAGAGTGGGGCCACCGACATTAATCAATCACGGAAAATTGAATTTTTAACTTTTGCTACTATGTTGAGTCTGGTCATGCATCTTCCGGATCTATTTTTTCTTATGTCATTTGTAACATATCTTCTTTATTGTTTCTTTTTCTCGGACTTATGAAAAAAACATAAAAATAACACAAAACCATACGAACATCATTTAGACAGAAGGATTAGAGCCGATTTCCTAATTCGAACTTATCGAAATAAAATTTCACTTAAGCTGAGTTTTAATGTTCTTATTTTCCAGCTTTTAAAATAGACTTATCTAAATATTTTATACGAAATTTAAGAATTGAGAATTATAATAAATTTGAAAATACCTATAATAATCAGTTGTCTCTGTGCGGTCTCATAATATTAACTATGACAAACTTAGCTGCTAAACTATCCTTGTTAACAATCACAATTACTGCTTACCTGCTTGAACTAAGTCATAATTAAAACAACTTTTTTACAAGCGGTTAAAGTTCTCAATGGTAAAAATTCTTAAAACTTCATGAAAATGGGTTTTCAAGATACAATACATAGTAAAGAAATAAATAATAATCTCAGCACGTTCTCGCTTTTAAACTCATTAGTAACGTCAACGTGATTACACCTGAAACTCGACTTCAGCTCGTGAGCTAGTTTTACGAATTGCATCGGAAAAAATAAAAAACCAGCTTCGAGCAGCCTACACCTTCTTTTCTTGCCGTACGTCGAATTGAATTTATCACCCACCCAGGATTCAGAAGAAACCCTCTCCCCGCAGTGGACACTCATCGTCGAGTGCAACAAGTGCGCCCAATTACCAGAACACTGCAATTGTCCGGCGAACAAAGTGCAGCCGATAATTGGTCACTTGCGTCCACTTTAATTATGCGGCCGATGGCAGTTAAGTCAATTCTGAATTTCTTACAAGATTACGGCAAAATTTATGAAGTCAAAGAGGCACTCATGTTGGGATTCGTTCGATGGAACCGGTCCAAGAAAGTTATCGTTTCGAGCTATGGAAAGGTTATGGTCATTTGCAGGTAAAAAGTGAAAGTATAGCGCAAAATAATGCGAATAAAGGTAAGCGGCTCAATGGTCTAGGGGTATGATTCTCGCTTTGGGTGCGAGAGGTCCCGGGTTCAAATCCCGGTTGAGCCCAAATTAATTTTTGGAACAAGTTTTATTACACCTAGTGTTACTACTATTACCAAAAAAAGTTTGGAGTAAAATTAAAAAATAACTTTCATCACAAAAGTCTTGAAAAAAAATTTGATTTTACAATTTTGAATTCGTGAATTCTGTCAATCGGGTTGAAATTGGCGATCCCGAAAACCCCCAAGTACGAAGTTTAGTGAAAATCGCATACACTTCAAAATATGACAACCCGCCATCTTGGATTTAGAATTATGCCACTTATAATGTTCTACTTATCATACCCTTTTATTTGATACCCATGTCTTGGGGGTTGCAACCAAGAAGACAAACTAAATTGTATTATCATTGGCATTAAAGCTACATATATGCAAAATTTCAGCATGATCGGATAAATGGGGGGTGCAAGATTTGAAGAAAAATATTGAAAAAATTGAAAATTATTTCACGAGTTAAAGAAAAGCAAGTAAAAAGAGCCCTGCTAGAAAGCATTTTTTCCTTCACACGTTTACTATGCTGACTCGTTCAAAACTAGTTTCGTCGATGAATTTTTAGATTATTGTTTCAGCATTTTTAATAAAAATTAGCATAATTTTGTATAATATTGCAGAGATGTTTTTATTGTAATATAAGCGGCTCAATGGTCTAGGGGTATGATTCTCGCTTTGGGTGCGAGAGGTCCCGGGTTCAAATCCCGGTTGAGCCCGGATTTATTTTGGAAATGCATTTTCTAAAAAGTTAAACTTCAACTCATTCCATACCTTGCCCAAAATAGGTCATAATACATTCAACTCAACTGGTTATATTGAAGTAATTGTAATTTTCTTTTGTAAAACACTGAAAGAAGAATTAATTGTAAAAATTATGTATTTATTTTATAGTAATTTAATAGAATGGATCCCCAGTAATCCAACATGCCTAACGAGTCGTGTTATGAATTCGCCACGGTAAGTGGGGAGGTGTAGTGCGGTGTGGAGGGTAATAATTGATTATCATAAATATAAGTTCTATAGCATTTATGATGTTAATTTTATAATAAACCCTATGCTGGTTATTGTGTTGTTTAATTTTTTAAAGTTCACATCGTATGATTTATAGTACATATAGAATCTTACCTCTTTGATATGTAATTTTTCGGATTACAAGGTACTCTTTTTCAAAAATTGCTGGACTACAGGAGGTCTGTGGCAGTCTTCTCTAGACCGACAAATTTCATAATCCGACACCGCCTTGCAAAATGTTTGTCGGATCAACGCGGGTCAACAGTACTAAAAGCTGTAATTTAATTCATTTTACGAAACCTTTTCAAAACTAGTTTCGATAACATCATGTCGGTTTCTTTGTGGTCCAATTGAGTAGAATGGAATTTTATGGAAAATATCATATTTGTTAAAAATTAGTATTGCTTTTAAAGCTATTTCTACGGCCTAGGTTCTAAGGATATGATTCCTCGTAAATTTTATTTTTTCTCCCATTACTTATTACTTCAGTCCATAAATTATTTTGAAATTCATTTTGTTCGTTGAATGAAATTTGCTGAAGTAGAAATTTCCGTGGTCTGATATTATCTCCCCAGAAATCTATGAAACATCATACACATATCCAGGAACAGAGTTAATCAAACCTCAAATAAAAAGCAGCACCCCTTCACTTAGAAACCGCGATATCTCATGAATCAGCGGACGATAAAGAATTTGCATGGAATGAAATTTGAACTTGGTCAAGTTAGTCTCCAAGACAGTTGTCACGTCTCTCCCGCATTCGATGCAATTTGAGTGGGTGACGCAGTTGTTCGAACAGACCTTACCGCGAAAAAACTATACAATGTCCGGCCTCAAGAGTCGCGGCTAGTCGGCATCGTGCTGGGAGTCGCGTCCGCGAAATGGGGAGCATGTCTCGATGGAAAAGGCATCACATCACGGCAAGGTGCAATTTCTACAATTGTTTATAGCACGATTGGAAAACTCAATCAGTCGACCTTAATGGGACCGACCACCGTCTTAAGACAGCAGATGTGTGGGAAAAAACTAGCGCTGAATGTGTTTTGACTACGTGACTTAGTGTCGCGATCGGGCACTCCATCCGAGCATACATAGGTTGCGGTTTTGGTCATGGTTTAATTGGATATGTCGGATATGTCCCGACACCAGACATAAGCCCCTGGTTGGCTCCTAGAAACTACCGGACAAACCGCAGAAAAGTTGCTGGATTTGCTCTGGCACCTAGAAGAAAGTTTGGACACATGTTTGTGGTCGCTGTCCTGCTTAGTAATTGAAGTGAAACCGTCCGAGGTCTGAGTCATGCGATTTTAAATTTTATTCGGACCTAGTCAGGTACCTTGAATCAGTTTCACGGGTATCACGATATAGCATTATTTCTGGTCATAAAACTACAGAGTCAGTCACCCCGAGGTGTCTGAAAACATGCTTCAGCACGTGACACTGAACTTGTACCTGGCTTTAGGAACCGCCATCGCCTGTTTCAGTGCTATTTCCAATTTATAGAGCGATGCGTGGATTGCATGAATAAATTTTCTGCGATCCAGAGACACCTTCCCAGGTGAATACATTTCTCGCATTGCATCCACCGCCGCCGTCGACGAGATGAATCGTGATGGCATTGAAATGTAAGCAAACTGCATCGAGATGATGTGATGCAATGGACCAGAGAGTGGGCCTCGAGCTGCTCACTTCATGGTCAATTATGGTGCGACTGCGTTGCATAATTAATTGCGAACTCTCTCGCACTATGGCAAGGTGAAAAACGTGAAATTTAATTTGATTATGGTGACAACCGGCCGACAGGGCATTTCTCTAGGCCTCGATTGGGGCCCGACTCGTGCAGAGAGCCGCGACAGTTTTGAATTGAATGAAAAGTGGGCTTGCATCCAATCACCGTGGCAAATGGTGCGTAAAATTGACACTCACATGCGACCCAAAAACGCACCTCCTCAACAGCATAATGAAATCTCACTCAAACGCAGTAACTCCGCTGAGGCTGTTAAATTAAATCGGGAGGATGTGTCGTCTCCCGGTGGGAACATATTAATTTAAGAATTTGTAAACATCAGTCGCCGTCACAGGAAGCATTCCCGACTTTTGGCGGTGTCAGCAGACGCATTAGACCCTGACAAGAGATATTAATCCTTTTCACTTTCGAGTGCTTCAGGGATCAGCCGGGACCCACACTCCCCGTCCCGAAGGAAACAGATGCTTCTTCGCTAGATGCTGATAGACGTTGAGTCAAGTGAGCCTCGTAAGCAGCCTTCTTACGTTCAAAACTCCTGCGGGAATTGAGCTGTGATTAATTTTGCGTGATCTATCTCCGGTGTCGCCAGCAGTTTTGCGTTAATTAGAATTTTTAGTTGAAGAGGCGATGAACTAAATTTAATTTAAGGAAATGTGTTAGTCGACCAGACACATGTCAGCAGGATGACGATATCTAAATAGAACACTTGAGAAATTTTTTATAGAACTTCTTAACGTCGTCGCTACACCAGAGATTTTCAAACTAAATGAATTTTTTAATTAAATTTTTACATTACACGAATTGCCTTGATACACATTTTACAAATTTTAAAGAGAATGTTCTACCAAAATCATTGAAAAAAACTTCGTAAAAATTCCCTGGGCATCTTCAAGATTTTAAGGAATGAAAGTAAAGTAAATATATTAAATTACATACGCTACTTAAGCCTAACTGATATTAAAGAATATACCACAATTAACAGACAGACAGAGGCATATTCCAAACAGATTGTAGGTTTTACAAATATAAGAATACCAAAATAAAAATTTAACAGGCCTAAATGTAACTAAAAAGAAGTACGGCACGCCTGTTTTATTCCTAAGTAAGGTACAATGCGCGTATTTTCAAATCCTCGTATCCGTTTTAAGCGCGTTGGTAAACGGGCGTATTTATAAATTTTCGTTCTTGCTTTGGCTATTTTCATGTCCATTGCGGGCGTATTTGTTCACAATAAGAGCTACATTTAGGAGCGTTTATATATCCAAGTATGTACCTCTTGTGTTGGCATTTATTCATGGACAACGGACAATTTTTACTGGAGTAAAATTATATCTGAATAATAAAAAATCATATGATAGTATAAAAAATAGTTGTAAAGTATGTACGGCATGTACGCATATATCATAAATGCGCATATTCGAATTAGGGTAGGAGAACAATGTTGTTCTTTTAATATTTCACATGAGAGCTCGCGTACGATTTTCCGTGTTTTACTCCTAATAATCTTGCCATAAGCCTTTCATCATGCGAGACTAATCAAAAACTTACAAATTTCGGATCTACAAAAAGCTACCAATTTATCAAAATTTTACGAGCCTTTCCCATTTTAGAGTCCCACCTACTAGATTACCCAGCCATATTTTCCCATGCAATATACCTCAAAGCTACCGTCTTTATAACTTCAGCTGAGTATGACAAACGACGGTGCCTTACTAACCACAGTATAGAGCAAGCTGGGTAGGTTCGCCCAGGACCAGTGACCTGGTCCAGTACCTCTAATAACTTCCATCCATTTGGAGCCCAATTACCCGCAATTATCATCGAAATAATCGGACCAGCCCGTATACACCTATTAATTTCCTCGACAAAATTGCAGATCCCGTGTAGTTGCAGCGATCGATCGTCAAACGATCGATGACCGCCATACACGGCGACAGCGGTGACCAATCCTTGCCGTTCCGGGCCGGCTTAAAATAGGCTCAAAGTGGTCTTGTTATCATCTGCATGGTGCGCCAAAATTGCGATCGTACATTCCCCCCGAATGATCACGAAAAATAAACTAAATAAATAAATAAATAAAAGAAGAGGAGGTGAAGAGGAGCAACCGTGTGGCCCACTTAATTGGCGCAAATTGAAAAAATTTGTTGAATTTTTCTCGCACTCGACAAACAAAATTGGTAAAAAGGACAGGGACCGCACAAGTCGGTCTTTGAGGTGAGCTCAGGTAAACTAAGTGGCTAACCGGTGAGTGAGCAGTCACCCTCAGGTATCGCGATCACTAAGTGCTCGCAACCGACTCAAGGGGAGCTCGAACCATGTAATTTCACCAAAGCACCTGATTGTACCTTGTTCGGGTAATTGAAAGGGCCGCAGATCGGTGCCGGTGCCTGAAAACAAACATGAACACTTTCCCGGAGTGCCCGAAGCCTTAAAGTTCACAGATCATGCAAATAATCGGGGCCTGGCCCGGCTGCGATCGCGATCGCGCAATTACCATTCGATTGCACGATGGCTTTTGAAAATCGCTGAAGTTCCCGCCAAAAAAAATTTCGATCTTCGCAAAGTTTCCGCAGAGTCGAGGGGGCTAAGGATGAGGCCACAGCGGCATCAGCAGCCGCGCCAGCGCATGTCGTAATGCGATCTGATGTGCGAATATCACTGCAGGGTGGTATGTGAGGCACAGCCCAGGCAATCGGGGCCGACAAGCACCTTCGCGATCATGACGTGAGAAGTGATGTAATTAGAAATTTCATGCGCCTCAAGGAACAGATCGATCGTTATCGTCTGCCGGTAAAGGAATTTCGCGGCGGCAGCATTCAAAAAGACCATGATGACGATTGATCTTTAATTCGATCCTAGGTCCTCACAAAAAATCAAATTACAAAAAAATATTATGTTAATTTCTCCAATCCTCCAAGAATTCTAGACTAGCTGAAATGATTTGTCTAATTACAAAAAGAGCTAAGGAGTCATAAAATACTCAAAAAAGCCGTCAGAGGATCGATTAACACGGGAAGGGTAACACAATTGTGGCGCGATGAAGGGTGAGTCATTTATCATTCTCGCACACGGCTGGTGATTTCAAAATTAGCATAATTAAGGACTAGAATCGTTTAGCCACTAAATTATCCCTTTAAAATAAACAAAGGAGGGGTATAAGAAACCCTTTATAGTTCGATTGCCGATCGTATTAAGAAATGAATTAGTAACGATCATCCGGAACCCTGTGAACTTTTATCCGATTGAAATTCAATTTCTTTTCGGTACCCCCCTAAGGTGCGATCGATTCGACGAGATCAGCCCTAACTGTGTTCTGTGTTTGTTCAATGGTTGCTGCCTTTCAGTGGAAGCTGCCGCAGCTCCTTTTTGGGTAAATGAGTTATTTCCTTCATTTAGAAAGGTATAAAATGTTGTATATGAACAAATTAAAGGACTTACGATTTCATCCATAGGTGATCATGCCAGTAATTTTCATATTGATTTACCTGAAAGAAAGAAAGAGATCAAATGAATTATTTCTTTCAATTAAAATAGAAAAAATTCAGAAAATTGATTCATTCGGATATTAAAATGTGTATATTATAAGTAATAATATTGAATGTAGTGAAAGTGTAATGAAAGTCTCATAATTAATTTATTCTATAAACGAATTTATTACAACATTATAAGCCTTACTTCTAGACGTAAATGATCTTGACCTCATAACTATATTGACTTCATCTTACATAAATTGGTTTTAATAGATTCAGACAAATTGTAGTGATTTGCTGCATCGTAAACTGGTCTGCAGCTTAAATAGCCGATGACGACTAAATGAAAAATATATACCTGTATTAATCCTGTACCGCAGGTTGATAACTTGCAAGTCCCAATTTAAAAGCGATAATAATAAAATTCCGCAATAATCCAAATCTATTAGGAAACTAATAATTTAGAGTAATAATTTGCATAATCTATGAAAAAGCTATAAAAGTGACAATGTTTGTAATTGAAACGTATACATTCAAACTAGTTTATAATTCAGATAAAATAATATTTAACTAAATTTCAATACATCATTTTTTTTGTTAATTCACTTGTAAATCGACAAATAGTGTTTTCGGAGTTGCCGATTTTTATATCTTTAATCAAACGGAAGAAATTACGTTTTTTAATAAAATAATTGAGTCTGCAGCAGTTTTAAACAAAATTTTTAAGAGTTAAGAATCTTATTCATATTTAAAGTTGTTTATTTAAAAAATTATTGTTTTCTAATGTTATATGTATTTAACGATCTAATGTATATTTATCTACATAATGTATAAACATAAAAACAAACTTTAGGGTTCTTAGCAAGTTCAGGGTCATTCAATTCGAATACAGGCAGGTACGGATCTGAAATTTTTCCACTTCTTTTAGAATGAGCAGGTGATCATGGAATTTAATTAGATCATTGAAAGTGCATGCGCCAGACACCATCAAATTGAATGTGAACCGATCAGACTGTGGAACATAAATCATGCTTGACTTATTGCCACCATCGTGGACAGAAGAATTCGCGATATATCCAAACAATGTTGGCTTAATTCGTACTTTGGCGCCTTAACCATAGTTGACACAATTCAGCTGCTATGGCCATGTCTACAAAAATATAGCCATCATTGCGACGAATTTTTAGTTCCACCAACCACGAGTTGACGGGGGCGATCATATCCGTCAAGCCAGCCACGTCCGGCTGTTTATTGAGGACTAATTTAAGTACGCCGTCGCGGTCTTTATTGGCTTCTTCTTAATCCGAGAGGATTTATAGCCACCACGGGTGGAATTTATGCAGAGATATAAAATTACTCAGAACGACCCTGTCGCCGGCTGAGCCGAGTCACCCGCTGTAGCTCCGCATTCAGATCAGCCAATAATTCTTAGGGGGTTTTCGCGATCGCGCGAACTTTTCCATTATTTTTTTATTTTTCTTAGATTTTTAAGAGTAAGGTACCACGTACTCCCAGCGATGTTCAACGTTTCGATTTTTTTTAATCTGTTATTTTGTGTCTTCGACGCAAGATATAATTTTCGACTTTCGATTGGTTTATGTGAGAAACCGACGACACTGTCCCACGAGGTCTGGGGCTCCTAAATCGTAAATTTTTTTATGACAAACACTTCACGAGGTTTGAATAAATATGGAAGGATTTGTGTATTTCTGGGGATTAGAGCACTTTTGGGGGTCGAAAAGTGCCAACAGACTATCTTGGATTTATCTGGGATGTGGGACGTATCAAGTCCTCCGTGTCGGGGCGGCGAATAGGCCTCTGATCATGATGTGCCTCAATTCAATGATCACTTCGCCACGAGAGTTCCCATAAATTTCTATCAATGAGGCTCGTTACCATGTCCATAAATCCACCACTTGGGAGCCCGTGCAGCTCAGAGAAAGGAGCTGAGCTTGGCTTGAGACGGGCCCCATGTGCAGAAGTCTGAGGAGTCTTTTGTTAGAGTGCAGAAGACATTTTGGTACTGCTGCGCGGCGGTACCCCTTAACTTAACCATGACTGGCCTGCAGTCGTCTAGAAATTTATGGAAGATTGAAAACAAGTTGATGCGACTAGGCGTAATTAGCGAATAATTGTCATGAGCTCGATCCTGATGACTTAATTTACACAAATTGATGGCATGGACCGATGTCGAGAGCCCATTTGCTGCGCTTTTTATTGAACTTTCTGTGGCAGTTGGACTGTTTCGAGGTTTTTATTTGACTAACAAGGGAAATAGCATGTTTCTGGGAATTTGTGACTATTGTGCTACACTGCAAAGACTTTCACTTACCGCCTTTGTGGCGGAAAACTGTTGGGAGTGCATCGTCTTTCTTGATGACATTGTAGCTGAATGACTGAGATAAGGAGCATGTTAATCTTCTTTTTGTTCTTCTGTAGAAAATAGGGCAGGATTATTTGAATTACACAAAATCAGCGGAAAGTATGCTTCATCAGATAGCATGGAAACAACTCAAATTTTTAAGTTTGTATTTTCGAGATGAAAATTAATGAAAATATAAATTTTTGATTTTTGGAAGCTTTAAAAATAAACCTTTAAATACTTCAAAAACTTGTAAGTAGTCATTTTCATATATTACAATACAAAGTATTTTGTTAGGGTCTCAATTTAGGTATGCCAATGGATTCTACATGGTGTCCTGATCAACGTTATAATTGCGATTTTCGAGGTGAAGGACCGGTTTTAGAAGGGGTCTTCGAAAACAAGTTCATCAGGACACCATGTAGAATCGATTGGTAAACCCCTGCTTAGATCCTAACAAAACAACCTGTATAAATTTTCAATTATTTTTTCCAGCATAAAATAAATGTATAAAGGCATAGGGATCGCTGATTTCTACAAATTTATTCAGGAACATAATAAAATTTATATGAGAGTAATACGAAGTAGGGGAGAAAATAATTTTTCTGAAAAAGGCTCATTAAAAAGGGGGTATTTTGCAAGGTTACCGGGAAAATTTACATTTTCTTTTGCATTATCTACAAAGTGTTAGACCTTTAAATTTCCTGTGCAAACAGCTTTTTCCCAGTAAAACACAAGCGTTGATTTATGAGATTGACACATTTAATTTTCCAAGAATGCGCTTGTTCTTTGAATTAAAGTGGAATATTCAAATCAAAAATTTCCGCAATATATGCAGAAGGTAGGTGCAGCTAAGTGAGTCATTTCATTTCTGGTTTTCTGCCTTTTTTCTACAAACTGCGTCGACCGCAGCCAGGCCAGACGCAGTGGCTGGGCGACATTTTTGCACTTTATTATAAAAATCACTTCAAATTAGAGCTCCAATTAATTAAAGGTGATAATTAATGCAAATAAAACCGGTCACATTGGCCTGCGTTAATCAATCGCTCCCGAGGTTAATCGGCCGCTGCAATGTAAGCCGCTAATGCGACAATCAAATAATCACCGATAAAAGCCGGTGATTAGCATTTATTGTGATTAGTTAAGTCAAAACAATGCGCGCGGGGGCGCGTTACCGGTGAAAAATTAGCAAAACACAAACAGCACGTGATAACAGCTGAAGGCTCGCTGACATGTGGCCGTGCGAATTGTCACCGCAATCAGCTGATCTCCGCCTAGGAGAGGCCGAAGAGCGGCTCGGGACTCTCTCGCGACGACTTTTGACTCACCTTAATTTTCCTGATGTTGAGGGCATGGACCGACTGCCACTTGAACAGGTAATTTGCACAGGTGTAGGCCACAAGGCTGCCACCGATAATTAACACCCCCGCCGCCGGACCTTTTAGGGAACTTTTCGCATACCGTGAACTGCTAATTTTTCGCGGAAATTGACCGAAATTCTGCGGAAATCCGCGGAGGCGAAGTGTCAAACGACCAACGGACGCCATAGTTGAAAAACACTTAATTTAAGAGAGCAGGGCAGAGCTTCCCTCTCAACTGAAAAGCTAGATAGAACTGTTCGAAAAGTCGACTCAACTCGACTTCCCCTGAAATCAGATTGGAATCTTTTATACAAGAGATTGTATAACAGAAGAGAAGACCGTCGTTTTGATTTTTCGTAAGTCGGTCGAGCGCAGTGGCGGTTTAAATATTTCTAACCGTTGAAAGTGGCAATGGTTTTTGGCGCGAAATAAAAACGTTTTATGTTTATTTAAAATTTTTTAACAAACAGCACAGAACAGCTTTGCGGATTCATTTTTATTTCTTCAACTTGATAGCGAATTTCTGGGAATTTGCTCTCACGATAACCACAAGCGGAAAAACAAATGCTGCGGGTCGATGAAATTAAGCAGAACAATTGGTTCGTGACGGTTTGGTTTTTTCTATTCCCACTCGCGGTTTTTGCAATAAAAGAAGTCCCCAGAAGAATGAAGCCGTATTGCGCAACTTTCTCTGAGGCAACCGCCGATGGCATGCATCCTCCTCGGAATTCCCAACTTAGAGGCACTGCCCCGGTTTCGTCCATCGTCTGTTTTAGAAACGAAAAACTACTAGAAATCCTATAAAAATAATAAATATATAATAAAATTAACCAAAATAAAATGTTTACAAAACTTCCGATACAGAAATAAAGTTTCACTCAATAAACTCTTTAATAGGAATTTGTAAAATAAACTTAAATACTTAATAATAAAACTTGTAAAACTCTATGCATAAATCTATTTCATAGTCCAAAACAAAGTTATGCTCATTACTAACAAGAGGCGAAAAAATTTAACCCCTTCCATCGTTAAACCGTTTATAAGTTACCTAGTTCTATGTTAGGGATGACTAAATTTTAAAAACAAATAGATAATTTTCAGAAATTCCAATGATTATGTTCAGCTTTACGTCATTCTTAAATTTTCTTAATGATTAATATTCGCCCCATACTTCTTCAAATACTTTCGTTTCAATTTAAGGCCTTTGTTAAGCAAATGATAAAAAATTACTAGTTTTGGAATTGGAATCCATAAAATTGCTTTAAGCTTGGCTTAATATATTCGTCAGTTGAGTCAAAATTTATTAATAGAAATATACATATAACAATGGATGTCCGCACACACATGTAATTGATTTTAAATAGCTTCTTAAGTCACTAAAAATCTTAAGGTCGTCAAGTCTATAATACAGAATATAATTTCGAGAAAATTTATATCTATTTGTAAAAGTGCTAAGTGCTAAGAGCTAAAACTGATATTCAATTAAAATTACAATGTTTTCAATATTATAATGTAAGAGGTTTAAGTAAATATAAAAGTGTAAGATTGTTATTGAATAATTAAGAATCCCGAAAATTTCTCGGTGCTTATTTTTATGAAATGTTTGTACTTAATGTATAGATAATCTGTATGTAGCAATTAATTTCAATTTCTGTAACGAATCCAATTTTATTGCATTAATTAGTTTGGATATCTAATAATTAAGTTTGGTACACCCATGTTTATTCTATATTTAATGAGGAATACTTCGTTTTATCGAATGTAAAATGACCCTAAAGTCTGGACTACATCGCCTCGCTCGGTCATCATTTGCAGCCGCCGCAATCCCGCCAATTTTATTGCATGTTCGCCGGCTCAATTTAGCTAATTTCCCAGCTTGTCCCTAATCTCAGCTCGAGTTCGGGTTTGATATACTTTCGACAGATATTCCCCGGACAGCGCCATTTAATCACATCCCCGGGGAAACATTCGCATTGATCCAGTTCAATTTCAGGTGGTCATTTGCGCGATGGCGAAGAAAGTGCACCTGCATCGTCGACCAGGAGATTCCCAGCATCCGCAATTAGCGCACTCGCCGCCGTCGACACCGCCGCAATCGTCGCGAAATTGTGAACCAGAAATTCGCGTCAATTGTGTGTGCGCCTCGCTGGTGATAACGGACAAGAGAGTTGGGTCCCGGTGCGATAAGCGGCGAACTGTTATACGGTTGAAGGGGTTGCATAATTTTAACAATCGCGCTTTTTTGCAGCACGCAAGAAAACCACCCACCCCCACAAGCGATTTAATTAGGGCGAACCACCTCAGCCGGGCTTTGATAAGGGCGAGATGAATCACGGCGAATGCACGCAGCATCCGGGCAGGGGGTGGCTGGGCCGGCAAATTCGCTACCGATTGACCCGTTACGTCGGTGGTGGCCAGCGGTTGCCGAAAACCGCGCTACCGCACGCCGGGTTCTGGCTCACGGCGGCGGCGGCGGCGGCGGCGGCGGCACAGCGAAATCGGGCGAGCGGGCAGGGCATTGCCACGTTGAGCCGCCGCACCACGGCACCGCGGAGCACCGGGCCTCGATAAGAAACGGAAAAGCGAAATGGCTCAGTCAGTGCTCAACCGTCGTGCGGTTGTGGTGATGCATTGCCTTGCTTCGATTTGGCTACCCGAGATAAACTCGCCCCGTTGAGCGGTTACGAGGAGCAGTCTCGCCCGCTAACGAGATTTTCAGTGCTGATGGTCCGTTCGGGACGTTTTCCGGTCCGCGAACAATTCGGCGGTATCCTTGAGGCATAATTGACTTTTCACGGACTTTATTCGCCCCATCGAAAAGCGGTGCCGGCGAGAGCCAGGTCTGCACCCGGAAGTTGAGTCGCCAGCCAGGGGGTGGTAAAAAAAAATTATAATATATAGTAGAGGCTCTGGTGTCCTGCCAGCGAAGCGACACGGCAAAGTGGCGAGTCGAGCTGGATGCAAGCCACTCGCGCACGCCCTTTCCGTGCGATTCGAGTGCGCAGACCGCTTAGTGGGTCCGTTCAAAATTGTTCCAAACTTACCCGGCGAGTGCGTGCACCTGAGTGAGTGTGGCGAACAGTGAACCTGCGGAACACGGCGACGAGTGATTACCGCGTTTTAAAGCCGGTAGAAATTTGTTTTAAACAAAATTTTCAATTTTTCAGCCAGGGTAAAAACTGCAAAAGTGCAATTTTTCCCCCGTGCTAAACCTCACTGCACTCTCGCAGGAGACAATTCGCGATACCGATTTAACCGAAACATGATTAAGTGTCTGAAGAATGCTCGCTACACTTCGAGGCCCAATCAATTTACATAACACTTGAACTCGCGGTGCGTTCTGTTAAACAAAATAAAATAAAATAAAGTAAAAATAAAAATAAAATAAAATAAATAAATTAATTTATTTTGTGTGTCGCCCAATTTCCGGTAGCGGGCTTAGTGCGCTTCAGTTGCACCGAATAGTGGGCGCGAAATGCGGCGAATTTGTTCCGATTCTTTGCCAGTTTCTTCTCCTATTTATTTTTAAATATATTTTTATTTCTGTTTCGTGAAAAAGTGAAAGAAAAAAATATATAATGATGGGAAAAAAGGGAAAACAACCAAAAGCCGAAAGTTCAGTGAACGTGTGATTGCACAATTCGGTGAAACAAAATATTTAAAAAAAAATATATACATATATATAAAGTAAAATAAAAACGGCGAAGAAATCGCAAGAAAATCCTCGAACTGACCCACTGAACGTGTGGGTGCATCTACCCGGCTTTTGCAGCGAAAGTGAATTATATTTTTTGAGAGTGTGGAAAAAATTCTTCCTCCGTCGAAAAGCTGCAGATTACACAAATTACACGGTAATTAAAATTCAATGGAATAAGAGCTCCCCTCGTGTGAATTTTTTAACCCACTAAAACGCGTAGGGATTTCCTCAAGTTTTTCACACATTTTGTCCAACTTTTTCCTGCTATTGTTACTTACTATTCGGAGATTGTTTAGGTTTCCTTATAAATAAGAGTTGCTCATTTTTCTTCATAAAACGGAGTTGGGTTTTTTTTATTTCAATACTAAAGTTGTTTAAAATTCTTTTTTCAAAATATCTCGTTTAGAACCATAGTCTTTGCTTTTTTTTGTATAATCGATTTATAGGTGGAAATACCTGCATACGTCTATTTCTTCAGTAAAAATCTTCGCAGCAGTTTGCAAAAATTATTCTTAACAGAATCATGCAGTTGCCGTAGTTATTGCATCATCTGTTGCAACAATTTCACACGTTTCCAAGAAACGGAATTGTTCAACTCATTTTGAAATTTTATACTATAAAAGGTACACATTTTTTCTTTGAGACCTCAATTATAAAGAAAATTTAATAAAAACAAACACAGATTATATAAACTGTAATGCTATGATACAATAATGAAAAAGAAATAACTGCGCTTACGATAATATTCTCTACCTACACTTTTCATTTTATCGTAAGTGTAAATTTTCGCGAGAATTTAGATATGATATTATGATTAAAAATTTCTTTTACAATTTAGAACGATTGTTGATTTTATACACAAAACAAAAATGGCAGGATGCATAGAAAGTGAAACCTTTTCTCATAAAATACAAGAGTTACGGAAAGACGGCATTTGCAAAATGGTTTCTTATTTGTTTTTTTAGTGCGTTACAAAATTAGGTTGTTTTTTGTTTTTTTTATTGCCTCAAGGTTAATGGAGAAAATTTGTTCAAGAAATTCGAAAAAAAATTTTGATTTGAAGTTTTAGGGTGAAAGTTTAAAAATTTATACAATCAGTTTAACCAGATATTACGTACATCCGCAAAAGAAATCCCAAATGACTTGTCATACTTTCAGCTGTTTTGTTTATCAGCAAAAACGAATAAACTTCTTAATCGTAAGGAGGTCGAGCGATTTAGTCGTTGCGCATTGGCACGTCTGTATCTCGCAACCGCTGCACGCGAAATGATTGATAACGTCTTAGGTAAACACGGGTTCATTCTCTCTCAAAAGTGACTAACTTCTGCCGAGATGCGAATTTAAGTGAGCGCAAAATAATGAGCGTTTTCATAAAAGATATCTCCTGAACTTTAAAGCTTAAAACGTTTGCTTTTCGAAAGATTTGGTCAGTTAAAAGGTTGGTATAGTAAAAAGAACCTTTTCACCAGCCTACCATAAAAAGATTTATTTTGTTGTTCTTTAGTAGATAAATTAAATAAATAAATATTTATACGAATGTGCTATGGCATCTTATTTAAATATTGTTGAAATAATAATAAATAGCAACGGAATTCTGCAACATTGAGGCTGATTCGTTTTATCATCAGTTCGAGATGGAAAACGAACCTTTTAAGGGGGTGTTCTCATTTAGAAGTTGTAAAGGATCGATTTTTTTTCTTTTCATATTTTCGTTATGTGAACCTTTCGTAATAATTTCTCGAAAGAAATTTGCAACAATCTTGAAAATTAGAAATGCTAGGCGGATTTATAGAAAAATTATCGCTGGCCCATAGCGCACTGAAGCTTTAAACGTGATTTTCTCGAAAATACATTTTTCAAACTTATCTAAGCTATAACTTTTGAATGAAATAAAATTTCGACTCTGTTTTGGTTATACTTGCAAATAGACTTAATTTATTAAAATTCGTACCTAAAAACATAATAATTTTTTCAATATAAATATTTCTCATATCTATTTTAAATTTTGCTCTTTATTAAAGAAAATCCGTGACGTAAATTTTACGTGTCCGCCATTTTGTTCATTTTCGACATTTTAGTAACTATTGGTACCTATGCATGATCTCTAACCATTTTCATATACAATTCTGTAAATATTTTTAGGACCGCTTAAAATCTTCCAGGACCTTTAGATTTTCGAATCATGACTTTTTTAAGTTAGATAGAGGGAGAAAAATCGATGGAAAAGGAAACTTTGAGATTTAAATTTAGCCCTGAATTGATTTCTCTCCTCTTTCGAATCTATAGGAAGTATGCTTTAGAAAATTAAAAGTTCCCGAAACATTGAAGTGGTCCTAAAAATTTTCACAGTACTGTATTTTATGAAAATGTTTGAAAATTTGACTTTGGATAATTTTTACGAGTGCTTCAGCTTAAATAAAATTTATTTTTTTTATGCATGTCTTTCGTTAAAAAATTACTTTTTGTACTTCAACTCATAATAAATATGTATAAAATAAATTCTAAAGATTACGTAATTTTTAGGTTACCAAATGAGAATAACCCCTTAAGGACCCAGACTTTCGAATTAAATTTTTTAAATGAATCTTTGCACAAAAGCCCTAAAAAACCGAAAGTGAAAGTACAATCTTGCACTAGATCAGTATTTTTGATTTACTTTTTCCACTTTTATTGAATGCAATGAATGAAAATGAAAATATCAACCAGATCAGTGAAACCATCGAAAGGCTACTATTGGTTTAAGAAGGCAAACGAGAACAGGAAATTTGCACGCATAAATTTCCCTTTTTGTGTATTGAGCGACATAAATGCGGCACAAGAGCTCCGACGCGACAGCCATGAATTATTGCATTCTGAAACATATTAAGATTGCATGACAATTTTTATTTCAAGTTCAACTCAGCATTAAAACGGAGAGAACTAGTTTTCTAGCAAAAGTGAATTAGAATGTCTTTGAGGATAAGAGGATGCTAGCAGCACTGGTTCTGTATATTTTTTAAAAATTCTGTTCGGTTTTCAATAAATTTCCATAAAAATGAGCACAAGATCGTTGATATCGTATCTACTTAACTTCCAGCTTGAAAAAAGCTTTCAAAGACGTTAATATTAAATAAATACTGTTTTATAGCCTAGTAAACTCGACCACCTCAGTTAATTAAGATATCAAAATTTTAAAACAAAAAGTGAAATACAACGACATTTACAAACAAGTGTTCAATCGAGAAAAAAATATACTCACAAAATGCCATTAAAATACTTTTCTTAATTGACAAAAATCTTAAGAATGCCATTAATGTCCACTATCTAAGAAAACTGCCACTGGTTTGGCCTCTGTCGACCGAAAACAATAAATATCGCGAGAAAACAATAAAAAATTCCGCGATCTCTGTATAAATGAAAAACGCCGCTAATAGAGATTAGATCCTCTCCCATCATGAGGGGTGGACTGAGCCAATTCCCCAGATTCCCTCAGATCAAAAACCTCATTTAAATTTGATTATGATTTTTAATATCTTCCCGCGCAAAGGTTCGTCGATGATCATTATGCACCTCTGCGTCTCTACGAGCTTGCAATCTTAAGATAAAAAATGAGGATTTTTGTTGGTTTTTCTAAGTATCTTTTTCTTGCCAAGGTGAGTGGGTGCCGAGGCGATATTATTAATAATCACATCGATGTGAAAGAATGTATTATGCAACGGCACGACACGTTGCTGTGCCACTTCCCGTGAAAAGATCTCCTTCGTGCCCCATTGAGCGCGACCAAAGCTTCCCGGTGGTGTTTATTTTTTTTTAACGCATTAAGACAAATTACCGCCTTAATCATGCTTAGCTTAGATATTTAACACTAAGCGAAAATAAGATAAACGTCTTAAAAATGTCGTCCGAACTCCAAAGAATATGGGCACCTACCAATTTCCACCTCAGCGGCCAAGGAGCGGAGGAGCAACACACTCACAAAAAACGTAATCCATCATGCATGAGCCACATTTGCTTACATATGTGAATTTAATTTTAAAGCATGCACACAACACACAAAGGGTCATTGGCATAAATTTTAAATTTAAACTTTCAATTCTTTCGCACAGAGTGCGGTGCCGGCGATGCAGGACTTAGCCCGCGCTCGTCGAAATAGCTGACAGCAAGCACACTGTGTCTTCTAGGACCCCCGGATCCCCTCCCCTTTTCTAGACAGGGTCCCATCCATTCTATGGATTGGGCCTCTATGGACGTTGATAGTGTGCCAAAATTTAATTCCGTGACAAAATCTCTTTCGCCGGACAGCACAGAAACATAATGAGCGAGAGAAGATAACGAGCCGACTGCATGATGGCGCACACGGCAGCGATTTTAAAGATACAGATTGCGGTCGATTCAGACAAATCTTTGGATCACCGCAAAAACGGGAAAAACGACGACCAGTGGTCAAGAGGAGATAGACGAGGAGGGGACAGTGCGTATATACATATTTTATGACTGATATATTCCTCGTAATCAGGTGATGTAATTCAGGAAATTTGTTAGCCAGACAGCTGCATATTAAGTCATTCTATGGAGTACCACAAGGTTAGGATTTAGGTCCTTTGTTGTTTTGCCAGAATTGAAAGTAGTACACTGCAATTCATAAAATAATGCCATGAAGAAATGTATATGCATATGTTGCATCTAATATTGAAGCGAATATTCTTACAATAAATTATATTTGTAATGTCCTTACATCCGGGAAGTGCAATACGACAAATAATTGTATTTATCTGCACGCGCCGGACTATTTCTAAAAATAAAATGTTTTATACCTACCCAAAGCCACATAGTCTCTCTGTCTCTTCGGAGTTATAAATCAGCCGCCTTTTAGTAACATTAGTAGGCAGCCACTGTGTAGTTTTTTGTCGCAATTTTCTCCTTTTCTTCTGTCTGCGGTTTTCTGGCATTGATCTCATGTGACAAGGAATTGTTGTACCATTGCACAGTAACTAGCCTAGGTAATTCCAGGTGCAGTGTTGGTCAAGCAAAAGACCTTCGTGCCTTTTAGCCGATTCAGATAGAAACTGTGTCATTACAGCGTATCGAACTAACCACGTAATTGAGCAAGGTGGAAAATAATAAGACAGCCCAGTAGATTTCTCAATCAGCTGAAAATAGCACCGTTGAGGATCGAATGAGGTGTTTCTTTAGAACTTTCCTCTAACCGTTCTAAGTGATCGTATGCATATGATTTCGAAAGTATACTACCTATATGAGCAATAAATACCTGAAAAACCGTTTAACAATACCTTTTCTAAATAATTCATGAATCAGAACTGCTTCTTGTTTTTTTGTTAAAAAGAAATTCAATTTTAGCTTCTTGTCCATGCATCGTTTTACGGGGACGATCGACGATCTTGTCAACGATCTCTGACATACATGTGTGAATATTTTAGCTATTTCTATCTATTTTATGTGTGGACAAGTGTGAATGCCTCCTAATGACTGAATTCAATGTTTTCACTCTTTAAAATATTCAGCCCGGATGCGCTTCATCAGAGCCAAGTCCACAAATTGGGCAGTGCTGCTGGCTGCTTGCTGCTAGATGCTTAAAATTTCCCACCAAAATATATAAAAAAAATAAGAAAATAAAAAATAGGAATAAAAAATAAATGAAGCAGTGGTCGGCACATTTCTACCGGTGTGTGGTGCAATGGTTAAAACGCTGAGAAATGCGACGAATTACATAAAATTTGTCAAATTTGTGGGACGCAGCGGCCTTCTAAGTGATTGAGGGAAGTCATTTGAATTTTTACGTAATTTGAACAAATAGCCAGGCGAGAGTCCATTTATTCTTATTCTCGTTAATCGCCAAAATATGCTACCTTGAAGTGAAGAATTTTGTTAATGGACAGCGAGGTATGGGTGTCACATAAATAAATATAACGGCACATTTAGGCCCTTAGAGGCAAATTCATTAAAGTAGTTATGACCGTCATTAGATAAAAGATGAAAGGTGTTTTAGCTGTGAATTTATTTCAATCGTAAATCATTTACAAATCAATTACTTATCCATTTTAGGTGCAACTATAATAAAAAATTAAATTGTAGTCGTAAATCGTTCTATTGTTAGTGATTTACGATAATAACTTATTTATGATAGTCAAAACATTTATGACAACGAGTTATGAGTTCCTTTTTTATTCATAACGTAACGTTAAAAATTCGTTAAAATGTACCCTACCACGATGAAGAAAAATCAGTACTAAAATGAATCTTTTAAAAATATATTTCTAAGGATTGGGTAAAATCTTTTAGATTTTAGGGGTGTAGAAACGTATCAAACCACAGTTCAAGTCATCGTACAATTTTTAAGTATTTCATTTAATTTTCAGGTCAATCACCTCAACGAATACATCAAAAACCAACGTAAAACTTCCAAGAGACTTTATCTGATCGAAAGCCTTTTCGGAGGATGACATGAAGGTGGCAAATCCGGTGTCGTTTGAAACATTTTTAATCCGAAAACGTTTAACGAGACAAAATTCCGGTGGTGGGGCCGAACATGCAAAATGGCCAACAAATGTGATCAATGGTTGCAGTCAAAAAATCATCGGCCAAACTACGACAAGGAGACAAGCAGAGGGCGCCACTGCGACCAGGGTGATCAAGAGGAGATGGTCACTTGAGTGCGTCACTGGTCACCGAGCTTCCATAGACTTTGATAAAAATTTAGGGCATTGAAAAAGGTTAAGAAAAATAAATAAGTAAAGTTACGATAGAGTGGTGCGGGTACTCTGGACAGTGCAACCACGATTTATTTGAATAGAAGGAGAACTCTTCGGGGAGGAGGGTTGTTCATGCTGAGCAGCCGGCTAAGGTGGAGGGCCCTGGCCGTGCTGGGCGCCCTCCTTTCGGTTATGCTCGAGTGGAAGATCGGTTTTGCGATGCCGACGTCGGCAAATCCCTCGCCACCATTTCCGACAGAAGTGGCCCTAGCGGGCGGCGCCAATGCAAACCCCCCCTCTAGGGGCCACCGCTGTACAAGTCCGAGCAGCAGTAGCAGCAGCAGTAGTAGTAGTAGTAGCAGTAGTAGTAGTGGTCTGACTAAAAATTGCAATGCAAGTAGTGTTAGTGTGCCGAGTGTCAATGTGATCGATAGCGAGATAAGTAGCAATGCTAGTTTAAGTGATAGTAGTAGTCAACAAATTGTGGCGACATCTAGTGAAGAGATGTCGAGTGCGTCCAGTGGCGGAGGTAGCGCGAGGCCAAGAAAACTTGGCGGAATTCACAGCAAGCGGAAGCGTAAGAAACATGTGTATCGCGTTACAGCCGCGACCCTGCGCAGCCTTAGAACGCAAAGTATCGATTCGGACAGTGATAGTGCGTCTGAAGTGACTACTATCGATCCAGTGATCGATAACGATAACTCGACCGTTTATCACTTTTTGTCGCGAACTGATCGCAGTATCCACCAGATGAGCCAGAATCAGAGGACCCCGCGCAAGGGTAACAGCAGCAATCTGGATCGTAATGAGCGATCCGCAAACCTTTCGCACATTTCTGGACCCGCCCGAAAGATCCAGCTCTACATAAAGAACCGCTTCATTCAGCTGATGCCGGATGGTACCGTCAACGGGACGCAGGATGATCTTAGCGATTACAGTAAGTACAGATGTCCGTGTGTAGCGTAGCTCCCTTTCGCGATCGCCACAAGTGCGAACCCCCCCCTTTAAGGCCTCCAACTGATCAATTGGCCTCATATTTCAGATGTTTCGAAATACCTCGAATTGTAGCCGCGAGACTGGCCCGGTAAAATATCTTCTCCCGGCTGGAGTTACCTCATCATCCTCGATCACCTGGCCATTCATTTCGCGATCGCGAGCACGATCCAAGAACCTTTTTTCTTTCTCGATCTCAGCCTCAGCAGTCGGCGAATTCTCCTCGGTTTTTGGCGGCTTATTTTTGAATGCTGTTCTCGCAGTGACGTCTTTTTATGCAACCCAGAAAAAGTGCCACTTGGCTTAATCGCATTTTTATATTGAAAATAACCGTTAAATGGGCTGAAAGGCGATCCCTCCTGGTGATCTTGTACTCAATGGCGGCGGCGGCGGCGTCGTTATCGTCGTCGGCGACTTAACAGCTTGTTTTGGAGCATTTGAAAGTGAAATTTTCCGCAAGTTAAGTTGGATTTTTGTTAATTAAAATTACCTGTCAGAGTATGAGATGGATTGTGCATAAGTGGCATATGCATCGACGCTCCTCATATCTTCTGACGGCGAAAGAAAGCTGTTTATATTGGTTGGACAGGTAACTGGCGCTCATAATGACTGTGGAAATTGAGGAAAAAGAAAATGATGGGGAAGGTTTGAATGCCAGTCGTAATGTTTCGGGCAAAATTAGCAATGCTTGGGAGGTAGGTATAAAAGGATTATTCTGAGAACAGTAATTATGGCGCCATTTGTAAGGTATTTCGAAATGGGGACATTTACAATAAAACGAAATAGTTAACTTCGTTTATATTATTAATTTGCTTAAGATTGAGAAATTATTTGCGGAATAGAGAGAGGTGTTCACTTCTAGCAAATTGCTATCCGACTCTAAAAGAAGGGATATATTGTTCGAAGGTATGAAGACATTAAGCGTGAGAGACCGGGGCTAGAAGTTTAGAGAATTATAGCTGCAAGACGAAAAGTGCTAACGATATGTCCTAATTATGTAGTAAAAAGTATATTCTTAGCTTTGGCATTGTAATTTATGTTTCTTCTATAAAGACATATTTTTGCGTTAGTAAATAAATATTACTTAGTCATCTTGGTTATTGAAAGCGCTATACAAAAATACTTTGAATTGAGACAAGTACACCAGATTCAAAATTCTAAATCCACATCAACATACATACATACATGGTTTTTTTTTATCAAATAGTTAATCAAAAATTCAAAGACGTAGAAATCTCGTCTCATTTTATTCCCTCTATGACATGCCTACGTATGTAAATATCAGCAAAAGTAGTAAAAAATCTCGGTCGGCATTTAATTTCCTTTTTAATAACGGTGCTGTCATATCGTAATTATGTTAAAAACGTGAGATCTCGTGAACCTATGCCCCCCATCGGCCATTCATCCAAGAGTGAAGACATTGAACGTTTTGTTGATTTGAATAAAATTTTGTTCCCTGCCAAAGCCAACAAAAAGCTTAATTCGCAACCATTTAAAGTTGTTTGACCACCTCGCCCTGCACTACGACAAACCGTCCCGATTTTGACGACGCGACCACATCTTTCTTGCGGTCGCGGTTAAGGGGTCCCCAAGATGTCTTAAGCAACTTTCACAAGTTGACATGGTAAATTGCCATTTCGCGTGTCATCGCATCTCACGCCAGGTGAGTAGCTTTAGTAATTAACACTTTGCTAACAGATGCTGCGAATATGTCCAACACCCCTGTTAGGTAGGCCGCGATCAGTCGATGTTCCTGATCGATCGCCAGACATGTAATCTCAACGCCAGCGAGTAATTAAAGACCAATTGGGTTCTCATTAGAATCCCATAAAAATGACCAAGTCCCATCTTGGGGACATTGATAAAGTTGCCAGTGATCTCGAGTGCGTCTTGTAAGTACTTCACGATCGTCTTGTGGGCTCGATCCTTACTAGATCGGGCTAGATTCTAGGGTAATCTGGCTGCTGACACTTGCGAATGGTGGTAAGCCAACAGAGAGATCAACTATAAAATTGACGAGTGTTGGTGGTTATCGCGGGAGCATGACCTGAGGAGTGATCTTGTCGCTGATGTTTGTTTTGCTAGTTTGGCGGCATTTTTTTTGCTTCTGTTGTGCTTGGTGACCACTTCGAGAATTCCATCGTTTTGCATAATGCCTACAAAATTCCTCGATAGATAAATAAAAACAAAAAATAAAAAATGGTCAACTGATCATGCCAGGCAAGATTGGATAAAGATCGTTTAGATACCTAGCTGCAACTTTCTATTTCTGGAGCACAACAAAAATCCTCGTTTTCTTTTATGTTTTTGACTATTTAATTTGTGCGGCTGGGAAAATTGATTCGGTGATCACGTATGGCACCTGGTAATGGACGGAACGAGGTAGATCAGCTGGCAGTCACGACCGTGCTAAGTGCACGCGGCATGTGTGACGTATGCGCAAACGCAAATGTGACCTAATATTAAGTCTTGCCGGCTCGATTTTATGAGAAAAGCAGTGCCGAAACTGAAATGATTCGTAAAACCAGTTTTCGGTCCACAAGATCAGTGATCGATACATGGTACAGCAGTGTTCTGAACCAAAAAAAAAAATGCTGTTTCCGTGTTTCGGCGCTGATTGAGAGTGTTAAATTCGCCGTAAGACAGGCACAATCTGCGGGATGATGAACGCCACTTTGCCACTTTTTAATTTCTCAGGTGATCGAAGAAGTGGACAAGTACAAACCAAAAATATTTTGGATGCGTGCTGGGTCTTGATCCCGCCAACTTTTTGCAGACAAGCCGCAACATTGCTTCCCGAATAAATTATATTTCCCCGTGTCGATCGATGATCGAAAGGGTTACGATCACGCACGATCAAGAAGCACCAGGTATTGTCTGATTGCCGTGATCGTGCCCATCACTTATCACGTGTCAGTCGGCAATGTGCTAAACACTGTTAATCGCTCGATCCCTCGATTAATGGCCATATCAACCTGACTTAAGTTGTTTTCCGGCCTTCTTTCACGTCGACGGCATCTAGTCCCTCCTCAAACATCATTTGCATCTTCTTAGCGCAGTTTTTTTTAATGGACAAAAAAATAGGCCACACGCTCTCCAAGGGTCTTCGTACTTTGGACGTGCGTATGGCGTGCTCGCGGACAGAAACGGAAGAAAACCTCCAGAGGTAGTTTTCCATGCAAATTCATTCAAATTAGAGGCTTGACAGCATTTCCCGATTGCGACCCGCTGAGACCGCCTGGCCCCGGGTGCGTGTGTGTGCTATTAGCTGATTTCTTTACAAATCATTGTTTTATGATCGCACCACTCGCGTGATAGGAACAATGTCGCCTTGCAGCTCGGCTGCATCGTCCCATACTTGCGCCGGGTGCATGCAGTGGCTGCATACAGTGGCTTCACCAGCGCCTTGGTGACAGTAGGCCACTGGATTAATGCGTTTGTGATGGCAGACCTTAAACTGGGTGAGCGACCGCCTCAGTTATTGGTGTAAATTTAGCGCAATTTCGTCATTTCTGCGTGGTGTGCGTGCAGATTAGAAGATGCGACTGGACGGAAGGCCAGTAAAATTACTGCGCTGTAACTTTGCCAGACAGATTGAGATTTGCAACATTGTAAAGGAAGTTGTTTTAGATTGCTTAATTTTACGAGAACAACCAGCATGATCGTTTGTGCATGATCGATAATTGTCCACAGTCGTATCAATGGTCCGATTTGTGAATGGGGCATGGCTAATTGCTTTTCGTTCTGAAGATTAAGTAGTCATGCAGAGGCAAGAGAATCCTAGTTTTGCCTCTAAATGAATTACAGATATATTCTATAATTAACAACTACTATATGATTTTCTCTTATTCATAAAAACGTTAATTAAAATGCATCTATTTTAATTTTTTTTTTTTCCTAAACGGTGATCTTAATCAACAGAGTTGAAAATTTCAAATCAAATCTTCTTCAATCTATAACTGAAAATCACATTTAAACATTAATATAACAATTTCACACTATATTAAAATTACTTCCAAAGTCGACATAATCTAAAAAAGGGCAAAAATACCCAATTAAAAAGTAAACTTCAAAGCATCCGAAAATACAGATCGAATCACTTAATTTATTTGACTTAAAAATTCTTAATAGAATTCCGAATAGCAATAAATAGATGAATTATCATCAAAATGGGGTTTTTGACCAGCTCCACTTGATTACGAGCTCATGTCTCGTTCTCCAAATACAGTCGGCGATAACATTTTACTTGTAAGAATCAAACTCTTGTTTATTTCTTGTTTGCAAAGCTTTTCTAATTTAATTAAATAAGTATATATTTTTTTTAAGTAAGAAAATTGAATTAATTTGCGCTATAAATCACATTTCTACCAGCTCTAGATAATCACGAGTTTCTTTCCATGCTCTTCCTGAAAACATTCAGAATCTTTGAACTTCCTGTTTTGAAACGTATCATTCAACATCTACCAAAGGCACGTGTTTACCTCTTGTGAATCTTTTAAGCATCATCGTTTTTGTCGCATTCAGAAAAGTAATTTTAAGGGAAAGGAAAATAAAAAGTAAGTGTAGGAGAGTCAAAGAAAAAAGTACTACCCTTCACGTAATCGTCTAGACCGCAGCACACCTCCTTGGTGCGAAGTGCGACTCACAGCTGATGGGTGTAGCACCATGAAGGGTTCAAGTGCTTCTAAGATTTATGTTTTTTCTGCTACCTAAGAAGTAGAAAGCAGAAAAATGGAGCAGTGGGATAGAAGAAGGAGGTGACCGACCTACATATTGTTTGGCTACAAAAATTTTACTTCACGGTATGCCGCTGTGAGTTGGTTTTCGTGTCGATAGCAATATGGGCCTAAGCTATTTTTAAGGCTTTTCTGTAACAAAATTAACTTTGAGAAGTAGGAAGATCTTGGACTAAAAATCGACAACATTTTCTTTGCTTAGATATTGAGTTCGTTTTTCAATGCCACTATAATTTTAAAGCCCTCAATAAGTCTGAAATTCTTGTAATATTTTCATATTTGTTCTGGGACATAATATTTCCAGTATTATAAAAGTAGAATTTAAATTACGTAATTTGAGATTAGCTTGGGGGTATTTTGCATAATTGCGGAAAAAAATAAGTAATAATAATAAATTCAAATTTTATAATTGATTTCAAAATGGATTTTGTTACAACTTAATCTTACCCTTTATACCTACACATGGTATAGATTGGCTTACATCTTCATAGTCCAGAATAATTAGCAACATGCCAACAAACACCTGCAGCATTAGACAAATCTCTCGCAAACATCTTCTTGCAATTTTAAATTCCAATTAGAGGCCGGATCGATTGAAACCGCCTATTTTTGCAGTTAAACACGATTTACGCCCTTCCCGTCGCGCTAAACTGCTGCTAATCTTAATAAGCCCATAAATCGGGTCCATTACTCGCTGTCACATAAAATTGCTCACCTGACACCCACCCAAAAGGACTATGGGCGCCAGCAATTAATTGCCACCAGTAAAACCTAAGGCCCTCGATCACCCCGTGGGCATCTTCTGCTCGAGCCCCGTGAGAAGAGATCTTAAACGTGTTAGGAGCAATCCTTGAAGTTGATACTGTGCGGGGAATCCCCCCCTCATTCATTAGGATGCCATCAATTGTCCCCACCTTCTGCCTTTTTCTATTCCAACAAATTGCAAATTATGCGGCAACGCCTTTTCCCTTCCGAAAGTGGACCGCGGGGGACACTTACAAGGCTCCATCTTAATGGGCAGCCCCGTCCGGTCTCTGGAACCCTAATCGGGACGACAAGATCCTGATCGCTAGCGCGGCTAGAACAAGCCTCTTTTGTCACCGATAATTGCCACCTTAAGATAGACACTCCGCGGTCGATTCTGTCGCGGTTATAGCGGTCCGCGGCGCAGTGAAGGTGTCGGATGACACTGGCTAAACTTCTTCCCAAGATCGGCTGGGGGTTCAAATTTTATTGCCCCGAAGCATCCGTATCTGCGCGCCGGTGTGCAATTAATAAATCTCGCTAAATTGTTAATTTGCAACTATTAACAGGTGCGTTCCGCGGTACCGAAATGAACTGGTCCCGCGATGTGGCCGCCCCGCGGATGGCTACCACGCACCATCGCGCTGCTGGCCTAGCCTATAAAATAGTTAAAGTAAGCCTAGGCGGAATGAGATCGTCATGATCAGGAAATTTATGGCCAGAAGATGTCTGTATCACTTGGCGCAGTTGTTCTTATAATTTATGGGAGTTAATTGATTTCTCCTGTTCACCCAGTCGATTTTTTATTTTTCATTTTATTTTATATAATTTGTTTTTGTTTTTTATTCAGCGCGCCCACCTCATGGTTGTTTTTCTAAGATATGTTACCATCCTCATGAGTTACCCCGATGATCGTTGCACGATCACCCCAGCATAAAATCCGGAACGTTCTCTTATACCGTCGCAAAGAAGACCAAGCACAGGTTAATTGCATTTGACTTGGGTAACTCGATCGCGATATCGTGAGCTCGTGTGATGATGAGTACCTGGATGCCTGTACAAACAAAGGGCTGGAAATTCTTTACGATGATCAGGAAATTGTTAATCTTGTCCGAGCCCCAGTGGAAAATAGGTTTTCTAATTATGGAAAATGTCAACATGGCCCCGAACACCAACTGCTGTCCAGGACATACGGTCTCGGAGCTTAGGTCCGGCTTATAGTTATTGATTAGAGTCATACTCCAGTTTATTGCCATGTTGTTTTTACCTGTGCGTTCCCCTGCTGTTATACCAGGCACCAAAGGCACACTCACCTATTGGTTTCCACTTACAGATTCAGGCCGTTTTCGTTTCGGAGCCGCACTATGTCGACAAGGCTCAGAGAAATGGGCCCCGATATTAATGAAGAATGCCAGCCGCGTACCGCGCTGATCACAGTGTCTGCCCGTCGAGTACATAAGTCATTTTGGAGCGGATGGAACCGTATCTCAGGTCTTCGCGCTTAAATCACCTGAAAAGAGGACGCCACTCTCGACTGCCTTGTCCAAATGATTTTAAAATCATAATCAGAGTTATGTTTCCGGTGAATTTAAACATTAATCGGCCACAACCGGAGCCGTTATCGAGGACTTAACCCACTGTCTGGAATTGATCGTGATACTGGGAAAAACTTCCGCGATCGCAACTAAACTTCGCTACTTTTAATATGATCGAAGAGAATTTCCCAGCATTGCACCTTACTTTGAAACTTGAGATCGGTTCCGGGAGAAAATTCAGTTCTATGGAACATGAATTCTGCAGTGTCGTATGATCAGTGTGGGCTGGAATTCACGGGATATCTATCTTTCTTGATTAGTTTCGCAGAAAACACCAGTAGTTTTGTTTAAACATGAAAGTAATTCAATGAACACAGAACACTGGAACATGCACTTTCCAAGCCTAGACTAGTTTTCGAAAATTTACATTAGGTACATGGAACGGTTTTAAACAGTAGGTTAGCAGTGGGCTGCTGCAAAATTCGTTTTCATATCGTATTAGTTTTTATATCAAATTAATACTCTGCAAAATGATTCAGAATAAAAAATATCTAAGGTTCATAAGTCAACAACATTATATCCCAGGTAATAAATTTGTGCTTTTGCAAAAGTTTAATGAAAGTTTCTACGTTCAGACTTTTTCCAAATTTTCATTTATAGAAGTAAACCATGTCGAATTTGAGAGACATTATAGCTATCAATTTTTTAATTAACAGACTATTTAACGAATTTGATCCTAAAAGAAGAATGACCTTACAGGACACCAGGTTTAAATTCGTTGTAACTTTTATAACTTGAATTATATGTTGCACAAACTCAAGGAATACAAATAAATATAATAATTAAAATGAATTTACAGCTGCTGTTAATAATTTTTGGCACTTGTGAGATAAAAGGAGAAAATATTGAATGAAATATATATTAATTATTGTTTATGATACCACCAAAGAGTTTTCATGAAATACATAAAGATTTATTTTGTATCAGTTAGCACCCTGCAGATTTTTGATTTAGTAACAAACCTCACCAGTAAGAATAAAGATATCATTCTACGTTATTTGATTTGAATGGCCCAAAAGAAAAATAGTCGCGTGGAACATTAAGTAATTGAAAATATAGCTTTATAGTTATTTTATAAATTGCAACAGTTTTCTCAAATCCCAAACCGTTTAAGTATTGGGGACATCTGGCAATCCCAACTCACAAAATCGAAAATAAGTCCAGGTATAAAGAATGTGACACGAGGTCTTTCAAATACGTGAAAATTTCATTAAATTTTCAAAAAATCCGCCCCCAAATTTCCTTAAGACAACAACTCCTGCCGCGAAACTTCATAAATATGCCGGATCAAGTCGGAAAGAAAACAGAGGTGTCGTGTCCCATATCTCTGCCAAATCAGAGAATTTAGCAAGAAAATAAAAAATCTGATAATGCTCCGAAAAGAGTTCATTAAAAAGCATTTCACAATTTCGTGTTAATTTGCGGGGTAGTTAACCCCTTCCCGCGTCGCTTAATGGCTAAGTATGAGTTAAAAATTTTGCGAAAATCTCAAAAGAAATCATTTTTTTCGCACGACAGTGGAAGTTTTGGAAAAATTCCAAAGATTCGCGTAAACGGCGGCAAAGGTCGTCGTGGCGATCGTGTCACCTAAGATCAGCCGGAACTTCGCGTCGGGTCCATCTAGGTCAGTTCCACGTGCCGGGCGGTGGCGTTCGTGACTCTCGGCGAATGGATGGGAACAGTGAGCCCAATCAATTTACGCAATTTACGTGCGGCGGCTCGGAGGCTCGTTAGTACCGACACTAATTGCTCAATTAAGTTACGAAGTGGATCCGCGGTGCGTGCGATCGCCACTTCTAGGCGATCACCGCCAGAAGCCGTCGCAGCACTTTTCAGGCTATTTCACGGCACTCACCAGTCGCCGCTGGATGACTGGCCACAAATTTCCACGATCCCATGTCTCGGCGGCGTGGCGTTTAGCTAAAGTGGCTGTTACGCGATCCGAAGACGTCCGCCGTCATACCATCTCCATAAAGATCGCGATTTTCTGATAGCCTGCTTGGCATGAACATCTCTTTTTTATCAAGTGTTTTAGTTTTTCTTCGCGTTTTTTAAAGAAGCTCTACTCCGGCGAGCGGTTTCTTTTTCTGCGGAGCCTCATTAATGAAGCACTCATGCAGAAACTGATCGCCAGCACAGGTTGACTTGATCCACGATCAGTCGGTGATTATCAGCTCCGCGGCTCCTTCCTTCTTTCTCTGGATCATGACGGATCGCGGAGTTTTGATCCAGACAAATTCCTACTTTTCCCAAAGATCAACTTCGCAAACAGGTGGCTGAGAATTTCTTCAAAAATGTCTGCATCGGTCGTGGCCTTAATGGGAAACGCATGATTTGCACAGCCCACTTGGGGGGCGTTCAGGAAACGGTTCTACCTACAAATCGCGTGTTTCCTGTGTAAATTGCAAAGGAGGTGAAAATTACCAGCAATTGCAAATTAATTTTTAAATTAAGGAGCTTCGCAGCGAAACGCCCCCATGATCTATCTTATCTTAGGCATCTTCTTTAACACGGACATGAATGTTTCTTTGTTTTGTTGGAGGCTGAAGAAGATCAACGCTTTCTGCTAGTTAGGGGAAAGTCGGTGCTTTCTTTAGGAGCGAAATTTTATAATAACTTAAGGGGCTCCATGTAGGTTACGAATATTTCAAATTTTTTGTTATTTAATAACAAACTTGTTGACACCATTATTCATGATGCTATACATCCCACTCACACTAGCCCGATTTTTTAAGAACATTTCATGATATATCGGCTCAATAATTTAGCACTTATGAAAAAAACAATAACCTACTTACACAAAAACTAACACATATTGATATGTGCATAACCTGCTAAATTAATATTTTTTCTTTCGTCCCTCTCCGTAGTAGCCCATAAGAATTGTAACCAGTCTGCTTAAACAGAGTAACATTTTTTAGAATGTTTCTAATTGGTATGCATGCTTCATAATTTTGCGTTGGAGGTAAGAAGATCATAATTTTAGACTTGTGGATCACGCGTATAAAATCAAGTACGTCGGTAATTAACGAAAATTAACGATTTTTTTCAACTCCGGCGTTCTGTGATATCACCCTATCTTTATATCTATGTATCTACACATACATATGTATGTATATGGTGTATAAAATCGAAAGTTTGTATGTGGTTTAATATTTTCTATTTTTTTTTAAATTTCAATGGATTGCCATGGATATTGGTATTAGGAGTTATTGGAGATGCTGACTGTGAATCCGCTGTCTAATTTTTGAAATAGAAAGTACTATTAAACTACTTTTAAAATACACATAGGTAATTTCTGAATACATAATTATATTAAAATTTCCGACTGTAAATCAATGCCAAATTTCTTATCTACATATACGTAAAATCTTTATCCAAATTATATAATAACAAAACCAATAAATTGGCGTAATAACTTTATTCGCCAAAACATCCTGTCATTTGATGCACATATCGCAAAAGTTTCTTAATCGATGAAGTCGCGTGTAATGTAGCCGTAGCCTTAAGACGTTAATCGATCAAGATAGCACGTACCCTGTCGAAAACCACTGGTGCGTGCTCAACTATCAGTCTGAGGTTATTGACTTTCACCGAAATTTTTACAGCCCCATAAAAACGCTTGGTTCAATTCTTGGCTGCAAAAATCGATAATCGTAAAACTCTCCCGCCAAGCAATGGCTTCTAAAGAAAGAAAAAAATGGAATTTCTTTCAATCGGTCCGCGCAATAAATCCAGTTTTATAGTGACGTGCGCTTGCGTACATTTCAACGATAAAAAGCAATAGCACGCTCCTTTTGCACTGTTATCCCGGTAGGTGGCGAAATCGGACAGATCGATGGCATAAGTTGCGGACAATCACTAGATCGATCGATTCGCGATCACCGGTAGCCGTCGTCTAGTATTTATGCAGCGGTGGGCACCACGCCAAGTAGCACCTCAAAACAATTGAGGTGCTCCAGAGCTGACCCGGACAGGATTACAGCCCGATCGCGATTTGTTTAAGTTTCGATCGAAGTTAAGATCTTCCGTATTGAGATATGCACCCGATACCGATCGGGCCGGAGCCTGGCGTTTGTTTATTGATCCGATCGGGAGGGAGTACCAAATACTATTAAGTTTCTAGGAGCCTACCTTTGGCCGGTTACATTTCACACATGGTCCAAACAGACCATAAATGCGTGCAGGGGAGGCTCACAGGTTAATGATCCTGACTTCCCCGGCGCTGATCTTTTTCTGGTCCCTCCAAGTTTTTCGTGTGTTTACCCGCCGGAGGGGGCTAGAGTGATCGCGCCTACTCGCAGATACCTTGAAGCAGTTACAGATTTCTGCCTTAGCCAGTTGCTCTCGATTTTAATGCGATCTAATTTCTTCCGCTAATTGAACGCGCACGATCGCTCGTATTCTGCGCTAGCGAACAACAAGCCGTATGATAGACACAACCTGGACAGTTGGGTGACTTATTGTTATTATTTGCTAATCGCTGAGCCAGTACCAATTGAATGATCTTTTTGATTTACATTTCAATTGAATCAAAATTAGGTATCTTATCATGTAACTAGAATATATTCGCGGACATGGGCAATGAACTCGTGCACTATCAATACAGTAAAGAAAAATCACCAAAACGTTTGTGTAACGATATGTGGAAAGCTAGGATTAATTATCTACTCCGATCTACAAAAATAATTAGCCTTTTATTTAACAGCCTTGACGGAATTTTCATTTAACTATCAATCAGTCAGCTTATTAAGTAATTTTGCTGAAAAGAGAGAGAATAGTTGATAGATACCGAATGAACTCTTTGGTTTTAGATAAGGCATAATACAAAACAACCCGTTTTGAAAATATCTAGACACGTCAAAGAAAAACTCGTGAGGAAAAGATCTGTAAGACTTTTAATTCTGGCATGATGTACAATAATTGTCAAGCCTTCATACTATAAGGAAGTTCAGTTTCTTTTCAATGTATCCGTACTCATATAAGGAAATTGCAGACTATGAAAAATAAAATCCTTAATCTATCGTGGCGTTTCTCTACCCCAGAATTGCACAGGATCGTAGAAATAGAGCCTATAGTTAGAAAGACAACAAAACTGCGAACAACTTTTTGAAAATTGTTTTCAAATAATCCTGTTGTCTTTACTGAAGCCTACGTTAAATAAATTTGTAGAAGTAGTAGTGACAAGCTATAAATATGCACTAATAAAATAGATAAGTAGGTAGTGATAGTTTTTCCCAATATTGAAATAAAATTGAAATGAACCCAGATTCCTGCACTAATTATAAGATCATCTATTTACATGCTATCTTCGAAATAATTAATAATAATAATATTTGAGTGTACTTTTAGTAGGAAGTAACACACTATTTCGATCTTTCTTTTCTAACGATAAATGTGTGTTAGATATTCACCAATATATAATTTTATAATGTCATGATTTTGAAATATTGCCTTTGCAGAGTTGTTCTTATAATTCCTTGTCTGCAAGTGCTTTCACAAAGTTTCCATTTTAAATCAAGAATATTCGTTTAATGAAGCCTTTTCTCTCAAAACAGCCATAGACCATAGATTTTGAAAATTGCGAATGTCATACGAAATATCGTTGCGATTAATTTATAGATAGGGTAGGTGCTGCCCACTTAACAAGAAAGCAAACCACAAAGCCGGTAGGTGTTCCTTTTTGATTTCCGATATCCTGAGAAAGATAATTCCATTAGTGGGGACAGTTTCGGGCCATCCTAACAAATGTCCCCTTTAATGCATTCCATTTGTCACGTTGGTCCCACCATAGAAAGCTGACATTTTCATTGCCATTAATTGCCACGATCACTTACCGGGCGCTGATAACTCCATCGAGCGGGGCTCCTTTCTAATTACCAATTTATTTCATGTACTTTCACGTGTTTTGCACAGCATTAGACCAGTTCCTTATTAATAATAACGGTAATACGCCATTAGCCACCTTGTGGCCTGCCGCGATCAAATCAAAAGAAATATATCGCAAAATCCACCACGCAGATGGAACTGAACAGTCTGGTTTGGCCATCCGCCATCCGCCATCCGCCATCCGTGGCGGCTGATTATTAACTCGCCTCCTATCAAATAATTATATTGCATATTTCCAGTAATTAGCGTCGCATTTACCATTCCAGTTTCGGCTGATTGGGCCTCTATGCTGCAGCAGTATGCTCAATGAATCTCACGAGCAATCGCCGTGATAAATGCGTCCTGTGTGCCGGTAATTAACTTTATCATAATTTTCCATGAACTTGGGCTGCACCAGTGGCTGATTGCGCCATCGTAATTATTTTATGGGACGTTTTAATATCGTCCTGGATCGCCCATAATTTCTAGCAGATATCTTAATTTCTAGCTGCAAATATTTTGATCATGATCGGTGATCTTATCATAGTTCGGATGGTTTATTGGCGCCCCAAAAGATACCACCCAGCGGTAAAAGTTAAGCTCAAAAACGTTTTTGTCTTCTTAAACATTAAAGAACTAGGACAAATACTGTTTTTTCCGCTTTCGAAAAAGTGAATATTTGATGAACCCCAGGGTATCAATGGTAATCGAGATCGTCGTCTTCCATAAATTTTCTCAGAGATCACAAGATCACTGTGAGTTGCTGCGTACATGATTTGATAAATGTTGCACCCGTTCCGCATTTGCATATAACATTCACCCGATAATAGCAAGTAAGCATTGCTACGCATTTTCTGTGCGGCTACTTGTTCGACAACAATTTCTTGTCCATTTAAATTGGACGTAGCGAACACTTATAGGCGCTTTTTACCGTTTACGAACGAACTTGGGAGGTGGTTTTTTGTTTTATTGAAGCATAATGAAAATTGGTCGTGCGTGTACATTTAGAGGTTAAATTTGAGAGAATTCATCAGGTGCTTCGCGATGTCGTTTCAATGAATTCAAATTTCAATGTCAGACATAACACAACAATGTCGCGTGTTTTTTTTTTTGTATAACTTCTTATGTTCTTTTCAAAATCCAATTGTTCCAATTCAATGTTTTTTTAGCAAATTTTCTATTTTGTTTGGATATGTTTTAAATGTATAAAGTTAATGAAGTGAAAAACAAAATTATGTACATTTTTCAAAGCCCATAATGAATCCAGATTTAGTTGACATCGTTAGCTATGTTTCTATAAAATTCGTTAATACTTTGTAAGATGAGTACTTAGTTTGAACAAATCGAAGTGTGAATAATTACTCACTCATAGTTATACCAAATGATGATGTCGTAATCAGCATCTGTCTAAATAAACTGGCAAATGTTCGGAGAATGCGTAAGCTTACTCAGAGCAGGAAATTGAAATTTTATACCTAATGCCAATGAACCGTTGAGTGACAAATAACTAACCAACAAATTACATATAACCTTAGTCCTGTTTCTAGATATGAATTAATATGTTTTTTGAATTGGTATATACAATTATGATCAGATAGATACATAACTTAATTGGCTTTTAATTTTTTTTAATTATTTATTTTTAGTGATCTACCACTGCTTAATTCGTACCTTCCGAGAAATATAGAAATATAGTAACACGTAACATTCCTATATAGGTATGCTAGAAATATTGCAAGTTTTCCACCTATGGTAAGCTATGGACGATAGAGAATCTTCCGTATTTATCTTATTACTAATTAAATGGATGAATACGCAATTAAAACAGTGATCGATAAAATGCTCTCTTCCTTGATAAGCAAGAAATTTCCATAAAATAACATTCCCACGCAACAGATCGCCGATATCTAGCGATAAATGCTTCCAGATAACTTTCGTCTATCATCCTATCTTCTATCCAGAGGTGTAATTACCTTGCCACGATTGACATATTCTTGATCGATCTTCTGGAAATAACTAGCGCTCGATATCCTGAGGAGGATGCTCCAGAGTGGAGAGGTGCCTTCCAGCGCCAATCCCTGTCGATAAATATTTCAGGTCCGACACCATCTGGGGTACGCTACAGAGCCGCTAATAAAGCGATCGTGCCGACTTCATAAATAAGACTTTTCGGACTTGGAACATGTTGATTTGCTGAAGTACACGGAATTTAAAAACCATAAAACTATCAAAGTCCATCCATCTGGTGGAGACGGGCTGGATGCGCCACAATCAGATACAATCAAAATGTCATTTCCCTAAATTGATCCGCGCCAGCTTGTGAAGATCTTGTGAAGATCTTGTGGTGGCGGCGGCCAGCGGGAGCGCGCGCGGCTTTTGCAGAAACGTCTTGGATCCTGGTTACTTGGGGAACTTGAGGGGTGCGGGGCCCCAAGACATAATACGAAAAGTTATACCCAAGTGCCGCCGCTGCCAGTACATCACTCCAATTTCGCCGGTTTGGATTTTATCGCGGTGTCGACGTCGTCGTCGTTGTCATCATTCGTAATCGCCGTCTTCATTTCTGCCGCTGTTCAAAACTGAAGAAGAGAGCCGAACACCTTCCGATCTTGTTCTGTGCTTCAACTTCTTTTTATTCATTTTTTATAATTCTTATTTTGCTGCAGCGCTTTATTTATTTATCTTTATTTTTATTTATTTTTGTTTTAATTTTTTTTTTTTTTGTTTTTGTTTTTCCGCGCTCCGATCCGATGTTCGTCACATCGCACGCGCAAAAATTATGCAATAGCGCGGGGTGTTTCGCTCAAAAAGGGTTTAATGACCTATCGACGTCACAGGCCGCATTCACTCATATGTACAAATGCGCTTCCTCTCTCTCTCTCCCTTCTTACAGCCTCCCGGCCGCTCTCTCATCCATGGACCAGCCAGTCTATTTATTTTGCGATGCAAATGCATCTCATGCTCGATCGCTTCGACTACTTGTCACATTAAACCGCGATTATCAGGCCTCGCATGTATTTCAGTACTTGGGGCGGCATTCATTCACCGCCGAAGCACCGTTCTATTAAAAGAAACTTTCACACATGCGCGACGCGACTCGGTTTTGTTGGGCAGCGTCGCGTCGCGTCACGCCGCACCATCCCTGATCGAGTTCACTTGAACCGTACCGCCCCCCCCCCCCCCCCCCTGCGCTTCAGGAGCTTTTTACTCTCGCTTTCGTTTATTGGAAATTTGTGCAGCTGCGGCAATTAGCTGGATTACTTTCGGTTGCAATTAATTTGCGGTTGTCGATAGTTCGATTAATGGGGCGCCCGGCAGAGGAGACTCCGCCATCGGTGAAACCACGCGTGGGGGGGGGGGGGGGGGGGGGGGGGGCTGGGGTGGGTGGTTTCTTTGTGTTCCGACAATTTCTCACCGACGTTAATGTCACCGTGTCAGGTATGCAAAGCAGCGCTGGGTGGCTTGTAGCATGGCAACGCCATTGCAATTAGTGATGCACACGGGCACAGATGTCGTGGGAATCGCGAACGGGGCTGCGTGCGGTGGGGCCTGTGGTCTATTCGTTCCACTTTTTCGAGGAGTGCATGCGATACGCGATTACGTTACAACACCTTATCACTCTGGGCTGATAGTGGTCTGACAGTGGATTTTCTTGCAATATTGTTCGCTGTTTGTCTAGTCGTTGTATTATTTAAGCGACACTATGTTACGCCCGGTCTACTGTTGTTCGACTCACGGTTAAGAGGCTAAAACGTTTACAATGGCCACTTAACGAGCTGGCGTGACTCTGGATAATTTATAATAAAGACGAAAGTGGAATGGGGTAAATAACTTATAAACCGAAGATCTCAAGGTTTTGGCTGGGTACAAACATTCATCTTAAATTTAACTATGTAGTAACTGATATTAGGGAGCAGATTTACCACCGGGGCTTATTCTCCGATTTCAATAAAATTTTGTAGACACCTTCCATTCGCCCTAAAGCGGAAGAATCTGAAGAAATTTTACGGCGCTCGGTCATATTTTTTGAAATATTCAATTTTTAATTTTGAAAAACTGTGAAAACCTTTCCATATCAAAATCTCTTCCCACCTGCACAATTCCAATATTAAAGCAAAAAACCCTACTCACACATTTTGTAAAAAGAAAATAATTATATTAGTTAATAGACATTTTGTACATTTTGTAATAAAACCTTGTTTTCAGTATTAAATGTTAAAAATAGTGTGAAATGTTTAGTACACACAATGTTCCGTCGGACTGTATTGGAATTTTTCAGGAAAGGATTTTGGGCTGAAAACATTTTCACAGTTTGTCAAAATTAAAAATTAAATATTTTATAAACAAAAAAAAAATTTCATCGGATCTTTTCGTTTTAGGGCGAATAGAAGGTAACATTTTATTGAAATCGGAGCAGACACCCCGGTCGTAAACTTATTCCAAGATTAGTATTATACGTATAGGCAATGAGTACTAGAATAACAAGATATCACACGAAAACTGTTAAGTCACTAACTAATCAGACATTCAATATATTTCCTAAGGTTAGTAGTTGATTACAAGATCATTCCGTGATCATTAAAATACCTTTCATTATATTACAATAAATTAATCGCATACTTTACAATAATTTTATTTGTTGCAAATATTTGCACGATCGTAGTATGATCGTGTGAACTTCATTAGTCCTAGAACGAACACCAGTAGAATTTTTCTGCAATCTCTTTAAATGATCTTTTATTTCCCAAAACGTATAAAATCAAACCATACATTAATTAGACACTGTAAGCTTAGCCATGCTCTTCAATTACGAGTATACTTCCTTAAATTTCATAACCTATCGATATACATAACTATATTTTGAGTAAACCATAATCAGCATGGCAAAACCGATCGTCCGATCGTCGCCAATGCACACTGAAATCATAACACTTTCACTAACCGCTTGATAGATGTGTCATGCCCCAAGGCAATTCGATCGATCAAGCGGTTTACACGATCGAGGTGATAACGTGTGAAGTCCCCCAGCAACACCAGTTCTTAGTTATTCCCGATTAAATATTCTGTGTTTAGAGACACTCAAGGGCTTTGTTTCTGCTTCCCACATAAGATCGGTTGTTTACACTGCTAAGTGCCTACCTAATGATATCTTGTTTTACTCGGAGTTATTGAGGTACTTAATATCGGGAAAATAAAAAGAGAACCCTCAAATATAAATAAAAATGAAACCAAGATCGCCGGAATATCCACACGATCACTGGGGGAGATATCCAAAGTTTGCATATCGGGTTTAGTGGAGCACATTGCGATAGGTCAGTGTATATGTCGTTGAATTTTATCAGTCGGAATGTGAGCCGCACCGAGATTGGAGAATTCCAGGCAATGAATTGCACTGCATTGCCGTTTCGAAATCAGGTGGTATATATCTGGCGCCGAGGTGCAGGCTTCAATTGAGCTCTCTGTTTGGGGGAGGATGTTTAAATTGACTCCGGAAAAGTTTATGGAACGGAGAAAATATTTTGTAAGCAATAAATTGCGTTAGAGTGAAATAATAAACTTAGACGGGTAGTGTCGAGGGCATTGATAGGTATTTGTAAGGCGGAAATATTTAGTAGAGCTTATTCAGCCCTATAAATATCGCACAACAGGGGACAGATATGTTTAGATAGTTTTAGGAAAAAAGAGTTATATTTATATACTTACAACCGCTATATGTTCACCATATCCAAACTTAAGTTATGATCGTTTATTTACACAGAGACTTAAAGACAGTGTAAATTTATTAGATTTTAACAATGCGTAGACAAGACACTGTTATCGAACAGCTCAGATCTGAATATCACTTAAAATAAACGATCATATTGTAGTTGTTAGATTTGTTCTATGGTACTTTCTGGAATCTACATAAACTGAAGCCATTCAGTAAATTCATTCAGATTTTATGTCTTCAATGATCTATGGTAGATCTATCCCCCGCTCTAACCATTAATTACTCACAATCAACAATATCAATAAATCGTGATTGAAAATTTTTAACCTTTTAAATCACTGGTGGATAACAATAAATCAATCCTAGTGATCACTAGCCAATTTGATCTCTTTCCCGAGTTTATTTACTGTCGATCAATTTCTCTATTAAATTCGATCAGTTTCAACAGTTCCCTCTAGACCTACTAACTAGGGTGACTGCAGTAGTTTATAATATTTTACTCATCAAACAGCAGCAATCTTTAAGGTTCATGAACTTAAGCCTCAAAATACGTCATCAGATAAATTTATTGTCGAGCATGAAAATGGTAAAACATTTTTGACAAGATCAATTACTCAAAAGACCTCAATTGGAGTAGTGTCTGAGTAATGGACGTATAAGTGAGAGTGCATCACTCAAAAAGATCCATCGGAATGGTAAGATCAATTCTCGCTACCATTACTGATCTTGAAAAATTAATCGAATGCAACACCACTAGTCATCTGCTATTGATCATGATCTTGTCAACTTTGCACTTGAAAATCTCTAGCAAGTGATTGATTACATGGTGTGAATCAAAACTTCAATTGAATCAATCACGGGCCGGTAGAATCGTGCAGATCAAATTCTCTGGCATTGCGGAGATCAGGTACGATCGTTTCGTTAGCATACTACGAGTCGCGATCATTTCGAATAATTATAAAATACTCAAATCCTGCTTATCTTGTAATCGAATTAGATAAATGAGCGGATAAGTGGCCCCATGTTGGGGGCACCGCCCCAATCAATAGAATCAATGATCATTAGATCTCTTCCTGTCGATCGTAATTAATACACAAAAGCTTCGACGACAAGATCAGTTCTGGTTTCTTAGAACTCGGTAGTGTGTAGGCCGCCCAATTCGGACAGATTGAGATGTCCAACTGTCTTCATTAAAAAGCAGTTGCCCCTCCCACAGTGCATTACTTTGGTTTGTGTATTTTCTCATTGATCGTGCACCGCTGATCGACAGTCTATATATTGTGCGGGTGAGGTTTCTGAATCCGGAATTAATTTCAGACATCTAATGAAAAATTGAGATGTTCCACGAGGGTTCACGAAATGTTTGGAATTTTATATTGATCTTGTTAGCGATCAACCGCTTATATTTTCCAATTATTCACGAGAAATGCTAATCATGGGAAGGGCAAGAATATGAATGTTTACAATTCAATTAATGGCTCCGCGTTATAGCCACACGCAGGCCGCTAAAGATCATTTCAGTGGTATTCATTTTGAAAAATGTGGAAAACGGCGGTTGAAAACGTACATGCAACTTCATGGCTTCATATATAAAGTACAACACGACAGAAAAGCGATAAAGACGTGAATGATCGACGCGCGCATCTCAGAGCTTGGGAAGTGTTGTATTTTCGGAGGAAACACGTTTTCCACTTTGGATTCTATTGACCCGCCGGTTTTCGTCCCCAATGCTCCTCCTTCCCTCCCCGAACCAGAGTTCACACACAGTCAAACTTGTCAGCTTCCTCAGAGTTTTTCTGGTTGCCCGTTTTAATTGTTCCTGGTCTATTTTTAAGATCACTTTATTTTTAAGATGTACCAGCCCACAAAAAATAAACTGTTTCAAACAATTCTTACCCAAAAATACCTGCCGATCGTACAACACGATCGTCTTGGCAGTCAGACGGTTTATCTACAAATTTGAAAGGCTATAAATTATTTTATGATTGTCACAAAATTGTCTAAATTACTGAGATGTTTTTCGCATTTTATTTTTATTGTTTATATCTATTTCAAACGCACACGATCAACCACGATCATCCTCTTTCAAATAAAGTTGCAAAGTGCGGCATGCTATTGAGTTGCCAGGGAAATGATCATTTCTGCAAGCTAATCCCTGTAATTACGTGTGAAATATCTGTTTGGGTGATCTTTAATTTGAAGGCACATAAAGAACACAATAATGCCCCTCATGCCTGGGCTCAAAGGATGGCACGATCGGTGCGCCATTCGAGACGCTCCGGAGTGTGGATCGGGAGGAAACGTTAACCAGGATCATGATCTACACACCGGGCTCGGGTTAAGGTAAATGAATGAAAAAGGGCGTCGAAAGTGGCGCTCTAATCCCTTTTATGCCGCATAATGAAGATCATCCATTTCGTGTCAGATTTTGGATTATGATAGCTTCTACGAGGTGTGGCTCTTCGATTCCGTGTGCCGTATCGGTTACCATCTGGTAATCACGACAGTTACATAATAAGGTAGCGAACCTATTGTTACAGAGGAGAATGAATCGCCTTGCTTCAGGTTTTTCTACATTATCTTCGCTTTCTTTATAATTTTTTTCGCTCTTGAAAAACGCTAACATTCGGGGTCATGATGTTTATATGTAGCTAAAAGGTAGAGTAACTTGATAGTTAAATGGCGCCAAATTTAAATAGGTGCGGAGAAAGGGATCAAGTAAATGGAGCAAATTTTATAGTTTTCAAAACAGATTATTGTCTAGACAGAGCATGAGTTGAATTGTTAAATTGAATTCGTGGTCGACAGTTACTGTAGTAAATCTAAGAAGATCGTTTAGTATATAAGATCATACAATTTAGAGAGAAAAAGGCATAACCATATTCATTAAAATTTCGGCTCTTTCATACGTCATTCTCTGGGTTTTAAACTATTATTTCAAGGACAAGCAAAAAAAATTATCTTAAGTTAAATCAGATGAGCTCGATCGCTTCACTTGGGAAGTGCTAATTCACAGTTTTTTAACTATTCAGCTTTCGAAAGGAAAATGGTAAAATTTGAAACCCAGCTAAATAGGATTTATAGTTATAAATATGATGCTTATTTTTCATATGGAAGTCGATTTTGTAACTATCAACCCAAGGTCTTTGCAATTTTTAAGAATAAGCATTGCATATGGTATGGTATTATTTCATTCGATTTTGCCAAGTAGTGAAATAATAAAAAATCGTGTTATTTTTACAGATGAATATATCAATGTAATCTTCACAGAAATTGATTACATTTAAATACGTATAGATTAGTCATCCCTAAGAACGTTAGATATACTTTTTAGTTTACTTTTATACAAACATTTTTAATTTTATAGTATATACTATACTAAAATAATATTTTTTGCAACTATGTTGTTTTTATGTACATATTACTCACTAATAATCTCAATTTTGGAAAAAACGTAATCACGCAGTAAGGCGACGATCGGTTTTTACAGACTAAAGTAGTTCTATAAACCATTCACAATTTCTCCTTCTTCCCAATTCTTATTTTTATTATTATAGCAAAGAAAACATAAAATAATGAAATATATATTGTATATAAAACTTCATACTTTTTTCAAAAATAATTTTTTCTACTGCAATATTGCCATGGTATTTCTTGAGGCAAATTTAAATTGAGGTCGTTCCTTATAATTTACTGTAATTAAAATAATCGATTCGCTTTACAACCACTAACCGTCATCAATGTGTTAATTTAAGATAAATTCTGGCTAAAATTCTATCATCGATTAACGTTGATATTTTTACTTTTTTATATAATGTCTTCATCTTCAAAAAGATGTGCCTTATACCAATATTTGCAAAATATACCTAAAGCGAACAATTTCGATAATCACCTAACACATCCCGCCTTTTAAGATTACCGCTGATCTGGGTTGAAAATTCCGCGATCATCAACTTCTGCCGCGCCAATTAATCCAAGTGATATCTCTTAACGATCTGCAATGCAAATTGCGTTCAAACAAAAAATTTGTAAGGTTTTGCTTGATAGGATTACCTTATCCAAGCCAAAAAAACGCACGATCACAGAAGGCGATAATCGTTTTCTGTTCACGGTGGAAATTGCTCCTTTAGGGCCTCTAATTTTTTCCCTGCCCCCCCGAAATCATTTAGCCTTTTTTGGGTCTCCTTATGACGCTTAATCGACCTGACAAGATCAGTAGCTGATGATATTTTTTGCCTGATCTCAGATTATCGTTTCGGAGCGTTGCACTTAGAGCGATTGATATCTCAAAAAACAAAAAATGACAAAATACCTGTCGATCGGTGCAAACTGCGCAAGTGTCGAATTGCAGCCAATAACGCGGTTGTCACTGGTCGCCACGCATGCAAAAGTAATTATCGCGACCCGGGGCAATTTATAGGTCTTTAATTTCTGTCTCACCGCACCAGCACCGCGTGCTATTATTAATCAATTATTTGAGTCCTATGCGGAGGGTTTCAATGACTCGTTGCAACACCGAACTTGGGCGGTCATGTTGCAGCCAGGTAAGGGATCCCTCAGCTTACCTTCACTTTTTTGCTAATTAAATTTACCTGGTGGAGTTGTCAACTGATTTCTTGTACGACCGCTCACCAGAACTGGGAGCAATGAATGATCCTGCATTTATTAGCATCTTTTTAAAAATCAGAATCTCCAAAAACTATAAGTCACCGATGGCCCCCGTCCCCACGGTGACTGTCAAAAATCATTAAACAACTCGAGGAAAATTATTCAATTCAGTGATTTATTAGAGAAGCTGTCCGCACTGATTTAACAGGTTGTATGAAAATTTAGACATGTTTATTGACCGACCTGGGCCCAGCCGGGATGTCCGCTCACCGACAAACCAGTTCCAAAAAATTTTTTGGATAAATTTTTATTGCTTGTTTGGCACTCATCGGTGGGCTCCAAAACATTCAGCGGAAGTCGCTCAACGCAGTTTCCACTAATGTTGTTAATTTGGGAGGCTTTGTGCGGCCCCGCTGGTGCCACATTCCATTTGATTTTAAATTAATTTAATGGACTATTTGGGCTCAAATCAAAAATAAAAAATAAATATTCTCGCTGCTATATACGGCTAGCCTCCAGAAATTTTTATCGATGGAATATTTCGGCGAAATGCATACTTTTTATTGATTTCTTTATGCATTGATGAGGGTTTACAAATTTTGTGAACTTATTTATTTGTTTGGGACAATTGGGACAATTTGGGACATTTTGGGAAAAGCAAGAAATTAATTAATAAAAGATAAATTGGTTGGTCTGTTGTGATTTTTGGAGGTATTCAAATGTCTATTAACAAATTCAGTCGGATTTATGTTATTTGCGGTTTAAGAAAACTTTTGGTCATAAATCCAAAGTTCACACGATTGATTTATGATTTTATAAAAATGCATTTTGTTTTTGAAAAGATATATATTTTGTTTGATTTCGACAACGATTTTAAAATTTAAACGAGACATCTTAATTAAATAGAGGGTAGGAAAGAACATTTATAAAAGAATAACATTACTGGCGCGTTTGAAAATTTGATTATTGTGTGACATCAATTTTATTAATGGCATATAAACCACATCCTTAATAAAACTCTCTCATAAACTTGATCGATAGAGACATTAGTTCCTTTAAACTTATCCTTATTATCATAAAACAGAATTACAACCCCGATAACATCATAACTCGGCAATACGAACCTTTAACGAGCCCTTTTTCCATCCGGAAGTTAAATAAATTGCTTACACTTTTATACACCATGCCTATTTTATCTAGTTTAGAAGATCAACTTTAACATGCAAATGATCACCTCTTCTTTTGCATAATGACTGCGTTTTTCTCCGCAATGTCATAGGCTGCAATAAATCAATTCCCTGCAATATCGCATTACTGATGCAAAAATATGCGATGGAGATGATACTGGTACGTTGTAAAATTAATAAAAAATAAATAAAGTTAAAAAGAAATATTAAGGAAATTTTCACTTTAAACGATCGACTGGGTAATTTTTCATTCAGAGACAGACCGTATTACAAGTATTAGCTGAATTTAATTGAAATTGATTTGAAGTGGGTTTTACAGGGGTCGTTTTCGTTTGAAAGCAGGGCAGTCATGAGATATTCATTGGTAGACTAGCACGATCACTGATCGTGACTATGCTTCGATTTGCAGATTTATCTGTGAGAGAAAAATTTTGATTTAGATTGATTGTTATGCCAAACAATGTAGTTGCTATTAAATAAGAAAGTATTAAAAGTGCCAATAAACTAATTTGGTTTCTAGATCATTTTGAGCTAGGTTAACTTTAACTGCAACATGACAATATGTTGTTTTCGATAAAAACACAACTCTAAATGTAATTAATGGGATTGTTAAAAAATCGGTTAATCAATGAAATTAGTGAGAGATTTTAAGGACGATTCTTTAGTTGTTTGTTAGTTAATAATTTAGCGACCACAGGTGTATTTTGAATAATTCTTAATTTATATTCCGAGAAGGTACATAACTTGAATGCATTTCTAATTTTGAATTCAAAATTCTGCAGATCGCTTCGCATCGTGAACTTGCAGTGATCTGTAACGCTAAGTACTTCCGGCACCTAAGTTTAAGTACAGTGGCACATGTCGGGACTCCACCAGAACGCAGCCTGGAGTCGATCAGACGTAAGAAAATACCAAATAAATCCAGAGGTCCGTCAAGCATAACCTCTAAATCTTAAGATGATTTTCCTAATTAGAAAATGGTAGTGCGTTCCGCCGCTCGATAGCAGCCCGGCAAAATTAGAAAAAAAAGGTTCGTCCCTCCGCGGCTTTCGACAGAATCCCGGTGAAGAAAGGGACGCGATATGGGGGAGGGGGGGATCATCTCAAATCGAGCCTTTACCAGAAATAATTACAAACTGGAGGTCGGTAATGTACTTTTACTGTTATGTGGTCCAGCACCCATAAAATGAGTCCCGGTTTTATGCCCGTGCCGCGAAACAACGCGCATATTTTGGGCTGCCACTCACACGGCACCGTGCGTTGCGGTGCGGCTGCATGTTTGCGTTGTGGCCATTAAGCGGTCGGGGGATTTCGAGCGTGGCGCTTTTTGGCTTGCGAGATATCCGCGGATGATATTTTGCGCCCGCCAGAACATTCGCGGTATCCCCTTCCGCGAGTGTGCCGTTTCCCGTTGGGCGCTCTCCGGCCGGGAATTTTAAATGGGGACACAATTCTGGATTTAGGGTCCAGTGTCGCTCCGCCGGGATGAGGGGGTGGGTATCCTGCACTCATTCGGGTGAAGCGACAATGACGCGCTGACGTCTCACTTGGCGGTGCACAAATCCGACGGAGCGGTGTCACAGCCCCAACGGGCTGTCGACAGGCGCTTTTATCGTCGATTAATTCGTTTTGGATCGACGTCAAGAACCATTTCAACCTCCAGTGGGGCTGGTCCCGCAGACGAAGACTGGGACTCCGTAGAACGCCATTAAATTGGTGAATTTATGCAATTTTTGCAGACAGAATGGTAACTATGTCACTTTCGATCCACCGCTTCTGGGGGGGAATTAATGGTGTGGATCCGCGATGAAAATGTTTTGAAACGGCCCCGAAGGCGGTGTGGGACACTCAAGTGATTTAGGATGTTGCAAATGTCACGGATCGTAAAAACAAATGTGAAAACTTTTACTGTCCTGCAGTTTCACTTTCTGGTTCTGCTTTTGAGCCCTTCTGGTCCACAGTAACTATGTATCTGAGTCAGTTGATCGTCCTGATCGTGTGGCCTATGGTACCCAATTAGAACAATTGCCACAACATGAAAATGTTGAAGTCGTAGAACCATAGTAATAATCTTTATTATGCTCTCTGCTTGATGTTATATGAAGTCGTAAAGTTAAATATTATGGGACAAGTGTCTACGACCATTAATCCCTTGCGACGGTTGTTAGTTCCACGCATAGTGCTTTGTAAAAATAAATAAAAGACAAGCCAACAATTTAATTGTATATAATATTTCGTGTTTATACCTTGTATTTATTAATTCTAACTTATATTTTTGTCATTATTTAGGATGAATTAGGTTAGATAGTAAGTATTACTATTACACTTATTATTTCATTAGAACATTTTATGTTGACAGCATAATTTTCCCAGCCCCAAAAAATAATAAATCATAATGCCTCTTACCCAAATCACTGCGTTTCAATTAAATCTTCGAAATCGCGCCAATTTACGGCCGATTACGCCTCCCTCGGGCGCAGCAACCCGCATATCGCCCACCCGCTCGGGAAGAGTGCATTATTCTCGAGGATCGGAGAGTTCTGTGTCCCCAATTGGAAAATTGACGGCTCGATGAAAAGTACTTTCACAGTTTCATGATCACCTCCTCGCTGCTGGTTCCTCCCGAAAAAAAGTACTCCTAATTTATGGGCAGCAACAGGTCGAAACGGCGCGAGTGGGGTCATTCGGGGTAACAATAATATTCTAATTTACCACCTCGACGGCTGTTACCAGAGTTTATTCAACTCTGGCGGATCCAAAAATTCCATGGGAGCCATAAAAGCAAATCCCCTAAGTGCGTTGTTATCAGTGCTCGCGGCCGCCACCCCCGCCACCCCCGCCACCACCGCCGCTCCAGTTCCCTCCCCCGTGTATGCACTGCGCGAGAAATTTTTCGCGGCCGCTAAAGCACCCACACCGCGGATAGATCCACGTGCCTGGCTTACGCACTCACGACAGTGCGCAAACAGCGGCGCAGCTGATTTCGTCGCGGTGCAGCGGACAATTAAGCCGCGGCACGACGACGTTATCAACAGACTGAGGACGTCACCAACACCTAAGTTGTTTACTTCGCGCGGGCTTCGTCACTTGCGCGATAATTAAAAAACGTTCATGGATGCACTTTCTTGGAATGCCCCGGAACGCTTTTTCGGAGCATTCCACCTTCTAGGAAAGGTATCTCAGGTATTTATTAGATGAATAATTAGACCTAGAGTTGTAGAACAAATACTGAAAAGCATCAAACGTGATTTTGAGGTCTTAATAGTTGCTTTTGGCCTTTATTTTCAAAGGTACAAATATTAGACTACTTATATTAATTAACCCTAGAACTACCAATACCGGTCAAATTGACGGGTACTTAATTTCTTCCTTCAGTAATTCATAATTTTTAAAGTTATAGACTAATATTTATGCCAACATTTATTACGATTTATAATTACAACATATTAAGAAATCTTTTTCAGTTTGTGATCTTTAATCCAAATTTGAAGGTACATTGAACCCGCAGAAAATGTTTTAATGCTGGTAATTGTAGTGTTAACTAGATTGCAGGCAATTTAATTTAGCGCAATTCTGTGCCTGAAATTTTAACAGATTAATAATGTTATAATGAATGAAAAATATCATCACTATTTTGCAAAAACAAAATCAAAATATGTTTATTTATTTACATACATATAACCACTTTGCATTAAAAGCTTTGATTCAAAAATGTATACGCTTCAAGATTTTAAGAAATTCGGTTGAGTAAATATTTATATCATAGCAATTTGATGCACGAATAGCCTATATAGTCAACATTTGTATTCTATAAACAGAAAAATTTTACAACAAAACTTTGATTGGATTAATTTGTATAGAATTTTGAAATTTTAGAGACTTTTAAGTTGCTATATGTAAAACCTTTCCAAAAAAATTTTCATTTCATTATCTACTCAGGACTACTAATGTAGACTTTTCATGTACATAATTTAAATACTGTACACTGGAATTTTGAAATATGATTCTTTAAGTTCAAACAAAAATTTCGGGAATCGTCATTGAAATATTGTATGTTCTCATATTAGAAGGTATTTAAAAAGTCATGTTCAATTGAATACAGTATTATTAGTATTATTAAAAATGCTGGAAATGTACTATAAAAAATACTGTTTAATAAGTAGAAATGCGGCCGAAGCACAAGGGGATTTGAATAAAATATTAATTGCCTTCCTTAAGCCCTATTCACATAACTCATCCTCAGAGGCAAAAACCGTCTCACCCAATTATCCTTCCATTCAGCGAAGCCTCAATAAAAGTCCTTAAAGGGAAAGTCGAACGAATCGATAGTGCCGCCACCTCCCACCGTCCCGGCGGAGCACCCACCCACTTGACGCTCCAAAGCGCATTCCACACTGGGGCCTTAAGCCCCTACCCTCAAAAGATAAACACTCAGGCGCGTTCCCGAACCGATGTGTTGGAATTTCTCTTATTTTCATTTTTTCCACGTTATCATCGGCAGCTAATTTTAGCGCTACGGTGTGCAGCACAAATTTTTTCCTTTCCCGTGAAAATCTTCATCCAGAAGTGGGATAGTTGCTGTCGGTGTGGTGTCGTGTCGCCCCGGTGTACTCCTCGAGCCACTCGACAGACGCCGATTGTGGCGTTACGAATTTAAACAGTCACTCGGGAGTTGACAGGGTAGAACTAATCGGCTATTTATTAACCATGAAGAGGCGGGCGTGTGCCAGTACGTGCTCCTGGATGCTTGAATCCATCCCGGATGATAAATAGTGTCGTGGCCCTATGTATTATCAAATTTGTCTCAATTTAGATGTCACATTTTACACCCGGTAAGACCCTTCGTTTCGGACTTTTTGGAAATTGTTTTTCAATCATCTTTTTTTATGTATTATACATATACCCATACAAATTAGTTCGTTTTTCCTGGCACCTTTTTAGTTATTTAAAATATGTCTTATCAAAAATTAATTAAGAAAACAAAACTTATATATAGTAGTATCAATTTGACTACATTTAATTATAGTGTCATATCTAAATATATTGTAAAATGTCTAGGTTTATGTTTTATCTTCAAAAATTTCAACACGTCAATGTTAGAGCACGCATAGCTGTCATAACGAAACATTTAGTTTAAATGCTAGTTTTTGTATTCAATTAAACAGTAACAGGTAACTCATCACATGGAGCTTCTTTCACTAACAATTTTACTAATAATTAGCTTGACTTTTATGTATGCACTTATACTCCATCCTAGTCGCCAACACCCATAGTTGAAAAGTGACAATCTTTCAAAACCCATGATGGATCCCCTAACTGCATGCTACAGGAAGCGTGGCGCTTTAGAAAATTAAATTCAAATGTTGTGCACTTAATTTTCATTTTAAGTGCGCATTGCATTCGAAGTACACCTCCGTTTCAAAGCGAAAGACTGTGACAGGTTCTAGGCGTGTCATTTAAGAAATGGTCAAGATCACCAGGGGCTAGGATTGTCGCACCATTTGTCATTGTCAATACCGCAATTAAAGCAGATAAGCAATTAATATGTGGGGAGATAGTCGCAGCATCTGGAATCTGACATTGCAAACAGAATATAATATGTCAGGAGAGCAGGAAGCCTGACACCATTTGCATTCGGCTAGGTGATCAAGAGATGCCCATAAATCATAAAATTCTAGGGTTTAGGCGCCTGGTCAGCGGGCAATAGTCGGCCGCTTTAAAGAGTAATTTCATGGAAATTTTACACTAATCCGTTGTGCGCAAATAATTAAATTTGTTGCGCAACCGCGAAACAAGGCGTTGTAGGGGGTGTGCTAAGCTTTCAGCTCACCTTTCGTCAGACAATTTATAATCCGAGCAATTAAGAAGAAAATTTGCATTTCGAAATAGATCACTGCGACATTTGTTTGTTTGTCTAAAGTACCAAACGCCTCTGGAGGTACCCTTTGGGGTGCGAAAGTTGTAAAAGCCTATACCTCCTCCACCTGGTGATGATACCATGCCGCGATTCAAAGTATCATATGAAGAGCCTTTGATCGCCGAGCTTGCGTCTGTTTGTTTATCAATTTAATTACAGAAACAGCCGAATGATTGCAAACAAGGCGCCTCGAGCCCCAAGACTCAATTGGCATCAAAGAGATCAATCAGATGCGGAAATATTGACTCCAATTAGAAGCCAATCAATTTACTGGCAGTACGTCAATCTCTCGTCAGTTGCCGAGCAGTTCCTGTTTTTTTATCTTTCAATTCCCATGATCGCTCAAAGCAGTCATAAATAGAGCGATCCACTCTATTTCTTCTGGCGGGCACTCGAAGCCCAACCAACGGCCAAATATTTACCTTGACACTTACACACCTCCACGGGTCCGTTGCTGTCCAGGTAGATCAATCAGAAGGCGCTAGAAAGTGGTGTCAGAAGTGGGACAGACGTAGGCAACCAGCCAGGTATATCGGGAATACCTGGAAGCAGCACCACCGACCAGACTGCGGAAGTTCCGCAAACATGAAGCGCTTCTTAGATAAAGAGGCGGAAGATGCATCTTTGATTGATTAGGCGAAGAGACGTCTTACTGATCGTCTTTTTTTATGTTTTACATCTTAGAGCATCCATCAGTAGCCGGCTTAATTTTGCTGCCGTTTTGTTTGCTACTTCTTTTTGAGCCCCACCTGCTTCTGCATCCGCCGCCGCCGTCGGCGAGTATCATTAGTCGACTCAGACACTTGGCGGTATGGCAAATATTTGCCTGCTGACGAAACTGTTGGTAATTTGGACGTTGGAGGCTGCAAAGACTCTTTCTAGTTCTTCGAGAGGTATCTAGACCGATTGTGTAACTTAGGTAAAGTTTAATTGGAATTTTCCTAACAATTTTGTCTATTTGTAAAATCCTGTTTGCCGTGTCTACACGGTTATTTAGCTGATAACTTGAAACCAATGGCGCCAATTTGAATTTTTTATGAGGATAAGGAAACCATGTTGTGACAACTATATATGCTCTCAAAACACGTTCCAAAGTAGACAAATTAAAGTATGCATTCAAAATGAAGCACTCTTCAATTCGGTTGCAAGTTTTTTTTTATCCTCATTACTTTTTTTAATATCTAGAAATATCTGACATTTCAATATATGTATTTTATTCTGCGAGTTTATCAAAACAGATTTTGTGAAATGGGTCACAAGCTCGTGCTGAGACCTTATCAGATTTAACCAATGATAACACACTGTTTCTCTCCTTTTGATTTGTTGCCTTTCTGCGACGATAATTCTTGATATTTGCTGGCGCTGATTAAAATTCATAAAGTTTATTAATACTTATAAACGCACGATGCGCCTCTTGTTTATTTACTAAAAATACGCATGATTAGGAAGTTAAGGTATCTTCCAGGTACATTCCCAAGGCCATGCATTTTTAATTTATTTATTAATTTGAAAGTCAATGAACTTTAAAGAATTTGTGAAAATTTATAGTAGTTTTAGGTAATACATGTAAGACTGTTTAGTTTTAAAATTCGGCGCTACATATTTATATAGTACTATCTGGGATAAATTGTTATCAATCTGACCAAAAGGTGGTACTACTTTAAAGTTTACTTTCTGATTTCAGAATTGCAAAGTTCAAATTGTGGACCACTTACGAGTGCAAAAGATACATTGCCAAGATTTGGCTACAATGCAGAACATTGACAAGATCAGATTCTATGAAAATCGAATGACTGTGTGTCTTTCTGCAAAACATCTCAGAAATAACATGTCAGAACGCAACAGACCAAAACCTACTTAGATGTTAACTTATTTTTCCCTATTTCTGCAGCGGAACGACATTCAAATTCCCTCTGAAACACTTTAGAGAAAACTCGCTGAACTTCGTTAATTGCTGTTAACATTTTGAAATGAACAATTTCTCGCCGTCGGGATATTTTTAGACATTTCGATTTCATTAGAAAGCAGAAATATCAGCGCACAAGATGGTGTCAAAGACATCTTCCTCTAGCAATCCGATGGCGATGCTAAATATGTTTTGACACCCAAAACGCAGGTTAATGGCAGTAAGCAGGTCATCATCGAGTGTCATTGTCAAATAACTTTGCTGCCGGCATAGGGTTAAAATAGAAAGGGAATATTATTAGATCTCTGGAAATTCCTGGTTCGGGCTACTTTGTAGATCGCTCACGATCACTGCGAAGAAGCGCGAAGATCACTGATCTGCGTGCGTTAAAAATTTAAGAATTTTAAAATCTCTTTTATATCGTGACTAGAAAAATAAACAATATCTGCAAGCAAAGCTGAGGGCACTAAATTCTTTTTTGCTTCTCATCTGTTTGAAGATCAGACATGATTGTTTGAAAAATATTTGATGCTTAATCCCGCACTAACCAAACAATTAAAATAAATTGCAGCAGAAATAGAACTCATGAATGTTTCCGCGTTTTTGGGATCGTTAAAATAAAATTCTTCAATTTTACGCTTATAATCACCATGAACTTTGCAGTTCACCCCGTTCATCCACGAGATCACTTTCTTGAGAGTGTGACTCATAGCTCGGGCGCACTCCCTTATCTTGCAAGAAGTGTAAAACATTCGAAGGTCATAAAAATGTCTTTCTTTTCTTTTTAGCGAAAATTGTCATGATTTATGGCGTCTTGGAACGATCGGTCAAGATCTACAATTTTTTCGCATTGTTGTGGTTGGCAAGCAATTGAGACAGAATTTTTTGCGGTTCGTAAGGTCAGCGTTGACAAATCGGCAATACAAGCAATAAACCGAAAAAATAGGTGACAAAAAAATGTCGTTTACCTGCGACAGGAGGCCTTTGCAATGTCTAAATGTTTCTAAGTTTTCGGTGCCCACGCACTAATCTGCGGCAGCTGGTTTTCACCACTCAATTTCTCCTACTCCCCCGCCTTCTTAATGCGTAGAGGCGGTACGCATTTTATGCTCCAACTCTTTGAGGCACGAGTGACATTTTTTGAAAGTTTTTTTGAGAATCTATTTCGCCCGATTATCACTTCGATAGGCCTGATCGTTGGCGGCAGTAAGTGATCGTAATCCGAGATTTTTCGTGAATTAATTTTGTGACAGTGATAGCGATTGCTGTCGTTTAGGAGCTTAATCGAAATTCAGATGCAAAGCAGGTGAGATATGTAAGATCTCCTGGAGATGAATGGCTTTTCACGAAGAAATTCATGAACGTTTCGTAATTAAGGAGATTTATCGGCGACACCGGTCGACTTAATGGTCATTGTTGGTACAGATTAACATTAATGAGCTCATTTTAAGCATATTAGGAAAATTAGATAAATTAGACTAGTTTTGACATCAACGTTTGATTTTAATCGGATCAAATTAAAATTATCGGCATATTACAGCTAAGTAGAAATTAAAAAAAAGATAGATTTTAGATCTTACCTCTATGTATTAGAAAGCATATGCGTGTATCAAAAATTTTTACGTATTATTAAAGTAGCACGCAATATAAATTAACATGAATCCCGTTTTTACCAATTTCGAAGATCAATGATCTGCCACTTGAATTAATTTAGCACGTTAAATCTAGGCCATAAAAATTTTAACCGGACTATTTGATACATTCGCATTTTACTTTATGACAACAAAAAACCACCTAATTTGGTACGATCGTTCAATAAAAATTTATAAAGTTCAGTTGATCAGCCTATAAAATTTCCGAACTGGTCGATCAATTAAAGATTAATATCCTGTTGACCGTATTCGAGTGTAGAAATTTTAAGTTTGTTAATGGTTTATTTTATGAGTAACTTTCAACTGCCTTAGTCTATACCATGACCTACATTTTTTTTGCAAAGCTTTTGGGCTATTAACACCTTCATTAAGGTGAGTACTGAAAACGATTAAAACTCTTTCTAGTGACGGGTATTTTTACATCTAACTTTAAATTTCATGACGATTCACGCTTTGCTGTGTTTAAATTTAAAAAGAACATTTAATGAATAACCTCATTATTTCAATTTTAACTCAGGAGATCAGTAATTTATTAATTCCAGTCAGTAATTTTAACCCATTTCCTTGCAATGAAGCCTATAATAAGTCAATTTTCAAAGCTTATCATTGATTTTAGAATCTTCCTCCTATCAAATCTATCTTAGCTTCCCAACGGAGAATTCCTTCAATCAAAGTAATAATCGATACTTCCTAGCACATAATAGCCGGCTTCCTTTTGTCGATCATAAGTCGGCACCGCTTCCAATAATTCGATCACTCATTACTGGCGCTTTAACCGTGAAATAAAAAACTGAAACGAATTTCTGATGTCATCCCCCGTACGGCTAGAACTTAAGCCGAAATCATGCTGTCACGACAAATCATTGGAACTGCATCGATCCGGCACTTACAGCACTCGAAAGAATGTCTTAAGCAAAGACCTTAAGATTTTTGTATACTTAGCGGTTCTTGGCAAGATCTTAATGCCGCCAACCGTAGATCTACTAATGATCTTCACCTTATTTGTCACATACATCGGCCAGATGACCCGCTTTTTCCACTTTAGAGGTCTGGACCGACTTCGTGAACAAGGCATTTTCTCAGCAGCCCTCATCATCAGCACCACAAGTGTCGAACTAGACGAATGCCCATATTTTGTTGTTTTTTTTTTCTTGTTTTTGATCGCGCATAGTCTGAGCTGATCTTATCACCTTTGCGCCATGAGACAAATTTCTTGGTAAATTCCCTTTCTGTCGCCTGTGGAACGTGATATTTTGTGGCACGGGGGAATTATCGACTGATCGCAGATGTTTATGAGTTTTTCCAAGATATCGCGTTTATTCAGTAAAACTGCAGATAAACTGCAAAAGCTATGTCCAGTTGTCTTTTTTATAAACATTGAAAACATATTTTGCTTTTATTTTTTCCCACCAAAACCGCATTCATTATGATAGTGATCTTGGCAAAGATTTTAGGAAAGATTTCTACAAAATTGAACTCTAAATGACTGTTCATCGTAACTAATCATGAGGTCCCTTCAATGTTATCTCTGATTTAATGCTGATTACAATTTTTTTAGATTGTTGAAATAAATCTTTTCAAAGACGATCCTCGATAAAACTGATTGCGATCTTTTTCAACGATTCTTTCTAATAGTCTTTAAAACGAGTTGAGGTGTTAGCAAATGCTATAGTTTTGAAAGTAAGCCTTTGTGAATACTTCTGTAAGTCTTTTCAAGGTAATCTTCAGTGATCTTTGAAACGATCGTGATGAAGGTTTTTTCAAAGTAGTTTTAAAAAAGCGATTTTACCATTAAATTTTTAAGGATTGTTGGGAAAGATCTTGGTATTAAAAATTATTCTTGTTTTAAGCAAAAGAGTCTCTCAAGCGTTTCAAGGTGCAATTTGTTGCGATCACTTTAAGCAGGTATATATTGAAAACAGGAAAATAATGAAATTCGTATAAGTTGCAGAACATACACAACTCTGATGTTCATACGAGATTTTCGACTGAATGTTTGTTGACTTACATACGGTGACCCCAAGTGCCCTCCCCCGACACACCGCTTCGAATAGCATCCGAATGCGTCTGACGGACTAATTTAAGAAGCGATCGTCAGACATCGGAAATAAAGTAACAAAGTCCTCCTTTTCGAGCGAGATGTGTCAATGCACTGCCCTGGGCACGGCCAGCCCGAGGCGGGCTCGAGCACGAAGGGGTCCCGGGCGGGTTCTAATTTCCCTAATGGATACACTCAGCTGGCGGATGCTTAGATCTAGAAATTCTTCTTTGAACGGTTCAAACGTTGATTGATGGATACCGGGCGTTTTGGTTTTCTTTTGCAACCGCGCCACTAGACGGATTTTCCTAAAGGACAGAGCGAGGATAAGTGGTGGACATGCGACAAACACTGGACCTTTATACCCCGACCACCTAATTCTTTTCATAAATTTGGCGGTTCGCACTTTTTGTTTTGTACCCTGGATTCAAGGATGTTTACGCTCTAAGTACTTCCCTTTCCTTGAGCCTATGTTCGAGATCTTAAAGTGCCCATTAACCTCCAAAGAGCGTCATAAATCCAAACCAACCAAAAACCACAAACTATACACCAAGACCAAGTATAGGTAAAAGCTAAATTTTATTGCCATTACTTGCTAAAAGCCACATCTTGAGCCACTTCTCTGACAAGAATAGGCGCTCGTTGATCCATTAAGAGTTTTCAAAACAATTTTCAAATCACCGATAAGACCGGCACAGCCCCCATTTCCGCAGTTGATTTATAGCCACCTCTCGACGCGCAGTCGCTAATTACATCAGCATCATCGGGTCGTTTTATTTGGTATATCTTAACACTTTCACCAAATCTGTTGACGCGGATTATTTTATCGCGCAGACGTCTTGAGATGCATTAAGCAAATTTTTGAATAATTATCAAAACACCTGCCCACGTGTTTGCCATTTGTGAAGAGACTGTAAATTTTCGAATTAAGAAAACGAAAAAGTAATCGATCAAACAAATCTGTATAAATCTGAAAATCCTCACATAATTCAGGCTTAAGGGGAGATTGTATTCAAAACTACAAAAATAAAAGCATAATGAGTTTTTGGTAATTTTTATGAGTAAACCACACAAAGTAACTAAAGTCAACAAAGCGGAATTTGTCTAACAAAGAAATACTGATTCAGAGTTTTACTTTAGCGTATTTTCGAAATTAGTTAACCTTAAGTAAAAAGTAACGAAATTGTAGTTTACTTTTTGAAAAAACGCTTTAATTTAAATACTAGTTAGTAACGTTTATTGGACCTTTATGGTTTCAAGAGGAATTGCACCTTATTACAATTATTATAATTTTTTGTAATCAATTTTTTTTTTAAACAAAAGATGACTAAGTCGGGATTGACTATATTTATTCAGAACTAAGAAAATTCTAGGAAATTATTACATAACCTTTTTCTAATGGAACAATTGATTTAGACTTCGTATCTTACTTTTCGTCCATACTAAAAAACAGAAATATGCTATATAAAGTAGAAAACATGACTATTCTGTGGTATACGATTTACGAGTAGGACCCTTGCACATCTCGTGACAATTCCATCCAAAGACTATTCAAAGATTTCATTCATGGCTTCAAAAGGCTGCAAAACGAGCGCCAGAACGGAATTCCTTTAATGAAGCCGCGGCGTCGGCGCATGTGCAACTTGATTAAAATTAGCTAAACATCGGAGGTAATTGCTTCCGTCCGCCCGAAGGACTTGGTGCGTTATAAATGGAAGAAATTACGAGTGGGCAGGATGGCAGGCTCTGGCTGGTCCAACTGAAGCTGCGCTCCGAAGACGCATTTAGACAGCGCTGAAGGCCGGCGCGCAAATTGAGCGCGATCATAAAGCACCTAAGGGGCAGCCGCAATGACACACCGCAAGACAGTGTCTTATGGCCTAGTATATTTTACTGCCGCTACTCCAGATTTTCTTTCCGGGGTTTGTTCCCGCATTGATGTGTGTCCTGATAGATTTACAGTCCCGGCTGCTGCTAGAATGCTAATTCCATCAAGCGAGCGGGCCTAGATTTACTGGCATCCAGTAACGAGATTTACCAAGAAATAAAAGTGAAACGAATTTCTGATTTTCATAGCTTGAAAGGTGTCTGCTCGAAGGGAAACAGATTGTGACTGATTGTGGCCCGTTTTGTCAGGTAGACATCCAACATTCATATGTATAGTGTGTATGTAGACTTTAAGATCTAGTCTAGACTTTGGATCGCGCTTGTTGCGTTCAAGTAACTGCACTTGGGCGCACTTAGCGCAACTATAAAGCATCCGATTAATTAAGTCATTACCCAGAAACCCCCGGGGAGAATCTGCGCTATTTGCAAGTGTTGATTCATTTAATGGTTTTACTGGCCAATAAATACCAAGAGTGGCAATTATTCGAAAACAAACTGGGAGCAGCAATTAGAGCCCTGTCAGGTATGCTGAAGACCTCGAGGACGTGAAAGCTGGACTTCAGGGGTAAGATGATTACATATCTTGGACAGTGTAACGACGACATGCACTTTAGCAGAAGAGGGGATAAGTATAGGTGACAGTGAACTTTGACGGTTATTGGGAGTTAAATATAATTTTTATGATCCTCAATGATCACTGATCACATAAGGAAGTTTGTTGATCATCACCTACTTATTAAAACAAAAACTTAAACACACAAGCCTAAGGCTTGTTAGCATTTATAATTTATGCTTTCACTCCAATACATGAATTATTTTTTATTTCGAAAAACCTACAAGAGTGTATTAGTATGTACATACATATATTCTAAGAAACGCTAAGAAATTATATTATAGATAAATATATTAATCTTAGACGTACATACTAATGCATGCAATGAGTTCACCCACCTATAAAATTCCAACCAATTATCTTCAAAATCGAATATTTCTCGATTTTATACTTACAACTGTACAAATATCTGTTGAAGTAAAAACATTTGCTTACACTTTTTAGCAAATTAAATTTCATTTCTAACTTTTCTTGATTAACAAGAGAGTCTTGCATAATTTAGAAAAGTTATAAATCAAACTGATCATAGTGAATTGATTTAAATCTAAATATAAATTAAAGAAATGTTTAATACCTACCCCTCAAAGCTTTCGCTAGTTTGATAAAAACAAGAGTTATTTTTTGAAAATAAAAATTCGCTATGCATATTTAAAAGATGCTTATATAATGGCAACAATTTTCTTTAACTAATTTTTTCAGTAAGATAATGTGCATTATTTTAAGATTTATCTGTTATTTTATTTTATTTTTTATTTAGCCTATATTCTTAATTGAAAATTCTCAAAAAGTTGAATTTTTACTCAAAAAAAAGAAAATAGCAAGCACTGTGCACTGTCATAATTTATTCGCAATCGAGGCATTAACATAGTCTCATTCTGCAGATGTATAATTCTCTGAAGAAAATTACAAAAATATGCAAAGACATCAATTTGAATGAATGCTACTACTTATAATTAAGCCGCTCCCAGATCGCAAGTCTCTTTGCAAACAAAGGTCTGCGGAAATCATAGTGCCGATCTGCATAATGTCAACCGTTTTTCCAAATTTATGTAAAAGTTCCACAAAATGACCATTTTAAATGTCAATAAACATTTTTTTTTAGTAACTTTTTCAACTCCGACATAAATTATAGGCTTTATCACATCTAGAAATTTTCGTTTTGCCTCCTATTCGACAGTTATCACGATCTTTAAGATCAGATCGAGGAAATTCAGTGATTTCACCATTTCAGTCGTCCAGCAGATCGCCGACCCAACAAATAAATGGATATGGGTCTCGAATGCCGCAATGTTTTTGCCAGGAAATCAATTCGCGCGCCACACAAAATGCTCTCAATCTGTCACGAATCGTGTCCATTTAATATAAATGAAAACAGCTCCATTGGGACGATCGGGAGATCTTATCAGGGCGCTTAAGAAAATATTAATCTTAAAGATGCGATTTGAGGTTGATGCCTAGATCGGGATCATTAGATGCATTCGAAAATATGCAGATGGACGAGATTCCACTCGGTTGAATCTTGTGCGGGATGAACGCCGCAGCGATCGATCGTGATCGGGCGGATCAACCTGTTTCATCGCGTTTAAACCGTTGGAAATTCAAGAGATTTTCGTTAAGGAGACTTTCAAAATCTTAATATCATGTGGAGCTCGTTTGTTAATCTTTTACCGTTTCAAAATCAAAAAACAAAAAACAAAAAGCGGCATATAAACGATCCAAACTATGCTCCCTAGGGTACGACCTAAAGATCAAACATTGCCTAACCGCAGCCGCCACCAATTCCTCGTTAATTTCAGTTCAAACTAATTAGGCGCAACCCCCAAATTACTTATACAAAATTGACACTCCCCTGCTTCTTTGAAGAGTGATTTATGCGACTTATGCAACGAACAGGTCATACGACAAATTTCCCTTCACTGGAACGGGGGAAATACGCTCTAATTTTGAAAGGGGAAGAAGAAAGTAACTAACGACTAAATAATTGCATCGAACCATTCCCACCGCAATAAATTGCCGACGATTCTTGGCATATCTTTCAAAAGCCGCTCAAGTGCATGAGTTAAATTGCAATTGTCGAACTGTCGCCTGATATCCATACAGTTCGACAAAAAAGCCGAGAAATCAGCCACCGACGTTGGTAACATATGCCCGGCATCATGCCACCGGGTGTTTTCATTAAAAAGTTCATTCGACCGAACAAAATCAGCTTCCGCACATATCTCTCTATGCGTGGCACGCACTTAAGTGGAATTATTGTGAACGAAAGTGCTCCCGATCACGTTGCCAGAAAAGACATGCTGTTCTGAGGGAATTTCTTTTTTTTTTTGAATTTTTGATTAGTTCTAATGCGAGGACAGTCGAGACCTAACGAGCTTTTGGCGGGATGTGGGAATTTATAATTTTTAACAGCTCTCTTGATATCAGCAAAATTGAATGGGAGTAATCTTTCTGGTTATGATATAGGCTGGAATTCGAAACTCGTAAAAATTAAAGTGACTTGGGCCCATAGAGATTGGATCAACTAATTTTGTCTGCTTTAATTTGATTTGGGTTTTCTAGTGAAACTTGGATCTTTTCGAAGTTTAGAATTGACTTCAAATATCTGAGGAACCTTTCCTAGTCAATAGTTGAAAATATGTTTTCCAGACGTGTTTAGGTTCATTTTAAATCAATTTTAATGATATTATAAGAAAAGTTTAGTTAACTCTCAGGATCTGATTCGGTGGACTTTCTAAAAATAACATAAATAAATAAGTGAAGGAGAAACAACCTTTAATCTTGCGGGCCGCCTCTTGCAAATTTTATGATTTCCAATTTCCCCTTAACATGCATCATAATCGCGTGAACTCTGCTCGATCGCCAGGAGAATCGGCCTCCCATGTTGAATATATGTAGTTGATTAACTGACTTCAAAACGATTAAATGATTCCGTTCTTCTATGCAGTTTAATCGCCCATTCTGGTTGTTTTCATGAGCAATTTTAGTTTACATCTTGGTGGTATGTTTAGTGTATTAATAATGTTAGTTCCGTGGTGTTTAATGTTCTCAACTTACTCAAGATTCGAGTAAATGCTTGCAAAATATACACTTTAACTTAAACAATAATATTAGTCTGTAATGCACTAATGCCCGATTCCACAATGAAAGCTTAAGCTTTGGCTTAATTACGCTTTACAAATTAGTTTAATTTTTGATGCAAGTATTGACGCAGATATAAACAATATCACTGACGAAGACAATCCTACCAAAGACAAGGAACAGAAAAAGGAAACAGAAAAGAGAATCCAGCAAGGTTATTTAATTGTTAAATAATTGCTTGAGTTCAGTTAGAAAACAATTTATATAAATTTCCAGATAAATTTTTGAATGGGACCAGATAAAATTTGAAATGGCAGTTGCTGGCGGAGAAAAAAATCCAGCTAGTGGAAGAATAAATAGAAAAAAATCACTTGGAAATAATATTACTACAAGAAAAGCATAACTTAGAAATGCAAAATATGTTTGAAGAACATGAACTGAAATCTAAATTATTAAAGAAGGAATTAGATAAGGATAATAATAATAACAAAAATTAGATAAAAATAATAATATAATAAATAAACAATATTTTATTTGTAAATGTTAATTTTGACTTTTATTTCTATAATCAATCTGCATTATTTTCAGACTTTTGTCTGAGCGCGTTAAGCGCTCAAATTCGGCAATTTAAGCTACTGCGATATTTGAGCTCAGTTTAAGAGGAAAAACTGCCCCTGTGCAACACCAAAAATAGTTAAGCGGAAGTTTAACTAAATTTCGTAGTTTAAGCTTTCACTGTGGAATCGGGCATAAGCATAGTAAACTGTTTCTAAGAAAATTACAATCGTATCTTCATATTGAATAAATAATTTGTTCTGTTTATATTTATTATTAAACAGATAAAAATTGCCAATTTTTAACCAAAATTTCGATAAATATTGAATTTTAACCTCCGTAATTCTTACATGAGGAAAGATACTTTTATCCTGTTTGAAATGAGCCCTCAATCGACGTGATATGATATCCTTACAAGGATGTATCTTTAAAGAAGCTCCGAAAAAACATTGACGCCGATTTTAAGGGAAAGAATCATTTTAGAAGGAAGTGACAGTAACAATAATTTGATAAGGATATCCTAAGGAATCGATTAGTATATAGTGTTTCCTACTTAAAATCCAAAAAGCCCTATAAATTCGTTATATAAATAAAAGATAATAATGAAAGTAAAATGAATTAATAGAAAAGTAATGACAAATTTCGATGACTTCAAGCAATGTTTTCTTAATTACGAAATCATTTTTTGTTTTTGACAATAACGAACAAGAAAAGACCACTTTTAATATTTTCTAAAGAAGTATTACTTAGTTAAATATGTTAAAATATAATATGAATTCCTCAATCAAAATTTTTTATCTAATTCTTTACTAAACCTCATTCAAAAAACCATAAATCCTGAATGAAACTGTGCGTGCCCGCTTCAAAATAGATCTTATTTGTTAATTAGCTTTTTGACTTCAGAACGAATGCACCAATTTACTTTTATTTCCTATAAATTTTAATTAGGTTTCCAAGAAGAGTGTTAAATTGAACCATTGCTTTAAGCCCAAAAGCACTTCGAATTTGAAATGTGTTCCTCAAGAAAAGTCCCTGTAACAACTGGAGATGATGGCCTATTTTCAAATTTTACTACATCCCTTCAAAGTTTTACAGGCAAGAAGTTATAAATATTTTAATGAAAATTTTTAATGATTACAAAATATTTTTAAGTACAGCAATATTTTACACGCTTTAAGTGCTCGTCAAAACCTAGAAATTCGCAGGGATTTCTTCCTGGTACCACAATCTTTCATAAAAACCGCGTAATTGCGTAGATAAAAATATCACTTCGTGGCTGCGGTACAGCGGAGGCTGTTTATTTTCGCTTTTGTCAACACTCCGCCACGGTGCCATCAACGAGGGCATCTCCAACGAGTTGCGCCCAAATGCACCGCCGCTCGTCCATCCAAATTCCGTGCGATTTTATTTATAATTCATTAAATCGCGATTTAATTAGGTGAGCATCCCATCCATGCGTTTTCTATTATCGCAATCTCTCAAGTGTTACGAAGTGGGATCGCGCTGAAACCCACGGGACCAGATTCATTCAAGCGATTTCTCATCCAAATTTTACTTGAGGGCATAACAGCATTATCCCGTGGGATTTTTCGCTTTTGAACAAATACTTCGTATCAACAGAAACCGGGAACACTGACCACTCCTATTAGGTGTGGACTGAAAATGAATCCCCGAATTTTCCGGGACAAATCGGTATGTTATGTGGTCGTTATGATTCCTATGTTGCTAAAATTAGATGCAACCAGTGGAATGCGCAAATGAATTCAAAATGTTAAATCACATTCATCTCAATGCAGGAGGCAGGAGAAATAGACGTGGACATAATTTCCCGGCATCTAGCCACGCACCTCAGCACGCGCCGTTTGCTTTTAATTATAATTCTCGCAATTCGACATTCAGTCACGGTGCGTGTCATATTCACCTCTTATGAACATAATTACCTTTTAGATTCCAGTAAAACAACCCTATTTTTTATTCATTTATTATTACTTTTTGCAATTCTTGGCACTTGCTCTTCACGTATTCCGCTTCTAGTCCGATCTAACCAATCTACGACGATCTAGAAGAAGATATGCGCACGATACTTCGAAGATGCGCTAAGTGATGAATTTGCTTGAAACAATTCTACTAATTTCTGACGCACATAAGATAGACGAGATTTCTAGGAAAGGCTTTGAACTGAGCGAACGACTGGCGTTTCTTAAAGAAAGACTCAATTGGAAGGGTAAGGGGCATACTGGAGGAAAAACATGTGTTAATTAGCAAAGCGGCCTTTACTGGCTTTTCTGATCTGTAGTTTTTAGTTTTATTGTACGTCTATAAGAAAATATCCGCGGAAGCCTTTTTGCCCGACATTACTAATTAATTGTAGCGATGGTGTGGTGTTAGGTCAGTGATGTAACCAATTAAGAACTGATCATATCGCGGGTTAACAAGACTTTACAAGACCTTAATTAGAAGATTTAAAACTGTATTATTAATCTTGATATGGGATTTGATTTAAAACGACTATATTTTTTTGTGATATCTTTATAGTTTTGGTATCTAATAATTAATTAAAACCTTGTGGGGATATTGTATCTAGCTATCCAAAATGCCGCGTAAATTTGTGAAGTTTGTTATACATTATGTACATATACAAATGTGGCCAAACTATCATCACCTCTTAAGAAAAACTTATTAATGTAGTTTATAAAACTACTGGTGCATCCATTTTCTAAATTGGCATACCAGTTATTAAGGTTACCTCTATTATGAAAAAGTACTGCAATAAAAATGTCATACTCCTGGAAATATCCCTTTCCTGGAGGAATTAGTATCTGAATATCCTTTTCGCAAAAGTAACAGTTTACAGTTTTTGTTGTTTTCCTAATTAGTATTAGTTACAAATTGCTTTAATGCCGATGAAATTTAATTTCATTTGTAACTTCAAATACCGAACTTGATAATTTTTTTGAATTATATAACATTTAATATGGGTAAATCAAAGGATATCTTTACAGTGACCAAAGTGAAAATGTTGAAGTTTTTGGAAGTTATTGCTATGTTTTCATTCAAGTTTGATGAAAATGTCTATAGGTGATAATAATTTGGACATATCTGTATATATATATAAGTTCGCGGGATGGCTGCTGACCGAATTTTTTTTTTGTTATTAGAATTAAATTAGAATTAAAAAAATTATGAAAAACATCCCAGAATAGCGATTACGAATAGGTTATTACATCAAAATTACGCACGTTCATTTCCGAGCGCAACGACCTATTATTTTGATTTTTACGTAGGATTTACTTCCAAAATCCACGTATTAGCCCCAATTACCCAATTAACTCGCCAAACAATGCTCAACTGCAATTGAGGAACATTAAACTACCGATGTTTATCAATGTTGTGCATCCAAAGCTGTAATCAAGCAATTCCTAGAAATGGCCTTTTAATAGTCGCTTAAGCCGTGCTGCGATGCAAATTAATCCACAGTGAACAATTCCTCGCGGGATTTACGCAGAATCGAGCGCGGCGAGTGTAATTTAATTTGCGGCCAACATGCCACAGTGCCAGAATGCGGGTCTCTGTTTTGACTTGTTGTCCAGAACGGCGGTGCTGCCCTCTCTGCGGGTGTCTTCTCACTTAATTTGCATAATAGGTGTAGAGTGGGTGGTCAGCCAGAGGTCCCATATCGGCCGAACACCATTGTGGCTCGGGCCTTAGACCCCAAGTAATTGGACGCTTTCTGATCGAGGAGCATTGTTTTAATGTTTTCGAATATCTCGGAAGATTAGCGGATTGATCGCGGCACAATGGGAGCATTCGATCGTGTCTACGATATTATGCTGTTGATCGGGTTTTGCGAGTAAACCAATTTGTTTTCGTTTTTCGAAAGCAGCAAACTCTGATCTACATGTTTTGATGAATTTTAAACTGAACGGTTCAGAAGATGGGAAACATAGTAAATATAGTACATAGGCGGAAATATTCGTACATTACAAGAAAGCACTATAGTGATTGATTTTGCGATTGAAAGAGAACACTTTTATAACTTCCTTTTTATTTAACTTTACTTAAATTTCAATTGAGCTTCCTCTTGAGTTTGGTTAATCTAATTTATTCTGTAATTGTATTTATAAAACCAAGACTATCTCAAAGTCTGCAAATCGATATTCGTCTGAATGAAACATCATGAACGTAATAATATCAAATAACACACTCTATCTGAATTTAATTGAAAGCGAAAATATTTTTATAAAACTCTTCAATTTCCAATCTGCGCAACGTTTTGTATTTCCACTTCGACAGATATGATCCCTGAAATCGTCCTGACAGATTTCCTTTTACAGAAGTCCCTGAGCCGCAGTTGATCTTTTTAAGCCCAGAGGCATCAAAAGTGCATCCGGGTCTGATACCCGACCAAATTAGGGATTTCACCCTCTGCCCTCCTCTGTTAACCTCAATAATCCTCACCTCGATAAAGGGACCAAATATGAAATATGACCCTTCGGGGAGGCGCACTTTTTATGCAATTAATGTTTTACAGAACCTCCCGCTGAAGTCCGGGCGCTGCCTATCGTTTCGAGGGAATCTCTTGATCCTTTTTGTCTGTTGACTAGATCATGCGATTAAGGAATGAATTTGTTGAGTTCCCGAAAAAAAACCATTTGGCCGATTATGAAATTTTAATTAAGGGCTCACTTCCACAGGAGGGTTGAAAGGTAGCAAATGGGCGGTTCCCAGATATCTGGGACGATTCGGGATATAGTTTTGATTGAGCATATCAAAAGATGACGAGGGGAAAGTGAAAGTACTGTAGGTAGTGTCCCACGGGAGTGCACAGAATTAATTTAAATATTTAAAAAGTTCTGGATTTTTCTCTGACATGTTTATGAGATAATTAAGGTTTTCTTGTTTGAATAAATTACACAATTAAATAAGGAAGCTGATCTGATTTATTTATTGATATTAGGGGTTACATTAACATACAGACATATACCACTAAAGGCTACCCGCCTATTTTCTAATTATGAAAGGCAGTAATGTTAGTTAAACGATAAAGCTATTTAAATGCATTTCATAATGTCGTTCATAATAACCATTTTAAAAGACTGTTAAACTTAACGTCGCAGTATAGAAGCAAATATCAATGAAAAAGAAAAGTGACCGGAAATCGTTCGAACCAATCTTATGACAAATACGAAATCCTGCGAAATTAGGTTTTTGAACGAGTTCAAGGTGCCCATTTGATTCTCCTAACCTAATAAGAATAAATAGGGTTCATATCCGCAATAAATCACGAAAAATTCTCTGAACCGCCAGTCCAGGCCACATTCCTTAGAATTTTCTCGCTGATTGCATCTTTTTGAGTTAATAAGACATGCAGGCGCATGCGCGACCGATTTAAATGCAAATTTTCCGCGCTTTAATAGCTCCCCCGAAAAAAAGCCCCTCCCTCCAGACCGCCCACCCCCTCAGGCTACTGAATTCTGTTTGATTCGCGAATTAATCGCGAATCGATTCGCAACCTGCTACAACACCATGTCAACACTTGTGAAAGAACAATGCGTCGCGGTGCGGTGGCGTGCGCAAGACGCAGCGCAGTGTCAATGAGCCGCATCGAGTCTCATGCATCATTCAAAAGCGCAGCGCAATTTTCGCTATGCGCACACTTTGTTGTGCCGCGGACTAATCGACGTCAATTCAGCGGAAAAAAAAAATAAAATAAATTCGCGCCACTTCGAAAAGGTACTGACTTGGGTACTGGATAGTGGGTACTGGGTACCCACGTTCAGGTCGATCGTAAAATTTTCTCAATTCAATTACGCGGCCGCTCCACGCCTTGCACTATCCACGTAATAAAACGAATAGACGCCGATTAGCCCAGGTAAGACTGCGCCGATCATGCGGGCAGGTAGGTGGTGATGGTGGGCTGAAAATGTCACCGAGATCAGGTGCAAAAAAAAAAACATACAGGTAAAAAATAAAAAAAGAGATTGATTGAGCTGCACGGCAAGAGACCCCTGAGTTCTTGAACGTCAGGAGGAATCGCCCGCTTGCTTACTAGCAGACATGGCGCACCTCAAGTTCAAGTTCAGACATGACGAAAATTTCTAATCACGACCGTGGCAGTGGCAAAAGCGCGGGAAATGGTTTCACTTTCATTGGACAAGTGGAATTTCGTGCCAAGGAGTGCTAGAATTGAATTGAGAACTAATCGTGGGCTGGTTAATTAATTGCGTGAGTCAATTACTTGTAAATGCTTTGGAAGCATTGACACTTTTCAACAAGATAACGACTCAATCTACGCCGCTTAACGATCTCCTAAAGTCTTAGTTGAACTCAATATTAGACAGGAGGCACTTCAGATTTTGTGAAGTAGTAATACATTAGTAAAGTTGATAGTTGATCGAATTAGAGTGGTATTAAAAGAAAAAGAATATTGATATACAATATAATCTGGTAATAATAAGTTTTGGAAATATAAAAATAGATGGTATAATTTTATACTTGCAGGTTGAAGAAATTAATATAGAAGATATAAAAAGACATCAATTGGATTTGTAAATGTTGTCGAAATTTAGCGCTTTTTAACGAAACTGTCAGTAAACCGTTAATGTTTTACATTTAAGCTCTTTAAACACTTCCGTTAAAAAGCAAAAATTGAAACGAAGATAAGCTCTAGGAACAAATTGCCACCCCTTTCGAAGAGTTTCGCGAAACGAAATACCTGCAAATCAGACCGAAACCTGCTTAAATGTGTCGCCGGAGATTATTTGGCCGCGAACCGACCGATGGTACCTTTCGAAAGTATTCCCATTTCGCTCTCGTGCACAATTTTATTCAGTATTTTATTTTCTTCTGCGGTTATTGCCGCACAAAATAATATAAATCTTTTCCGCATATTTTTTCGCCCAAGCCCCATCTGGCGGCACCGCGGCGGTCATGTTACAGATCTGTTTTGCAGTTTTGCGGCGATTAACTTCCCTCCCGAGTTCGGGGCGCTAGCCGCTAGCAGGAGCAAACCACCTCAAGTCTGCACGCTAAGCGTTGACACGAATTATTTCCCTGTTTGAGGTCTGTTCGCCCAGCGTGAAAATAAAACCCGATGTGTGTAAAATCGACGAAAACCTTCCTTCTTCGCATGGGTTTGTCGTAAAAATCGAATAAAAAATAGGGGGTTCAAATCGAAGAGGCGTCCAACGAGGCGCTTTCCCTTCGAACACCTCCGTGGAATGGGGCGTAACACGCCGGAAGATTATCGGCGGTGACATTGACCCCCGCGGGAAAGGGACAGTGTTTGCACACGCCTCCGTTCTCAGCTCAACCGTGACCAGCTCATTAATCTCCCTAAATTTGTCCCAATTCAGCCCGGCTAGGTGTAATTTGCAAACAATGGAGGGCCGAAGCACGCTCGGACCCTTGGACACGGTCACCTCTCCCATGCCCTCGACAGGAGCATAAATTTCCCTGTCAAATTATGTTCCTGGGAGTGCTAAGTTCCTAAATCTTGACCGCCAGGGATAAGAGTACGAATCCCTGTTAGTTAGCCCCGATCCCGGTCCCTTCGGACTTCGGGTGATTTGTTGCCCACTGGCTCCATTTTTCAAGTTCAATGGCATCCAAAATCCGATTCGCGCAGACTCACGTCGATTAGAGCTGACAGTGCGTGAGTGTGGACGGACAATAAATAAAAATTGGGAGGCGAACGCTGCGAATCGCATTAGCACCTTCATTGAGGGCCTCTTCTGGATCGCCAGCTCGTCAGTTTTTTGGCGAAGCGAACCCAATCAATGCAAAAATTAATTTTCCCAATGATGTAAGCTCCTTACCGCGATTTTACCGACTATCGAGAAATTGATAGCCACTGCGCATGGTTTGGCAGAGTTAAGAACTGTGGGAATTGAAAATTTTTGGACATTGAACGGAGGAACGGCGAATGACCATCATTACAAGGGTACAATGAGTTTCGAACGCATTGTTGCTTCAAAGGCGGTTAAATTAAAAATAAAATCTGATCGGTGATTAATGACCATCAAAACACTGATGAGTTCAAAAGAATTGTTAAAATTTTACTTGAGTAACTCTTGAATTGAGTAGACACTTCAATTCTTACTTACTTACTCAGTTCAGTACTCATACACTCTAACTAAACTCTTTTACTCACACCCAATTTTCCAAATACTCAATTATTTCAATCATTTTTGAAAATTGGTAATACAAAATTTCCACGATGATTATTATTTTATTTTCTGTTTTTTCAAGCAGTCATGTTTCACTGATCTACATATCATATATTCCTTTCGAAAAACCTCTCACAGGTAAACCACTTATAATTTTACTTCCGTTTATATGCTCCAGATGAATCAGAAAATAATTAAACAGATTCGACGCGATACTTTTTATCTCTCCAAAAAATTGTAAATCTTAAATCAGTTGTCTTGGGAAGCACTGATTTATGTTGCTTATTGTGATATATTTCAAACGTTTACAGAATTTAAATTGTTTAAATTACAAAATTTTCAAAATGAAATTACTATATACTACAGTTTAATAAAATTACCGCGAAATTAAATTGTTTCTTCTAGCAGCTACCACTTACTGGAATTACTGAATTAACACAATTATTAAAACGTTTTTTTTTTATCACATACAAAAAAAGAGTGTAGCTCATAACTCTAAATGTTTAATATGAAATATTAGTAAATGAGTAATCTTATTGGGAATTTGTGTAAGGATACTCTTTTCGTTCATTTTATAAATTTCTTCTTTATGACTTAAAAGAAGGAAGTGATCCGTACCACTTATTTTCATAAAATTTCACGGTTGGTAATTAACACATCTCATCAGCGGGACCGCTTGACCCTTAATACATATTGATACCTCAAAATTGATCGAATTAAGCGATATACCATTAAAAGGCAATCAGAATTGAAATTTCCTCCTCCCACAGCTTGCATGTGTCGACAGGGAACTTCTGTCCGGTATCAAATAAAAATTTAAAAGAAATCTGTGCTCGCTCCGCCCCAAAGGGCACCGCAATGAGCCCCAAAATTGCTCAAAATTACACCATTCCGGGGAATTAAAGGTGCTCAATATGAGTATCCGGCTCTTTTCTCCCCACGCCGCGAATAATTGAAGGCACAGGCGAGTGTAATTAAGCCCTCAACCAATTAACAAAACATCCTCATCCTCATGGGGCAAGGGCAATCAGCCGGTCCAATCTCCAGAGATTAATTCCAGCCGCGTAACCTTCAATTAGAGCAATAATTCGCACTTGCGTCCGGTGCCCCAAGTGCCCAACTTTGGCACAGACGGGCACCGGCCGGGGGCCGATAAATCAACAACGGTCGCCGAGGTACCCGAGAGAACCCGGCCTACATTTCATTTTAATCTGCGCACGCACCGCACGGCCGTGTCTTTTTAGCGGCCTGAGTGGACGGGGATGCGGGACAATTTTTATTAATAGGCATCCGCGCGATCATATCGATCGGTCATTACGAGGGCTGAAAAGGTATGGAGGGGGAGTTTTAGAGTAGAACAATGGCGGATTGGGTACCTGGTCGAGAACCTTTCGACTTTCGATGATCGCTCTCGGAATTAACATGCAAATGCCGTGGCGGTTGCGGCATTACCGGGATACCTCTCAGTGGATTTTCTGGAACACTTCGATCCCGCTTCTGACTACAACCGCCGATGGGACGCGGATAACGATTTTTGGACCTTTTCGGATCGGACCCTGTCCCTCAAAGAAATTATCTTGTTGAGAAAATTTACGATTTTTATTGCGCATATCTCAGGCTAGTCTGCCGATATCATAAACAATTTCATAATTTTTCGGAGCCGCGTTATGACGGCTTACATCGGATCTGGCCGCGCCGTTCATAAGTTCATCTTCCAAGCACCGGTATAACTCAGGACTAATTAGTCAGATAGTTGGGCTAGATACACGGTGCAGATCGCTGATTGCACGTGTGTAACCCGTTAGGGAACGACCCTAAGCAGAGGAATTTTTCTGGGGATTATTAGGGATTAGGCAGTGTAATGCGGTAAACATTTTCGGGCAATGAACACAAACTCCGCCGGCCGGCTAATGGATACCAAGAAACCCGACACCGAGGCCACGCACCACTTGGTCGAGGAATTAAGACATTCAGAAATATGCGTCCAGGAGAAGAACACGTTTCCCCCACACCACCCAATACTGTCACCAATGCGGCCAGTTTTATTATTTTTGATTAAATTTAATGAAATTAATCCGCTTTGATGTTGAACACTCTCTCGAAGCGGCCAGTGCAGTTAGATCCATTCACCGCTGATAGATGGAGCTGACAGAGCTCCTCCACTTCGAGACGATGGGAAGTGGATTAGAGCTGATGAAAGAGGGGCAGTTAACGTTTTATGGCCAGCCACTTTCTTAAGACGCTTAGGAGAAGTGGAGCGAGTGATGTCTTTCTCCCAGAGACATCTATTTAAGGTTTTATTACCTCACCAGGATTACTGCATTTAATGTGGAACTTATGAACGTGACTAGAGCAGCCCGGGAAACGTTTCGATTTCGTTTCGGATTCAATCCAAATTTCAGAATCAGTTCATGTTCCTTCAGAGAAACAACAATTCTTTTAGTAACGCTTTCCAAAAATATAAGCGAGTCATATCGATAATGCACCAAATCCTTGCATTTTGCAATTTAAAATTTTATAGATTACCAAGAAATATTTTAGTTCTGAACGCTTTAACTACAAGTTTGGCAAATACTTTAATTTTAACACTGAAAACGTTTTAAAATTAGGTATCTTGAAATTATATTTTGTTACGTATGATTTTTTATTATTCAATGCATTTAAAAATTCTATTATTATTATTATGTATTGTAAATTAAATTAAATGTTAAATACCATAAAGTTCTTTTCAACGAATTTAACTGGACTATTAGCCTTAAATTTGTATTCCAACTATCCGGAATTTGATGGCCTACTAGATAATTCTAGTTAGAAATTAGCAAATCGTTTTTGTTCGAGTTAAAGGAGTTGAAAACTACTGGTCTCCAACTGGTTCTAATTAATCTTAATATAATATCTGTCAATATTTTATTTTTAAAACCGCTATTCTGTAGACCGCTATAGAAGCCTTTCACCAAAGCTAATTACGTACAATTTCTCCTGGAAACTCGAGAGCACCAGTGCCATAAACCCTGAACAACTCAAATCTAATTTCCCTCAAAATTTAAGACGATCTCCATCACGATCAAATGCTGTGACATAATGTGACCGGTTTATTTTATTACCTCATATTTACCCAGCATATTCAGCAATTACTGGAGTCTAGAGAAGCCCATGAAATTGGCCATATCTTTTCAGCTGTATGCAATTGGTCACGGAACATGAAAAGCACCTGCTCAAACGCGAATTTTCCCGGCGATTTATGCGATAGAATTTCTTCATCCTGAGAGGACGATCGTTATCCACCTGCTGGCTAATAGAAAAATGCCAATTATTCACTTTAACATCATCGAATGACGCTGTCCGACATAATTCGCCAATTACAAGAACACCAGGGCCTCGAGATTATCTGGCCGTCGAACAACATTTCTCCTGGCACGTCTTGAATCATCCGCCGCCTCGGCACAGACATGGTAATTGCGTGCTCCATTAATTAGCGATAAATTTAATGAGTGTCCGCCTTGTGTGCGGAGTAAAAGGAGTCCTGGACTCCAGAGGACCGAACCCGAGCCGCATAAATCTCATTTTGTATGTAAATGGACACTGGATGCAGTGCAGAGTCCCGGGACTCTGGATCCAACAATTCTGGAGTCATGAGGTGCTAACGTTCCCTCACTTTCTTCGTGCCAGGTAGTAGTTGTCGTCTACAACGTTTTCTTAACAATTGCTCTAAGAAACGAGCAATAAAACCGCGGGTGCTATGCGACGGGCATTTTCTGGAATAGAGTAGCCGGGCATCGCATCGCTGCTTGAGAGGAAAGGAGGATATTCTTTCTGAATGGAACGCAGACGCGCGCAGATTGATTTATGCGAGCACAGACTAAGTCACCTGAATGAGTCAATTAACGAACCCTTTTTTTCTAATCGAAAGGGACTACTTTCTAATCCGTGACGTCTGCGCCTAATTTATCACGATTGCCGTGACAGATTTCTAATTTAGGGCTATATCGTCCCGATCGAGTTGCGTACGTGGTGCGCCAGGTTTCCTGTTTCGCGGGAAATTCAAAGGCTGGAAGAAAGTACCATCCCAGCAACCGAGATGACATATCTGTTGAGATGTAACCGAGGGATTGATGATTTATTGCGCCGCAGGGGTCCATTTTAATAACTCAATTCGGCCTGCTGATCATGTTTTTGCATTTCGCGTGGTGGCAGCTGAATGAGTACCTGTCTCCCGTCTTAAGGAGAACTTAAGCGCAATCAGACTATCTGGATAAATAATCTTAATTTGCTGCCAGTAACAACAGATCATGCAGAAAAGAATGTGGGAGGCATCAGAACCACTTTAAGAATCCTTACATTTTCGGACTCTTTTTGAAATATATTTTTTACTTAAACAATACCGCGTCATACATTTTTTTCCAGTCTCGAATTTGGTCTGAAAACGTTTCAGAATTATATTTATGTATAAACAATTAAGCTTGACTATGTTTATGCGACAACTCAAATCAGGACTAGAAACCGGTTATACGGTGAAATCCAAATACATGTATGTTTATATGCTAAAAAACGATTCGACTTTTGTATGTATATAGTAAACCGAGTATCAGATTGAGATCGAAACTGAGTTCGATTCTATACTTACAAAAATTGAGATTGAACTTTTGCTCACTTTCTTAACAAGCCAACGAAAGAATTATGAAAATCTTTACATTTTATGTAAGGACCAACCGAAAAACAGTAGACAACAATTTATGTTGTGGTCGTTTGTTTATAATTTTAGTTATTTTGGCAAACAAGGTATTACGAGATTTTTTTATAAAGAAAATGTTAAGGTCCCAATACAAATAAAATTGAATGACGGAAATCGATATTTACAAAAAATTGTAAATATTGTCTAATTAAACTTAAAAAACCCAGTTACCTGTCGCCTAACTAGCCACCTGGAAAGAACCACATATGACCTAACCTGCCTGCAAAACTATCCTCACCCATTCACCTAATGTCACATTATCGCTGTTATCCACCGAGATCATTGTAAGGAACTAGGCACAAAAAGAAGACCTTCTCAAAAGGTAGAACGTCTTAAGTCGTCAATCTAACGATCGTGGAGCAGTGGACCACCTGGCAAGACCCCGATCAAGTGGCTGGCTCAGTTCAGTTGCACACATGTGCGGCCCACTAAACGCGCATTGAACCCAATTTTTTGATTTTCTTCGATTGTCCGATATCGCTGGTGTTTTCGATTTCAATTGAATTCGACTTTAATTGAAGGCCGCAGTTTTTATGCGTTTTTGCCCTTTAAGAGTTCTCGGCTGATCGGTTCTCAGATTTCGATCTTGCGCCCAGTCACCGCCCTTTCTTTCACTGTCCCCCGCCTGGGGACATCTCCTCCCATTTTTAACCCAATTTAAGGGGACAGAATCAATGGCAGCAGCTCGGCCAAAATGGTCCAGAATTGATCTTATCAGGATCGAACGGTGATCGAACTCAAATGCGCGCATCGCCCAGCCTTTGAGTTTCTCTCAATAATTTTTTTGCAATTGTTATTTTTCACATGTTTAGCTAACTTTTGATTTCCATTTCGTTTTTTCTGATCTTTTCAGCTATCTTGCAACGTACCACCGTCGATGTCGGCCAAATAAAGATCCAGGGAGTGGCCACTTGCCTGTACCTGTGCATGGACCAATGTGGAACTGTTTATGGTTCGGTAAGTTCAATTATTATTATATTAGACACGTTTCGACGATTTATCAATCAAGTTAGAACCCCCACAAGTCGTACTATGGTATATCCAAGTATTAATCTATTCTGGATTTATAGGGAGCTACTACCTTTCCTTTTCCATGATCTGGTGAAGATCTAGTTGGGTGCAAAAACCTCTTGTTTATAACTTCTTACCCGTAAATTAGCCAATAAATCATTTTAATGGAATGCCCCCGCTTAGAGCAGAAGGCTAGATGAGTTCAGCAATTCTGAATATTGAATACAGAATCTGTTTCAGGAATTGTTTGGCAAAATCCAGAACCATTGTTAAACCGCCTCACACGCACTTCACGGCCAACTTCATGTGTTAATTAAATCGAGCCGTTCAATGTAAAATTCATGATCCAGTGAAACCGAAGGGACAACAGATTTCTGGATTTTTGTTTCTTTGGGGACTTTTAAAAATGAAAGAATGAACCGGTTCCCTCATACAATTATGCGGCGAATTTATTTCGGTTTTTGTTCCTACGAACATCTCTCCACCTTTTTTTTCCAAAATCCCTGTATGCTCTTCAGATGCGGCCTGTGATAATTTCACTTTTCTGGACGCGATACAAAATATCTTTCTTCAATTGTTCGGTGAATTTATTTATTTTTTAGAATTTTATATTCAGAATCTAAAAGCCCCGAGGAGTACCTCACAATTGTATCGGATATATGTTTTGGTTTACGAGCAATGATAACTTTGAGGAAATCTGATCGGTTACTAAATAAATCTTGTCGAACAAAAGATTGTGAGGAGCATAGCTAAAGGGCGAGTAGAATTCAATGAAAGATTTGAATGATGTGAAGTGATACTGCGGGCTTTGGGGAGCATGATGTTTTTTATTTTATAAAGTAAAAACTTGTGTATGTGCTTAGAAAAAATTGTTAAGTTGAATTTAGTTTCATTATCAATAAGATACGATTGCTATTTATCTAAAAGGCATGGCACAATTAAAATTTTTTGAACAACTACATATTAAGTGGCAATTACCATTCAAAATGATGCTGACAGACGGGAAATTAAAATTAGCATTCGTGCGTATTATATTCTGGCATTTTCAGAAAATCACAAATATTTTCATTTCGAATTTATTTATAAGTATATAATTATTTCAAGAAATTTGTTAATTAACAATTAAATAAGTTTTAAAAATAAGATAGCACCATTTATTTGGCATATCATTATTATGTTGTTGGTCAGCGCACTTCTTCCTTGGTAACATTTAATATTTCGAATTGGGAATGTTGCCCATTATGTCATATGATTTCATGAACATCAAAATTGAGAAGTGGCGATATACGAAAGAAATGATTGCAATGACGCAGATAATTATCAATTAACTTTTTGATTTTGGCTACGAAAATTTGTTTAATTAAATGAGAAGACAAAATATGTGTTTCATTTTAACTTGTGCTATATGTACTTACTGTTAAGAATTCTAAAAGTTAATTAAAAATTCACATTGTATCAATCTTATAGCTCAAGGCGCGATGAAGAGTCCTTTATTGTTTTGAAAAAACCAGATATTTGTTCTGCTTTAAGTTATCAAGGACTTGTCTGATATTGAGGAAAAAAGGAGCTGTCTAGACCACTGTACTGTCCTTTTGGTACATTCTTTAGACATAGGGTTCTTGTATTATTTTTCAAATTGATACGACCTCTTTATCTAATAGACGGTACAAAATTCTTCCAATAGATATGCGTCATTGTAATGTAAACTTATGTTATCTCAGTTTTGTTTTTTTCTAAAATATCCAGAGGCTTGAAAACCGTAATGGGTCTAGAAAATTAATTTGTTTTACACTTTATGCTAGGACATAACTATACATCTCAATAAAGTTCCTTGGACCCCTGTAACAAGCCCTGTTTCTTTGACTCGACTAAGCGTTATGTTTGCAATTTACGTCTTATTCACCGGCAACAAGACAGAACAAAACGGAAAACAGTAAAGACTGAATGGAGGTTATTCTAGCACCTAATTGGATCCCCTTTCTCTAGCCGTCTCCTAAAATTGTTGAACCGCGACAGCCACTGCCCAGAGGCTCGCTGTTAAATTTTGTAGGGCCTGGCCATGCCCCCTTGCGTCAACTGGAAGACTTCATTATTCCCAGCCGCAGGGCTAATTCTAATTCTAATTTAATAGCGCCAATAGAGTTTCCCGGCCCACTCGCGCCAGCCTCAAAGGAATCGGAAGGCTGACGACTAAAGGGAGCCTGAAATAAATATACGGCTTAAGCTGGCTTATTGTTCTAACAAGAACAGGGATTATCGGTATAAACGCGCCATAAATTCGCCCTCATGTTCCACCGGGATACGATCGAGGGCTGGGCCCCAGTTGTCACTGAGAATTTGACACTTTAACGTCCCTCCTAGGGTGCAGTGTTTAAGTGCAGATCGATCGTAAAAATTTAAATTGCTAAACAAACCACGAAAAGCTGTAAGCCAGTGTTTAAGCGATGCGTGGGATCGATCGCGATCGCTACGATTATTCCTGCTTAGAAAATAATAATAAAACAATATATGGTATATATAAAAATACAACTGATGTATGATGACTTCATGCCTTACGATAAAATTCAATCAATTCAAAAGATGATATCTTGCAAAAATAGCCGACCTCGATCACCTCCAAAGGCCATAAACAGATTTAATCCTCATTTATCACGACTTAAAGAAAATTTTCGACAAAAACCATGTCAAGTTCAGCGGTTTTGCTTCCCTCCAGTGCATGCGTAGCGTAACGCTTTTGATAAATTGAAGGCCGTTGCATAAGATCGCTTTGATATGCAAATGCTTCCTTTTAATAAAATTGTTCTGATGTCACCACGATCGTGTTGCGGCTGATGGGTCCATTCAAAAATTATCAAAAGCCTGGTGACGATGGGTTGAATTTTTTGCGGTGAACGCAAAACGCACACCCGCCAAGTTTTGACTAATGACGATCAATTAGATCATTGGTGGGACTATTAGCTTTATTTTATTGCTTATTTTTTGCCTTATCGCCATTTGGAGTTATCGGGGATTTTTTTTGTAAATTGCTAATTATGTGATAAATTTTCGATGGCTCCCACTTGAATTATGCCCATTTTTCGCGATAACATCGACGGTGGCAAATTACTGTGGGAATCTATGTAATTCCGTGATTTGGAGGATCTACTACTAAGTGATTGTTTCCTTATCATTCTTTAGGAATGTTGCTAGTCTGAATGTTCAAGGGTTAATAATAACATCTTAAAATTGAAACATATTTTATAAGAAATTCTAGCCTAGAAACATTGTATCATATTGGTAGGATGGTATTAAAACATCTTCTATTCATAAAATTACTGGGCTGTTTTAACTATCTTTATCTGATCAATTCACTTCGCTATTTTTGAAGTCCTTTCTGGGACAATATTTCTCTAACTGATCTTACAAATTTCCGAAAAATAAAGTTAATTAAAATAACTTTAAAAAAGTATTATAATACATAATTTTTAGTTACATTCAATACTATATTTAAAAACAAAATTGGGAATATTGAAAAAAAAAATTTGGTATACCTAATCATTATCGAATATCACTTAGTTCATACTAAACAAATAGGCTCAATAAATATTTAATAATAAGAATATTAAAAGAACTTACCCCTTCCTCATATGAATATCCGGTAATGTATACACGTTCAATTTCTGAAAAAACAATTTAAATAAATTATAATTGATAATTTTTGAAATTTAGATTATCTATTTTTCGTTTCTATTAAACTAATATATATTTTTTTCTGTGTAGAGAAAGAAATTGTAGATATAGAGTACCGTCAATTCATAAAATTTTCTATTTAAAATTTGAGCAGATATTTTTTTCTTTAGAGTATCTGTTTTAAATTAAAATAGCCAACAGACATCAAAAGAACATGTGCCTCCCCCACAAGTGAGGATATTTGCACCTCATAAAGTTGCCCCTTGTTTATTCTATGACGTGATATTTCTAAAACGAAAAAAATCCTACCTGATGACGACATTGTTTGCTACTAACTGGCGGGGGCAGATCGCAAAATAGCCTATCCGTTCACTTGCAATGTCTGGCTAATAAATTTTACAAAAATTTACAGAAAATCTTACGACGGAAAAGCGAAAGTCAAAATCACTTAGCATCTTTGCAGCTAAGTCTTAAGTCGCGACGCGACGGATTGCGCGGAATTGTTTCACGTTTCATTGGATCACCGCAGTCGCCGTGAACGCGACGACATCTTGAGTCCAAGTAAAATTAGACGAAATGGGCGAGACATTGAACTTGGACTTGACACGTTGGGGAATAATTCGTTTCAATCTTAATAAAACTAAGGAAATATGCGAGGAATTAGCGCGACTTGAAGTGGATTAATTCAAAGCAGATGGGGCTATCTGAGATGGGCGGAGGTGCCGCGTCTCTTCCAGTCCAGGGAGATTGAAGGCACGCGAACGCTGGTGACGAATAGATCTGGGTTCTTTTAAGGGTCTTGTAAGATTTTTGGTTTTATTACTAGAAACGAAATAGAAATTCTTATTGTTGTCCTCGAAACATTTTTAAATTCATTTAATAGCTCTTAAAATACACCTAATTCTCCTTTACACGAATTTGATTTAAGGGCTCATTCTGGTTTATAATATTCAAAAAAACTTTATTTTTTCATTTTGCATTTTGCGAAAGTATATACATATATCTAAAAGTACTGCGCAAAAATTCAAATGATCGGAGCAGTGAAAACATATTATTTCATTTTTCCCTATTTTTTTTCTGGCTCAAAAACAGCGAAAAAACAGCGCTATTCTTGAAATTTTGTTTAAAATATCCGCCATTTTTATATTTATCGGTAAAAATTAATATCCGTAGTTAACACTAGAGCTATACCAATACTGAATGTAAACAATTTTGATTTTTTCAATTTAGATGAGCCATTATCGAGATATTATCGCCGTGAGCGAGCTACTTTTTTTCACTGAGTCACCGTCACCCGCCATTTTGAAGTATTAGAAGAGTGAAAAAAAAATTGTTTTTTAAGTACTTAAAGAGTGTATTAGTTAATCTCAATAAACGTTTTATAAATATTTATAACAATTCCTTCCTAAAAAAATTAATGAAAATACCATTTTTTTTGAGCGTCTAAACCAGAATGATCCCTTAAAAAGAGTTATATAGAACAAAAATTCTCTTTCATACGAGTTGCTTTGTTTTAACATGATTTTCAATATTTTTTGAATTTTTCCTGAATCTCACAGAAAAAAAAATCTCACAAATAGAGCGAGATTTTTCGAGGCGTGTAGGAAGCGTTTAAATTAGTCTCAAGAAAAGTCTCTGAGACTCGGTAGATTTTGCTCTCGCCGTATACGAGGTTAGATTATTTGTTTGGTTTCACCTAATTCTCTTTTTACACGAACTTTTTGGGAATGTATATCAATCGTATAAAAAGAGATTTAGGTCTATAGATAAAATTAAATAATTAATCGTAGAGTTCACAAACATGGAATACAGTATTTTCAAAATCAATTATTAAAAAATGGGATTTCTCGAAAATTAATTGGTTATGCATTGCCAGAAATTTCTTACCGCACAAATACATTCCAAATTCCTTGTAAAGAAATTGAGCAATGAATTCCATTACGAATTTATAATCATTACCAATTATTTAAAAGTTTATCCAAGTCCAGCACTAAGGATTTAAGAATAGCAAAAACAAGTTATGTATAGAAATAAAAGTGCAATAAAATTAAAATGACCTAACTCTAATACTTAGTAGGGTCCCTTAAAATATGGAAGATGAAAAATTGAGATTTTTTAATCGGGACTTCGAGGCTCTAACTCAGTTCAGGATAGACAGGCTATAAAACGGCAGAGGGAGAGCAGGCCCACATACCTGGAGTGGTATCGGGGAACAGCATGTTAGACAAGCTGCGCCTCACATGGCGCCTTTGATAAGGGAGTCACCGTGACTTCCTCCGCGGTCATCTATTAACCTGACGGCGATCGTTCCACTTTCCCGGACGCGTTATCGCGCCGCGGCCAGAAATTAATGAACGAGCGAACCTCTTTCGCTTGCGTTCGATTGGAACCCCCAGAAGGTTCCCATCTCCTCCTCGGGCGAGCGGGTCCAATCTTATCACCGAAGGTGGAGCATCCCAACGACAGGACGTCGTCGGCGGCTGAGGAGCTCTAATTAATTGAATCGAATCGAATCGAATCGAGAGCGCGGTGAAAGGAGGGCGCCACGATAGTCACTTAAGACGGCCGCAGGTTTCCCCGATTTCTTTCGTTTATTTTTCATGACCTTTAAGGTGATAACGCGCAAACGTGAGGAATTCCCAGACGTGACTTGATCGTGACAGCGTCGCGTAGCCATAATTCACTCGCGGCGCGCACTCACTTTCCTTGGAATTTCAAATTCAAGAGCCATCTGCACAAGGTCGCCGATCGCCGCCCAATCGGCACCCCGGCACCGTCTTGGACCGGAGACAAGACCGGCCTAAGAAGTGGTGGGTGTGCCTTGCAAGATCTTACCCGGGGACATGGAAACGGTTACACCGCGCACGATCATTGCGATCGCGAAGTGACAATTTACATGTGTCGCATCGCGTTAATTTATGTCCTACGCGGTGGCCGAGCCACTTCAAACGGACGAGGCCGCTCTGTAAACAAATCATAAATTTATGTGATCGGCGCGCGACGTTCGCGGGGGCGGCCTGGGATGCCCGGATGAATATTCGCTCGTGCTAATTCCGAGGATTATGAATGATAACAGTTCGGGGCGCACTTCGGATACCCGAGACGAAATCACAAAGGCGGAAAACGATGACAAATCGCCCGCGAATAAGCCTGAATCAGGGCGTGAAATGAAAGGTAGCCGAGAAAAATGAGCTACAGAGCACGCCGGAAGGAAATCGTGCAGCGACACGCTGGGCTGGCATTGTCTTCGCGAAAAAAGAGCGGTTTTGTTAAGATCGCTTACATCCAGCGTCTGGAGCTTTTCTTTAAGCGAAGCAGGTTTTTGGCGGGAAAATAATTGCGAAGTATAGTCGCCTCGAGATCCGCAATAAGAAATTATACTCGCGACATATTCCTGACCATGTAGAGTATTTATCAGACTGTCTGTCTGCCATTTACACCTATTTACAAGCATTAAACTTTACTTCGTAGAAACCTAACCTTAAAATGAACTTTACGAGTTATATTATACTTCTCGTTAGTGATGCTGTCGAAAAAAATTTTACGAAATTTGTTATAAAAACCTTATAAATAGCTATCATTCTAAGTTTTTGTTAATGATATTCTACCATATTATATAAAAATCAATCAGAGCTGGTATGATTGCGTCATCATATAAACTCTAGAAAGATCTGTACTTTCGAGGTCATTACTCTATGTTCAACCACATCTTGTAGTTATTATAAATCGGTCACACCACATTGTATAGTTTGCTTCAATTTTAGCTAATTCAATAGGTGTTATTTTACCCATATATTTTATAAGAAATTAGAAATATTTTTACTTGTTTAATAGTAGCATCTTATATTTGTCGACTTTGAATAAATAAAAATATGCTTGAAATCAATACACGTTCTAAAGTTTAATTCAACATATTCAATAATAAAGTTATAATCCTAAGAAATTTATAAAGTGGTCTTACATTGAAGGACTTCTAATTAGTGCATGTATAAGATGATAAATGATGCCAACAAAATCAAAGTCCAAACTATTATATATTATGGCCATTGACCCGTTTAATTACTTTGTAGTCACGCCATTAGTGATCACCACTTAAATTTCACTTCAAACGCTTTTCCTTGAGGCTATTTGCTCCCAATTGAGCCACATTCCGGCTGTTAGCCATTGACAGTCCGAGGTCTCAGATAGACCACACATGGTGACATCGCCTTCTAGAGACCATCGACTGGGAGATCAAGTTCACCCTTTGATGATGTATGTCGCCTCGATGGCATTTCCGACATTAAGATGACAAATTTCTTTAAGAATTTCGACAGCCGCTGTCGCTTAGCTCGGGCCATAAAACGTATCAAATTCACCCGTTTGAACCCTAGGCTCCGCCACTTGGCCGCGTCCTCGGGATCGTCTAGACCCGGGTCACATCTGCCCATAAACAAATTACAGACGAGCCTCTGCGGCGGCAAAAGTTTAATTGGAGCAAAAACCCCCTATTGCCGGCTGGAGTCATTGATCATGGAGAGATTTCGAAAAATACATCTGCTCTGCCACGGAATGGATAAATATATAAATTTATGAGATCGTGGGAGTGGAGGATAAATCACGAACCGCGAACGACGAAGGGAAGCACCCTGTTGGCCGGCTTCATTAAGCGCCGCGATCGCCTTAATTGATTTGCTATCGATCGCCGCCGATCGGCAAGGGTTGGAGGCCAACTGAGGCCCAGGACACATGTGCGTGTCTGCCGATCATCTGTTTCTTGCAACACCGCAAACTACTCAAAATCGACTTTGTTTCTGATATCTCGTTGCGCAATTCGCGAGATATCATTTTTCATTTCGCGGATGACAGTGGCTGCCGACCGCCTCCCCAGCATCTAGGGTTGTCTGGACCCAACCGGGTGACAGGCAGCTTTTTTGGGGTTGATGCCTCTTCAATTATTTTAGACGGACTCCAGCTAATTGACATGCGCATAACACTCAAGCATAATTGTCGGCGTTTAATTCGGACACGCATGCGTGTTCTAACGATTAAGCCAAATTGTCCCGACGATATGTGGTGACAGCTGCAATTAATTCGTCAAGGATTTCATTTGATTTCTGGCGGCGGGAGTGAGCGGCCCCTTTTTTTTAATGACACTTGAAAAATGAGACCTGTCACCCATTGTGCAACCTCATCATTTTGGGTATCATGTCGGGGGCTGTTTGTTGTTTTGCAGGGAGTTATATGTTGGGAAATTTATAGGCAAATGGCCTGCCAAGGGCAATCTAATAGAGTCGTTACAGGGCGATTAATTACGCACTCAAATACGCAGCTTTTTAGTGGCTCAACAAATTTTCATCTAATGTAGAGTCGGGGGAGCTGACAAAAATTGAATCTTTTTATAAACGGTCACTTTCTCGAGGAGAGAAATTCTCACATCGTATTTATGGGACAGGGCACACGTGACAGAATTCCGACAAAATTCTAGCGATAACTCAGCGGAACTGCATAAGCTCGGTGAGATCATGAAAATGTTTTTTAAGATGTTTTTTGTTTTTTGTAAAGAAATTTAAACATTTTATGCCTGGTGTTAACAAGATGACAAATCGTTAGAAGCATGTTCTAAGTTTTTTTTTTCTGGAAGAGGCAGGATTACAGAGTTAGATATTTTCGGCAAAGATCTCTAATTCGTAGGCGTAAACGGGAATAATTGTAGAAACAATTTTATCATTTAGAAAAATTCTTCACTTTATTAGCTTTTGATCCTTTCAAAAACCAAATAGGTAATCATATTATAAATAAAATAAAATGGAGCAGTAGAGTTCGATGTGCTAAACCCACACAAATATTTAAAACTGCACAACTACAGTAGTTATGTAAGTACACGGATAGAATACAAAATAAAGAAGAGACGAAATGGCGAAGCAATTGCCCAAAATGTATTTTCTTAATTTTAACATAGAAATTAATTTTTTCCATGTTTACAGAATTATTCTTGTTTCAAGATAATATTCGTTTATTTTCATAAATAATAAACTCTTTTGTTCAATGACCAAAACCAAATAATAATATTTCTCCACTTAATTGTTACTAACTTTTTTTGGTAAACCTTAAATAAAACAGTGTCCAAAAATTTGAAAGTCTCTCTCTTATACTTCGTAAAATACATAGATTTTATATAAATTTTATCGACCGTAAAAAATCAGAAAATTTAGCAAAGTACCAGAAGCCAATTTTCACCGTCGATAAAATCTTTTCATAAACAACAAAATAAAATAAGAACATTTATTTCATAGACAATGTTCCCCCACGAGAATTCCTTCAAAAATCTTTAAGAGATATTGCCTCCGCGGTCCTCGGTGCCAAAACCCCAAAGCACACGTGAATTTTCTAATTTTACTTTTCCCCAACAAATCTGCCAAAAATGAAGACGAGAGTGTAAAATTTAACACATTTTTGACAAATCACTAATTAAACAGAAAATTAGCCGAACTAAACTCAAGGAACCGCAAAACTTCAATTAATCATGGCATATATTTACAAACTGCGACATCGAATAGGTTTTAAAAAAGGTTAAAAAATAGAAAAGACAAAAATGAAAATAAAAGCAGTTCAAGAGGCGTCAGCGGGCATTTTGATTTAACCGCCGGTTGTGTTTTTAGTCCCTTAATTTAATTAGAATTACTTAAATCAATCAACAGATAAGAAAATTCTCTTTTTTTTTTCATCCTCGAGGACACATTTCTCCCATAAATGTGCCAAGGATACACCGAAAAGGTCCGATAAGACCTGTGAAAACAAATGAGGCCAGAGGACGAAACATGACAGCAGGGGTGCATCCAATAAAGTTTTAGACTTTATTGAGTGATCACAGTCTAAGTGACAGTCGATTTCTTTGTCTAGCACCTCCTTGGGAAAGGACCTCTGTCTTATACCCCGCAAAGAATTTTTGTGAAATTCCGAAAAAAAGGCACCGACACCATAAGAAAAAGTGATCACCTCGCTGATGGTAATTGATCGTGTGTCCTTCAACAGCATCCGATCAATTAAAAAAAACTCTAAGAGGATCAGTAAAGGTTTTAGATTCAGAAAAAATATTTAGTAAGAGGCGACAGATTTATTCGATTTTGAAGAGCTAGACTAGTGATAAATCCTTGTCCTCAAGAAAAAACAAATAATGTGATTATTATAAAAAACGAAGAATTTAAAATTACTATGTTCTGAAAAGGACTACAAAATTATGAATTAATATACAAAACATAGATGTAAGCTTTATAGTTAAATAATAAATTTAAATAAGTACTTGTCCAAACTATTTGTGAAGATCACTCTGAGAGTGGCTGATCGTCGATTTGGCCTACATTTTGAGCTCCCTGCCTCACACTTGACCGGCGGCACCGGAAAAAGTTCTTTCGTCCGACTGCAGTTTAGTGCATTACATGACGCCCTCTTAACAATTTTAGCCAGTGACAGCGGCCCTACAAAATCTGCCGGGGGCTCTCTTCACCCTGACGCGATCCCTCGGGGACTGTGTCACTCAAGCGGAACAATAATAGCAGCAAAAATCGCATAAAAAATAGACAACTTCGACTGTGTCCCAATACTTCTCATTTGGGAACCTCTTGTAGATGCTAAGATCGCTATTATTTTTGCTCGCGAGTTGTGAATCTTCCGCCTTGCGGCCGAATATTTTCGATTTGTCTCAAGACGGCCGCTTCACCGCTGTCGGCCAGGTTTCGTGGCGATCGGAGCGCAACGACGGAGTCGCGATCGCGATCGCACTGGCAAGTAGGTGGGCGTGTTCGCGGCGCGGATCTGTCTAATAATACTCGCGGTATGATTTATTTTTGGCGCAGACACAAAAGCGCAGGTCTCCTCGGCCGAGGGGACTAGGCGCGGTTGGGGAGGGGTTTATTGTGTCGCTCTTATGCAACGATCCTCACTGGACTCATCGTGATTTTTCTTAAGATTTTCTGCATTTCCGCATTTCGTTTGTCTCCTTGGCCTCGGGAACATGATGAATGGGTTTACGCATCGTTGCATCGTCCCATGAATGATGATGCGTGCGTGCTCTTCGGCAGTGCGGCACCGAGGTGACAAATCAAAATATTCCCCTCTTTTCCCTTGCACCAATTTAATAGTCAGTTCATCATCCTAACTATAATGAATGTTAACAACATAACATACATGTACATAGTTCAAATAATCGACTTCAAAACCCCTAATAGCCGAATGTTTATAATTGAATAAATTTTAAAATGAAACAGTTCGCCGTACCCATAATATATTTTTAATTCAATATTCTATCATTTCCGAGATTTTTATTCGAAAAACGGAACCCTTATGTATATGATCACTTGTTTGACCGCGTGTCTTCGTTTGGCTACCCTTTTTCTCTTAGAAATGGTTTGAAATATAAAGTTGAAATTATATCGACTTTTCGTACCTGTAGCCTCATAATGCTGGTACAAAATTTAAATTTCTAGTTTAAGACAATAAAAACATACGGCCTTTTGAAGTGTATTTTCCTACAAAAAGTTGCTCTCATTAACTGATTTCCCGGTGCCGTACAATTTTGAAATTTAGCACGAAGGGATATCTTTGGATACATGTGAACATAATTGATTTATGAAATTTTCAAACTCCAGTTTTGATTCAAGTTTAATATATACATATAACAGACGTTAACATCTTTGATGCGATATATTAAAAGATTGCATTCAAGCGAGGTACTACTAACTGAAGCAAAGATAAAACATGATATCTTTTCAGAATTTGAAGCAATTTGAATCTTCCCCAACTATCCTAGAAACCCTAAAAAACAAAGCTCTGATTGAAATAACCGAATAACTTATTCTAGTTTTCTGTTGCAGAAGGTGTTCACCGACGACTGTGTCTTCAACGAATCGATGGAGCAGCACCACTACAACACATACTCATCCACCTACAATTCAAATTCCCGCCGAACTCTCTATTTAGCTCTAAACCGTCACGGCGAGCCCCGAAAGTTGCAGATCCCGCCGACCCGGCCCCTTGGCAAGTTGGCAACATACACGAAAGCACTGACTGAAACCGTACCTCAGGAACATGTTGAGAAGCTCATCGCGAAAACATTTGGCGCGAATCGCGTCAAACATGGTCTACGTCAGCTCTGTGATGCTGGTAAACCGTTAGTCGAGCTGACCGCGAAAGTGATGAAGGCTCGTCCCAAGTGCAATACGACTGCAAGTGGCCAGGCCGCCGTTAGCGAGAAACTTAGGATAAGTAGTAGCAGTACGAATAGTAGTAACAGTCATAGTAGCCCTAGTATTAGCCAAGGTCACGGACCGAACCCTAAGCGAAAGAAGAAGAAGCGACGGTGCCGCCCCGACGAGGCCGAGCACGAAAACTGCCACAAGGGGCCGCAACCGCTCAAGAAACGGCCACAGAAGAAGAAATGCCCCCCGGGGGATGAAGAGTGCCCCAGCAGACGGAAGGTGGGCCATAACAGAAAGGGACAGCACATACACCAGCAGCATCCGAAACAAAATGGCGGCCAGGGGGTCGGTGGTGGAGGTGGAGGTGGAGGTGGTGGTGGTGGCGGTGGCGGTGGTGGTGGGAAAAAGGGGAAAAAGGGCGGAAAAAAGGGCAAACACGGCACCACAACCCTCAGGACGACAACGACAACCCTGTTGGCTCCAACAACGGCGTACCCAACAATTATGACCTCAACGGAGCACCACCCCAACGAGGAGGACGGCGACCCAGACGACATAGGCCCAACTTCCGGTGAGAACGACGAGGACGAGGACCTCAGCGGGGGCTCCGTCGGCAGCCACACGAATCTCGTCGACAGCGAAGAACTTTTCTACGACGGCGATTTCGATGCGTGAGTGGATTTTTCCTTCCTTTCTAACACACAGTCCAACCACACAAACAACACTCTTCCCTCCCCCCAAAAACTTACAATTTTTGTACTTTTTTTTACTCGAATCTTTTGGGATTTGTTTTAAATTTTTTTATTTGTTTGGCTTTTTGTAAATACAAAGAATTTTTTTAAGGAAATGTTTGCAAAAAGAAAAAAGAAAACAACAAGCCCTATGCGAACTGATAAAAGATACAACATTATCTCAGGTGTCATGTGGTACGGTAAAAACATAAAAAAATTCATAAAAACATAAATAAAAAGTAAATCTAATGTTAAAACAAGAGAAAACACAAAACTAAAACTAAGAGGTTCGTTAAAGATGCGCAGTAGTACCACGTTGAAAGAGTCTTTAAAATGAAGATAGTAGGAGTAAGTCTCATTAGTCATATGTACGTAGCCATATATTTTTTACGTTTCAATATCATCGACGAATACAACGCCATTTTTAGAGTACTTGGTCATCATGCAGGCTGAGTAGGATACGAGAAAAACATGTTAAAAGCAAGAATAATTTAAAAAAATATATATATTCCATGACTCGATAGATTTTTCCTGGTTTTTCGTTGAAATTGTTGTGGACCTGAGAGACATTCTTCTAATTTTGATATTTGTCCCTTTTAATTATCATGAATTCAGCAAAATGATTAAATGGGGCTTTCTAGGATCGCTGATTACAAATTTTCTTGTCTTTTCATTTTAGATTTTATTCAGATTTCGAAAAATAGTGCGTCAGTTTTTGAGGTCGCTGATTTCAAATTATATACTGACAATTCAAAATGGCAATGATTTGGTTGGTTACTTTATTAACTAAATAAATAAAATTACATATATTCATACGGAAGTCGATTAGAAAACTCTATGCAAATTAGATGAAAAGTAAAATTAAAGATAATAAAGTGTAGTAAATTGGTAGCGCACCAACAGCTTTCATGCACCATACATATTATCATCACTGATCAAACAGGACGAACTCAGTTTAAGCATTATTGCACAAGAAAACACTTAAAATAAATAAATTATCCGATTTTTCCGACAGTCCGTACAATTTCCACGTAAAAACCAGTGAAAATCATCCCCAAACACCATCACCTCCTTGTAAATAATCAAAACTCCATATTCATTCACATAAAAAAGAAAATATATAGTCCCTGTAACAAAATACACCGCAAGTATTTTAATTTAATAATTAATCTAATAATTTAACTTAAACATAAAGAGAAAAAAAGTAAAAAAAAAAATCACGAATATTTTTTACATCACTAGTATTAGTAAAACGAGATTAATTTTATAAATTAAGGTCCTTCAAAGAAACGCGCTTTATTTAATCTAAAAACACATTTTTTAACACATTTCCCATACATTCGTTCCCTCATTTTTAAGGAAACATCACTTTGTAATTCATGAAAACATTATCAAAAAAAGAAAACATATACATACATATATGCATCGTCCATGTAAATTAACAGGAGATAGAGAAATACATCCCATCAAAATAATGCATGAGATTTTTCGAACATAAAATTTTGTTGAGGAAGTCAATGTTGTTTTGAATTCATTTCAGATATCATAACCATAATGATACAAAGTAATAAAGCAATATGTATCTATAGCTTGAAACCTCGCTTCTTCTTTAAAAAAAGGAAAAAATGAAAATATAAAACGTAAAAAGTGAAAATAAAGAAAACTGTCTTAAAATGTTTGCATACCTAAATAGCGATGAACATAGCTCCTAGGTACAAGTATGATAGTCATTAGCACTCATTTGTTTAATAAATGAAAAACTACTTAAAAGATTGTAAAATATTTGGGTATAAATAAAAGATATTTAAAATAATAACGATATTGCATTTTATTATGTCTGAAAAACGTTTTGTCTCTTTATAAATTTATTTCTAAATCTTCAGCATGAGAATGCACCCCTGCACACATCTCTTTCTTCCTATCTTTTAGTACCTATAGCGAACATCTTGCATCTTACTGAAAACGGTCTCTATTCAATTTTCTAATAACGACTTAAAATATATTGCACAATATTGCATCAACACGAACCTGGAACGCACCACAGAAAGTATTTCCTTCTAAATACACAGCATAACAATCATTTCCGTTGTCTCTATATTGCATTTAATAACAACAATACAATTGCTCGCAAAAATTTTTCAAAAAAAAAAACAGCTTAATATTCTTTTACATACTACAAAACAAAACAAACACAACCAACAATTGGCAAGTAAACCATCAGTAAACAAGTCGCCGTATTTGTTCTCTTTTTAGTTGCAATATGGGCCTTTGGCGATTGGTTTTGTTGCTCTGGATTGCAACATGGTCACTGAGAGTCGGACGTTGCCTGTAGAACCCCCATAAAAAACAGTACCAGACAAAAACATATAAAATACAAATTAAAAGAATGTAAAAATGCGCAGAACAATGCTTCAAAACCCTACTCAGAAAAATGTATGTGTTAAGTAAAAGACACTTAGTTGCTTTTGCTACTCGAATGGTACCTACCCTCCGCCTACCTCGCATTCGCTTCAAACACACGCTCCCATATCCTGGATTGGAACCTAACCTCGATGAGTACTATATTTTTTGCTTTTTTTTTTATCCTTGTTTTTTATTATTGCATGCATGCATGACATAACGTCATTAAAAAAATCCTGGATATGCTTGTTCTTTTGTTTTTCATTTTGGATTTTGCTTTTACAATTTCGAAAATGTTTGCTTTTGCTGGTCTCAGGTTGGAAATCTTTAGTTTTCGGGAATACCAAGAAATATTTAATTTTATCAATGAAGGGATATTAAATGAATACTCACTAAATTTATATTATGTAGTAACTTTTAAGATGGATATTTCTTTAAGGCATAAATTATTATTATCATTATTTTCTTAGTAAAATTTTTGTAAGCAGATTCTATATGACTTTTTTTCCCAAAAAACTATCTAAAGCCTGTACCCTGACTTGAGACGAATAAATTAAAACTCTGGTTGGAATTTCAACTTTTAAATATTCAGGTAAGCAATTTTTTGTTTCAAAAATTTATAAACATACATATATTATTTTATTAAAATAGAAAATATATTTCCTAGTTATATACGTAAATATTTTAAATCCCTCACTCGTAAACTTTCACGACAAAATAACACAATTGTATTATACTTAGAGAAAAGAAAATTTTTCTAAAAACAACATTTTAAAAATTTACAAAAATATCCATCAGAAAATGCTCGAAAATTTATTAAGACAAGGCACCGAACAGAACCGAAGGTTTTAGCTCACATTATTTATGGCCTCTCAACACAATTAAAGTGTCATCAAAAAGAGGGCGGGAATAAACGGGATTATCGCCATTAGTGTTAATGTTTTTAAAAATTATGCGACATTGGTGTCAAAGTTTTTAACGAGAATTAAAGCTGTTCGACTTGTCGAAGGTATTTAGAATGATGGTTTAATTTTGGAAGGAAAAATGTGTTGATATGCAAAAAATAATTTTTATTTTCAAAGTTGTACTAAATTTTGATTTTTTTTTTATTTGGTTCAGATACTTTTATCTTTAACTAAGTAATTTGCCAACTTTGGTGACCTCAGATTGAAAAATAATGTTTTGTTTTGATTTTGAATATCGACCCCTAAATAGAAAACATCTTAAGTGCTAAAAATGTTAGAGAAGGTGATTTATGTTTCAATTAAAAACTAAATTAACTAAAATTTGCATTCTTCAAGCGAATATTTTTTTCGAAAAAAATTTAATGCAATGAAAGTAAAACTCAATAAAATATCCCAATATTCTTAAAATAGCGGCATTTATAGTATATTTCCAATTATTTTCATTTGATGCCGATTTTGGCGGCTAAGATTAAAGATGACATCACAACTTGTCGTTTCTGATAAGGGCATGACGTGGAGTATTGCAACATTTTTTTTCAATTTGAAGATCTATGTATAATCCAAATTTGAAACAAAATCTATTTGGCTCGTTTACTTCCGAAATATGCTTAAAAATCATCAAACAAAAAGTTCAGTTCAGCATGTGCGAAAAGTAAAACCATTTCTACCAAATATAAGAAAAAAGCCGGAAGTAAATCGTCTTTTTTATTTTAACCGCCCGCAAATTCCCCTAGTAACGAGTTGCTTACGATTCTAGAAGCAGGAAGTTCGAGCACATTCCCACAACTTATCCGGCCTTACATAACTTTCGGGAGGCTAGTGACCCCCCATTCGGGGCTCGTCATCGTCACCACAGCCCCATCTGAAAAAAATCATTATCCCATAGTTTCCGCGGACACCAAGTGATGAAGCTGCATCATCGCGATCGTAAAGATAAATGGGCGTCTGTTTAAATTTTAGCGCAAATTAATTTGTTGTAAATTGCCGCGGTAGTGCGAAAAAAACGAGTATTCGCCAGCAGTGCGAGTGATGAGAACTCGTCTCTTTTTTCTATGGACCAAACAAACAAACAAGCAAACAAACAGTCCGCAGCTTTAATGTCGCGTGTCCGTCGACTTGGCCGTCGGTCTGTCTGTCCGCTCATCGCGGTCCTCCCACATCCGGATCCGCGAGATAATTAGATCCCCGAAAATTCTCCCGGCCGGTCAGCTGGAGTTTGTTTTGATCGAGGCGTGAAAATTACGCTCATTAGCGGCCCCACCGCGAATGTACCGCTCCGCTCTAGCTTTTGGCGGTTTTGGCGGCAAAACAATTTTTGCAAACTTTCGCGCACCGAACATGCCAAGCGTCACGTAGACCCAACGCGCCCGGCGGCGGCGGCTCAGCTGAGATCGCCCCGCCAAAGTGGAGCTTTACAGCGGAATAATTTACAAGAGTCGCGCGATGACGTCAGACTGTCTATTATATTCAAGAGTCCACCGCTCGACTGCACCCCGAGCGCAATTCACAAATAAAATTGCAATTTCCCAGGTAACCTGGACTTGCGCCTGGCACAGGTGAACTCCAATTGCTCGGCGCACCTGTCCAAACTTCACATTGTAGTTTAACGCACACCGGTTCTGGGACTCGTTAGAATGTCGGTAGACTATCTAACCAGCTATCAGATGGATCAGCGTTCTCGTTTTTACTAAAAAAAGCCCACAAGCAAAGCTCACGCACCTTCATTTGCGGGTCTAAAATTTTTTTCTAGCCGGGTTCTCGAGGGAATTGAAGCTTAATTGCGTGCACCAAGAAACTGAAATTGTCTAAGTCGGTGAATTATCATTTTCTGGGCGGGGCGGGCTAGATCCATTTTGAACAGAACGTTCACTCCAACTCTAATTAAGAATGTCGATCACTTCATTAACTTGTTTCTAATTTGACCTTTAGGGGGTTTATACTTCGCAAAAATAAAGAACTAAACCCTAGCCCCACCACAAACAAATTAGGCCTATAGTTAATACTACTTGGACTTCATAAGTGACCCTAAATCAACAAACCCCAAAGACTCATTTGAATAAATTGCACCTAAAACGTGTCTAAGACCTTAAGCTATTGTCATATGAAACCGCCCTCAAAATTAAGTCAGTAGTTTTTAAGTGATGCCTAATCAAACAAACATCTAACCCCTTTCTCTTCCCTTAGGATTTGAAATATTTTTTCCTATAATATTTGAAATGGCAAAGTGTAATAAAAATTTCTAAAATTCCAAAGTAGTCAAAAAGTAATTGGATTTTCAGATGCTTTCCCAAGATTTAACAAAGCATCCCTGACGTCCCCTTCATATTAAAATCACCTCTCCTGATTTTCCCTTGGGAAAGGATAAGGTGAAATAGTCCAACAAAGAAAGTAAGAAGTTAGGAAAATAAAACAATTATTTGCAGCAGGAGAGCGATAGGGCCGCACCATAAAAAGGAGCATCGACCTTATTTTTTATTTGCACCTTTTTTCCCCACTCCTCTTGATGGCGTAATAACCGTTTGCAGGAAAAGTGAAAAATCTTTGACCGACAAACAGTGGTTAAGGTCACCTACCTCCTTTCACTTAAAGACTATCGTCCTACATCCGAAACGTCCTTGAGCCCTTAACTCGAGGAAGGAGGGTATATAAAACTCACTTTAACGAGCCTTCCCTGACCGATTACGCCAGAAAGAAGTTCAGAGTAATTTCATTTCCTCCTGCCACAAGACACAATTTTCCTTTCGTGTCTCCAGAGGCTACGCCTTAAGAAACTTCGACGGATCTTTGGAGGATGGAAGGAGTTTATGACGGTCAGTTCGTGAGCTCGTTAACCCTTAATAAAGAAATGCAAAGAAGGGAAACTTACTCATTAACACTCGCAGGTTTTGCGGAAGCCAAGGTGAAAGAGGTGAACAACCCTCTTTCGAAAAATTGGAAAACTTCTGATGACCAAGTCTTGGCGCTTCGGCAGGCACGCAACGCAAATAGCACGCAAGAGCAGTCGTAAGGATGAAGGACATTTCATAAAATTGTCTCCTTTTATTACCGTAAAAAGCAATAAAGCCATCAATTAAGCTTAAAATAAAAAAGGGGAACAAGTTAACCATTAGTTAAGAAAAGTTTGAAATAGGAAAATTGACGAACAACTTTTATTTCGTTAGAATATCACTGCCAAATATTAAAATACACTTGTTTCGGTTTTTTGCTCAATTTTATATTATGTAACTTTTATTACATTAAAGATTTCGAAACGAACATTTCCGATTTTATAGTTTAAAGTATACTCTTTCACGCGGCATTAATGATTTTTAATTATTTTGAAACAATCGTTTGTTTTTTCTTTTAAGATAAATCTCGATAAAAAAACTTTTTTAGAATAGATTTTACATCTGGTCTTAATACAGTGCCGAATCACTAATTACCATCTCCAAAATTTAAAAGCTCAAAAGAATAGATTTTTTACACTATATTTTTACAATTATGTATTGTTAAATGCAAATATCCAATTGTGTATAATTTATACAAACTTACATTTTAATAATAGGCAGATATAGACAAAAGTTAATAAAACAATAAAATAATAACTGTACTGAAAATAAGAAATCTTCATATTTCCGGTTCATTATCACCAATTGGAGGACTGAGATCGCTCTGTAGAAAAATTAATTCAAACATTATAAAGACTGCTTTCGTTTCTATTTCGTATTTCAAATAGTTCTATTATGTGATGCAGAGCTAAAATAATATGACAAGTTCAAAACTGAATACAACTTTTTCGAAGAAGTCTTGCAAAGCCAGGGTGAAGTGGAATACCGCAGGGTTCAAACTAAAATCCTTCGTTTTTATTTGTTAGTATCTTTGGCTAAATATACAATTCAAATTCTGTTTTCCCAGTTGCCACAACTTAATTAAATCAATTCCCACACTGAGATACCTCTGAAACCCCTACAAGTGCCCCAAATTTCCCTAAATACTTTCATGAAGCCAAGAAAGTTGACCGCTGGCGCACTTAATTAAATTCTCCTTGCATCTAAAATATGTCGCTGGTAGGCGTTCGTGGTGCATCTGCCTCATCAAGTGTACCCTCCCGGCGGCTACATGATAACGAACACCGAACGAGGCCCTATCAACTAACAATCTAACTATCTTTATTGATTTACTGCCGCCGATGCGAAAACAATCCTCATAACCCACCCGGCCCCATAAACATCGCAGCCGATGGGTTCATCTCCAGCGAAAACAGCATCCGATCAGGACCACTTAAGTGAGTAAGACTTTAAACTCGAAGACCTACGCGCACTCACCTGTGTCAGGACAGATTTGCTCGGGCATCTCAATAGGCTCCGAGTGCAGCCGGCGAAAGAAGGTTTACTAACAAAATTCAATTCCCATTTCTTCGTGAATTTGCGATTTCTTCGCCAATTTTACGATGTCATTTGCCGCGAGCGGAGGTGGTTTGTATGTTTGTTTATTTGTTGATTGTCGCTGTAACACGCTACCGCCTGCTAAACGCAGCCCAGGTCAACTGGTGATCTTCATCAAGCTGTAGGCTAACTATTGCCCCCTTTTGTTAGACCTGAGTGGGTTCATTCAGTCAACAAAACGCCAGTTAACCCACACGACAATTGCGACACACAAGTGGATTTTGTGCCATTTTCTCTAGCCGCTGATCTACGGACCAGGATCTGTTTGAGAAGCTGTTTGATGTTAATCCCTTCGGTGATAAGATCACTGATCTTAGTCCCAGCTCCGGACATAGTCATCGTGATCGGCTCAGATCCTCTTACCGGGGAGGATTATGCGTTCGGATATTGAGACGTTGGCGGCGAAGATGTTTGTCTGTTATCATCGAGATGGTAAGTAGTGGGCGAGTGCGCCCGCGAAGTTCGCGAGAGGTTTCAGTTAGAAATAGGTAGGTAGATCATTCGTGTTTTACAAGAAGAATCGCGATCGGACACGATTAGAACTTTTTATCGGTTAATTAAGTGAGAGATTTGGTTCGGTCTGTTGCCTTTTAAATGAATGGGATAATAACCACAATATTTCTCAGGTGACGATTGTTATATTTTCTCCTACACATACATACATTTAAATAATTTAATAGCGAACCGTTTTTAGAGATTAGAATATGTATTTTGATTTAAAATTGTAGGTATTTGATAAAAGCAACCACTTCTGGCTACCATAATCACATAAAATTTAGAATTTCACAGTTAACCATCTTAAACCTATTAATTTTGAAATTAGCAATTTCTAAACCCCCATGAAAATCGTACGATATAAATCTACTCTCGAAAGGTCTAAAATCGTCGTAAAAATTATCTTTACCCTTAATTAAAGTTAAAGTAAACTAAAAACAATTCTACTACACACACGATACAGAAAAATATTTTTATTGTTGCTATCGTTGAAGTAAAACAAAAAAAACATTTCGTAAAATTTGTTGCAAGTATTTAAAAAAATATACATGTTTTTAAAAACGACTAGATTTTTTCTTAATGCTTTATGATTTTAAGGCCCAGCCCTTAGGGTGAATGTTGAGAGCCTCTGGTGACGCACGTGAAATTCCATAAAAGCTCACAATGCACCCTCTTTTACTGTTATATTTTGTTATGCGGAAAATATAACAGTTAACTTAGGGGAAATTAGAGCTTTCATTCTCAGAGAATTGAGGTAAGAGAAAGAAAATCTCTTTAAATTTGAAGAAAGTTAGAAAGCTGTTAAAACTTCCGAAAACTCATCGTGTGCTTTGAAAGGTTTAAGTCTTGGAAACGAAAATATCCAAACAGTCCTAAGGTTCTCAACACATGCAGCTTTGAAAAAAGTAAAAGCATTCCTATGGCTCTCAACATGTATAGCATTGAAATAAATAAAACTGTACATCCTATTATTGCTTAAGATCTATAAATTATAGGAATAGAAAATTATGCACTGAATCCAAAAGATACGGGTATGCTGTACATCTGGAAATTGTAAGAAATTAATGTAACCACTATAAGAAGACAACTTATTTGAAAAACGAATTGTATATTTCTGGATGATAAATAATTTTGAAGATATCTTCCTCATTTGTAATCAGTTTTTAGATAAATCTTCCTCCCTCAGTAGCTGTTTTAGTTCTGGCATGTCGACAGGCGGAAGAGGCTCCAGCCAAAGCACCGACTGGTTCAAATGTTGCCAGAACATGGACACCAGCAAGATCAATGCTGAGAAATTCCTGATCCATTTATCCCCGCATGACCGTCGACATGAAAATAATTTTATCGAGTGCATGCCAGAGCATAATCAGTTCCCGTCCAATTTCCTGAATGTAATCTTTCATCTTTCGCCCCATTCCAGCCGGGATCCTCAATTGCAGGAAAATATTTCACATTTGAGACGAATTTCCTCGCTACAGTCGTGATAAATTTGAATTGTAGCTTGTTAGACCTTGAGATGTTTGTTGTGACACCATTGGCATCCCCGGCCAGGCTGAGCTATTTTTCTTGAAATATTTGATTTAGATCGACACCGACTCGTCCTCGGCACGTCATCAATCACAGCGAAAGTAAGTGGAGCCGGCCTCGCAGCCTCCCGCCCACGCAAGGCGCACCCTCCGCGAGCGGTGCGACGACGGCCGCGGAGGTGATCGTCGCGTCGCCGCTCAACGGGGGAAGCGGGTGATTGATGCTCCGCGCCGCGATCGCGAGACGAGATGAGCCGCGATGCCCTGAACTGGTCCAGCCGAGGCGGCAAGGGCGCGTTCTGTGGACGCGTTGCCGACTATCAGCCACTCGCATGATTTATGCACTGGGACAGGCGTGGTTTCAGATTTAGAGGCTTATCAGGAACTAAACTAGTTACTCGGGCTCTTTGGGGGCACCGCTCCTGAGCATCGCAGTTGCCCTGCGGAGGGAACGAGCCTCTGATGGATGAAGAGAAATTGCTGCCATTAGACGTGTCGAGCGGCTAATTAAAGAAAAATATTGCCCTGGCGAAGAAATATTCCAGAGCATAGTACCAAACAAAGCCTTTGAGCCAAAGGCGTGACAATAAAAAAACAAAATTTGAAGAATTTTGGAGTCTACCTGATAAGACTTCCACACTAGATGAGGTTTGCATAGTCCTATCGACTTTTAACCCTTTGAGTGCCAAGGAGCGATGTATCGCTGCTCAAAGCTGTAAGTTCAGTAACTCATAAAAAATCAATTTTGCTAGTAAAATTGACCGAAATATCAAATTTTGTTTACAATCATTTCATCTTTGCCTGAGGCTGAAGTGGTCGGCTCTTGGGGCACACTTAGGCTAGAAAAGGCCCATTGTGATGTTTTTGTCTAAAATTGTGTCGCATTTCTCGAATATGTATGAACATTTTCTCCTGGTACTCAAAGGGTTAAAGGGATGCTTCTCATTTCAATCGTATTCACAGTACAAACATTTATTCAGACTATTTCAATTGATTTTTTAATTCATTTGGAATTACATAGCAAGTAATCTCGTACAACTCCTGGACTTAATCGAAAAGTAGTAGGAAGAGGATTTTATCAATCAGTAAGGAAGTTCCTAAAATAGCTGGGATAGATTATTATTCTGAAATCAAGAAAACGCTTCAAAAATAATTTTAAAATCTACCAACCATGGAAATGGCACATCTCAATTTAAAGAGCCAGTAAAAGTGGAAAACATGTTCAAGCAATTTTCCCTGAATTGTTAAGTTCCTTCTCTAAAAGTACCGTTGTCCCCTTGGTCAACCTAAAAATATCTCACGAAGGCGCTGCAGATTTACAGAATAAATTAAATATTTAAATTCCTAGTTAGAAGGCGTACGCTTTAAAAAATACCATAACGAACTAAATTTCTTCCTGTAATTCTTAAAAATGATAAATTTTATTAGACATTATCTGCTTGGATGGTGAAAAAGGGAAACATTCCGACCAATTTTAAATGTTGTCATTTCGGGTAGTCTCACAATTAAAACACGCATTTTGAATGGTTGTGGGTACTTACTTTAATTCGTATCATTTTTAGTTATATCTTTATTTACAATATCACTGGAAAAGGGAACATTAAGAACATAATTCAGAGAAAGACGCGATCCAATCCAAATTTTCACGAGAATGACATTTGCAATTAATGTCAACAGAGGAGCAGTTCGGTAATAAAAGTTGATGCTGGCAGTCCTATTTTAAAAATTGAAAAATTATGCCAACATAATCGTCTATGCTATAATACAAAAGGAATACATAAACATTTAATAGAATTAAATAGTTAAAATCTTTGATTTTACGGTAATATTGTAATAATTCCCAACAACAGAAAGTACATGCTGGTACAAAAATTCCTTCACAGCTAATGTAAACAAAATGCTCACAACTTCACACTGGTTTATTTCGAATAAAAATCAAAACCATAACCTCAAACATTTTGACAAAAAAAAAGTAAAAAAAAATTTTCATGTCGCGTTTGTGTGCTTTGTGGAATAATTTTTTTAAAATAATGAGAAACTAGCTTTATTTTGAATCTATCGACATATGCATATCCCGAAGAACGTCCATATTAAATCGAAACACATGTGAAAACAACGAAGTTCGCCTGGTCCACTGAATTATTTATGTAGAAAAAGTCTTTTAATTCTCATTTTCGCAATGGTGCCGTTCACGATGAAGCCAAATAGAAAAGTTATCCCGTTTGCGGTACTCGTTGGTGTTTGAGAGGACAAAAACAAAAAGATGTGTTTGTTTGGAACCGTCCCGTCCGTTTTTTATTTTGCATACTTTGCATGCTGGTGTTACACAAATTGCCGAGAAACATTTGCGCTAGGATTGCCGAGTAATGTCCATCAAGAGGTGTCAAAGGTAAGGAGGAGGCGGCCCTCTACTCTGGTGCCCGATTGTGCGGCGGGCCCCCGGGCCCCATCGCCGATTAAGTGCTGGCGCCCACCGCGGCCCCGTCGTCGGGGCAAGGGAGTCGCTCTTTTCGGGCGTTTTTGTTGTGCGGCTGGTGGCTGGGAAAAAAAAAAACAGGGAGTTGCCTGTCAAAGCGGGCGGCTCTCATCGTCGGGAGCGGTAGTTTACAAATCACTTTCCAGGGGCTTTCGTGTTATTTTTAGGGTTTTGTTTGAGAGTTTTTCCGCAAACTCAGTGGCGACTGGAGGATGGTTTGTTTTGGTCAGTCCTGGGAAATTTTGAACATGTGAAAGCTCCTGCTGCGGAGGCTGCGCCCCCGAGGGGAGCTGTGTGATGAACAGGTGCTCTTGACGACGTCTGCCCAACACAGGCCCTACCGGATGACTCTGGTTTGAGAACATTTTGATTTTTAAAAAGTAAACAAGTGTAAAAATGTGGGTCAATTTATTTTTAAAATTTAATCACCTCCGACACATTCTATGAGCTCCTCCCGCTCAAACGAAACCGCTTTCATTTTATAATTTCTCCAACTAAGGACGTAAATCAATAAAAACATTATAATTGGACTTACTCATTTTCTGTTGTCTTTTAGACCCCTCCAGCATGGTAATCCTAGGAGCCAAATTATGCATTGCTTCACAGCAACTGCACAAGAGCCCCGCCAGCGTTTCAAATGCCCTTATAATTTATTCCCCCTTGTAAGAAAGATCAAATGCTGGAACTCAATTAAATTCACGATACAGCAGAACATGTGATGTATCATTTGTAGATGATTTTTTCATACATTACCAATTCATAAACGAAAGTGGTTCATTTAGACGTTTTCAGAAAAATATGTATAATTGCAAAGTATCAATTCCCTGAAAATTAGTAAAACTTGAAAATAGCCTGAATATTTATCTAGGTAATATACAATTCAAATACCATTTTTCTATATCACTACTAGGCATTCTGAAAAATAAGTTTATTATGAACTTGCACCAGTTGTGAATTATTTATACTGGATGTAAGTAAATTTCAAGAGGTAGGTTTCAGTAATCTTGGGGAGTGTTAAAGTTTCTCGTATTTTGATGTAGCAGCTAAAAATTTGGGCTTTTGTTTGAGGCACTTTGCAAGCCTGTTATTTTTAAAAGATGATGGAGTAATTTGTTTACGAATTTGTAACCTACCGGTCAGCTTTTCTTAATCAGCATGTGGAATATATTATATAAAAATTAAACCCCTTTGCAGACGGGGTTTTATCCTTTTTTAGACTTTGGATTCAGGTGCAAGATATCTTTAGGCCTGGAAGCCCCAAACGGCTTTGATGTTATCTTAGAAAATTGTATTTTGATGTTCGTAAGGGGAATGAGCGAAAGAGATTTCCTAGATGTGTGCTATGAAAATTATTTTTAATAAAGTTTATCATATAATCTGGGAATTTAAAGTTTGTGAGTAAACTACAAATTTAATATTATACATATATTTATAAATCGACAAATCCAAAGCTCTCATCAACTCTGTTTGGCTTTATCAATAGTACTCTCTGAATCATATTTCATTTATTTTTTACTTTTCTAACATATTTTTCAAAATTTTCATACTATATGGCTCTTTCGAAAACATGTTTTACATTTGAAAATAAATCATATCTATAATTTTAAAACATTTGTCAATTGGTCATTTTTTGAATCTTTTAAATTTTAAATACCTAATACAAAGCAATTATGTTATTACTTTATGTAAGCATCCAATAGTAAATTGTCGTCCCATACATAAATGTAAAATAAGTAATGAGCAGACAAATTTATTTTGGATTTCTGTGCTTTTCCACCTAAGTTACAAAATAATCCGATTATGAAAAATGTTTCCAAAACATTCCAGGATATTTTTCAGCATTATTAAAAATGAATAGTTGAAAAACCCAATTTAATTGAGATCCTTTCTTCTTTTACAGACTCAAAAATAATTATGCGAATACGTGTGCGATTAAAACGATCTTGTGACAACACAGAAACAACAGCAAATAAAAAACAAAAGATCAAAGTTTTAAAGTTAGGATTAACCTTGTTAAAGAATTTTCTATAGTTTTTTACTTAAAAGAAATTTAGTTATATTTTATAATACGACGCAGCTCGAGAGCAAGAAATACAAAAAGTAAAAATAATACAACGAGAAAAATAAAAAGGAAATTATTCTGATTTGCTTTTTTCGTAAAAAAACTCGCACGCGTTTGCCTGTTTCGTTTTTTTTTCCGTTGATTAATATTAAAAGCGAGCGGTAAATAAGTAATAACAATTAAAGTAAAAGAAAAGTTTTTTAAATTTGTCGGTTGTTATCGATAGCAAAACGCTTAAAACGTTATAAATAAGAAACGAAAATCAAAAAATAAATTCTTTGTAAGTTAATTTGTTGACGACTCCAATTTTGTTCGCTGTAAACGACTTCGGCACAACGTTTTATTCAAAATTATGGTGAGTACCTAAAGTTTATTTCTTTTGCTGTAAAAACTAGTAGTTTTTGTCGAATCACCTAAATTACAAGCGTAAGATGGAACGTAAGATGAATTTCAATCGAATCGCGCCGAGTGGGAGGCACTGTTTCATATTGAAATTTTCTAGACCAAAGCACTTTTTGGAGGCATTCAGATGGAAAGCTTCGTGTCGCATTGTTTCCATTTTGCTGAGAGGCGTCGGCACTTTGATTGGAAACTAATAAAACTACTCGTGCGGAGGAAATGCAAGGATTCTTTTGACATCCTTTGGTTTTACGTATTTATGAATGCACATGAATGATTTCGTGTCACCTACAATGCAGAAAATGGAAAATCTTACACTTTTTCTCAAATAAAGTACATATGGTTTCTTAATATGTTAATAAATTGCACAATTGAATTGGAAATATGCCATTTAAAATCACATTATTAAATGGATTTGTCAGGAAGCGTGCTAATAAATAAAAACATTTTTTCCAATTAATCATCAATTCGATTACCTACCACTAGACGCATCTAAAAGGCAGGTTTCTTTGAATAGAAACTTATAAATGCTTTAAAGGGTAGATCAAAAGATTTTCAAGAAAGTCGAAAAGTCTGTTCTTTAGGTAGATATTTTGTAAAAAAAACCTTATTATTCCAAAGTTAAAAAGTACCATGTAATTTACAGCAATCTCTAGCAAAATGGCTAGAAAATTACTTACATCCAAAAGAGTTTTGGAATTTAGTCAGAATACTGTCTTCACGTACAGAAAAATCAAAAATTTCCAGTTTTGTAATATTCTATGTTTCGAAACGATTTCGTAAAAGTCTCAAGATCAATTGCTGGCTGTCGAAGTAGACAACAAAGTTACGGATTAAAAGTAATTTTAATTATATATGTACGTAAAGTAATACAAAAACCACATTTTTATTTCATACAAGAATGAGTGTGAGCTGGTCATATGGACCTGTGCAATTTTTCTCAGAATGTTTACTTTTGCTTCTGATTTTTTCCCGGACCCACTACGTTATAGACTTAACTATTTATAATATACAATTTTATATTTAACAAGAGAGGATAGTTTTAAAGTGTTATGAGTTTGGATTGACATAATTGTCCCCGATAGATCGGATATCAACGTGCAATAGCTGAATACATGTCTGAATAAAATTTGGCAGTTAACATATTAGAAAGATAAAATTCGTAAATACTTGCATCGCTTAGACTTTCTGTTATACACCTTCTTTGTAAAATACTCATATTTTAAAGCAAAGAAGCCTGAATACTTGCAGAAAGATCACCTAATTTAACACGACGCATGTTATTTAGAGAAATTAACCTAGCTACTTTCAGGAGTTAGACTTTGGGTGTATTGTGCGAGAACGATAAAAGAAGGTAGCAAATTCTTTACGCAAAAAGGTCCTTCAAGTTGATACTCACCAGTGGTTAGAAGCGACATTAAAATCGCCATTCAGCAGCCAGAGCAGTCTCCTGTTAGTCATGGAAAAGCCTACAAAGTTGGAATAAAGCCTAATACGTTCGCTTTAACGCCTTGCCACACTTGCTCAAGTGCCCACAGAACTTTTCTGATGTTCAATAGAAGGCGGCGGCTTCGTTTACACGTATCGCACGCACGCATTTCAGTTTTGTACTGCTGTTGCTTGTGTTTTCCCCATTTTTTTTCCTGTTTATTCTTTTTTCCCGTCCCCATCCTTCGGGAGCATGCTGAATAGGAAAAAAGTTTCTTTGACGTCTGTTAAACGCGGCTCAGCTCGTTTTCAGCTAGCAAGAGAGTGCAAAGGCTCTAGCCGCAGTACTGCTTATGCTAAGGAAATTCATGTTAATGGTTTTGTTGGGTTTTGCATGTTTACACATTACCACCTTTTGCACAGGGCAAACATTTTAAGGTGAACAAACGTTTGATATCCTTCTTGCTCGCTTACTTATGGATGTGTTCGATATAAATGTTTTCAAAATCGCCTTTTAAACAAGTCCCTTTGAGGAAATCAATCAAAGAAATTGTTCTTGGGATTTCATACAGTCCCCAATCTATTGTCCTAAAAAATATATAAGTATCTTTTTCGGAAGTTTTCATCAAAGCTCATAAGGGGATAGGAATTTACACCAAAAGTGTGACTTACCACCCTTTGCAATTTATAAAATGTATCACTTAAGATACAGCAACTTAACTAAGAGATGTGTAAATATCTGGGTGGATCTCATCCCAACTTCGGTGTCTTCTTGCAACATTTGTTAAGACAGTACCACCTATTTTAGGTCCGATTACTTTCAGAAGAATCACAACTCACTGCTAAAAATGAGGGAAATATTTTAACTTTTTTCAATCTTTTATTCCGATTTAGAATCTGAAATATATTAATAGATTTTTAAGAACAAGATCGCAATAAATTGATAAACACAATTTGCATAACATTGAATATAATCACGTCATTAAAACGTATTAGAAATCAAAAAAGTATTAAGAACCTTTCAGGTTTGCGCCGCGTTAAAATGTTTTATAAGTCGCTTTCTTTTTTCTATAGAAATTTGAACGTTCATCATATCCCATCCATTTATTTTTGCAAGAAATTAGTATTATTAAAAATGTTTTGAATTCTAAAATTGCCACCAAATTTGATATTCCAATGTTCCATCTTAGTTTTTAAGCTCATTAAATTCTGCGCAGAATTGATTTATGTTAGAATTAAGAATAAGGTTGAAATATTCAAATTTTCTTGCTCTTATGCTCACCGCGAGGAACGTGATCCTGCTTAAATTTTGTTAAGGTCGATATGAAATTTAAAATAAACAAGATTTCAACAATAGTGAAACAAAATTCGGCTTGAAACAGCCATACAAAATGAATTCAGGTTGGCACGCGAATCAACGAAATGCAAGCCCGCGCTCTCGTTAAAGGATAACGTCAAAAGACAACTTTTGTGAGACAGTCCTTTTGGTCTAAAATGAGCACAAAATCTGCATATCCAGACTGAGGACTATGTGACGACTTAATTACTGTCGGAGGGACTTTGAATGAGAGCAAGCAAAGACCCTTTTGAAGGTTTCGCTTCACTGTCATACCTAAAAGTGAAATTTTACCTTATGACATAGAATCTTTTAGAAAGAGAAAATCGGCATAATTTTCTTTGCAAGTTTTACTGAAAATAAAAATTATTAAATCCTTATATGAGTTCAAAAATACCTTTTTCAGGGCTTTATCAGTTTCCAATTAAATCGTAAGTGGAAAATTACAGCCTCTCTGGCGCACTGTACGTACGTAAGTTTCAATTACTATTAGAATAGTCAAGTATCGTACAACCCTCCGGAATATCATTAATTGCGTCAGGGGGATGGTTTATGCTGGAAAAGCTGGGAGTAGTGTTCAAAGGGAATTAAAGGAAGGGACGGGTTTTGCTTGCCTTGCGTAAGAGTGGGCTGTGGCTTTTGTTTGATTTTCATGTGTATTGAAAAGCAGGGTTCCATTTGAAGTTCAAACCAACGAGAGATATCAAGTAAGGGGCAGATTTTCGGCTTTTATATTTTCGGGTAGAACATTTGTCCGCAGAAAAGGTTCTGTACGTATAATCAAATGGGTGGTCCTAAGTATTCTTGGGATTTTTTATTAAGGGTAGATTCGATTGGTGAACGAACTCGTAATGTCATGCCTAAAAGTAATAAGAAATGCATCTCATTTCACCTCTCAGCAAAATGTTTTCATATTTAAATTTAACTTTTAGTACTCTATTCAAATAATTCTGCAGTATAATTGATGGAAATGTTATCCCAAAGGTTGTTTCAGTAAGTAAAGCTACCATCTATTTTCCGCCATTGGCTCGATTATTTATTTTTATCTTATAAATTGATTACAAAAAAATGAAGAAATCCCTAAGAAATTAAGAAATTTGCATTTTCTGAAAATATCTATAGTACATACATATCTACAGTGCCACAAAAATTATAACCACTCTAAGAAATGCAAACTCTAAACTCTGATCTCATTTCTCTCGCAAACAATCGCAGAGTTACAACCTTATATCCAAATGCAATTAAAAAAAGAATACTTCTCCACTTTAATTTCATTGCTATTAAATATCAATAAGTAAATTCTTATGCAAAATATCAAAGATGTGTCGCATGGTAGTACACTTATTGCTGAAAGCATAAATAGTTGCATCGAAAATATGTTGCGAAAATTAGGCAATATCTATTATTGAAACTAAAGACGAGTGGGCTAAATATACTAAGAAAAATTAATTTTCTTTAACTTGTTTTGATTTTTAAAAATTTGCGAACTCTCCCTTAAATTCATATTTATGTTATAAACGTATATGAATTTAATAAAGTCTTATCAAAATAAAGTATGGAACATTTTTCGGAGTTGTTATAATTTTCCTACTTCCCCAGGTATTTAACATTGAAATTTCACAAATTAACAATTTTTCCGCAACTATTTTTTTGCACATCTCCGCAAAGCTTCGCGAATTGTATCAATATCATAATTTAGAGACATTTCCACCTTTTCATTCTAAAAATGCGTTCAAGAATCTTTGAAATTGAAGAGTTCTAAATAAATATCTCTTTCTACTTATTGCGGAGGACGAGCACGCATTTGTCTTTAAAATGACAAATCAAAGTAAAGTAAAATTTTTCTTATTTACAGCACTAGTATAGAATTGTTTAGAAAATCATTTTTAATTTAGGTATATAGATTTAACACTAGAATGACGGGCTTGTATAACACGTCGAACGACGGTCAAAATTGTCGCTGTAACTATACTAAAGGGTTTTATGCAATAATTAAAAATAAACAAGCAATATTTCGAATAAATGTTCCTTAGTGATATTTAGGAAATGTCAGAATTTTGCGATCGCCTAAAAGGATTTTTGAACATATACTATACAATTGTGCAAAAATCACTCGCGGTCAAAATGACCGCTTCCGTCGTTCTAGTGTTAAAGTTTAAATATCATATTGTTCGTCAAGCTAAAAAGAATATATTTATTTTACAACAATTTCTTAACACTAAACCTATCAGCACTCAAACATTACTCAAATATATAATTTCACACATTTTTCGCGCCTTTAATGTAATGTACCTTCAAAATTGGAATAATAATGATAAATTGAAAATAATTTCTAAATCTATCGCAAATTTGAATTTAAACAAATGTTTGCATAAATGTTAAAACTATAACTTTAAAAATTATAATTCACTCAAGAAAGGAATTAAGTACCGGTCTTGGTAAGTTTAGTGTTAAAATAGTGAGACTTGACACACATTTTAAGGCAAAACTTTTAAAATCAATCATTTTTCTTTAGTCCACTTTATGTTTACGTGAATAAAAGCAACATCATTGTAGAAATTATAATAGTATTGCAATCTAATTAAAAAGTATTACTGAATTCTTCTACATCCAGGCACTTCATGTGGATCTATATATCAGAATTACTACTTTGTGCACAAAATAAAAAAATAAAAAAAAGGCTACGTCCACAAACTATTAATTTAAGAATAGTTTCTGGATTTATACTAGACAAAAAAATAAATATACACTAAGAAGAAATTATTTAACGGCCACTTTTTCTTTCAAAAACTCGATTCAATTAATATACAACTCACACTGTCAGTTATATGACTATATAATATAACTACTGAACGGGCGTACTGACTGCGTTATCCAGATAGTTTCATATCTGCGTTAATATAGAAATTTAAACAGAACTCTACAAATATTTATTAAAATTCATTTATTTCTTGACGTGTTTTTCGGTGAGCGGTGTTAATCCTTTCTTTGAAATAAAGGATATAATTGACCGTTTTATTTACCAAAATATTTTGCATGATAATGACTCGAAACTGGTAAATAAGAGTGCGCTAAGAGATCGCAATTTTTCGTTTCAATCGCCAAATTTGAACCCCATTGAAAATTTCTTGGGGAGCCTTAAACGGCGAGTCTGAAATCAGGGTTTCCGAAATAAAACAGAACTAATAGAAACATTTAAAAAAGAATGGGAAAGCATACCTCAATCTACTAGAACGAATTTAAATAGCGTCTATGACAGAAAGATGTGCTGAGATTATTTAAAATAAAGACTATCATACAAAGTACTAGGGAGGCAACGTAAAAATTCCTTATTTAGTTTTATATACTAACGTGCACCGAACTTCCTTATTTTTTTAAATTATTTTAATTAAATTGTTGACTTGTAAATTTGTTGCGAAGTCAACTATTTGTAATGTTTCATGAAAAGAGAAAAATTGGAGATAGAACTTGCACTAAATAAAATGAGAAAAAGTTCCAATGAACTGTTGCTCTGGTTTTGCACAACACTATATTTATTTTTTTGTTCATAACTATATATTTCTTAAAAGAAAACAAACATTTAAACATAATTAAAACAATTTAAGGGGGTATTCTGGTTTATAAGAAATTTTAAAAAATCGTTTATTTGTATATTTTCTTATAGTGTATTCTGTTAACAATATGCTGTCCAAAGGACATTTTAAAAGTCCAATAATTGGCGAAGTTACAGCTATTTTAGTGACGCGGCAACTAGACGGGTCCTACAAGAACTACTAAACCCTGAAATGTTTAAACGCGTTTATCTCCAAACCACTGTTTTCAAGCTTATTGACTCGATATCTCAAATTCTAATGAACCGATTGACTTGAAATTCGGTACACACCTTCTTGATATAACTCGTTATGGTCGGTACAACGATCGTTAAAAAAAAATTTATTATTTTAAAAAAATTAATAACCGAAAAAAATAAGGAAAAACGCAAAAGTTTTTCAAATAGTTGCCATTTTGCGAAATAAAGTTTTTTTTCGTTGAGACATACACGATAACGGCACTTTAAGTAATCAAGAATCCATTTTTGTTTTTTTTGCCGATCATTACGAGACTCTAAATCGTGTCAACCAGGATGCATGGTTTTGTTTCAAGGCCTCACTTCACCACCCTGCAATTTCCAAAATTGACGACATTTTTGTTTAAATTTTTTTTATTTTCATTCGTTATCTTATAGATAAATATTTGTCAAAAATCCAATAGTAAAAAAATATTTCTTTTTTTTAAACGCAATTCCAAAAAGCCTTCAAATTTGACTTTCTAGATCAGAATATCCCTTAATATGACCTGTCTTTAACACGTTTTGTTTCTTAATAACAAGTCAATATTAAATTAAATAATGCATATACAGTTAAATTTTAAATAATATGTGATCACAAAACTAATGTTCATTGAAGGATTCTTCGATTCTGATTATCAAAATAGTAAAAACACTGGTTGTATGTTAATAGTTCTAAACATTTTTCTCAATGTTGCAATTTCTTGATATAATTTCGCCATTTTAAGATTTCAATATTTCGTCTTTTTATAAATACTTTTAAATTTTCTCATAGTCTCATAAAATAGTTTTACAAACAGATTAAAAAGGATTCAAAAAAAATTGTCCGTATTAAAATTAAATCGATAGACTACCTTTTGCCATTAACCATCTTTTCGTAATGCGTGAAAATTCAATATGTCTTTAGAATCTCAAACCAGAAATAACAATGATGAGGAAAATATGTTATACCTTGCAAAAACTAGAATAAGAAATTATAATTTTTCATAGGATATTTTAGTACCAAATTAAAAAAGTTATAAAAAATTTATACAAAATAACGTACATATTTAATTGTATCTTTTCACTTAGTTTAAGAAACTTTAAAACTTCAGTTCAAGATTTATCTCATTGTTCGAATCCGCTCTTCTCAAAATTTGACCGAACTCAACATTTGACTTCAGCAAGGATCTATTCAAAGTTTACATTGAATTCAATTGTTTTTTTCATTAGAGTCAAAGTTTTGTTCCATACCTGTTAAGGTTGAGTTGTTTAACATTTAAATAACCGACGATTCTCTGATTGCTTCTACTTTTTTTTCAAAGTCTTGATCTTAAAGTGCTTTCTAGCTGGGCGTTAAAGTGCCTCCAGTCTACCAGATGCACCCGGAACCAATCGATTATAGAAAACATTGCCCATCCGGAGTATTCTTCCGCTCAAAGTGCGCCGTGCACATAAAAGAAAGGGCACGTCCTGGGAAGGCTCCAGCAAAGGGCCTCGCGTGGCATAAATATCTCGGGGAAAACAAGTCTTCATCTCAACAACCTCGGCATTGTTCCAAGCGAGCATAAATGCGAGCAGCGAAGATAAAAATTAAAGCGCTTAAAATTATTAAACGTTCCAATTCCGATGTCGGGAAGCAACACGGTACGGAGCGCGGTGGTCCACAAAACCATGGAGCAGACATAATGCAGCATCAATTCAGCGGCACGTTGTCCATTAGAGTAATTTAAATCCCATTAAGGTTGGAGGACATACAAAATGGCGCCATTCTAGTGGCAGCACCCTTAATAACTGAAAGCGTCCACCCTATGAGAGAGTCATCATCATCACCGAACCTTTCGTCCCTTGCACGACTCCCAGAAATTTGCATGTATGTATGTATATACATGACTGTATATATTATATAGTGTGGACTTGCGCTCTATGGTGACTCCAGCCAGCCCCGATAAGGCAGAGCAGCCCTTAGAGCCAGTGCTTTGCTGTCCCGTTCTGCGCCATCATTAAATATCGGGGGAAATTCCCGTCCCATCAACCCTTGAAAAATCTAACAAAACACGTCTACCTCCTGTGGCACTACTGGCAACAACTTTTTACAAAAACAACAAAGGCGGCAACAATAAGGGGGCAACAACAACGCAACTAACCCGAAAAGGACTGCAAGCGGAACTGGATCCGGCCCGGGAGCCCCCTGTTCAAGCCTGGAAGTCAGACAGTCAATTCGTCTCATTGAAGATTCGACTCCTTTGCGGTTGGGTCTAGAAGGAAACGAAGCCACAAAGTGGTTGACATCGGCCGTGCGTTGACGAAATCTGTTGTCGCTGTCGCCAAGAAGTCGAGTTCCCGAGTTGTCGTCTCAGGTGATTCAGGTGTGTCGCGAATGCGACTGGAGTGCCAAAGGAACGATTACCTGTAGCTCGCATTAGGGCCATTGAGGACGTCTTAACAGGATTACACACATCCTTGTCCCGTGCTCGCGTGCCCTTTTTGCCCTGTGCATCGCTTGGGTTCGGTGTGTTCATCATCGTCATCATCATCATCATCATCATAATCATCATAATAATAATTTCTTTTTTTCGTGTTGGTGGTGTTGTTCTTGTTGTTGGTTTATCGCTGCCCGGCTTACCCCGGGTTGAACTTCAGTTTACCCCAACTGTCTGCCGGGAATGCTCCTGACGGTGCCCCCTGCCGCATCATCGTACTCGGAGCACTCAGGAGGCCCATCACAACAACAATTTTATCCCGAGCGTGAAGTATAAACTCAAAACCCGGATTACGTCTGTTGTTTGTACTATATACAAACGTTCTGGGCTCTAGTCTATTCACTATATTTTTGCTCATCTGGCATTTTTCGTGTTTTTCGCCTACTCGCGCTTACCCTGTCCTCGGCCCTTTGCAAGGGCATCATCCGCAGAACCAGAGCACCATCAGTACCTACTACCGAACAATGGGCAACGGATTAGATTTCAACGGATTCCACTAGGAGCAGACAAGGTAAAATCATAATTATTTGATGGGTTTCATAATTTGGTGAGGGATTTCATTGTGTTCCCTTCGGGCGCATCCTTGAACGGAGCCCGAGAATATTCTTTGTGCAAAAGAATGCATATAATGGATTTTTTTTAAGACGCTCAATATGATTTGAGCGTCTGTCGAACTTAAAAAATTTCGATTCCAATGGTTCGACTGGATGGATAAGCATATGGCTTATTGTGTATTCAATCAGGCGTAACACTGACCCTATAACTAAGATATTGAAAAACAAACTCAAAAACTTATCATATACGTTTTTCTGGCTAAAATAAAAAGCCAAATTGGATTTTTATATCTCCTAGTTAAAAATAACTAGTTATGAAATTAGTTATTTGGTTCTAAAAAAAATAAAAAGCTACATTTCCTTTTTGTTTTTTTTAAGTTGGCTTCATAAAATTACAGCGATTCAAGTATTCTTAATTAAAATTGTTGAATCTCTATGTGATTCAACAATTTCGTTAGCATTTTATTTAGATTTCTGATGGTGAAATTAAAAAAATTTTTATATAAAAATCCAATTTTAATTGTTAAAAAAAATCTTATATAATAGGCCCCATTTTACTGATTTAAGAAATGGCCACTAGTAGAGTGGCTAAAAATCGTAACCACTGTGAAAACCATTTGACTAAAAAATTGTATTCTATAAACTCAGTGATTGATCAGTGGAAATGGTATAATATTTGTGGCTATTAAAACTTTAAAGAGTTTTTACAAAATAATGATGAATTTGTTTTTTTAAATTATTTAATAGATTGTTGCTATTTTTTGTGATTTTCTGGAGTGAAAAGTTAATTTCGATTTTTTTCTAACTATCGTGAATCTCCAATTACAATTTAAAAATGGCAATAACTGTTGATGTTTAGGTTTTGGCTTAGAAGAAATTCCAAACAACTCCAAAAATGGGAAATTTTGGGAAAAATTGGGCTTCAGGTCTCTACACGGATTTTGATAAAACATTGTAGGAGTGTTCGTTTGGAGTTAAAAGTGGCAATTATGCAAAATAGCGTGTCGCTCACTTATACTTCCCGAGATATGTCTTGAAAAACGACCAATCAAGTAAAGTAAAGTGTTCTCGTGTAGATTTTTTTACAGATATGCGGTGCAAGCATTTTTAATTTGAAGTTTTTCCATAATTTTCTCTAACAATTATGGAAGCGTGGAGAAATTGTGGTGAGAAACTATGAATTTAAAATTAAATATCTCAGGAAATATAAGCGGTCGAGGAGTTGTTTTTGGACATCCATCTCTTTTGTTACTAAATACACAAAGTTTCATCGAAACCCGTGAGGAGATCTCAAATTAAATGAATACCAAGGTATCAGTAAAAAGTTTTAAACAATTTCCTAATTTTCAAATTGTTTTATTCTCACGAACAATGTACGGATTTCAATGAGTAAGAATTCATTCGAAAGCTTTTAATAATTTTAAATCAAGACTCCATTCTCACAACATTTTAAGGGATGATAAAGTCATGAATTTATGACACAACTTGGTGGTAAAGTGAAAACAATGTAAAGCCTGTAGCTAACATTAGCAGAATAGGCCCCAATACTTTCAAAAATAAAATTTCTTGCCAAATTTTCAATTTAATTGAGTTTTTCAATTTATTCAGCCTGATTATTAACAAAAATTAAATATTTTCTCAGACAAAAAACCTCCTCTATAAAGGGTTGTTTGGTCGTATATTTTTTATAAGAAATTCAGTATTTTTTTTGGTGAATAAGGATATACTTTCATGTAGTACATATACAACTTGATGGCCGTAAAAAAAACGCTTCAAAACTTGTTATTTTTGGCTAGTAAGAAATAGCTAAATGGATTTTTATTTTTTCCAGGAAAAGAAATTAGGCTGTTGAGATTTTTTCTCCTAGCTCCATTTTATTATCGGTGTCGGCATTAACAGGTAAAAAGAACTTTTTAAAAAAAGTCAACATATTGTAGAAAAAACGTTGTCATTATAGAAAACTATAAGACTGCACACGACTGAAATAAAAATTGTTTATAAATTACCAAAATAGAGTATTGTGAAAATGTTTAGACTTACTTCCGAACCATACCTTTTTTATTTTCGACAGAGGGGAGGAAAATAGAGAAGGATATTTTGAAGAATATTTTAGCCCTGAAACGATTTTCCTCTTCTGTCGAACACAGAAAAAGTATGTTTCAGAAATTGAAATTTCTCGAAGCATTGAAGTGGTCCTATAAATTTTCGCATTACTGTAGAAATAGTGTCTGTTTTTAAACCAAATAAATGTTATGCAAATACTATACATATACATATGTTGTTTTCGCTTTTTTTTTTTTTTTTTAATTATTTATCAACAATAGTGAATATTCTATAAACAGGTATTCCTGGAATCAAGGAATATCTATAGATTTAAAATGTTTATAAGTATAGAACGTGCAACTAAATTCTATCGGTTCAAGTGCCATACCAATTACTAATAACCTCGACAGACTTGTTAAAAGCGACATTTGCCAGGGTAAATTATAATTTATGTCTATTTCATTACAAATAATTAAGTTAATAAAAACTTACACGCATATGATATTAACAGCATATTGCGATGTAAAAAATCAGTTTTTAATTTTTCGAGATGGTGATTTTTTTAAGAAAAACTGGATGTGCACATTTTATTTTTATTTTACTCAATTAAATATTGTTGATCGGTTTCGATAAAAATCAGAGGTGTAGCTACTGCTGTATTCGCCGTATCAAGGATATCAAGGATACAGGGCCCTCGAGCTACAGGAGCCTCCAACATGCGTAAGTGAAAAATCGCAAAAGTTCTCCACATATTAAAATCAAAAAGTGAAATCAAATTAAGACTTTGTTTTAAAATCCGAAGTTTATTTTATGAATACTGAAATAAAAATTTATTCATACTTGTAATCACATTGATAAAAACCTAGCTCTAATTAATGAATAATAAAAGGCTGCATCACAGCCACACATACATACAGCTTTATACATATTTATGTTCCGTCTCCTTTCCATGAAATATCGATTGGTCCAGTCAATAGACTTTAAAATTCGAACAATTCATACAATTTTTAAGCCATTAACGAATTTTAATGATTTATTTTTAAATATATAGAATGACGAACTCAATCAATATGCAATTGATATTTAGTTTTACGCTTCGTTTACCGAGGCAAATTGTTGAATAGTTCTCAGAATCTTTAGACGAGGGGAATAATTAATTTTTGATTAAGCTCTTTAAGCCCCTTAGTTATCTGATATTAATTTCTCCCTCCAGTTTCTCAGAGGTTATAACAGCTAAAATAACCTTTTCTAAAATTAAACTGATTAAAAATTTTGTTAAGAGTTCTATAGAACAAAAACATCTATTGGTCTATTCAATACCGTCTAAAGAAAAAGTAGAATTTGAGAACCTAAAATCTTCTTCAGAGCTAGATCATAATAAATGCGTTTTCCAGACTATTAGCCACTAGAGTATTTTTTTGCGAGTTAACTTTTTCAAATTATATATGTATTGATTTTTTGCTATTGTTATTTTTAAATGAGTTTTGTTTATGAGAGTATTTTTATTTATTCGACGAGGAAGGATCCTCAAGAAATTGTTGTGTCCAGTGACCAATGGTGAAAAGTGTAAATAATTCTTAAATTGAAAGTGTTCTATCGTGTAGACCAATAACTCACCGAAAATCGAAAAAGATATTAAAATTTGCTTCATGAAAAGTACAAACGTCTATAGATTGACTTTGCAGAAAATCGCGCCGGAACGTTTTGTAAAATTAAACTATACTTGACCGCCAACAACATATTTCAAAACGTAGAATTTTTCAGTTTCATCACAATTTTTTAATCCTTCTTTATAATTTCTTTATTATTATTTTTTTCCTTATTTTTACTGTGATCTCGAACGTGATTTCCTTATGTTCATAAATAGGTACATAGTACCATACATTTGGAGGTTTCCGAATATTTCGATGTTAAAAGGTTTTTGAAAATTACGTAATGTATAACAGAGCAAAGTTGTGTCGTTGTAGATTTTTTTTCGCTTGATATTATGAAATGGGAGAATTTTGTTTTCAAACCTATACGTACAATAGAATCGTGAAAATTCTTTCATCGTGGCAGTAATTTTGTCTAATTTCCTTAGATTTTGAACAAGGCTTAAGGAACAATATTCTAAGAAACAGTGAACATTAGCCGTGTACTTCTTTTACACCTATGAAATTAAAAATATGTAATTACCCGAGCCGGTAAAAGCCTGCTGAATGAAAAGTAACTAAAAAAAGGATTTATTATTTAAGAAATCGAGGTATTTAGCAGTAATGAGTCACTCTCAGAAAATGTGTCGTCAGATTGTGAAGGCTTTTTCTTATAAAATGCTGGCGAAAATTAACAAAACTCCTTTTTTTTTTTTTTTTATTATATATCGCTGGGAATTTTCTTACAGTCGGAAAGTGAAGAGAGAGATGTAATTACAGGAAAGAATTTTCACATTTTAACTCGCTTTGAATCACGCAATCAACTAATTACCTGAAAAGTCCCTTTTCAGGTGAATGTTTTAAACTGTTGCCTCCACCTTCAGAGGCACTTTTGCGGCATCCATGGAATAACATGAACGGGGAGGGGATGGGAGGAGCAAGAGAGGGTAGGTGCTCCCAATCCCCCCGTGGGTCTGCGCTCCCCGATAGACTTGTTGCTCCAGAAAAACTGTTGGCAACACACAGAAATTAAAAAAAAAATAAAAGAAAAAAAAAACATTAAAAAATAAAAGGCAGAGCGTCAAGAGGCGCTGCAACAGTCCTCCTTTTCAGACTCTTCACGACGGCAGTGGCAGGAGCGGGGGCGGGAAAAAATGATCACAAACAACAAATTGTTCGCGCAAAATGACACGTAATAGTTTTTTGCAAAAATATCCGCTTCCATGTAGGCGGCCACATTAACAAAACGAAAAGACAAGGACGAGGGAAAAGATATAAAAGAGTGCGGATAAAAGACGCGCGCGGACTCCCTTTCATGTTGAGGAGGCTCTTCCTCGTCCTCGTCCTCGTCCTCGTCGTCTGCCTCCGCCCCCGCCCCCGCCCCCCCCCCCCCATACCTCTCTTGGCATAGTGTCCCCTTCCCATTGCTGCGGCGACGGCAGGCGGCGCGGCGCCGGGACTCCGGCACAGGAGCAGAAGGAGACGCTCGCACAAAGGCTGGCTGGCGGCTGTTGTTCCTTTTCGGTTCGCAGATCCGAGCGTCGGGCGTCCCCTGCGAAGGCATTCACTCGGCGTGTCCTACACGAGAAGCAGCATTGGTCGATTGCACCGACCAATCACAGGCGATCTCAAAATGGCCGCTATTCGATTATTTGTGCGATTTATAATAAAAATTGTGTGTGCGCATTTCGTCCTTTGTGACGATCTTCCTTTTCCCGAATAAATTTCGCCAACAGCGCCGCAGAGAAAACGAAGGACATGGGCGAGATATTTAAGGAAAAATTATTCCCTGCCCGATTCGTAACGTCGTCATCGTCGTCATAATCTCTATCGTCCCCTTAACCGAGGGGAGTCCTTGAAGTCCTGCTGCTCCCATCGGGACGGGACTCCTTAGGGGGGGGGAGATCTCCGACAGGGCGTGGGTGCGCGCTCTCCTTTATGAGTGCTGTTAGCGAATGTCCTTTTCAGGAATAATCCAGCTGAAATACCCGGTAATTGGTGTACTTTTTTAGATAAACCATTATAAAGATGCTGAATGCTCTGCAGACGAGAAAATGCTCCATCTCTCGAGGACTTGGAAGCTGGCTCGACTTCAAACGAGACGATGGACTTACTCGAAAGTAGATTTCCTGTCAGGAATTTAACATAAAGCATTTTAATTTTTTCTTTTTCTCTCGTCTCCCGAAGGAAGAAGGATGGTCGTGATTAATTTAAGGTTATAAGAATAAGAAAAATATTATTTCAGCCCTTAATTAATATGAAGATCCAAAGGGAGAAAACTTTCAGACAAATTTTATTATAATAGCCGAACTCTGTAGGGCTGTCTGCTATTTCCCCTGAATTGTTTTAAGTCGTAATTCTTCCAAGATTTACTTTTGCAGACAAGCAATTTCCGGCATTAGTCTGTCTTTCGGTGAATGCAGACTTAACAAAATTTGAGGCCTACTGAGCTTATGAATAGCACGGAAACGCTTTTGCACCTTTCAATTTAAATTTTTAATTTTTATTTAGACTCTTATTTATTTAAGTGTTTTTCGTACATCTTGTATATAAATATATACAATACTTGTACCTCTTTGTAACTAAAATACGCCACAATATTTAAACTGTTCGGAAGATTCATTTGGCATTGAAATATCAACCAATTACCATGAAAATGGGCACTGAGAATTTTTTGAGTTATACTGATTTAACATATGCTATTGAAATTTGAAATATTATGGCTGCTGTTGCATTTTTTAAGTATTAACAAATACTGAAAATTCACGATTGGGGTTTAAATTGATTTCTATAAAAATTGGTACACTGACTTAAGTTGTTAAAAGAAAACAAAATTTGTTTAGAGCATAAACTGTTGCAATTATGGCAATATGTTATGTTGAAGAATCTTTGTTTTGTATGTGTTTCGTTATTCCTTAAGGTTCGAAATTTATGTCTTCAATACCCTGAAAATTAAAAATTTAAGAATATGCGTCGTTAGACTTGCAAAAATTAAACTGAGCGGCACAAGCTTTCCATTGTCCTCTTGTTACTTGAACGCTTTGTGAAAACAATAGGAAAAAATTTTTGTGAAACGACAATTGATTTAATTATTTACAAAAGCATATTTTAACATAACTTAATGACTTTATTAATTTCTTTTCAGGCCTTGTCTTATGCCTTTGGACAAATTATTTGATTGTATCTTCCATGGTCCCACGATTAGTACTTTAGGGCCTTGTTTTTATATATTGTAATCGTTCATCAATTCATTGTTCACTTATTTGTTCACTTTTTAACATTAAAACAAAATAAATAAAATTAAAAAAATTGCCAGAATTGAATTAAGAGATAAGTAATGGTAAACAAAATAAGTTATTAACAAAATATTTAAAAGTAAATAAAAGGAAAAAAAAAGGAGAAATCATGTTATTGTGCTCTTCCGCATAAAAAAGGAAAGATTAAAGCACCCTGAGTTAGCGTAAAGTGACCAAAACATTCGACAAAATATAGTTATTATAGGAAATACAAAAGAAGAAAGCAAGATAGGAGAAGAGAAATATTATATTTAAAAGAAACACAAACACACACCCACACACACAAGTCCCATTGTTGAAGACTATTCCGTCGATTACAAATAAAAATATAAACTGGCATGAGCCATACGCCTAGTCAAAAATACGATGATAATGAGTGTAGTGGACCCAGGCCACCAGTACCCGGAGAAGAAAGCCGCGTTAAAAAGGTAAAGGATAAATACATTTTCCGAATATTATTTTCCGTTTGCAATTATTTATATTCTAATTATTTTTGTTAATTGATTTTTATTTTCCTTTTTTAATTTTTGTTCTCTAACAGGAGTTCTCTTTTCCAATGTTTAAGATGACCGAAGGGGTCTCGGAATGTCAAAAAAATTCACCACCATCCTACTTGAATTGGGCGCGTACTTTAAATCATCTCCTGGAAGATCGTGATGGCGTTGAACTTTTTAAGAAATATGTTGAGGAGGAGGCCCCACAGTACAACGACCACCTTAATTTTTATTTTGCTTGTGAAGGCCTAAAGCAACAGACTGATCCAGAAAAAGTTAAACAAATTATTGGAGCTATTTATAGGTAAGTAATTTTCGGATGATTTTTTTAACGAAAGAAAGAAGTACCAACTAATGGGACCAAATTAACATTTACCTATGTATATTTATGTATAATATGTACATCAAACCATAAAAAAAAAAATATTGAAATACTGCTCAATATCTAGTGAAGGACGTATGTATTGTTTTTAAAAATATTGGTTAGCATTTTAGGTAAAAATTTTTTAATTTTCGAAAAAGTCGGTTATAAAATCAGCTAAAGAAAACCAATCAAAAAAATCTTATGTCCTTCATTAGAAGATTTCATTACGGAACTACAATTGAAATTTAAAGTCAACCGGTTGAGAACTAAAAGAGGTAGGGGTACAGCCCGCAACATAGTTTCGAGAAAAACGCATTTCAAATTTTGATATAGTGAATTCGAGCGCATTTAAATTATCCGTAAAACGGCGACGGACTACTCTTGAAAATCGATTTTTTGAGCCATATAAAGAATTTCCTCATATGAAACTATTTATATATCATTCGTGAAGAGTTAAGAAAGTGTTTAAGACGATAAGAAAAAATGGTAAAAGAATTAAAATAGCATTACCCTTAAATAACCTAAACAAAAATGCTCTGTTTGACCATACAAATTGTACACAACGCTGTAGGGAGCGAAAAGTTCCTTAATTTACCTGAAAGTAACTCACTACTTTAATAAATCTTTTATACTATAATATGGTAGGTCTGTTTAATGAATTCGAGATCAGAAAAGGGCGATGCAGCTCAGATCAACTGAGATTAGTCGAGAGCTGCTGCCAAAACTAAAATCAGATCAAGTTAGAGCACAAAATTCATTACACGCCTCTCGGGCGAATAAGTTCGGCAGAATTATCTTTTACAATTGAAACTGAAACGCTTTCCACTGACAGATTTCAATTTAACCGAAGTTGCTCTAATAAACTTTTTAGAGCGGAAAAGTGTAAGCTGTGTTGTTCTAGGCAAACAAACCTAATATTGTAGTCGATTTTGTAAACTTACTTGAACCATTAATCAAAAGCTGGTTTCATAGCATCAGCTTAAGCATCAAATTATTATACACGAACAGCCGTATTCATAAAAATATCTTAAAACAAATTTAAATCGTTCATTAATCTTTACTTACAACCCTCTTTAAGACTAATGGGCGTTTTAAATGCACTATTCAAAAATTCGCTGTAAACGGTTAAAACTAAAAATAAAATTAAAGTAGGTTTAAGAGCTTTTAAATTCAATTTTTTGTATTGGCTAGTTAGAGTAGGTGAGAGCCTTCTGTAAAGTACATATCTCAATTTATAAAGCTGTTGTAAGTGTTTTAACGATATTGAATGTTTATGAATACCATTTTAGGTACTTTCATTACAAAGGCTTTGTACGTTACTTTTAAGTTTTTATGAACTCGGCTGGAAATCGTCTGCCTAAGCTTAAAGTAAGTCATATTTCGGCTATTGGACGGGCGAAAATTTATTTGTCTATAAAAAATTAAATGTGCTTTTATCTCGGGAAATAAATAAAACATCGGATGAATGCAAAACAATAGACCGGTCGCTTGTTGATTTAAATATAAAAAGTGAAATTGTTGAGAATTTAAGTTCAATTAAGGTTGATGTTAGAGCTTAAGCTTGGATTGTAGAAGGTGCGCTAATTGTAACTGAATTTTAAGTCAAGTATAGGGGATGAAAGTTTGAGTAATCTGAAAAATGTGCATCTTCTATTAGATTTCTTCGAAAAAGTCAACTGCCGATCTCCGAGGATCTTCGTCGTACGATAAAAGCTGGCCTAAAAAATGAGGTCCCTCTCAGTCCTAACATATACGATTCCCTCCAGCATAATGCTGAAAATACGATTCGGGAGAAGATCTATCCGAACTTCCTGTGCTCGGAGATGTACATCAACTACATCCAGCAGATGTCGGCGATCCAGGAGCGAATAGGGGTTGGTCCGCCCATAGCGATCCCCGGCGGTTCCGGCTATGGGGGCACCTGCAGCGCTGGCGGCCTCTACGGACCCTCGACGTCGGCCAGCTCGAGCGGATCGGCAAGCGCAACCGACACCCTGCCAAGAAGTTCAACCCTTCCCACCCTACACGAAGACACTGAGCTATCGATGCGCGATGAATTTGATAATTTGCGGGTCAGCGAGGGTCGAATGTCCGCCGAAATGCCTATGCGACTGACGCGGGACCTGCTGCTGGCCACGCAGAAGAGAAGACTGGAAATACGGCCGCCCGGGTAAGTGGCTATCTGCAAATTTGAATTTATTTTTTTACTTTTTGCACATTACGCTTCTTTAAGATTTAATTTTTGTTTTTGTTTCTCAATTATCGTTTTTACCAGTTTTTGTTATTAAACATTGATTTTTTTTTTTCTTTTCGTTCTTGTCCTCCTTTCTCTATCTCTCTATACGCCACGATCCCCTGTACCCCCATTTGCACACTCATCCCGAACGCCACTGAATCACGTTGCCTTTGTACCTTTTTTGCGTGTTGTGTGCTAATTTTAATGGCATTTTGCATCCATGAAAATGCATGTAACCACCCAAAAAAAAAAAAAAATAAAAAATAAAACATCCCCCGCCCAATGTCCCACCAAATGAATTCGAAAAACACAAACCCTCCCCTTGCATCCCCAAAACAAACAACATTTTTGATTGTCCTGCATGTAGAGCCCATGGGTATGTGTACACCGCTTCAACTTCGTACAATCCAAACTCACGTGTTGACTCTGAGCGACAGAGTTGTAGTTCAGGTGGCCGAACCGACTCCGATACAATGTCGCTTTCAAGTTGCTCCATGTAAGTACCAAAGATATTTTTCTTCCTTTTTGTTTATTTTCGTTTAATTTAAATCTAGCTGACTAGTCGAGATATGTATTAGATGTCTCTTGGATTAATTTTGTTGTTTTCTCCTTCAATGGACTAAATGATTTATTGAAATTTCTAGGGATGGTCGTCCGTACGTTCAGCGGAGACATAGCTCTTCGGAGTGCAAAGCAATTAGGCAAAATGCGCTCACTAATAAGGAAACGAATACATTTCAAGTACGATCTGCCTATTTTAGAAAGAGGATGTGCAATAGAAATTTAATTGGATTAACTATCTCTTATAGGTGATACCTCGAACACAACGAATGCATTCGAACGAAAATCGTCCATTGAAGGAAGAAGAACTGATAGCGCTGCTAATTCCCAAATTGGAGGATCTTAAGAGGAAGCAAGACTTAGAGGAGAAAAGATTGGAGGTGAGAATAGGAAATTATCTGTTTCATTTAATCTTTCGAAAATCGAAGGTACTTTGATCATTTTAAATTAGCGACAGAGTCTACACAGGTTATCTAGAAGTGTAACAGCCACGTACTTTCAACTGCTATTATTTAATTTTTTTTTTTTTAGTCTCAATTACATATTAATTTTACAGACTAGAAAGAACGAGTATTACAAGTGGTAACCCTAATTCCTGATATTTTCCAAGTATGTTAGCTTACATTTGAATTCTGATCTAGGTATTGAGAAATCTAGGTTAAAAAAATTAAACTTATTTGTACATCCAGTCATTACTTCACAAAGTCCGTAATTTGTTCGATGTGAGGGAGCAATTAACAAATTTCTACTTGGGCGAAAAGGTCTTTTCAAAGCATAAAAATTAATTAAATTCAAAAGCTCAGGACAATGAATATCGTAGCACAACAAATCCGTAATAAACAAAGCACAGCAGCAGTTACGTCAATATTGAAGGGTTGCTAAATCAAACAACAAGCGTCTTGAATCATAACTAGGCATATCTGATTTCCACCAGTTTAATTTATAGCATAAAAATTTGGTAAAGGACTTCTGTGCCGCTTCAATTCTGTTAATATGGACAGCGTAATTAGGACTCCATATAATATGTAGCACTATACTGAAGAAATGATCTCACGAAAGACAAATATAATACCTTTAAACAAGAAATATTAGTAAATTCTTTGGTGTTTCTCTTAACAAAACCAAGCGTTTTATTTGCCTTAAATATGATATGGTCAATATGTTTAGAGAAAGAGAGTTTCCTATCAAAAATTATTCCTAAATCAGTAATCTCATTGACATGCTCCAACAGCTGACCATTTATGGAGTAGTTGAATACTATTCGAGTTTTATTATTATAATACTAATTAATTTTCTAGCGTCTTCAAGATGAACCAAGTACATCGGCAGACCGGCTAAATGATCGTGCCCTTGCTGAAGCCATTCGGGAAAAGTTCGCCTTAGATGAGGACAACGATCAAGATATTCTCGATCAGCATGTATCCAGAGTTTGGAAGGATCAAACACCTCACCGATCGCCTGGCACGATGTCACCGTGTCCGCCACTTCCATCAAGAAGACGTCCAACACATGATTCGGGGATGCTTAGTGATGGTGCCATTAGTATAGGTACATGCCTTAACATATAAATTAATCGGGTTTAAATTTAATTTAATCTTTTATTCTATACTTAGGAGGGCATTCAATGAGACATTCGAAATCAATGCCCGAACACAGTTCCTCCTCAAGGAAGTTGACCAATAAATGGCCTTCCATGAACACTGATAGTGGAATTAGTCTATTTTCAGCAGATACTCTTATGAAGTACAAAGATTCCAGGTATGATTGAATTAAAATATATTTTATAAATATTTATATAGTGAAAATAAAAACATATTTTGTTACAGCTCTAGGTCTGGTTCAAGTACAGCCTTCCAATTGGAAGAGGCAAAAAGAAGACTGGAAGATGAGACCAGAAGGTCTCGTCGATACTCACAACACCCCCTGCCATTACAACAGCAGCAGCAACAAGTGCAATCGATGAGTAGTAGTAGTAGTGGCAGTAGCAGCCTGCAGCAACCTCCGCCGCTTCCCGCTAGACCCCAGGAGACAACGACCGTTGTCTTCTCTTTCTGTGATGAGGAATTTCCATATCGGACAAAAATACCTGGTACTCAGCCAACTTTAAAGCAATTTAAGGATTACTTGCCCAAAAAAGGCAACTTTAGGTGCGTTTGAACATTATTTCGTTTTATGTATTCAGCGGACTGATAGTCTAACTAAATGGATTAGAAATCTTAGAAGATAATGTTTAAAAGATTCATCAGCTGTATCTGTAATCCTTAAAAATTGAGCAGTTCACTGAATTTTATCACATTGCGTACTTTTCCTAATTTAGTATCCAGAAATTGAGTACTTCCTTATTTTTCCGTAGATTTTTTTTCAAGACTCACTGCGAGGATCCCGACAATCCAGTGATTCAGGAGGAAATCGTCAACGACTCCGATATACTGCCTTTATTCGAAGGCAAAATAATGGGTTTTGTCAAGCCATCCGATTAGTTCTAAGTTACTTAGTCGTTTTTTATAAAAAAATATAAAAAAAAAGAAAGGAAAAGAAAAACAAATGAGGAAAGAGGAATAACTGTAAAAAGTTTTATTTTTAACACTTTTCAGTAAATATAGCATATAAAGTGACAAAAAAAAAAATTAAATACAAAACACAAAAAACGAAACGATTGTAAGAATGAACACCGCGACAAAGTGATGGGAGCTGCTTCCTTCTTTCTTAATTTTCTTCACCGAAAAAGGGGAATTGCCTGCAATAATTTGGCAGCGAGGATACCTAACTCTTCTTCACTTCTTAATCGATAGGGGCGAAATTATTTATTTTCTTGTAATTTTAAGTTAAAACAATTTTTTTATATTAAAAAAATCACTTTTTATTTCCATGTGCCTGCAAGTCAGTCGCACGCACTCGAAGATTTTTCTTCCAATCTAAGTCGGGAATTTTTGTTAAGTTCCCTAGGGGTGCTAATTAAGATCCTTTAGGGAAGGTACTACCTGACTTCAGTAGGTATAAAACAATCTTTCAGTGTGCACGTCGATCGAGGGCTAATTGAATATATATATTTCTGCTTTCTCGTCAGAAATGCAACTTTTCTGTTTTATTTATAATTTCATTTTGTTCGTTTTTGTAGCTTCCAATTCTTTTCATAGTTTTATTTTTATGAATTTATATGTTCGTCTAAACAATGTACTATTGCCTTTTTGAATATACGATGATTTTATTTGAATCTTCTCTTGAATTTGTATAAATTGTGCCATTTACCTTGTTTCATATGCTCGACTTATCACAGTTATGGTATAAGAAAAAATCTGCAACATAACTTAACTAAATAATACTAAACTTATTAAAATAGAATCATTTTCAGAATTGAGAAATTTCTACTACAGCTGCTTTAATTGAAAGCTTAAAGGTAAGTTAAAAATAAACGAAAAATACCACCAAAACTTAGATTTTTGAATATAATTAGAGTTATAAATGTTATTCGAAATTGTGCTTTTTAATTAGAATTTTATAGTTGTCCCACGGTAATTTTGACAGAAATTAAAGAATAGAAATTTTCTAAATCATAAAATGTTGATTGTGTACATATTTTTAAATTAAAGTTTATTTCCTACTGTGGTCAGTTATTGAGGAACATTTGATTTTATCCTTCAGCCACAAATTTGCCTTAATATTGCATCCAAGATCTCATTTTCGGTACAGAAAAATACTTCGCACGAAAGTCACTCTAAACACAATACAAACCACACATTTGTTGGGTAAAAGCTTGCCGAATAAAAGAATGAAAATTAAGCAAATACTTAAAAAACAAACAAAACAGAAAAAATAAAAACAGTATAAAAAGCATAGAAGTTATTCATCAATAGCGACATATTTTTTTTCTTTGTAAATGAATCCATTTGTAAATAATCCAGTAAAAGAGAGCCGCACCCACACCAGGAGGACGACAAGGTCGGGTTAAGGTTTTCATTGATTAATTTAAATAAACACGATGATAAAATAGCGAATACGAAAGTAAAATTAAATTATATTTATATAGAGAGCGAGGAGGAAAGAAAAGAGAATGAAAAGCGTATAATTATTTACCAGGTGCAAGAAGTGCCTTCCTAAAATATTCATGAGCAAATAGGTGTAATTGTAAAAAAATTAATTTATTGAATAGAACATGAAACAAAAAAAAAGAAAAGAAAAGAAAATTAACAAATAGAAGCTAGAACTTTCTATGGGACATTTCCTTAATTTCTTACTTGTGCGTTTACTTGTTTTGAGAAAAGGAGTGCTTTTTACGAAGCGATTGTACACTTCATCAGCTTTTTGGCTACTCTCATTTGAAACATTTTTTCAATGTTAAGTTTATTTTTATAAAACCCAAATGTTTTGGGCATAAATCGTTCTACATCTGTTTTTGGGATATCGAAAACAAAGATATTTTTTATTAGTGTTGTGACTGTGACAATTGCTAAAACAAATAAGCAAGCGCGTCATAAAAATATTAATTAATATTTATTAGATGTTATGTGCCAATGACTATTATTAATAAAATTTCACTGCTTAGAAAAAGAATGGCGGCTGTTGGTCAGTCAGCTTTTTAAAATTTGGAATATTATTGTTGCATTTAAATTATACGTTAGTTAGGACATTTATCAAAAACACAAAAAGTATATATTCAACAATCAAAATTTATGTTTTTCTGCGAATGGGAATTTGAATAGAAATATAAGACAAAGATTACCAGTTACAATTTCTAAAATTAAAGCTCCAATAAACACAATTCTGAAAAAAGCAAAAGTTTATTTTAAAATGAATAAACACTAATATTAATAAATAAGTATTCCCAAAGCTTAGCGTGTTGTATTGTCCCAAAAGTACTCAGGTGAAGAACGATTGTAAATGATTCCGTCTCTTTTATTTGTTTATATTTACGATTAATTGCATACATTGTTAAAAAGAATAATTGAAACACATAAACACATTGTGTTCAATTTCATTACTTACAACAAAATTATTTCATTAATTAAAAAAACATAAAAGGAACGAAAATAGTGAGAATGCTGATTTACGGAATAATAAATAAAACCAAAATAACATCTTATAGTGATTGTAAAGCGAAAACCTGAAAGAGATATTTTGAAAAATTACAAACATAAATAAATCACATGCAGCAGTATTAAAACAGGAAAAATAATACACAAAACTTCTCCGTAAAGTAAAACTCAGACGAATAAAGCAAAAAATAAAAAATAAAATAAAATAAAAAAAGAAATATGAAAAAAATTGTTATAGGTGGAAAAAAAGTATTTTTAATTAATAGAATTAATTTAACCTCTTCATCATCATCATCAGCATCATTAAACAAAGCAATTAGGTAACTTTAAGCAAAACTGATAAAGAAGGCAAACAAATTAAACTCATTCAAAAGAAAAAGTGAAATAAAAGAAAAGTGAGAATGAAAGAACACGAAGTGAAGACAGGCACACAGGACGCAGTACATCGTCTCATTGTATATTCATCGATTCATTAAGCAAAACAAGAAAATTATTCTTTGTATATTAAAGATAAAAAAGTGAATAACTATATTAGTAAAAATAGTATTTTATAAAACAGAAATAAAATTTAAAAACAATTGATAGTTTTTTTTCATTTAAACTCCTGCTGTTGTATAGTAATTTTATTGAGCTACCGAGGCTACCTTCCGATATTAATTTTTACGATATGTGTATTTGAAATTTTTAGTGTTCCTCTGCTAACTATTTTTTTTTTTTTTTTTTTGCAAACTTTCCTATCTTTTTCAATGTAGCTTCAATTTGATGATATCTACAAAATTCAAATTTTTTTATTAAAGTACTTGTTTTTTATTTATAAGCCGGTTTCAATGCAAAGGAAGATAAAACTGGTAACTAAAGCTGAAGAACACTAATCTGCTTCTTAGACAGCATAAGTTTGTTTATGCTATTTACTTTTACAATTGGAATAATTTTCCGTTTTATCAGTTAACCCAACACAGACCACTGCACGAGAATAAGGAATTGATTATATCTAAATTCTTATCAAAACCTTTCAGTGATAAGACGTCAAATAAAAGTATTGAATGTAGTTCATCAGTTAAAATTGTTTTCGGCCTCATCGGAGGCTCAGTGCTTAGTGCGTTTTTACTCAAAGAAATGGAGTTGCTTAAACTGATCCTTATTATTTCCCTAGCCCTTCTCCCAATTGTGCAGTGTATTTTGTGGGAGATGCGATTTGGCGACATACTTTTACAAATCGATGGAACTAGAGAAGATCGCCGATTAAGAATTAATTTTTATGAAGCTTGTGAGCAGCTCCCAGATACAAAGGAAAAATATTTATCAAACGAGCAACTGCTTCAAAGGATCATTATAGATGAAAATTTTGATACAGACTCTCAGATTCAGATCAAGAACAATGCTGTTACTATAAAAGGAAGAAATAATCACAATCTTGATATTTCTTTCCTATCGTTCAAAGCAGTTCCCTTGTTTAGATTCACTCGAAGCTTGCGAAAAGATCAGAAAGGCCAGGATTGCTTCTATTTAAATATTGGCCAAGTGAATTGGTACGGAGGTCCTGAGGATCGGTTTCAATATTGGCCGATCGAAAAAGCCACCTATAAAAACTATTCTTATGTAACAAAGGAGGAACGAAACTGCGCCATAGCTGAGAGATATTGGCTGAGTTCCAAAGGAGTAGCTATCTTACCTGAAGACGATGTACCATTATTTATTGATCAGAACACTGAGGAGCACGAGAATCAGTTGTGTTTTACTGCTGAATTAAAACCGCCATACTATAAGAACTCAAGAATAAACACAATCAACTTTTCATATGATATGATAATAGCTAAAAATATGAGAGAAGCTCACATGAATGCCCTTGACACTGTTGGATTGCCTAAATACTTACCTGACGAAATGATGACCCGATATCCAACTTGGTCTACTTGGGCTCTCTACAAAAGGGAAATTAACGATTCAGTTATTCGAGATTTTGTTTCAAAAATTAGTGAAAATGGCTTCCATCAGGGTCAAATCGAGATAGATGATGTTTGGGAAACGTGCTACGGAACCCTAACTTTCAACAAACTCAAATTCCCAAATATTACAGATTTAGTCGAATATGTAAAAAAAAACGGCTTCCGAATGACTTTGTGGGTTCATCCATTCATCAACAAAGACTGCGGGAACTGGTACACGAACATAAAAGATTATTTTTACTTACGTGGTCCCACCACGTGGTGGAATAGCAAAGAAGATGCCGCAGAACATATCGATTTTTCAAAATCAGAATCCACTCATTGGTACTTTCAAAGACTCATCGATCTTAAACGAAAAACAGGAATTTATGGTTACAAATTTGATGCAGGAGAGTCGAGCTGGGTGACTCAAGTAATTATAATATTTTATACTAGCACCGATCAAATGTTTGTGTTTTGTTGAATCAAAAAATTCAAAATATAATAAGACGAGTCTGATATTAAATCAACATTGTAATATGAATATTTAAATTCATGATTTGCATGCTTTTGAGCTAAATAACGAGGATCCGGGAGCTCAATATCGATATTTCATTTCTTTTCAGTTTTTTTCATGCAAATATAATACAGTGGGTGCGTGGGCATGAACACAAGGCTTATAAAATCACCCGCTTTTTCTAAAATAACAATATCTTCACTCAAATTACAGAGTGCCTCAAAAGATAAAAAGCTCTACTCTTTTCATTTTATTAATAAAAATAACTAGGAACATTTTTTTTCAATACTTTCAGGGGCCACAGTATATAAACTATTTAAACCCCAGTAAGCACACAGCTAATTACATGAATATACCGTCCGAACTTACATCAGGAATAGAAGTCCGAACGGGATTTCGGACCCAGTCCAAAGGATTCTACGTTCGGATGACCGACAAGGAGTCCGACTGGACGCAAGACGGTGGCCTACCAACGCTAATCCCCCAGCTGCTGACGATGAACCTGGCCGGGTACAGCTTTGTCCTACCCGACATGATCGGAGGAAACGGTTACAACCAACCGCCGGACAAAGAGCTCTTCATCCGCTGGGTGCAGGCGACCGCCTTCATGCCGGCCATGCAGTTCTCCTACGTCCCGTGGCTCTTCGACCAGGAGACCGTCGACCTGGCCAGGAAGTTCGTCGACCTGCACGCGTCCTGGACCGATTACCTGATCAACCGATTCAAGCTGGCTATGGAAACAGGGGAGCCAGTCAATCCGCCCTTATGGTGGCTGGACACCGCAGACGTGGTCGCCAGGCAGATTAAAGATCGTCAGCATAGTCCCTTTCTAAACGTATCCTTGTTAATCGGTTCATTCACTTTCAGAGTTCCTTCTGGGAGACCGGGTCGTCGTGGCCCCAATTATGGTCCAGGGGCAAACGGAGCGGGACATTTACCTCCCAATTGGCACCTGGAAGGATGGAAACACGCAGAAAGTCCACAAGGGTCCTAAGTGGCTGATGAACTACCCTGCACCACTTGCTGTTTTGCCCTACTTTTACAGGGACTGAACGTTTTTCTGGTCATCTAAATAATTAATAAGTTTTTGTGCTGTTCGTAAAACCATGTTTTTCAACGTAAGAAAATTATCAGGAAGTACACTTTTTCAAGAACCATTCTTATTTTCTTACTGCCGATCAATCGTTTTTTAAAAAATCGGTGAACATTTCAAGAGAATGTTTTTCTTAAATGAAAAATGTTTTAAATTTTATAAATATTTTTTGAGATCTACTACATCAACATTTTCATCTCTGCCAGTAAGTGGCCAAACTTATTCTTAAATTGAAATTATGGTAAACGCAGTAGTCTACCAAATACAGCAAATTGGTGAGTACACAACTACTCATTTCATTGTCTGGTTGGATAATTTAGATTCCGTAAAACTAACATCTGCTTTAGAGTTCAGTTCTTTAAGATTACGTTGCTCGAATTGCTTGGTCAATTCAAACTAAACTAGCGAAGATAATATTTCAGCCCATTGATTATGTATATTTATTGTGAAAAAGGGAGAACTAAATATTATAAAATCAGTTGTTATAATAGTTCAAAGATGACCAACAGATGCCTACTGCTGTTTGTGTCGGATATTTTAGGCTACGTTCGGCATATTCGTGAAATATGAAGGTGTAAAGTATGTAGCTGCTCGGGAATATTTTATGAAAAAACTAAAATTTGAGCGAGGAATAACAGAAATCAGGTCGTGACTATTGAATTATTTGTTATTTAGTTATGATTAATCATAACTGTGCGGATTTTTTTAGCATTTTAATTGGCATAATTTACAAAAAGGTTTGAGGCTAAGCTAAAAATTGTCTCATTTTTCAGCCTCGTGTAAACATTTCAGTATATATGTATGCATATATCAGGGGATGTGCGTATGGAAGCTCTACAGAAACAAAATGGAGGATACGGTTTATTCGCATCGTTCGTTGTAGTCTGTTGTCGCTAGCAGGACAAATCGGTTATCAAAGTCAAGTGAAAAACTATAATACATATATCTCGCAGTCTGTCAGCAATTGAGGAATTAAATCGTTTAGCTGTGCTGCTCTGTGCTTGTGAGGTTGGCTTAACCGAATTTATTTTGTAATCAACACATGCAATAAAAAGCATTTTTTTCGTAGATGGCGGATGAAGGTGAAATGAACAACGCAACCGAGCTTGTTCGTGAGGTCGTCCCAGAAGTGCTGGATTCGAAAGAGGAACATGCGGAAGACGAGGAGCACGAGGAAGACGAGAAACACGAGGAAGACGAGAAACACAAGGAAGACGAGAAACACAAGGAAGACGAGAAACACAAGGAAGACGAGAAACACAAGGAAGACGAGGAAGCCCCGGTCACTTCGCACCCTACGGGGCCAGTAAATGACCCAAGCTATGACCCGCGTGAGAACCCACGCGATGACCCCCATGAGGACCCAAACCCCGAGGTCATGTACGGTCCGGATGCGAATGCAAATTTGAGGGCTGAAGATGAGTTTGGTCAGAACCGGGATGCCGCCAATCGGGAATTGGGACCTCAATTTCTTGAAGAGGAATGGGGTGCCTACGACTTTCCGCTCGTCCTAGGCCCTGTGCCACCATGGATGCTGCCCGAATTCTACTCTCCACGGTTTCCGCTGCGTAGTCCACGGATGCAATTGCATTACTTTAAACCAATGCACAGGCGTCCTTCCAGGGGGTGGCATCAATAAGCTACTGCTTCGCTGAAACAATATGAGCGTAAACGTAACATGTAATGAATGTTTTAAATTTTTTTCATGTAAAGAATTTTGATACGTTTTCTCAATAAAATTTCAGAATTGCGACTAATTTTTGAATTATTTCTGGACATACTTTTAATGCGTGGCATTCAAAAATATTGAAAACATCGGTATGAGATTTCGTTTGCGTACTCTCCCATGGGCCTAGAGTTTAGACTCTGCGGAGTCTTTCTTCAGAAACATTTAAAAAGCTTTTATATTAAAATAATGAGTTTAGTTAATTATTGCTATAAGGGTGCATATATACCATTTATTTATTACTCTTACGATATTCACCTGCAAGACTTCTTTCGAAAAGTTATACTTAGTAAAATAAAAAAGATATATGAATGCAATTTAGTAGAAATAATAAAATAATTAATCGTTCAATTGAGTGAAAAACGATTTGAAAAGCGTTGTTGGGTGGATGACTTTCGCTGATGCAAATAATAACTCGTGAAATGTGCCATGAACTCGGTGCATCTGCCCAGGCCCAGCCGCCCTGCTTCTAAATGAAATTTATTGTCTTGGTCGCCAAAAGGGTTCTGAGTCTTGATGGCTGTAAACAGATGACAAAATAAAGATCACGGTAACTGAGACTTGTTTGCCGCATTGATCGTTATATGTTTTAAGATAAATATTTTAATCTTTAAATCCTAACTTACCAAATAAGAAAACCAAAAAATAACCTTAAAGGGCCTTGGCTGGCACTAGTTCGAACAATAACTGATTGGATATTGTAAATATTTAAAAATCCAAAGTTTGTATACATTGCTTTCTTCTTTAAAATAATTCAAAATACTCTAATTATTGATATTGCAGTTTAAAGTTGTAATATATACCATGAGCAAAGTTTTGGAGTCGAATTTTATATTTTGGTAAAAATTATTATATTCTCCAAAATGTGACATTTTCGCTTACGAGTTCGTAATCTAGGGAAAATGTTTCATAAGCATGATATTTGAATCACTTGTTCTCAGGAAAAATTTTGTTTGTCAGTGTTACTTTTAACATATATTTAAAAGTCAGCGATTACCGGCTTTAAATCGAGAGACACGGTAACGATTAAAGAATCGATTAAGTTCATTTGATTTATGGGTGATTATTAATTATTTTGCGAAATATTCAATGAATACATAGTTTTTATGCAAACATAAGGAGGTGTGTAAGGGGTATATGCACGAAAATTGTCTGTTAGTACTCAGTAATTTTTCAATTTTTTATAACGATGTAATTAAATAAGACTTATCGATTCTTTTCGAATTGTTGCCATATGTTCGACTAGGAGCCTACAGAAACAAAATGGAGGATACGGTTTATTCACAAAGTTCCTTGTAAAGTTTGTTGTGGCTAACACCAAAAATCAGGCATCAAAGTCAAGTGAGGCGTCGAAAAACTATAATATACGCAGTAGTCTGTGCAGTGAAGGGAATTTAATTAAATAAGGACGAATCTCGGTAGCAGTTCAGGAATTACGTCTTTTAGCTCCGTTGCGCTGTGCCTAAGTGAGGTTAGCTTAATCGAATTTAGTTTGTAATCAACACATGCAATAAAAGGCATTTTTTTCGTAGATGGCGGATGAAGGTGGAATGGACGCCGCGACCAGGCTTGTTCCTGAGGTCGTCGCAAAGGTGCTAGACTCCAACGAGGAACACGAGGAAGCCCCGGTCACTTCACACCCTACGAGGCCAGGAAATGGCCCACGTGATGAGCCACGCAATGGCCCACGTGAGGACCTAGGCGATGACCAACGTGATGACCCACGGGATGACCCACGCGATGACCAACGTGATGACCCACGGGATGACCTACGCGATGACCAACGTGAAGACCCACCCGGTGGTGAGTTCTACTACGACGAGCTCGGCTTACAACTCCCGAATCCACAGTTCTTGTACGGTCCGGATCTGAATCTAAATGCTGAAGATGAGTTTGGTCAGAACGGCGACCAGGATGCCGCCAATGAAGACATTGAGCTCCAAATTCTCGAACTGGAACGGGAAGTCGGCGACAATCCGCTTCACCCACACTTTCTGCTAGCAGAGGAGCCCGCCTTATGGCATTTGTGGTTGCCTCAACGTTATTGGTGGATGGACTGGCGTCCCTTCCGAGGGTGGCATCATTAAGCTACTGCTTCGCTGGAATAATATGAGCGTAAACGTAACATGTAACAAATGTTTTAAATGTCTTTTTCATGTAAAAAATTTGAATACATTTTCCTAATTGAATTTTTGAATCATTTCTGGAAATACTTTTACTGTGTGACATACAAAAATATTTAAAAATATGAAAAATTCGAGTAGTGTCCCATGGGGTTAGAGTTTATCCTCTGCGGATTCATTTCTTCCGAAACTTATAAAAAGCCTTTATATTCAATTAATGAGTTTAAATACTAATTGCTATAAGGGCTCGTACTTATACAATATATATAATTAATGCTATTAATTTCCACCTGGAAATTAGACTATTTTCAGACATTTATAGTTGGAAACTAAAACGCATATACGACTGCGCTCCTTCCAGGATCATACTTGGTCTTGGGCGGTGTAGCGATATTGACTAATCAATCGGAGGATCAGATTTTTAACTTTTCTATATTTTGTGTACTTAGTAAATATTTAAGCTACATTAGACTCTGATCCAAAATTCGGGCAAGGCACCTCCTCCTCTTTGTTTCAACTTATTTCCAAACAATTTACAGGAATAAGCCCCTGATTGGTACAATTGCGGACAGCACAAGACAGTCATTTCACACGAATTACTTTCCTTGACTTTATTGTTTAATAACGCCACCCATACTTTCAACTACGCATCTCAACCTCTCTCCTTTTTACATTTTGCTCAGTCCAGTCCAGGAATTTATTTAATTTAATTTTCACCGTGTTTGATATTTCTCTAATTTGGAATACGTGTTTCCATAATCATTTGAGGGCAGAACAGTAATGCGATTAAACTAACTGTATTCCCCGCTGCAAGTACCGCTCTTCCTAACAGTTCTTACAAATTGTGTATTTGAATTTCTAGTACAAAAAACACTGTGATCTCATTGTGAAATTGATTTCTTTGTTGAACCCAGGAGTCCAATCTTTGTATGTATATGTGTGACATGTGAAAACAAAAGAACCAACCAACTCGAATTTTCCACGTGAATATCCGAAAAGCTTGTCGCTGGAACGGCTAACGTGAACCTGAAAATAAGCGCTCCTATTACAATTTTTAGAACAATAGTTGCAGAATAGAGCTTTTGAAGCCAGAAAATATTTCGCGGTGGTCCCTTCTTAAAACTTGTTCGATCGTTTCCTTGTTTTACTTTCTCGTGCTTTGGTAAGAGAATTTAACCTAATTTATTTTGTAATAATAATACCAGCGAGACAAAACCTAATCTTCGCAGATGGCGGATGAAAATGAAATGGACGATGCGACTAGGCTTGTTCTTGAAGTCGTCGCAAAAGTCCTGGACTCAGACGAGGAAGTCGAGGAAACCCCGGATACTTCGTACCCTCCGTGGCCGGTATATGACGGGACGCCTGAGCCACCCAATTACTTACAGGATGAACCACGCAATAACCACCGTGATCACCCACGTGATCACCCACGTGATGAAGTACGCTATGAATCACGCGAGGACCCACGCTATGAGAGACGCGATGACCAACGCGATGAACCACGCGGCGACCCCCCCGGTGGTGAGTTCTACGGGGGTGGGGTCGGATTTCAAGGCCCGAATCCCCATTTCACATACGGTCCTTTTCCAAATTGGAGGTCTGGAGAAGAGTTTGGTCAGAACGGCGACCAGGATGCGGACAATCGGGAATTGGGACCCCAACTTCTCGAAGCAGAAAGGGAAGACGGCAACATTCCGCGCCCCACATATCACCCGCAATACTTTAACCACCCATATTTCCCTCCCTTTCACCGCTTTGTTCCACTATGGGTACCCGTCCCGTGGCATCCTGGATGGTTGCCTCTGCGTCTATCAGGGATGCAATGGCCTTACTATGGACCACCGCCCATGCGTCCCTTCTGGGGGTGGCATCGCTAAGCTATTGCTTCGCTGAAACATCATGAACATAAACGTAACATGTAACGAACGTTTTAAATGTATGTTTTTCATGTAAAGAATTTGTATACGTTTTCTCAATATAATTTTAGAATTGTGCTTAAATTTTGAATCATTTCTGGAATTACTTTTACTGCGTGGCATTCAAAATTATTGGAAATATCGCTGTTAGAAATTCTCGTAGTGCTCCCATGCGGCTAGAGCTTAGACTCTGTAGATTCATTTCTTCAGAACCATTTAAAAAGCGTTTATATTGAAATAATGAGTGCAGTTACTGCTTGCTATAAGGGGTTGCACATATACCATTTATTTATTAATGTTATGATTTCCACCTGCAAGGCTTTTTTCAAAGGGTTGCAGTTGGGAAAGTAAAACACATATAAGACTGCACTTCAGTACAAATAAAAAATAAATGATCGATCAATTGAGTTAAAATAAAACTTAAAGAATGTTTGGGTCGAGCAAAGACTAAAATTACAGATTAATCCAGGACATAACTTTCACTGTTGAAAACGATAACTCCGGCCGCCGGACAAACGCTTCGCATCTTTCGCTTTCAAAGGTCCTGGGAGGCTGCGTCGTCGTAAACCCAGTTATCGTCCAGGAACAAGCGGAGCGGGACATTAGCTCCCAATTGGCACCTGGAGGGATGGAAACACGCAAAACGTCCACAAGGGTCCTAAGTGGCTGATGAACTACCCTGCACCACTTGCTGTTTTGCCCTACATTTACAGGGACTGAACGTTTTCCTGCTCATCTAAATAAATAATAAGTTTTCCGTGCTGTTCGTAAAACCATCTTTTTCAACTTAATAAAATTATCAGGGAGTACACTTTTTCAAGAACCACTCTTATTTTCTTACTGCCGATCAATCGTTTTTTAAAAAAACCGTGAACATTTCAAGAGAATGTTGATCCTCAATGAAAAATGTTTTCAATGTTTTCAATCTTGTTTTAAAATACAAAACGCAAACCTTGAAATGTTCAGCGTTATTCACATTGGTTAAATGTAAATTACATAAAACACTTGATCTGCAACATCAAAACTTTCATCTCTGCCAGTAAGTGGCCAAAATTGTATCTCATTCTTAAATTAAAATTATGGTAAACCCAGTAGTCCACCAACTACAGCAAACTGGTGAGTACACAACTACTCATTTCATTGTCTGGTTGGATAATTTAGATTCCGTAAAACTAACATCTGCTTTTGAGTTCAGTTCTTTAAGATTACGTTCGAATTGCTTGGTCAGTTCAAACTAAACTAGCGAAGATAATACTTCAGGCTGACAAAATGAAGAGAACGATGGCATCCTCCCCAGAAGGTGAGGATAATCCTGATTATTATGCTATTACTAATCCCTGAAATTTCAGGTCGCCACAACATACAGGTTACTCCTCATGCAGGGGCTTGCTTGGGAGTGTTGTCCACGGATGGGGTCGTTCTAGCCACCGAAAGAGTGGACGGGTTCGCAGTCACATTGTCCGAAAAGATCTACAGTTTAGCTGAGTATGTCGATTCCCGTAAATCCTATCCGATACGAATTTCCGGCTTCGCAGGAACATCGTCTGCACGGCGGCAGGACTAACCGCTGATGCAAAGCTGTTGATAAACGAGCTCCTTGGCGTTGTTGACCGGTACGAGCTGGACCACGGAGAGTTCATCCCATGCGAGCATTTCGTCTCCAGGATGTGTAACATCAAGAAAGCCTACAGGCGGTACGGACGGGACTGGCCCTTCGAAGTCTCTGTTCTGTACATGGGCTGGGACAAGGACCGCGGCTACCAGCTCTACCAGTCCTCCCCCAGCGGCAACTACGTCGGGTGGAAGGTGGCCTGCATCGGGAAGAACTCGCATGTGAGGGATGCGATTTGTTGTTAATTATTGCACGCGTCCATTTCTAATCAAATTAACCGCCTTTATGTAGACCGGTGTTTCCATGCTGACGGAACTGCTGGATCAAACTGATATGGATCTAAGCCAAGCTCAGAACTTAGCCATTAAAGCCCTCGCGAAAACGGCCGCCGCGACCAAATTGACGCCCAATAACACTGAAATGGCCACGCTGACCCGGGAGGATGGTAAGACAATTGTTAAAATTTTAACACCGGAAGACATTGACTCGCTCCTCGAGGCCTACGCGGAAGTGGAAACTGCTGCAGAAATACCTGAGAAGGAAGAACACGCGCAGAAATCGTAAAGCAAAATTTAGTTCTTTATTGTTTGTTCATTTTACTCAATGAAATGTTTCTTTTGTCTCAGTAACTTGTCTTCTCGATTATATGAAAAGAAAATATTTATTGTTCACGAAGCTGGACTGATTAAAATTCTATACCTTTATAATACGACCTTCTCATTTTTCTATTTCTATTCCGTTCTGAATACGAAAGTAAAACCATTCTGTAGATCGTTGAAATTGCTTTGAAATTTCTATCCTTCATACATTTCTTAATTGTTGCTTTCCTTAGGTGATTCCTGCGAATACCTATGTATTTTTAAAAATCTCATTTCTCACACTTTATTGCATGCTTAGTTAGTACTATTGCTTCTAAATGAAATTTATTGTCTTGGCCGTCAAAAAGGTTCTGAGTCTTGATGGTTGTAAACAGATAAAAAATAAAGATCACGGTAAATGGCATTTGTTTGTCGATGATCATTGTATATTTTAAAATAATTACTTAAGATTGCTTTCTTCTTTAAAATAATACAAAATATTCTAATTATTGATATTGCAGCTTAAAGTTGTAATATATACCATGAGCAAAGTTTTGGAGTCGAATTTTATATTTTGGTAAAAATTATTATATTCTCCAAAACGTGACATTTTCGCTTACGAGTTCGTAATCTATGGAAAATGTTTCATAAGCATGATATTTGAATCGCTTGTTCTCAGGCAAAATTTTGTTTGTCAGGGTTACTTTTGGAAATACTTATATGTAAAATTAAGCGCTACGGCCTTAAATAGAGAGAGACGGCAACGATTAATGAAATCGATTAAGTTCATTATTTTACGAAATATTACGTGAACACATACTTTTTACTCAACATAAGTGTGTACGGGGTATGTTCAGAAAAATTGTCTTTTATTACTCAGTAACTTTTTACAGCGTTTTAATCGACTATTCTCGGATTCTTGTCATATCTTCGGCTAGGATGTGCCCATTGATTATGTATATTTATTGTGAAAAAGGGAGAACTAAATATTAAAAACTCAGTTGTTATAATAGTTCAAAGATGACCAACAGATGCCTACTGCTGTTTGTGTCGGATATTTTAGGCTACGTTCGGCATATTCGTGAAATATGAAGGTGTAAAGTATGTAGCTGCTCGGGAATATTTTATGAAAAAACTAAAACTTGAGCGAGGAATAACAGAAATCAGGTCGTGACTATTGAATTATTTGTTATTTAGTTATGTTTAATCATAACTGTGCGGAATTTTTTAGCATTTTAATTGGCATAATTTACAAAAAGGTTTGAGGCTAAGCTAAAAATTGTCTCATTTTTCAGCCTCGTGTAAACATTTCAGTATATATGTATGCATATATCAGGGGATGTGCGTATGGAAGCTCTACAGAAACAAAATGGAGGATACGGTTTATTCGCATCGTTCGTTGTAAAGTCTGTTGTCGCTAGCAGGACAAATCGGTTATCAAAGTCTATATCAAAACTATAATTTACGCAGTAGTCTGTGCAGTGAAGGGAATTTAATTAAATAAGGACGAATCTCGGTAGCAGTTGAGGAATTAAGTCTTTTAGCTGTGCTGCACTGTGCTTGTGAGGTTGGCTTAACCGAATTTATTTTGTAATCAACATATGCAATAAAAGGCATTTTTTTCGTAGATGGCGGATGAAGGTGAAATGAACGACGCAACCAAGCTTGTTCATGAGGTCGTCCCAGAAGTGCTGGATGCGAAAGAGGAACATGCGGAAGACGAGGAGCACGAGGAAGACGAGAAACACAAGGAAGACGAGAAACACAAGGAAGACGAGGAAGCCCCGGTCACTTCGCACCCTACGGGGCCAGTAAATGACCCAAGCTATGACCCGCGTGAGAACCCACGCGATGACCCGCATGAGGACCCAAACCCCGAGGTCATGTACGGTCCGGATGCGAATGCAAATTTGAGGGCTGAAGATGAGTTTGGTCAGAACCGGGATGCCGCCAATCGGGAATTGGGACCTCAATTTCTTGATGAGGAAGGGGGTCCCTACGACTTTCCGCTCGTCCTACGCCCTTTGCCACCATGGACGCCGCCCGAATTCTACTCTCCACGGTTTCCGCTGCGTAGACCACGGATGCAATTGCATTACTTTAGACCAATGCACAGGCGTCCTTCCAGGGGGTGGCATCAATAAGCTACTGCTTCGCTGGAATAATATGAGCGTAAACGTAACATGTAACAAATGTTTTAAATGTTTTTTTCATGTAAAGAATTTTGATACGTTTTCTCAATAAAATTTCAGAATTGCGACTAATTTTTGAATTATTTCTGGACATACTTTTAATGCGTGGCATTCAAAAATATTGAAAACATCGGTATGAGATTTCGTTTGCGTACTCTCCCATGGGCCTAGAGTTTAGACTCTGCGGAGTCTTTCTTCAGAAACATTTAAAAAGCTTTTATATTAAAATAATGAGTTTAGTTAATTATTGCTATAAGGGTGCATATATACCATTTATTTATTACTGTTACGATATTCACCTGCAAGACTTCTTTCGAAAAGTTACACTTAGTAAAATAAAAAAGATATATGAATGCAATTTAGTAGAAATAATAAAATAATTAATCGTTCAATTGAGTGAAAAACGATTTGAAAAGCGTTGTTGGGTGGATGACTTTCGCTGATGCAAATAATAACTCGTGAAATGTGCCATGAACTCGGTGCATCTGCCCAGGCCCAGCCGCCCTGCTTCTAAATGAAATTTATTGTCTTGGTCGCCAAAAGGGTTCTGAGTCTTGATGGCTGTAAACAGATGACAAAATAAAGATCACGGTAACTGAGACTTGTTTGCCGCATTGATCGTTATATGTTTTAAGATAAATATTTTAATCTTTAAATCCTAACTTACCAAATAAGAAAACCAAAAAATAACCTTAAAGGGCCTTGGCTGGCACTAGTTCGAACAATAACTGATTGGATATTGTAAATATTTAAAAATCCAAAGTTTGTATACATTGCTTTCTTCTTTAAAATAATTCAAAATACTCTAATTATTGATATTGCAGTTTAAAGTTGTAATATATACCATGAGCAAAGTTTTGGAGTCGAATTTTATATTTTGGTAAAAATTATTATATTCTCCAAAATGTGACATTTTCGCTTACGAGTTCGTAATCTAGGGAAAATGTTTCATAAGCATGATATTTGAATCACTTGTTCACTGACAAAATTTTGTTTGTCAGTGTTACTTTTGACATATATTTAAAAGTCAGCGATTACCGACTTTAAATCGAGAGACACGGTAACGATTAATGAATCGATTAAGTTCATTTGATTTATGGGTGATTATTAATTATTTTGCGAAATATTCAATGAATACATAGTTTTTATGCAAACATAAGGAGGTGTGTAAGGGGTATATGCACGAAAATTGTCTGTTAGTACTCAGTAATTTTTCAATTTTTTATAACGATGTAATTAAATAAGACTTATCGATTCTTTTCGAATTGTTGCCATATGTTCGACTAGGAGCCTACAGAAACAAAATGGAGGATACGGTTTATTCACAAAGTTCCTTGTAAAGTTTGTTGTGGCTAACACCAAAAATCAGGCATCAAAGTCAAGTGAGGCGTCGAAAAACTATAATATACGCAGTAGTCTGTGCAGTGAAGGGAATTTAATTAAATAAGGACGAATCTCGGTAGCAGTTCAGGAATTACGTCTTTTAGCTCCGTTGCGCTGTGCCTAAGTGAGGTTAGCTTAATCGAATTTAGTTTGTAATCAACACATGCAATAAAAGGCATTTTTTTCGTAGATGGCGGATGAAGGTGGAATGGACGCCGCGACCAGGCTTGTTCCTGAGGTCGTCGCAAAGGTGCTAGACTCCAACGAGGAACACGAGGAAGCCCCGGTCACTTCACACCCTACGAGGCCAGGAAATGGCCCACGTGATGAGCCACGCAATGGCCCACGTGAGGACCTAGGCGATGACCAACGTGATGACCCACGGGATGACCCACGCGATGACCAACGTGGTGACCAACGTGATGACCCACGGGATGACCTACGCGATGAGCAACGTGAAGACTCACCCGGTGGTGAGTTCTACTACGACGAGCTCGGCTTACAACTCCCGAATCCACAGTTCTTGTACGGTCCGGATCTGAATCTAAATGCTGAAGATGAGTTTGGTCAGAACGGCGACCAGGATGCCGCCAATGAAGACATTGAGCTCCAAATTCTCGAACTGGAACGGGAAGTCGGCGACAATCCGCTTCACCCACACTTTCTGCTAGCAGAGGAGCCCGCCTTATGGCATTTGTGGTTGCCTCAACGTTATTGGTGGATGGACTGGCGTCCCTTCCGAGGGTGGCATCATTAAGCTACTGCTTCGCTGGAATAATATGAGCGTAAACGTAACATGTAACAAATGTTTTAAATGTCTTTTTCATGTAAAAAATTTGAATACATTTTCCTAATTGAATTTTTGAATCATTTCTGGAAATACTTTTACTGTGTGACATACAAAAATATTTAAAAATATGAAAAATTCGAGTAGTGTCCCATGGGGTTAGAGTTTATCCTCTGCGGATTCATTTCTTCCGAAACTTATAAAAAGCCTTTATATTCAATTAATGAGTTTAAATACTAATTGCTATAAGGGCTCGTACTTATACAATATATATAATTAATGCTATTAATTTCCACCTGGAAATTAGACTATTTTCAGACATTTAAAGTTGGAAACTCTAAAACGCATATACGACTGCGCTCCTTCCAGGATCATACTTGGTCTTGGGCGGTGTAGCGATATTGACTAATCAATCGGAGGATCAGATTTTTAACTTTTCTATATTTTGTGTACTTAGTAAATATTTAAGCTACATTAGACTCTGATCCAAAATTCGGGCAAGGCACCTCCTCCTCTTTGTTTCAACTTATTTCCAAACAATTTACAGGAATAAGCCCCTGATTGGTACAATTGCGGACAGCACAAGACAGTCATTTCACACGAATTACTTTCCTTGACTTTATTGTTTAATAACGCCACCCATACTTTCAACTACGCATCTCAACCTCTCTCCTTTTTACATTTTGCTCAGTCCAGTCCAGGAATTTATTTAATTTAATTTTCACCGTGTTTGATATTTCTCTAATTTGGAATACGTGTTTCCATAATCATTTGAGGGGAGAACAGTAATGCGATTAAACTAACTGTATTCCCCGCTGCAAGTACCGCTCTTCCTAACAGTTCTTACAAATTGTGTATTTGAATTTCTAGTACAAAAAACACTGTGATCTCATTGTGAAATTGATTTCTTTGTTGAACCCAGGAGTCCAATCTTTGTATGTATATGTGTGACATGTGAAAACAAAAGAACCAACCAACTCGAATTTTCCACGTGAATATCCGAAAAGCTTGTCGCTGGAACGGCTAACGTGAACCTGAAAATAAGCCCTCCTATTACAATTTTTAGAACAATAGTTGCAGAATAGAGCTTTTGAAGCCAGAAAATATTTCGCGGTGGTCCCTTCTTAAAACTTGTTCGATCGTTTCCTTGTTTTACTTTCTCGTGCTTTGGTAAGAGAATTTAACCTAATTTATTTTGTAATAATAATACCAGCGAGACAAAACCTAATCTTCGCAGATGGCGGATGAAAATGAAATGGACGATGCGACTAGGCTTGTTCTTGAAGTCGTCGCAAAAGTCCTGGACTCAGACGAGGAAGTCGAGGAAACCCCGGATACTTCGTACCCTCCGTGGCCGGTATATGACGGGACGCCTGAGCCACCCAATTACTTACAGGATGAACCACGCAATAACCACCGTGATCACCCACGTGATCACCCACGTGATGAACTACGCTATGAATCACGCGAGGACCCACGCTATGAGAGACGCGATGACCAACGCGATGAACCACGCGGCGACCCCCCCGGTGGTGAGTTCTACGGGGGTGGGGTCGGATTTCAAGGCCCGAATCCCCATTTCACATACGGTCCTTTTCCAAATTGGAGGTCTGGAGAAGAGTTTGGTCAGAACGGCGACCAGGATGCGGACAATCGGGAATTGGGACCCCAACTTCTCGAAGCAGAAAGGGAAGACGGCAACATTCCGCGCCCCACATATCACCCGCAATACTTTAACCACCCATATTTCCCTCCCTTTCACCGCTTTGTTCCACTATGGGTACCCGTCCCGTGGCATCCTGGATGGTTGCCTCTGCGTCTATCAGGGATGCAATGGCCTTACTATGGACCACCGCCCATGCGTCCCTTCTGGGGGTGGCATCGCTAAGCTATTGCTTCGCTGAAACATCATGAACATAAACGTAACATGTAACGAACGTTTTAAATGTATGTTTTTCATGTAAAGAATTTGTATACGTTTTCTCAATATAATTTTAGAATTGTGCTTAAATTTTGAATCATTTCTGGAATTACTTTTACTGCGTGGCATTCAAAATTATTGGAAATATCGCTGTTAGAAATTCTCGTAGTGCTCCCATGCGGCTAGAGCTTAGACTCTGTAGATTCATTTCTTCAGAACCATTTAAAAAGCGTTTATATTGAAATAATGAGTGCAGTTACTGCTTGCTATAAGGGGTTGCACATATACCATTTATTTATTAATGTTATGATTTCCACCTGCAAGGCTTTTTTCAAAGGGTTGCAGTTGGGAAAGTAAAACACATATAAGACTGCACTTCAGTACAAATAAAAAATAAATGATCGATCAATTGAGTTAAAATAAAACTTAAAGAATGTTTGGGTCGAGCAAAGACTAAAATTACAGATTAATCCAGGACATAACTTTCACTGTTGAAAACGATAACTCCGGCCGCCGGACAAACGCTTCGCATCTTTCGCTTTCAAAGGTCCTGGGAGGCTGCGTCGTCGTAAACCCAGTTATCGTCCAGGAACAAGCGGAGCGGGACATTAGCTCCCAATTGGCACCTGGAGGGATGGAAACACGCAAAACGTCCACAAGGGTCCTAAGTGGCTGATGAACTACCCTGCACCACTTGCTGTTTTGCCCTACATTTACAGGGACTGAACGTTTTCCTGCTCATCTAAATAAATAATAAGTTTTCCGTGCTGTTCGTAAAACCATCTTTTTCAACTTAATAAAATTATCAGGGAGTACACTTTTTCAAGAACCACTCTTATTTTCTTACTGCCGATCAATCGTTTTTTAAAAAAACCGTGAACATTTCAAGAGAATGTTGATCCTCAATGAAAAATGTTTTCAATGTTTTCAATCTTGTTTTAAAATACAAAACGCAAACCTTGAAATGTTCAGCGTTATTCACATTGGTTAAATGTAAATTACATAAAACACTTGATCTGCAACATCAAAACTTTCATCTCTGCCAGTAAGTGGCCAAAATTGTATCTCATTCTTAAATTAAAATTATGGTAAACCCAGTAGTCCACCAACTACAGCAAACTGGTGAGTACACAACTACTCATTTCATTGTCTGGTTGGATAATTTAGATTCCGTAAAACTAACATCTGCTTTTGAGTTCAGTTCTTTAAGATTACGTTCGAATTGCTTGGTCAGTTCAAACTAAACTAGCGAAGATAATACTTCAGGCTGACAAAATGAAGAGAACGATGGCATCCTCCCCAGAAGGTGAGGATAATCCTGATTATTATGCTATTACTAATCCCTGAAATTTCAGGTCGCCACAACATACAGGTTACTCCTCATGCAGGGGCTTGCTTGGGAGTGTTGTCCACGGATGGGGTCGTTCTAGCCACCGAAAGAGTGGACGGGTTCGCAGTCACATTGTCCGAAAAGATCTACAGTTTAGCTGAGTATGTCGATTCCCGTAAATCCTATCCGATACGAATTTCCGGCTTCGCAGGAACATCGTCTGCACGGCGGCAGGACTAACCGCTGATGCAAAGCTGTTGATAAACGAGCTCCTTGGCGTTGTTGACCGGTACGAGCTGGACCACGGAGAGTTCATCCCATGCGAGCATTTCGTCTCCAGGATGTGTAACATCAAGAAAGCCTACAGGCGGTACGGACGGGACTGGCCCTTCGAAGTCTCTGTTCTGTACATGGGCTGGGACAAGGACCGCGGCTACCAGCTCTACCAGTCCTCCCCCAGCGGCAACTACGTCGGGTGGAAGGTGGCCTGCATCGGGAAGAACTCGCATGTGAGGGATGCGATTTGTTGTTAATTATTGCACGCGTCCATTTCTAATCAAATTAACCGCCTTTATGTAGACCGGTGTTTCCATGCTGACGGAACTGCTGGATCAAACTGATATGGATCTAAGCCAAGCTCAGAACTTAGCCATTAAAGCCCTCGCGAAAACGGCCGCCGCGACCAAATTGACGCCCAATAACACTGAAATGGCCACGCTGACCCGGGAGGATGGTAAGACAATTGTTAAAATTTTAACACCGGAAGACATTGACTCGCTCCTCGAGGCCTACGCGGAAGTGGAAACTGCTGCAGAAATACCTGAGAAGGAAGAACACGCGCAGAAATCGTAAAGCAAAATTTAGTTCTTTATTGTTTGTTCATTTTACTCAATGAAATGTTTCTTTTGTCTCAGTAACTTGTCTTCTCGATTATATGAAAAGAAAATATTTATTGTTCACGAAGCTGGACTGATTAAAATTCTATACCTTTATAATACGACCTTCTCATTTTTCTATTTCTATTCCGTTCTGAATACGAAAGTAAAACCATTCTGTAGATCGTTGAAATTGCTTTGAAATTTCTATCCTTCATACATTTCTTAATTGTTGCTTTCCTTAGGTGATTCCTGCGAATACCTATGTATTTTTAAAAATCTCATTTCTCACACTTTATTGCATGCTTAGTTAGTACTATTGCTTCTAAATGAAATTTATTGTCTTGGCCGTCAAAAAGGTTCTGAGTCTTGATGGTTGTAAACAGATAAAAAATAAAGATCACGGTAAATGGCATTTGTTTGTCGATGATCATTGTATATTTTAAAATAATTACTTAAGATTGCTTTCTTCTTTAAAATAATACAAAATATTCTAATTATTGATATTGCAGCTTAAAGTTGTAATATATACCATGAGCAAAGTTTTGGAGTCGAATTTTATATTTTGGTAAAAATTATTATATTCTCCAAAACGTGACATTTTCGCTTACGAGTTCGTAATCTATGGAAAATGTTTCATAAGCATGATATTTGAATCGCTTGTTCTCAGGCAAAATTTTGTTTGTCAGGGTTACTTTTGGAAATACTTATATGTAAAATTAAGCGCTACGGCCTTAAATAGAGAGAGACGGCAACGATTAATGAAATCGATTAAGTTCATTATTTTACGAAATATTACGTGAACACATACTTTTTACTCAACATAAGTGTGTACGGGGTATGTTCAGAAAAATTGTCTTTTATTACTCAGTAACTTTTTACAGCGTTTTAATCGACTATTCTCGGATTCTTGTCATATCTTCGGCTAGGATGTGCCCATTGATTATGTATATTTATTGTGAAAAAGGGAGAACTAAATATTAAAAAATCAGTTGTTATAATAGTTCAAAGATGACCAACAGATGCCTACTGCTGTTTGTGTCGGATATTTTAGGCTACGTTCGGCATATTCGTGAAATATGAAGGTGTAAAGTATGTAGCTGCTCGGGAATATTTTATGAAAAAACTAAAACTTGAGCGAGGAATAACAGAAATCAGGTCGTGACTATTGAATTATTTGTTATTTAGTTATGTTTAATCATAACTGTGCGGAATTTTTTAGCATTTTAATTGGCATAATTTACAAAAAGGTTTGAGGCTAAGCTAAAAATTGTCTCATTTTTCAGCCTCGTGTAAACATTTCAGTATATATGTATGCATATATCAGGGGATGTGCGTATGGAAGCTCTACAGAAACAAAATGGAGGATACGGTTTATTCGCATCGTTCGTTGTAAAGTCTGTTGTCGCTAGCAGGACAAATCGGTTATCAAAGTCTATATCAAAACTATAATTTACGCAGTAGTCTGTGCAGTGAAGGGAATTTAATTAAATAAGGACGAATCTCGGTAGCAGTTGAGGAATTAAGTCTTTTAGCTGTGCTGCACTGTGCTTGTGAGGTTGGCTTAACCGAATTTATTTTGTAATCAACATATGCAATAAAAGGCATTTTTTTCGTAGATGGCGGATGAAGGTGAAATGAACGACGCAACCAAGCTTGTTCATGAGGTCGTCCCAGAAGTGCTGGATGCGAAAGAGGAACATGCGGAAGACGAGGAGCACGAGGAAGACGAGAAACACAAGGAAGACGAGAAACACAAGGAAGACGAGGAAGCCCCGGTCACTTCGCACCCTACGGGGCCAGTAAATGACCCAAGCTATGACCCGCGTGAGAACCCACGCGATGACCCGCATGAGGACCCAAACCCCGAGGTCATGTACGGTCCGGATGCGAATGCAAATTTGAGGGCTGAAGATGAGTTTGGTCAGAACCAGGATGCCGCCAATCGGGAATTGGGATCTCAATTTCTTGATGAGGAAGGGGGTCCCTACGACTTTCCGCTCGTCCTACGCCCTTTGCCACCATGGACGCCGCCCGAATTCTACTCTCCACGGTTTCCGCTGCGTAGACCACGGATGCAATTGCATTACTTTAGACCAATGCACAGGCGTCCTTCCAGGGGGTGGCATCAATAAGCTACTGCTTCGCTGGAATAATATGAGCGTAAACGTAACATGTAACAAATGTTTTAAATGTTTTTTTCATGTAAAGAATTTTGATACGTTTTCTCAATAAAATTTCAGAATTGCGACTAATTTTTGAATTATTTCTGGACATACTTTTAATGCGTGGCATTCAAAAATATTGAAAACATCGGTATGAGATTTCGTTTGCGTACTCTCCCATGGGCCTAGAGTTTAGACTCTGCGAAGTCTTTCTTCAGAAACATTTAAAAAGCTTTTATATTAAAATAATGAGTTTAGTTAATTATTGCTATAAGGGTGCATATATACCATTTATTTATTACTGTTACGATATTCACCTGCAAGACTTCTTTCGAAAAGTTACACTTAGTAAAATAAAAAAGATATATGAATGCAATTTAGTAGAAATAATAAAATAATTAATCGTTCAATTGAGTGAAAAACGATTTGAAAAGCGTTGTTGGGTGGATGACTTTCGCTGATGCAAATAATAACTCGTGAAATGTGCCATGAACTCGGTGCATCTGCCCAGGCCCAGCCGCCCTGCTTCTAAATGAAATTTATTGTCTTGGTCGCCAAAAGGGTTCTGAGTCTTGATGGCTGTAAACAGATGACAAAATAAAGATCACGGTAACTGAGACTTGTTTGCCGCATTGATCGTTATATGTTTTAAGATAAATATTTTAATCTTTAAATCCTAACTTACCAAATAAGAAAACCAAAAAATAACCTTAAAGGGCCTTGGCTGGCACTAGTTCGAACAATAACTGATTGGATATTGTAAATATTTAAAAATCCAAAGTTTGTATACATTGCTTTCTTCTTTAAAATAATTCAAAATACTCTAATTATTGATATTGCAGTTTAAAGTTGTAATATATACCATGAGCAAAGTTTTGGAGTCGAATTTTATATTTTGGTAAAAATTATTATATTCTCCAAAATGTGACATTTTCGCTTACGAGTTCGTAATCTAGGGAAAATGTTTCATAAGCATGATATTTGAATCACTTGTTCACTGACAAAATTTTGTTTGTCAGTGTTACTTTTGACATATATTTAAAAGTCAGCGATTACCGACTTTAAATCGAGAGACACGGTAACGATTAATGAATCGATTAAGTTCATTTGATTTATGGGTGATTATTAATTATTTTGCGAAATATTCAATGAATACATAGTTTTTATGCAAACATAAGGAGGTGTGTAAGGGGTATATGCACGAAAATTGTCTGTTAGTACTCAGTAATTTTTCAATTTTTTATAACGATGTAATTAAATAAGACTTATCGATTCTTTTCGAAATGTTGCCATATGTTCGACTAGGAGCCTACAGAAACAAAATGGAGGATACGGTTTATTCACAAAGTTCCTTGTAAAGTTTGTTGTGGCTAACACCAAAAATCAGGCATAAAGTCAAGTGAGGCGTCGAAAAACTATAATATACGCAGAGGTCTGTGCAGTGAAGGGAATTTAATTAAATAAGGACGAATCTCGGTAGCAGTTCAGGAATTACGTCTTTTAGCTCCGTTGCGCTGTGCCTAAGTGAGGTTAGCTTAATCGAATTTAGTTTGTAATCAACACATGCAATAAAAGGCATTTTTTTCGTAGATGGCGGATGAAGGTGGAATGGACGCCGCGACCAGGCTTGTTCCTGAGGTCGTCGCAAAGGTGCTAGACTCCAACGAGGAACACGAGGAAGCCCCGGTCACTTCACACCCTACGAGGCCAGGAAATGGCCCACGTGATGAGCCACGCAATGGCCCACGTGAGGACCTAGGCGATGACCAACGTGATGACCCACGGGATGACCCACGCGATGACCAACGTGGTGACCAACGTGATGACCCACGGGATGACCTACGCGATGAGCAACGTGAAGACTCACCCGGTGGTGAGTTCTACTACGACGAGCTCGGCTTACAACTCCCGAATCCACAGTTCTTGTACGGTCCGGATCTGAATCTAAATGCTGAAGATGAGTTTGGTCAGAACGGCGACCAGGATGCCGCCAATGAAGACATTGAGCTCCAAATTCTCGAACTGGAACGGGAAGTCGGCGACAATCCGCTTCACCCACACTTTCTGCCACTAGAGGAGCCCGCCTTATGGCATTTGTGGTTGGATCAACGTTATTGGTGGATGGACTGGCGTCCCTTCCGAGGGTGGCATCATTAAGCTACTGCTTCGCTGGAATAATATGAGCGTAAACGTAACATGTAACAAATGTTTTAAATGTCTTTTTCATGTAAAAAATTTGAATACATTTTCCTAATTGAATTTTTGAATCATTTCTGGAAATACTTTTACTGTGTGACATACAAAAATATTTAAAAATATGAAAAATTCGAGTAGTGTCCCATGGGGTTAGAGTTTATCCTCTGCGGATTCATTTCTTCCGAAACTTATAAAAAGCCTTTATATTCAATTAATGAGTTTAAATACTAATTGCTATAAGGGCTCGTACTTATACAATATATATAATTAATGCTATTAATTTCCACCTGGAAATTAGACTATTTTCAGACATTTAAAGTTGGAAACTCTAAAACGCATATACGACTGCGCTCCTTCCAGGATCATACTTGGTCTTGGGCGGTGTAGCGATATTGACTAATCAAGCGGAGGATCAGATTTTTAACTTTTCTATATTTTGTGTACTTAGTAAATATTTAAGCTACATTAGACTCTGATCCAAAATTCGGGCAAGGCACCTCCTCCTCTTTGTTTCAACTTATTTCCAAACAATTTACAGGAATAAGCCCCTGATTGGTACAATTGCGGACAGCACAAGACAGTCATTTCACACGAATTACTTTCCTTGACTTTATTGTTTAATAACGCCACCCATACTTTCAACTACGCATCTCAACCTCTCTCCTTTTTACATTTTGCTCAGTCCAGTCCAGGAATTTATTTAATTTAATTTTCACCGTGTTTGATATTTCTCTAATTTGGAATACGTGTTTCCATAATCATTTGAGGGCAGAACAGTAATGCGATTAAACTAACTGTATTCCCCGCTGCAAGTACCGCTCTTCCTAACAGTTCTTACAAATTGTGTATTTGAATTTCTAGTACAAAAACACTTTGATCTCATTGTGAAATTGATTTCTTTGTTGAACCCAGGAGTCCAATCTTTGTATGTATATGTATGACATGTGAAAACAAAAGAACCAACCAACTCGAATTTTCCACGTGAATATCCGAAAAGCTTGTCGCTGGAACGGCTAACGTGAACCTGAAAATAAGCCCTCCTATTACAATTTTTAGAACAATAGTTGCAGAATAGAGCTTTTGAAGCCAGAAAATATTTCGCGGTGGTCCCTTCTTAAAACTTGTTCGATCGTTTCCTTGTTTTACTTTCTCGTGCTTTGGTAAGAGAATTTAACCTAATTTATTTTGTAATAATAATACCAGCGAGACAAAACCTAATCTTCGCAGATGGCGGATGAAAATGAAATGGACGATGCGACTAGGCTTGTTCTTGAAGTCGTCGCAAAAGTCCTGGACTCAGACGAGGAAGTCGAGGAAACCCCGGATACTTCGTACCCTCCGTGGCCGGTATATGACGGGACGCCTGAGCCACCCAATTACTTACAGGATGAACCACGCAATAACCACCGTGATCACCCACGTGATCACCCACGTGATGAACTACGCTATGAATCACGCGAGGACCCACGCTATGAGAGACGCGATGACCAACGCGATGAACCACGCGGCGACCCCCCCGGTGGTGAGTTCTACGGGGGTGGGGTCGGATTTCAAGGCCCGAATCCCCATTTCACATACGGTCCTTTTCCAAATTGGAGGTCTGGAGAAGAGTTTGGTCAGAACGGCGACCAGGATGCGGACAATCGGGAATTGGGACCCCAACTTCTCGAAGCAGAAAGGGAAGACGGCAACATTCCGCGCCCCACATATCACCCGCAATACTTTAACCACCCATATTTCCCTCCCTTTCACCGCTTTGTTCCACTATGGGTACCCGTCCCGTGGCATCCTGGATGGTTGCCTCTGCGTCTATCAGGGATGCAATGGCCTTACTATGGACCACCGCCCATGCGTCCCTTCTGGGGGTGGCATCGCTAAGCTATTGCTTCGCTGAAACATCATGAACATAAACGTAACATGTAACGAACGTTTTAAATGTATGTTTTTCATGTAAAGAATTTGTATACGTTTTCTCAATATAATTTTAGAATTGTGCTTAAATTTTGAATCATTTCTGGAATTACTTTTACTGCGTGGCATTCAAAATTATTGGAAATATCGCTGTTAGAAATTCTCGTAGTGCTCCCATGCGGCTAGAGCTTAGACTCTGTAGATTCATTTCTTCAGAACCATTTAAAAAGCGTTTATATTGAAATAATGAGTGCAGTTACTGCTTGCTATAAGGGGTTGCACATATACCATTTATTTATTAATGTTATGATTTCCACCTGCAAGGCTTTTTTCAAAGGGTTGCAGTTGGGAAAGTAAAACACATATAAGACTGCACTTCAGTACAAATAAAAAATAAATGATCGATCAATTGAGTTAAAATAAAACTTAAAGAATGTTTGGGTCGAGCAAAGACTAAAATTACAGATTAATCCAGGACATAACTTTCACTGTTGAAAACGGTAACTCCGGCCGCCGGACAAACGCTTCGCATCTTTCGCTTTCAAAGGTCCTGGGAGGCTGCGTCGTCGTAAACCCAGTTATCGTCCAGGAACAAGCGGAGCGGGACATTAGCTCCCAATTGGCACCTGGAGGGATGGAAACACGCAAAACGTCCACAAGGGTCCTAAGTGGCTGATGAACTACCCTGCACCACTTGCTGTTTTGCCCTACATTTACAGGGACTGAACGTTTTCCTGCTCATCTAAATAAATAATAAGTTTTCCGTGCTGTTCGTAAAACCATCTTTTTCAACTTAATAAAATTATCAGGGAGTACACTTTTTCAAGAACCACTCTTATTTTCTTACTGCCGATCAATCGTTTTTTAAAAAAACCGTGAACATTTCAAGAGAATGTTGATCCTCAATGAAAAATGTTTTCAATGTTTTCAATCTTGTTTTAAAATACAAAACGCAAACCTTGAAATGTTCAGCGTTATTCACATTGGTTAAATGTAAATTACATAAAACACTTGATCTGCAACATCAAAACTTTCATCTCTGCCAGTAAGTGGCCAAAATTGTATCTCATTCTTAAATTAAAATTATGGTAAACCCAGTAGTCCACCAACTACAGCAAACTGGTGAGTACACAACTACTCATTTCATTGTCTGGTTGGATAATTTAGATTCCGTAAAACTAACATCTGCTTTTGAGTTCAGTTCTTTAAGATTACGTTCGAATTGCTTGGTCAGTTCAAACTAAACTAGCGAAGATAATACTTCAGGCTGACAAAATGAAGAGAACGATGGCATCCTCCCCAGAAGGTGAGGATAATCCTGATTATTATGCTATTACTAATCCCTGAAATTTCAGGTCGCCACAACATACAGGTTACTCCTCATGCAGGGGCTTGCTTGGGAGTGTTGTCCACGGATGGGGTCGTTCTAGCCACCGAAAGAGTGGACGGGTTCGCAGTCACATTGTCCGAAAAGATCTACAGTTTAGCTGAGTATGTCGATTCCCGTAAATCCTATCCGATACGAATTTCCGGCTTCGCAGGAACATCGTCTGCACGGCGGCAGGACTAACCGCTGATGCAAAGCTGTTGATAAACGAGCTCCTTGGCGTTGTTGACCGGTACGAGCTGGACCACGGAGAGTTCATCCCATGCGAGCATTTCGTCTCCAGGATGTGTAACATCAAGAAAGCCTACAGGCGGTACGGACGGGACTGGCCCTTCGAAGTCTCTGTTCTGTACATGGGCTGGGACAAGGACCGCGGCTACCAGCTCTACCAGTCCTCCCCCAGCGGCAACTACGTCGGGTGGAAGGTGGCCTGCATCGGGAAGAACTCGCATGTGAGGGATGCGATTTGTTGTTAATTATTGCACGCGTCCATTTCTAATCAAATTAACCGCCTTTATGTAGACCGGTGTTTCCATGCTGACGGAACTGCTGGATCAAACTGATATGGATCTAAGCCAAGCTCAGAACTTAGCCATTAAAGCCCTCGCGAAAACGGCCGCCGCGACCAAATTGACGCCCAATAACACTGAAATGGCCACGCTGACCCGGGAGGATGGTAAGACAATTGTTAAAATTTTAACACCGGAAGACATTGACTCGCTCCTCGAGGCCTACGCGGAAGTGGAAACTGCTGCAGAAATACCTGAGAAGGAAGAACACGCGCAGAAATCGTAAAGCAAAATTTAGTTCTTTATTGTTTGTTCATTTTACTCAATGAAATGTTTCTTTTGTCTCAGTAACTTGTCTTCTCGATTATATGAAAAGAAAATATTTATTGTTCACGAAGCTGGACTGATTAAAATTCTATACCTTTATAATACGACCTTCTCATTTTTCTATTTCTATTCCGTTCTGAATACGAAAGTAAAACCATTCTGTAGATCGTTGAAATTGCTTTGAAATTTCTATCCTTCATACATTTCTTAATTGTTGCTTTCCTTAGGTGATTCCTGCGAATACCTATGTATTTTTAAAAATCTCATTTCTCACACTTTATTGCATGCTTAGTTAGTACTATTGCTTCTAAATGAAATTTATTGTCTTGGCCGTCAAAAAGGTTCTGAGTCTTGATGGTTGTAAACAGATAAAAAATAAAGATCACGGTAAATGGCATTTGTTTGTCGATGATCATTGTATATTTTAAAATAATTACTTAAGATTGCTTTCTTCTTTAAAATAATACAAAATATTCTAATTATTGATATTGCAGCTTAAAGTTGTAATATATACCATGAGCAAAGTTTTGGAGTCGAATTTTATATTTTGGTAAAAATTATTATATTCTCCAAAACGTGACATTTTCGCTTACGAGTTCGTAATCTATGGAAAATGTTTCATAAGCATGATATTTGAATCGCTTGTTCTCAGGCAAAATTTTGTTTGTCAGGGTTACTTTTGGAAATACTTATATGTAAAATTAAGCGCTACGGCCTTAAATAGAGAGAGACGGCAACGATTAATGAAATCGATTAAGTTCATTATTTTACGAAATATTACGTGAACACATACTTTTTACTCAACATAAGTGTGTACGGGGTATGTTCAGAAAAATTGTCTTTTATTACTCAGTAACTTTTTACAGCGTTTTAATCGACTATTCTCGGATTCTTGTCATATCTTCGGCTAGGATGTGCCCATTGATTATGTATATTTATTGTGAAAAAGGGAGAACTAAATATTAAAAAATCAGTTGTTATAATAGTTCAAAGATGACCAACAGATGCCTACTGCTGTTTGTGTCGGATATTTTAGGCTACGTTCGGCATATTCGTGAAATATGAAGGTGTAAAGTATGTAGCTGCTCGGGAATATTTTATGAAAAAACTAAAACTTGAGCGAGGAATAACAGAAATCAGGTCGTGACTATTGAATTATTTGTTATTTAGTTATGTTTAATCATAACTGTGCGGAATTTTTTAGCATTTTAATTGGCATAATTTACAAAAAGGTTTGAGGCTAAGCTAAAAATTGTCTCATTTTTCAGCCTCGTGTAAACATTTCAGTATATATGTATGCATATATCAGGGGATGTGCGTATGGAAGCTCTACAGAAACAAAATGGAGGATACGGTTTATTCGCATCGTTCGTTGTAAAGTCTGTTGTCGCTAGCAGGACAAATCGGTTATCAAAGTCTATATCAAAACTATAATTTACGCAGTAGTCTGTGCAGTGAAGGGAATTTAATTAAATAAGGACGAATCTCGGTAGCAGTTGAGGAATTAAGTCTTTTAGCTGTGCTGCACTGTGCTTGTGAGGTTGGCTTAACCGAATTTATTTTGTAATCAACATATGCAATAAAAGGCATTTTTTTCGTAGATGGCGGATGAAGGTGAAATGAACGACGCAACCAAGCTTGTTCATGAGGTCGTCCCAGAAGTGCTGGATGCGAAAGAGGAACATGCGGAAGACGAGGAGCACGAGGAAGACGAGAAACACAAGGAAGACGAGAAACACAAGGAAGACGAGGAAGCCCCGGTCACTTCGCACCCTACGGGGCCAGTAAATGACCCAAGCTATGACCCGCGTGAGAACCCACGCGATGACCCGCATGAGGACCCAAACCCCGAGGTCATGTACGGTCCGGATGCGAATGCAAATTTGAGGGCTGAAGATGAGTTTGGTCAGAACCAGGATGCCGCCAATCGGGAATTGGGATCTCAATTTCTTGATGAGGAAGGGGGTCCCTACGACTTTCCGCTCGTCCTACGCCCTTTGCCACCATCGACGCCGCCCGAATTCTACTCTCCACGGTTTCCGCTGCGTAGACCACGGATGCAATTGCATTACTCTAGACCAATGCACAGGCGTCCTTCCAGGGGGTGGCATCAATAAGCTACTGCTTCGCTGAAACAATATGAGCGTAAACGTAACATGTAATGAATCTTTTAAATTTTTTTCATGTAAAGAATTTTGATGCGTTTTCTCAATAAAATTTCAGAATTGCGACTAATTTTTGAATTATTTCTGGACATACTTTTAATGCGTGGCATTCAAAAATATTGAAAACATCGGTATGAGATTTCGTTTGCGTACTCTCCCATGGGCCTAGAGTTTAGACTCTGCGGAGTCTTTCTTCAGAAACATTTAAAAAGCTTTTATATTAAAATAATGAGTTTAGTTAATTATTGCTATAAGGGTGCATATATACCATTTATTTATTACTGTTACGATATTCACCTGCAAGACTTCTTTCGAAAAGTTATACTTAGTAAAATAAAAAAGATATATGAATGCAATTTAGTAGAAATAATAAAATAATTAATCGTTCAATTGAGTGAAAAACGATTTGAAAAGCGTTGTTGGGTGGATGACTTTCGCTGATGCAAATAATAACTCGTGAAATGTGCCATGAACTCGGTGCATCTGCCCAGGCCCAGCTGCCCTGCTTCTAAATGAAATTTATTGTCTTGGTCGCCAAAAGGGTTCTGAGTCTTGATGGCTGTAAACAGATGACAAAATAAAGATCACGGTAACTGAGATTTGTTTGCCGCATTGATCGTTATATGTTTTAAGATAAATATTTTAATCTTTAAATCCTAGCTTACCAAATAAGAAAACCAAAAAATAACCTTAAAGGGCCTTGGCTGGCACTAGTTCGAACAATAACTGATTGGATATTGTAAATATTTAAAAATCCAAAGTTTGTATACATTGCTTTCTTCTTTAAAATAATTCAAAATACTCTAATTATTGATATTGCAGTTTAAAGTTGTAATATATACCATGAGCAAAGTTTTGGAGTCGAATTTTATATTTTGGTAAAAATTATTATATTCTCCAAAACGTGACATTTTCGCTTATGAGTTCGTAATCTATGGAAAATGTTTCATAAGCATGATATTTGAATCACTTGTTCTCAGGCAAAATTTTGTTTGTCAGTGTTACTTTTGACATATACAGTATAAGTAAGCGCTTACGACCTTAAATCGAGAGACACGGCAACGATTAAAGAGATCGAGTAAGTTCATTTGATTTTTGGGTGATTATTCAATCAAATACGATTTATGGATTATTTTCGAATTGTTGCCATATGTTCGAGTAGGATTAATATGAGAGAGGTCTATACAAACAAAATCAAGGAAAGGGTTTAGGCGTTGTAAAGTTTGTTGTCCCTACCAGGAAAAATCAGTCATCAAAGTCAAGTGAAGCGTCGAATAACTTTAATATACCACGTAGCGTGTGCAGTGAAGGCAATTTAATTAAATAAGGACCAATCTTGGCAGCAGTTGAGAAGTTAAGCTGCGTTGCACTGTGCCTAAGTGAGGTTAGCTTAACCGAATTTATGTTGTAATCAACACCTGCGATAAAAAACATATTACCCAGTCGGATTTTGTGATTTATTTAATTTCCTTTTTTATTGTACCTGTTGAGACAATTCTTTTCCTCAACAAACAAAGCGCCTCAAAAGGATCCGCAAAGCGAATTTTCTAGATAGATTCATTGACGATTTTTTAAATAGATCTGTCTAAAAATACAACTTTTTCTTGATTTTGAAAGACCTTTTCAGTTAAAAGCTACTTAATGTCGTCTTTAACGCAGTTTTTAAAACCATTCTGGTTCTTGATTATGACCTTGACACGGTTTAGAGGAATTTATGTATATAAATCATATCATATACCAAAGGCCATTCATACATTTGATAATTAAATGGTCATGTGTTTTTTAAAGTAACTAAGTAGGTCATCGAGAATGTTTTAAATAATTATTTTCATACATTGTTCTATTCTATAAATTTAGTTAATCTAAAATTAGTATAAATGGCAAAAAAATGTTTTGTGTGCGGATCATCGCAATTGGCAATAATCAGCATATGCTAACATCCGAGAAAACTGCAGGAAATTTTGGGACCTGAAGTAATTTGAGTACGTACACTCTTATATTAGAACTAAAGTGAACGATATTCTGATTTTAGGCTGAACAGGATGACGAAATCTGCTTAAAGTGCTACGCCATTTAATAAATATGGAATACAAGCCAACAAACTTGAAATTTCCGGGGGAAAATGGAGCTACATTCCGTAAGTTTATTTCCTTTTTATTTTGCATGTTTTTTGTTTGTAATTTAGTGCTTTTTATAGAAGAGATCATAATTACCCATGAGCAAAGTGAACAAACATCAGATATACCAATTGATAGGGAAAAGGACGATGAACTAGAAACAACTTTTGAACAAATGACTTCGGATCCAGGAACCTCGGGATTATTAAGACAACTAGAACCAGGTCGGTTTGAAGCTCTTCAGAGCAACACAATCTTGAAGACAACCACAAAAATTAAGTACACTTGCTATTTTTGCTTGCAAACGTACCCTACATATCGCGGTGCCGCGACGCATATTTTTCGAAAACATACGAAAGAAAGATCAAACGTATGCAATTATTGTGGTAAAAAATATGCGTTTCTTTACGAACTTCGGAACCACACCAGAACTCATTCCGGCGAAAAACCCTACCCTTGTGACTATTGCTCTCGAGGTTTTTCCTCCCAGCGTGGCCTTACAAGACACTTACGGATCCATTCAAATAAAAACAGCTATGAGTGTACCATATGCAGTCGGGTCTTTACGTCCTCGTCAGCACTTACGACCCACAATAGGACTCATATGGACACCCATAAGAATAAAAAATCGCATCTTTGTTGTTATTGTGGATACTGTTTTAACTCATCGAGTTTACTTCGGGCGCACGAAAGGACCCATACTGGAGAAAAATCCTTTTCTTACAATGATTGTCTCCGAAATTTCTCTAGCAATGAGGACCTCAGAGCCATAGTCACAGTCATTGATTGATTTATGAAGCGTTACATCGGAGGTATTTTTTCCTGTTCAACAATTGCTTACGATTATGAATTTATTTTTATTTTTCTATTAATTGACAAAGATTACGAAATACAATTTTATTCAATTTTTAATTTTTATATAGTCGAAAAATATCCTTTAGTATGAAATTTTACAGAATTTTAGTAAGTTTGCAAATGAAATATTTTAACTTGAATTTTTATTTGTCTTAAATTTAGAAATAATCATTATTTTACTACATTTACGAAACATTTATGTTTTTCTTGCGGTATAATTGTTCAGTAAAACAATTGTTGTCGAATATGTAAGGTGTAGTAAAATGTCCAGATTTTGGAATAGTTTAGTCAAAATAAGGAGAAAAATTGATTGGTAATTTTCTATGCAAAAGATCATTTAAAATTGTCACATTTTGCAGAACTGAGAGCAAAAATTATGTAAACCTATAGCGAATGGCAAAAATCTATTGAGTGCCATAGTCTAATTGATTATGATATTCTCTGTGCAAGATATTGTTCTGATATATGTAAATATAATACAATATGTTTAAATCTTTATATGAATTCATTTGTTTATTTTTAGATATACGCTTTAGTGGCTTTTATTCTTGATTCCACAGGTTTCGAATGGAGTTTGAACTCTGCAATTTGGACATATGTAATATAGTAAAAACTATAGCCGTAAAACATAAGATTTGTTTAGTGGCGATTTGAGAAAATTATTTAATTTCCAATCATTTTGAGTACCAGTATTTTCAGGCCTTGTCATAAGAAGTGAAATCTAACCCCTGTTTGAAAAGCGCGAGTACTCGTACTTACAGCTTTACCACCTAAAAAATTAATTCACCGGCCAATCTTCCTCCTCCAACCAGCACATTTTTGAGTTCTTCATTCATATCGTAAACTAATCGAAGTTCTGAGCAAAAGTATGTTTTATTATATCTTCAAGACTTTAAAACTTTTTTAACAATTTCATATTTAGTCAGGAGTGGATTCAGTTTCGATTAGTTCCACCAACCGTTTTAGGACGCTCTATTAAACGAGTCTTCCGATAAACCCGTACATCTTACAGGTACAGGGTCAGGTGAATGTTTCCAACATCATGCTGAGAAGTACGAAAGAATAAAATTAGTGAATCAATTATAAATTCAAGATAGCCGATCCAACATTGCAACCAAGAATTTTCGAAATTCAGCGAATTTAAGTGAAACTTAGTACTAAGAGTACTTTGAGATCACTAAATTCAGCGGGTATTGGAGCCGCTCTTCAGCATCTATAAGTCCCGCGCTTCTTCAGGAATGGTCACCTGTTGATGTTTGTTCTTCGCGGGGATCCATCACGTCTCCGGGATGATGTGGTTATGTCATTAATTAAAAAAATTAAATTTATATACACATTTGCTTTGGATGAATGAAATAATATCTTTATTAAAAAAATAAACAGAGTAGCACTTTTACAAAGTTGATTGAATTGATAAACGACTTTTAATCATTTAAACCAAGAAAAGCTGCGATGGAAGAAAAAAATAGTGATTTTGAATAGCCTTTATTCTTTAAATATATTGCAAAATTAGTAGATTTCATTGCTTTAATTTGTATACCTATTTTTAGTAAAGATGAAAGATAACAAACTTAATAACAATAAAATCAAGTTTGCTATTAAGTTATTAAGAATCCATGCGAAGGCGCTAGGTGTAAAAGAACCGGGAAAAATAATCGCATCGGCAAATGGCAGGCGTCAGCGGCAGCAGCAAGCATCAGTGGCAAGCATCAGCGGAAACATCAGCGGCAAGCATCAGCGACAAGCGTCAGCTGTAAGCGGCATCGGCATTCAAAATTTTTGTACACTGGGTGAAACCAGGTGGATCATGACACCTAAATGCTAGATACGATCATATTAATTTTTTAGGTGAGGATACTACATATTCTGGCCCAACATTAGACTACTTTTTATTCGCTAATTTGAAAATGGCGGACCCAAGATGGTGGCCAAAAATTAAAAATGGTAAGTAATAAGCATGAAAATTAGTATTTAGCGGTTTTTAGATATCGTTATTGCGAATATATATTCGAAATTTCGCAATTCATAATGAAGGACCCAATGTCGCATTCAAAATATTTGTACATCGAATGAAACCGGGTAACGTAGCTAGTCTCATATAATAATTCGATTGAAAATGCGATATTTTATACTCTTCAAACCTATTTTACTCTAAAATGTGACGTGCTGGGACATTTTCGTTCATGATTCCGTAATGTACGGAATAAGTTTTATAGAAAAGGTATATAAACCACTTGTTCTCTTGCAAAATTATGTTAGCGAGTGTTACGAGTTCGAAATCTATGGAAAATGTTTCATAAGCATGATATTTGAATCACTTGTTCACTGACAAAATTTTGTTTGTCAGTGTTACTTTTGACATATATTTAAAAGTCAGCGATTACCGGCTTTAAATCGAGAGACACGGCAACGATTAATGAATCGATTAAGTTCATTTGATTTATGGGTGATTATTAATTATTTTGCGAAAAATTCAATGAATACATAGTTTTTATACAAAGATAAGAAAGTGTATAAGGGGCATATGCACGAAAATTGTCTTTTAGTACTCAGTAATTTTTCAATTTTTTATAACGATGTAATCAAATACGACTTATCGATTATTCTCGAAATGTGGCCATATGTTCGACTAGGAGCCTACAGAAACAAAATGGAGGATACTGTTTATTCGCATAGTTCGTTGTAAGGCTTGTTGTGGCTAACAGCAAAAATCAGTCATCAAAGTCAAGTGAGGCGTCGAAAAACTATAATATACGCAGTAGTCTGTGCAGTGAAGGGAATTTAATTAAATAAGGACGAATCTCGGTAGCAGTTCAGGAATTACGTCTTTTAGCTCCGTTGCGCTGTGCCTAAGTGAGGTTAGCTTAATCGAATTTAGTTTGTAATCAACACATGCAATAAAAGGCATTTTTTTCGTAGATGGCGGATGAAGGTGGAATGGACGCCGCGACCAGGCTTGTTCCTGAGGTCGTCGCAAAGGTGCTAGACTCCAACGAGGAACACGAGGAAGCCCCGGTCACTTCACAGGGGCTGGCCAGGCCAGGAAATGGCCCACGTGATGAGCCACGCAATGGCCCACGTGAGGACCTAGGCGATGACCAACGTGATGACCCACGGGATGACCAACGTGATGACCCACGGGATGACCTACGCGATGACCAACGTGAAGACTCACCCGGTGGTGAGTTCTACTACGACGAGCTCGGCTTACAACTCCCGAATCCACAGTTCTTGTACGGTCCGGATCTGAATCTAAATGCTGAAGATGAGTTTGGTCAGAACGGCGACCAGGATGCCGCCAATGAAGACATTGAGCTCCAAATTCTCGAACTGGAACGGGAAGTCGGCGACAATCCGCTTCACCCACACTTTCTGCCACTAGAGGAGCCCGCCTTATGGCATTTGTGGTTGGATCAACGTTATTGGTGGATGGACTGGCGTCCCTTCCGAGGGTGGCATCATTAAGCTACTGCTTCGCTGGAATAATATGAGCGTAAACGTAACATGTAACAAATGTTTTAAATGTCTTTTTCATGTAAAAAATTTGAATACATTTTCCTAATTGAATTTTTGAATCATTTCTGGAAATACTTTTACTGTGTGACATACAAAAATATTGAAAAATATGAAAAATTCGAGTAGTGTCCCATGGGGTTAGAGTTTATCCTCTGCGGATTCATTTCTTCCGAAACTTATAAAAAGCCTTTATATTCAATGAGTTTAAATACTAATTGCTATAAGGGCTCGTACTTATACAATATATATAATTAATGCTATTAATTTCCACCTGGAAATTAGACTATTTTCAGACATTTAAAGTTGGAAACTCTAAAACGCATATACGACTGCGCTCCTTCCAGGATCATACTTGGTCTTGGGCGGTGTAGCGATATTGACTAATCAATCGGAGGATCAGATTTTTAACTTTTCTATATTTTGTGTACTTAGTAAATATTTAAGCTACATTAGACTCTGATCCAAAATTCGGGCAAGGCACCTCCTCCTCTTTGTTTCAACTTATTTCCAAACAATTTACAGGAATAAGCCCCTGATTGGTACAATTGCGGACAGCACAAGACAGTCATTTCACACGAATTACTTTCCTTGACTTTATTGTTTAATAACGCCACCCATACTTTCAACTACGCATCTCAACCTCTCTCCTTTTTACCTTTTGCTCAGTCCAGTCCAGGAATTTATTTAATTTAATTTTCACCGTGTTTGATATTTCTCTAATTTGGAATACGTGTTTCCATAATCATTTGAGGGGAGAACAGTAATGCGATTAAACTAACTGTATTCCCCGCTGCAAGTACCGCTCTTCCTAACAGTTCTTACAAATTGTGTATTTGAATTTCTAGTACAAAAAACACTGTGATCTCATTGTGAAATTGATTTCTTTGTTGAACCCAGGAGTCCAATCTTTGTATGTATATGTGTGACATGTGAAAACAAAAGAACCAACCAACTCGAATTTTCCACGTGAATATCCGAAAAGCTTGTCGCTGGAACGGCTAACGTGAACCTGAAAATAAGCGCTCCTATTACAATTTTTAGAACAATAGTTGCAGAATAGAGCTTTTGAAGCCAGAAAATATTTCGCGGTGGTCCCTTCTTAAAACTTGTTCGATCGTTTCCTTGTTTTACTTTCTCGTGCTTTGGTAAGAGAATTTAACCTAATTTATTTTGTAATAATAATACCAGCGAGACAAAACCTAATCTTCGCAGATGGCGGATGAAAATGAAATGGACGATGCGACTAGGCTTGTTCTTGAAGTCGTCGCAAAAGTCCTGGACTCAGACGAGGAAGTCGAGGAAACCCCGGATACTTCGTACCCTCCGTGGCCGGTATATGACGGGACGCCTGAGCCACCCAATTACTTACAGGATGAACCACGCAATAACCACCGTGATCACCCACGTGATCACCCACGTGATGAACTACGCTATGAACCACGCGAGGACCCACGCTATGAGAGACGCGATGACCAACGCGATGAACCACGCGGCGACCCCCCCGGTGGTGAGTTCTACGGGGGTGGGGTCGGATTTCAAGGCCCGAATCCCCATTTCACATACGGTCCTTTTCCAAATTGGAGGTCTGGAGAAGAGTTTGGTCAGAACGGCGACCAGGATGCGGACAATCGGGAATTGGGACCCCAACTTCTCGAAGCAGAAAGGGAAGACGGCAACATTCCGCGCCCCACATATCACCCGCAATACTTTAACCACCCATATTTCCCTCCCTTTCACCGCTTTGTTCCACTATGGGTACCCGTCCCGTGGCATCCTGGATGGTTGCCTCTGCGTCTATCAGGGATGCAATGGCCTTACTATGGACCACCGCCCATGCGTCCCTTCTGGGGGTGGCATCGCTAAGCTACTGCTTCGCTGAAACAACATGAGCGTAAACGTAACATGTAACAATTGTTTTAATTGTTTTTTTCAAGTAAGGAATTTTTATACGTTTTCTCATTAAAATTTTGGAATTGCGACCAATTTTGAATCATTTTTGGACATACTTTTAATGCGTGGCATTCAAAAATATTGAAAACATCGGTATGAAATTTCGTTTGCGTAGTCTCTCATAGGGCTAGAGGTTAGACTCTATGGATTCATTTCTTCAGAAGCATTTAAAAAGTTTTTATATTGAAATAATGAGTTTAGTTACTTATTGCTATAAGGAGTTGCACATATACATGTAATAAATGTTATGCTTTCTACGTGAAAATTAGGCTATTTTCAAAGGGTTATAGTTAGGAAACTACAACAGAAGCACAACTGCAGTTTAGTACAAATAATAAAGGATGTTCGAGTTTTTACTTGTTCGTACTTACATATATGTATATGTTCGGCAATTTTGCGTCCCCGTCCTGTCTTCGTTATCTTCAAATTGAGAGAACCTTCTATATAAGAAAAACGAGAATTTTTCCTGAAAGAATATTGCACCAGTGGTTGCGCATCGAAAGAAGACCTTGAATCGCTTTAAATTTTTGGTGATAAAATCTAATCTATCATTTAGGATGTCTTAAAAACGATTCGTTATTCGAATGCCATGAATGCGTGAGGTCCTTTATAAGTTACACAAGGCTTCGAAATTCACAAGAGCGCTCTTTCTAACGTTAAAACTTTCCAATGCCACGTAGGTTTAATAACTAGTGGTGAACTTGCATATAAAACATTGGAAGTTTTAAACACCCGACCTCAGTTTCAACAAAAATTTATAAAACATTTAATTATTTTTCTATTACAAAAGAAGTGTAGCGGTTTTGTTTTAAATATTTATTTAATATTAAACAACGCTCCCAACTCACTCCCTAATTTTTTCTTCGATTCTCTACTAACAGCCACCATTTTTTTGGTACTAATTTAAAGTCTTCCAAGATTTGCGGAATATTACACGTGAGTTGTCCATTTTTTGTCGACTGGCAATTATTCACTGATCCGAGTTTCCAAATAAATGCAATTTCTCGGCCTCCACACGGGTTGTAAAAGAACAGAGCGAATTCAGAGTATGCCTCCTATGGAATAAAAAAAAATATAATTCTCAACATTTCATACAAAAATATTCACAAAACCCACCCTTAGCTCTTGTAGTCCTCGCTCCACAGGGTCGAAACCAGCGAGCGGAAAGGTTTCAACTAAAAGTAGTATTTTTGATACATCGCGTTTAACCCAATTATTCAGCTAGTCTAAAATAATGTTGAATTTAGTTTAAAAAATCCCGCGTACGAAAGTCACTGAACAGTATTTAAGCAGAGGTTTCGAAGATTGTAGCTAACTTCAAATTACAAGTCTCTTTTTGACGTGCACTCCTCTAAAGCGGTAGGTTGGTGAATGAAATCTTCGAAAATTAAAGTAATCGTAGAGAAAATAGTGCAGGAATTCGTCTAAAACATTCTTATAAAACCTAAGTAATTAGTTAGGAATGAAAGTTTGTTAAAAAGTTTTGCAAAAGTTTAAAATTTTTTAAGCATTGTTTGTTGACAGTTTTGTGAGATTTTGACTGTAACAATTTTCTTATTTTTCTCCTAGTACCAAGATGACTATCAGACCCGCGTACAGGCCCAAGATAGTGAAGAAGCGCACAAAGCGCTTCATCCGCCATCAGTCGGACAGATATGCTAAATTGAAGGTGAGGAGCCCTAACTTGCAGTCCTCCGCCCCCATGGAGCCCCTACTAAACATTTTGCCTTGATTCTTGCAGCCCAACTGGAGGAAGCCGAAAGGTATTGATAATCGAGTGCGTCGTCGCTTCAAGGGCCAGTATTTGATGCCAAATATCGGCTATGGCTCAAACAACCGCACCAAACATATGCTCCCTACTGGATTCAAGAAGTTCCTCGTCCACAACGTCAAGGAAGTCGAGGTCCTCATGATGCAGAATCGGGTGTATTGTGCCGAAATCGCCCACGGGGTCTCATCTAAGAAACGGAAGGAAATTGTCGAGCGCGCCAAGCAGCTCTCCATCAGGCTGACGAATCCAAATGGTCGTCTCCGGTCGCAGGAGAACGAGTAGACGAGTGGTGTTTAATTTTTAAATGAAGGACTTCATTAAACGATTTTTAAAAAGATCTAATCTGTGTGTGAATGCCATAAAGTACTTGAAAATTTTGTTTTATAGAAGTCGAGGTGAGTAGAGGTGCAAAAGTTAAACATCGTGGGTTATATTTCTAGTTGATGGTTATAATGTAAATTAAAAATCGTACTTAGAATTTTTAAACTGTAGAGGCAATTTTCTTAGCAATTATAGATTTCAATCTGCTACATTCTTATAGGAAATAAAATTTTAAAGGCATTCAAAAACTAATGAACACGTTTTAGGTTCTAATATAAAATACAGTGCTGTGAATATTAACCTTTAATTTTCAGAATTATGTATTTTTTAAGTTGCGACAGTGGGGAGAGAATCAATGAAAAAGGAAACTTTGAAATTTAGCCCTGAATTGATTTCTCTGCTTTGTCGAACTTTGAGAAAATATACTACAGAAAATTAAAAGTTCCCGAAACATTGAACTGGTCCTAAATATTGTGACTTTGCTGTACTAGTTCGATTCGATTTCACTAAAATGCTATAAAACTGAGCAAGAAGTCATTCGAACTAGGGGCTGTTTTTAATAAATTTGTGAAGAAAATTTGAGATTTATGATCAATAAGTTTATCTCAAAAATTCTTAATAAAACTAATGATTTTAAAAGTCTCCAGTAATTGTAATCAAAATATTTTATTAAATTAGCGTTAATGTTCTTCAGCCTGGTCTACACGTAATGTTTTGTCGTCAGTCGACTATGAACAGATTTATCATGAAAAACATTACGTGTGGACGGCTAGTTTAACGTTCTAAATGAGCTAAATGAGGTTTGACAAACTGTTAAAGATTGATGGGTTCAAACAAATCGGTAGACAAATTTGCACTTGCAGATGCACCTCAGTCTAGTAAAATCAAAGGACCACAGTAACCGGGACAAGAAACAACTTGGCATACACCGCGATTTTATTTAAAAGCTATGAAAAAAGGGAGCAAAATGCGGATTCATTCGAACTTAAATTTTTTTTATTCATTTAAATTTGAATTCATTTGCATAAACAATAGGAATTATTCATTTTAGTGCTGGAAGTACATTCATCTACGATGTTTTATAATTACTCTAGCAAAGGTATAATGCACAATGTTGGGAAAAATAATTTAAATTCTGTTTAATTAATTCGAATCTCAATCAAACCTGAAAATGCTGAAGATTGTTTAACCCATCATAAATTCTTAAAGCAAAAGAAAAGAATTTAAATTTGATATTATTTTTTGTATTTGATAAAAGATTATGATTTAAATTGGGTTTATGAGTCCGCGTTGAACAGGCAGTTAGCTACACTGGAAATTTGTTCAGTTGACAAAATACAAATTGAATCGCTAAGAATTTTTTCTTAGAAAGTTAGCTAAATATTTAAAAATATATGTGATAATTTGTTAGCAAGATATAATTTGCTGAGACCCTGTTTATTGTCATGTATGAGATATATTACAATATTGGCTTTTGTTTTTATGCCTTAAAGCCTGACAAGGGAAACATAACGTTGTGGTGAGCTCTTCATGAGGAGTGATAGCACTCAGCAGTGTCTTGTTTTTGTATTTCTGGGGTTGCATAATAATAGTAATAATTTACAGTCCGTGTCTCTGTCCATACGTAAGTAATTCCGCCAATCTTCTGGTTCTTGTTGCAGTTTCCGAGAAAGATTCTCATGGGAGAATCTCCCTTTCTTCAATAACCACTCCCTGGATCATCGTAGTCGACGTACAGACTTTTTTGTCTTTAATGTTTGTGCACATAATGTAGCTACCGTCACCGGGAGCCTTCCCCCATGACGGTTTCGAGAACACTGAGCAAAAATTTAATTAGTAGTACACTCAATTTGTGTCAGTCTTGTTCGACAGATTTTTCAGATCATGCAAGACTGACGACAAAAAATTACGTGTAGACCTGGCTTAAAGATATTTCAGTCCTGCCATTTAGAATAAATGACTAAGTCGATAAGGTAGTTCTCTGACAGCTACAAAAGTCGGAGAAGTGTCACTGTTTGTTGTTAAACATAATTCTGTTTCTTTTGTAATCTCGTTAAACAAGAATATAAATGCCAACAACATGTGTAGTTTGCAACATACTCAGCTCGGGAATGATCAGCATCTTTCAGCACCCAAACAACCTCGATTATATGTTAAACTTTATTTCTGGACATCAGGTAGATTTCGGGCCATGTTCTAACTTCTGTATGAAACAAATCTTACAAAGGCCCTTTTTGTATACAAATTTCACCTAATTTGAGTCCTAGACAAAAATTCCTTTTCTAGATCGATTGGAAGTGATATATAAGAGATCACTGATCAATATGGCTGTAGTTTCCGCGTCTATAAAAACTCTGAGGCGACGCCCTTCTGGAAATTAAAAATAAGCAAAGAAATAAAAATTACATAATAGAATTCTTGAATTTATAAAAAATTCATTTCAGTTACCTTTCACTTCAATTAATTTTCCATTCAAGATGGTTAAAGTAATGTGGTAGAAAAATCCCACTTGAATTATTTTGGCGTTATATACGTAAAAACCAATAGAAGTCACAAAGAACTAAAATGATTTTCACAAAATTTAGGAGCCTTATTAAAAAATTTGCATCCAAAAGGGGCTTTTTTAAGTTCTTTTCGACTCGTTTCATACGATAGTTAGAACAATGTACTTCGTTTTTCTGATAAATTTTCCTCGCAAAAAAAAACCCTTAATTTTTATTTTAGACCCAACAGGATGACTACTTATGCATTACGTGTTATGATGAATTAAAAAACGCATTCAATTTTAAGCAGAAATGCCACCAATCGCGGTTATATAGGCCAGAAATATTGAGAACAGACGCAGATATTGTAGGTAATTTATAACTCAAATTCATGAATTAAAAGAAGCTTGTAACTATATACATATATATGGATTTATTTTTGTGGTGTCGCAGAAGATGAAGGCGACACTGTAAAGCAAAATGAAATTACGAGCTCCTCGAACATGGAGGAGGAGAAAATCGTCCGGCAAAATGAGCTAGGTGTAGATTTTAAAATTCTTTCTGTGACCGCTGATTCGAAGGATGATGATAACATCGACGACTGCTTGGATTATTTCATAAGCGAGAAATCAATTGAAAATCAAGATTTAGACATTGACGGTGATCCCACAGGCGATGCCGAGGACAAAAAGTACATAATCCAAATGCTGGAGTCGGAAGACAGCTCTGAAATGAGGGAACAACTGGAAGAGGAAGGAGAAGATGGAGAAGACAGTGAACAGCAAGAGGCGACTATTCGGTGTGAAATCTGCGAGAAAACTTTCACTAAAACTGGAAGCTACAGGATGCACATGCACCGGATGCATTCTGTCGGGGAGCGACGGGAGAGAATGCCGAGGGATAGACACAGAAGGGGACCAGTTCCAAAGTACCATGAGCACGGTTGGGACCTTCTAAATATTTTTCTCGTTTTGTAATATCGTTACTTTACAGATATCTTCAAAACCTTAAAGGAAACTCAATGTGAGTTTTGTTACAAAAACTTTAGTAGCACGGAAGTGCTGCAGGATCACGAGAAGCACCATAAAATGGAAGAACGTCCCTATAGATGCAATAATTCTGAATGCACGGCCCGATTTAAAGACAGATACAGCGTCCGTTGCCACATCATCACCCATACGGAGGAGAAGAGGTACAAGTGCCGCTTTTGCGATAAGAGATTCCATCAAAGCGGCAATGCAAAGGCTCATGAGCGGTACCACACCGGCGAAAAACCGTACCTTTGTCCTCACTGCGGCAAAGGTTTTGCGGAAAATGGTAATCTTAAGGCTCACATTCGTTTCCACACCGGGGAACGGCCCTACGAGTGCTTGTATTGCTCAAAAACATTCAGAACCCATTACTCCCACAAAATTCACGTTCGTTCACATACCCAGGAGAAACCATTTGAGTGCGGCGAATGCGGAAAGAGTTTTAATTGCTCGGGAAAGTTAAAAATTCACGAAAGAATTCACACTGGGGTGAGGCCATTCAAATGCCAAATGTGTAATGCGGCATTCATGGATAGTAGTAGACTTAAAAGACATTCAAAGACTCATTCTGATTATCCTCCATTCCCTGATGAATGTGGTTATAAGAGCCCTTCCATAATTGATGTAGAATAAAATAATTTGTAAGGAGATTGAAGGTTTTGAATGTTCCCGCCAACATGGATGATTACGAATTGATTACAGCGCCGAATATTTAACGTACATCAAGCGGGGAATACGGAAACTTCAGTTACACGTGCTTTTGACAGTTGCAGGTTGTAAATAAAGCCGGATTTGTCTTCAAAGTTTTTCGTGAAAATGGGAAAATATAAAAAGAATTTGGTGGCAGCGGTAAGTAGATTTTATCTAATTACCCATGGAATGAAATTATTGCTTAGTTACAAATTAATTCTGTTCGCTCGATTATTTGAAATGAGTATAAATGACTAAAATTAAGTCAAGTAAATTTCATTGAGTAAAAACGCTTAACTTTGCTGTTAGTTGACGGTAATTGTGACCGCTCTAAAAGTAATTCGGCTTAAGTTAATCTAAGATTGTAAATAATTTTAGTTCAAAATTTTTTTTAGCCACCTGCCGATAATTCTGACGACGAGGGCTCTGATCAAGCGATCGAAGCCAGTGAAGATTCGATGGTAGAACATGAGACGACCGAAAGTTATTCTGAGCAAGAATTTGAAAGTGACGATGGATTTTCTGACCAAGAAGTGGTTAGCAGCAACAAACCAATTAAAGAACCAAAAAGGAAACTACAGCAAATATCAGAAAATACATCAAATAAACGGCCAAAGACTGACACAAATCTCTACAAACCACCCACTGTAGAAGAGATTAATCAACTTCGCGAAACCGAAAATCTCTTTCATTCGAACCTTTTTCGGCTTCAAATTAAGGAAATGATGAGTGAGCTTAAAGTAAAGGAGAAGTACAAGAATTTTGTCAAGACGTGGATTGGAGGCCTGAACAGTTTCCTGGACAGTTTGGAATCAATGCCAGAAAAGGAGCAATCAGACAATATGACCTGGCTAGAAGACGCTGGAGTACAAGTCCCTATTGAATTAAACAAGTTTGAGACTAAGCCTTTTCGGTTTCAATTTCTAAAACCAACAGAGAAGGCATTTCTTATTGGAGCTGCTTGCACCGATACCATAAGTGGACCAAAATTGCTTGTCGACGTTTGTATTTTAATGCCAGCACGGTCATTCCAAAAGGAAAACTATCTCAATCTTGTATACGATAAAAAACGAGCACTATACCTTAGCTACATCGCCTCGAAGATGATTAAAAACCAGTTCAGTTTTAGCGAAATTAAATTTAGCTACCACCGAAACAACCCGTACAAACCAGTGCTGGATATAATCCCCGAAGGCAGCAGCTTCGCTAAAAAACTCAGCTTTAGGATTTTCGTTTCAGGTGATTCGGAATCTTTTAAGTTGAGCCGTTTTGTCCCGTGGAATAGTAACATCAGGGACAGCCTCTTCAAAGCGGATTCTACGAACTCCGAAGAGGAAAAGATTTTTGCCACACCTTTCTACAACGCAACGGTGCTATTCGATTTAACTATGCAGGAGAATCAGAAGCTGGTACAAGCAACTTTAGGACCGCACAGAAACTTGCAGGAAGGTTTAATTCTACTTAAAGTCTGGCTGACGCAAAGATGCTTGGATCGCGGATTGTGTGGATTTGGAACTCATATAATAACTATGTTCTTGGTCTATTTGGTTAAGAAGAAACAAATCCACGTGTCGATGAGTAGTTATCAAATTGTTAGAAATGTTTGGAATCATTTGGGTAAGTTTTAATTAAAGTATTTTAAACTCTATACTTTTATTGTGGATCCTCTAGCAATTAGCAGCTGGCACGAAGAAGGTAAGGGCATTAATTTGTGCTCTGATGGATCAGCAGCTAATCAGCCAACTATGGAGCAGTTTCATGCGCATTATGATGTAGTTTTTGTGGATTCAACTGGGTTTTTGAATATTTGCGCCTACCTATCTCTTGATGTGTACCTTAAAATAAAATTAGAGTCGGAAAGAGCCGTGAAGTTACTTAACAACAAACATGTGGATAGCTTTCATGCTTTATTCATGGCTAAATTGCCAATATATAGTCAGTTCGATCATATTCTAAAGTAAATTCGCGGAATTAGATTTTTGGAATGTTAAAATAATTGATTTTCCTTACAGAATAACAGAAGAAAAGCATATAAGCAAATTGTTGAGCCAGAATGCACAGAAAGGTGATAAACTCAATTATGTGGGACTTTGGTTCCCTCAAATTTTGAAGATGATTTGCAGGTACCAATTGTTTAAATTTATCTTTATTTCCGCTTCAAACTTTTTGATTTGTTTACTTTTTACTTTATAGCGTCCTCCGCAAAGGATTGGAGAAACGTATACTCTCGATGACTCCAATCGAAACATGCATCGAGCCCTGGAATATTAATGAAAATCCTACTCATCCCAAACCCATTTTTATCCTTGGTTTTATTCTTAATCCAGAGAATGCGTACGATATTCTTGATAAGGGTCCTCAAGCGAATGAGAGTACTGCCCAAGAGTTTCGGGATTTTTGGGGGGAAAAGTCACAGTTGCGCCGCTTCCAGGACGGCTCGATTACAGAAGCTTGTGTGTGGAGCAACAATTCGGAGACCCTATCCCAAAAGCGCTTGATTGTCCAGAAGATAGTCCAACATCTATTGCACCACCACTTTAAACTTGACGTAGGATCAGTGCGGTATTTGTCCAATCAGTTCGATGCTGCTTACAGGTTAAATGAATTATTCTATGTCCCGGAGGACGGGTATAACGACGCAGAAAACACTGCAGTAAAAGTTATTCAAAGTTTCGATAGTATTAGCAAAAATTTGAGAGCTCTAGAGGAATTACCCCTGGACATAAACTCGATTCAAGGTACTTCAGCTGTTTTTAGATATTGCGATCCAATACCAACTCTACCAAAAGCTGAATCATTTGAGAAGGACAATAAGACATATTTCCAAAGTTACAAAGTTTTTGAGGCGGTTATAGAACTAAGTAAGGCTTCGGTTTAATTTAGAGGACCTAAGTAAAATTCTTCTTTTTTTTGTCTAGGTATGAGTGGTAAATGGCCGAGCGATTTACCAGCCTTTCGTCGAATAAAAACTGCATTCTACATCCAAATTGCGAAATCCTTACGAGAACAATTTAATCTTGTAACTCGAGGAGGCGTAGACGGTGTTCATGTCCTAAACGATGGCTACCTGTTTAAAATAGAAATTTGTCACCAAAAAGAAATCGCCCTTTTGAAAAAGACCACTTCTATCAGAGGAATTATTGAGTACAACGATACTGTGGAGAGTTTAGAGCTGGAAAAACGGTTAGTGGTCCTTCCAAAGGTGACTAGTGCCCTGCATGGGCTGTACCATCGATATCAAAGTTTTGGACCAACAGTTATGATTGCGAAGCGATGGCTCTACTCTCAGATGTTAGATGAATTTTTGTGGCCGGCTGAATGTACAGAACTTCTTATAGCTTCTTTGTACCTTAAAATGGGACCATTACCGAATCCTTTTCAGCCACAAACGGGATTTTTCAGGTTTTTACATCTATTGGCCACTACAGATTGGACTAGTGAGATTTTTGTGCTCAATTTCAACGAGGAAATGAAAGGTAAGTTAAGTTTGAACGTTATTACTTAAGTATATATTCCAAAAAAAATTTGCATTGCTAGTGCATTAGAAGTGGTACTAAACCTCTTTTATTATTTCAGTGGAGGAAATCACTGAAATTGAAAATGCATTTGTAAGGGAAAGGAATTTGTTTCCACCGCTGAGCATTGTAACATCATATGATACGAATAAAGACGGAATGTGGGGTAAGAGAGCACCGAATGCTCAGGTCCTCGCCAGAGTATCGCTTCTGGCACGGCACACGCTACAACTCTTAGAGCCGACATTCACCACGCCTCAGGCAATTTGCATAAACGAGCTTTTCATCCCTTCCTTAGAAGGGTATGATGTTATAATTAATCTTAAGAAGGAAATGCTCCCACCATCTTTAGTCCACAATTTTAACCCATCTAAAAAGTTTGTGAAGATTGACCGAAACATTCCGCTCGCTGGTTTCAGCCCTGTGGAACGAGGACTAGAAGAGCTAAGGGTGGGCTTTGTGAATAATTTTGTAGAAAATGTCGAGAATTATAACATTTTGTTTTATTCCATAGGAGGCGTACTCCGAATTCGCTCTGTTCTTTTACAACCCCTGTGGAGGCCGAGAAATTGCAGTTATTTGGAAACCGGACGTATTTGAAGAAAAGGAATTCAAACTCGGATCAGTGAATGGTTGCCAACCGACACAAAATGGACAACTCAAGTGTAATATTCCGCAAATCTTGGAAGACTTTAAATTAGTACTAAAGGACTTGTGGCTGTTAGTAGAGAATCGAAGAAAAACTGAGGGAGTGAGTTGAAACGTTTTTTCAAATTTTTTTATTTATATAAAAGTATATAAAACAGAACCGCTCCACTTCTTTTTTAGAACACTGACTAGATAAATAAATTTTTTTCTAAATAAAAATGTAAGCTTTCGTAATAATAATGTAAATAAAATTAATTAAATGTTTTATGAATTATTGTTGAAATTGAGGTCGAGTATTTAAAGTTCAGCGAGAATGGAAATTCACTTTCCTGTGCTTTATAAGTCCATCACTAGTTATAGCGTGCGACAATTTCTCTTGTTATTTGTATTAAAGGCTCGGTGTAAGTCGAAATTTAGGGATTATATAGCAAGAGACAAAAGAAGAATTTAAAATAAATGCCCTCCACCTCCAACTCGTGGTAGTTTATACTTTTTACATGCCACCACTGGCTTCAGATTTACACCCAATTCCTACTTCTAATACTCAGAAATACCTTGCGTAAATGGGTTTCATTAAATATTCTTATTGTCGAAGAATAATAGAAAAAATTTTAGATCAATTTTTCAATCGTCACATTTTATTCCACGAATAAGACCGGAAAACTCATTTTATATATACAAATTATTTAAATCAATAGTCCTTACCACCGATAATCTGAAATACTTGTTTTGAGTCGGGGTTAGATTAATTTTGTGTAGGATGTGACCCGTCCTTAAAATTCCCTCCAAATCGGCGTTATTCGAAATCATCAAATAAAATATTTGAAATAGGTGTTATATTGTCTAAACATAAAATCCCATGATAAATTTGAGTCAAAATAGCTATAAATTTTTATTTGAATAAGATAAAATAAAATGCCACAAAGTTTCAAATAGTAGAATCTAACAATAATTACACTAAAACCATCTGCTTTTTGTAAATATTGTTACCTAAAAATAAAAGTGTTTTGCTATATATTCAATTAATTAAAAAATTATATATAGTGGCATTATTTTACCAATTTTTAATGCTCAAGGGGCCAGGCGCTCATACACCCAACCGTCCTCGCCCTGATGCACCAACAAGCCGTCGACTTCCTGCAAAATAGGCGTTTAGTAACACGACTATTGATACTAAGGAAAAGTGGGGACTTTAGGATCGGTAGACTTTCTGAAACAGATGCGATCGTGCAGGCGATCGGTTTGTCCCTGCCAGAACTCGATCAAGTGGGGCCGAACCAGGAAGCCCCCCCAGTTAGGCAGCGGGACATCCTTGTCGGGGCCTAGTTCGTCCTTGATTCTCTTCTCCTTCTCATCCAGAAAACTCCTGCTCGGTATCTTCGTGCTCTGGTCACTAGCCAAAGCCCCAATTTGGCTAGCCCGGGGACGTTCATGGAAATACTTCAAGGATTTCTCTCGGGGAATCTTTTCCGCACATCCCTCAATTCTCACAGACCGACGAAGGGGGGTCCAGTAAAAATTTAGGGCGACACGGGGATTCCCCGCAATTTCCTGGGCCTTTCGACTGCCGTAGTTTGTGAAAAATGTAAAACCCTCTTTGGAAACTTCCTTTACTAGGATGAAGCGACTCGAAGGCTGACCAGAACTAGAAAGTAAGCAACTGCACTAAGCCTCTTCGTCCAGAAATGGGTTGAGGAAATTTTAGATTTAATTAAACCATTATCGGCTCTCGACCAGATCGCCGGATAGGAGGTCAACGAATACTTACGCACTCACGGTGGAAACGCATGCAGCGTTCGGTTCCAAAATTTCTTCTGTGGCTATGGCAGCGTTTAACCAATCATGGAAAATGTTAATTGGCTCCTTAACCTTGATGTTTTCTTCTAAGAAAGCGTCCTTGCGTTCGTTGTACTTAAAGCGAAGACCTGCAAAGATCCAGAGTATCAATCAAGGTTACCTCGACCCTCAAGAACTTACTAGAAAGGTTAGTGGAGGTACTCGACATTCTGAAGATAATCCTAAGAAATTTCACTTAGATTGAAACATTTATACTTTCAGCGACAAAAGGCAAAGTTCAACTCACTCCTGCGTACGTTTAAAATTGTTGAGCAAGTTTTAAGGTGTCCAAAATATAATAAAACAGGCGAATTTCAATTTGTTTACTGGCTTACGACATTAATCGAAAACTCCAAAACCAGCTGAGTAGAGGCTGCTATTAGCAGATATAAGAACCCAATAGAAAAGTTGCGCAAACGAATGCATGGGTAGATGTCTGAACTGTAAGTAGTTAGGCTTCTCAAACACTAAAGCTTTAACTTCTTATGAAAAAGTCTGAAAATTCTGGTATCAAAATAAATTATTTGAAATGAAATAATTCCCAATAAATCAGTTAAAAATTTTTCAAATTAAAGTTAAGGTAATGAAATAAGAATATTTTTGTACATTCAATGAACATAATCACTCTTGATTTGAACGGAATTCAAAACCAATAAAAACTGTTGAATCAAATCGTAAATTAAGTAAATAGATTTATCTAAACAAAGAAAACATTGCACTTAATAACACTCACGTTGTATAAAAAATATCTAATCCACAAATAGATGACTGTCTTTTATTGAGGTTTAGTTGAATATAACAAGGAATCCTGTGCCAGGTTAGTAATATAGTCCATAACGAATAAAATATTTTATCGCTCGCATGCGTGCGGATGTGATATAACTAGTTTTCAAATTTGTTATCTTATAAGGTTGAGGGCAGTTGAGGCATTTGAGCGGTTTCTTATAACGTAATCTTCAACAATATCCGCTCGTTTTCCCGATATTGGGTTCAATCTTCACTCCTGAGATAAATAAAATAAGAGTGACCTTTCATTTGATCCTCCGGATACATTTTTATTCTCTGAAAAGAAATAACCAATGCAATTGATAAGGCTTTATTTAATTAAATATTAAATGTACAAAAACATCTCACTAGTGAAGTCAATGATAATAGTCTTTTCTTGTACTCCACACCTGACTTTGGTATCTTCACTCGTCTGAATATTGTCTATCATTTTAGAATTATTCAGCGTGTACGTTAGCGTCCGCTTTTTTCACTAAAAACATCAACATTTCATTCTGAATAGTTTTAAGAATTTTATTCGATCATGAGCAATAAACATTTTCTTTCTATATTATCGAGGGGGCAACAAAAATTTCATTTATTAACATGAACTCTCAATAAAGAATAAAATTGTATTTTAAGACTTCTATGTCTGTTCTTCCTTCTCAGATATTTCTGCAGCAGTTTCCACTTTCGCGTAGGCCTCGAGGAGCGAGTCAATGTCTTCCGGTGTTAAAATTTTAACAATTGTCTTACCATCCTCCCGGGTCAGCGTGGCCATTTCAGTGTTATTGGGCGTCAATTTGGTCGCGGCGGCCGTTTTCGCGAGGGCTTTAATGGCTAAGTTCTGAGCTTGGCTTAGATCCATATCAGTTTGATCCAGCAGTTCCGTCAGCATGGAAACACCGGTCTACATAAAGGCGGTTAATTTGATTAGAAATGGACGCGTGCAATAATTAACAACAAAGCGCATCCCTCACATGCGAGTTCTTCCCGATGCAGGCCACCTTCCACCCGACGTAGTTGCCGCTGGGGGAGGACTGGTAGAGCTGGTAGCCGCGGTCCTTGTCCCAGCCCATGTACAGAACAGAGACTTCGAAGGGCCAGTCCCGTCCGTACCGCCTGTAGGCTTTCTTGATGTTACACATCCTGGAGACGAAATGCTCGCATGGGATGAACTCTCCGTGGTCCAGCTCGTACCGGTCAACAACGCCAAGGAGCTCGTTTATCAACAGCTTTGCATCAGCGGTTAGTCCTGCCGCCGTGCAGACGATGTTCCTGCGAAGCCGGAAATTCGTATCGGATAGGATTTACGGGAATCGACATACTCAGCTAAACTGTAGATCTTTTCGGACAATGTGACTGCGAACCCGTCCACTCTTTCGGTGGCTAGAACGACCCCATCCGTGGACAACACTCCCAAGCAAGCCCCTGCATGAGGAGTAACCTGTATGTTGTGGCGACCTGAAATTTCAGGGATTAGTAATAGCATAATAATCAGGATTATCCTCACCTTCTGGGGAGGATGCCATCGTTCTCTTCATTTTGTCAGCCTGAAATATTATATTCGCTAGTTTAGTTTGAACTGACCAAGCAATTCGAACGTAATCTTAAAGAACTGAACTCAAAAGCAGATGTTAGTTTTACGGAATCTAAATTATCCAGCCAGACAATGAAATGAGTAGTTGTGTACTCACCAGTTTGCTGTAGTTGGTGGACTACTGAGTTTACCATAATTTCAATTTAAGAATGAGATACAATTTTGACCACTTACTGGCAGAGATTAAAATTTTGATGTTGCAGATCAAGTTTTTTATGTAATTTACATTTAACCAATTTGAATAACGCTGAACATTTCAAGGTTTGCGTTTTGTATTTTAAAACAAGATTGAAAACATTTTTCATTGAGGATCAACATTCTCTTGAAATGTTCACGGATTTTTTAAAAAACGATTGACCGGCAGTAAGAAAATAAGAGTGGTTCTTGAAAAAGTGTACTCCCTGATAATTTTATTAAGTTGAAAAAGATGGTTTTACGAACAGCACGGAAAACTTATTATTTATTTAGATGACCAGGAAAACGTTCAGTCCGTGTAAATGTAGGGCAAAACACCAAGTGGTGCAGGGTAGTTCATCAGCCACTTAGGACCCTTGCGGACGTTTTGCGTGTTTCCATCCCTCCAGGTGCCAATTGGGAGCTAATGTCCCGCTCCGCTTGTTCCTGGACGATAACTGGGGTTACGACGACCCAGCCTCCCAGAAGGACCTCTGAAAGCGAAATATGCGAAGCGTTTGTCCAGCGGCTGGGCCTGGGCAGATGCATCGAAATCATGGTACATTTAAAGAGTTATTATTTGCATCAGCGAAAGTCATCCACCCAAACAAGCTTTTCAAATCGTTTTTCACTGAATTGAACGATTAATTATTTTATTATTTCTACTAAATTGCATTCATATATCTTTTTTATTTTACTAAGTATAACTTTTCGAAAGAAGTCTTGCAGGTGAATATCGTAACAGTAATAAATAAATGGTATATAGCAATAATTAACTAAACTCATTATTTTAATATAAAAGCTTTTTAAATGTTTCTGAAGAAATGACTCCGCAGAGTCTATACTCTAGCCCCATGGGAGGGTACGCAAACGAAATTTCATACCGATGTTTTCAATATTTTTGAATGCCACGCATTAAAAGTATGTCCAGAAATAATTCAAAAATTAGTCGCAATTCTGAAATTTTATTGAGAAAACGTATCAAAATTCTTTACATGAAAAAAACATTTAAAACATTCATTACATGTTACGTTTACGCTCATATTGTTTCAGCGAAGCAGTAGCTTATTGATGCCACCCCCTGGAAGGACGCCTGTGCATTGGTCTAGAGTAATGCAATTGCATCCGTGGTCTACGCAGCGGAAACCGTGGAGAGTAGAATTCGGGCGGCGTCGATGGTGGCAAAGGGCGTAGGACGAGCGGAAAGTCGTAGGGACCCCCTTCCTCTTCAAGAAATTGAGGTCCCAATTCCCGATTGGCGGCATCCTGGTTCTGACCAAACTCATCTTCAGCCCTCAAATTTGCATTCGCATCCGGACCGTACATGACCTCGGGGTTTGGGTCCTCATGGGGGTCATCGCGTGGGTTCTCACGCGGGTCATAGCTTGGGTCATTTGCTGGCCCCGTAGGGTGCGAAGTGACCGGGGCTTCCTCGTCTTCCTTGTGTTTCTCGTCTTCCTTGTGTTTTTCGTCTTCCTCGTGTTCCTCGTCTTCCGCATGTTCCTCTTTCGCATCCAGCACTTCTGGGACGACCTCATGAACAAGCTTGGTTGCGTCGTTCATTTCACCTTCATCCGCCATCTACGAAAAAAATGCCTTTTATTGCATATGTTGATTCCAAAATAAATTCGGTTAAGCCAACCTCACAAGCACAGTGCAGCACAGCTAAAAGACTTAATTCCTCAACTGCTACCGAGATTCGTCCTTATTTAATTAAATTCCCTTCACTGCACAGACTACTGCGTAAATTATAGTTTTTCACTTGACTTTGATAACCGATTTGTCTTGCTAGCGACAACAGACTTTACAACGAACGATGCGAATAAACCGTATCCTCCATTTTGTTTCTGTAGAGCTTCCATACGCACATCCCCTGATATATGCATACATATATACTGAAATGTTTACACGAGGCTGAAAAATGAGACAATTTTTAGCTAAGCCTCAAACCTTTTTGTAAATTATGCCAATCAAAATGCTAAAAAAATCCGCACAGTTATGATTAAACATAACTAAATAACAAATAATTCAATAGTCACGACCTGATTTCTGTTATTCCTCGCTCAAGTTTTAGTTTTTTCATAAAATATTCCCGAGCAGCTACATACTTTACACCTTCATATTTCACGCATATGCCGAACGTAGCCTAAAATATCCGACACAAACAGCAGTAGGCATCTGTTGGTCATCTTTGAACTATTATAACTGATTTTTTAATATCTAATTCTCCCTTTTTCACAATAAATATACATAATCAATGGGCACATCCTAGCCGAAGATATGACAAAAATCCGAGAATAGTCGATTAAAACGCTGTAAAAAGTTACTGAGTAATAAAAGACAATTTTTCTGAACATACCCCGTACACACTTCCTTATGTTGAGTAAAAAGTATGTGTTCATGTAATATTTCGTAAAATAATGAACTTAATCGATTTCATTAATCGTTGCCGTCTCTCTCTATTTAAGGCCGTAGCGCTTAATTTTACATATAAGTATTTCCAAAAGTAACCCTGAGAAACAAAATTTTTCCTGAGAACAAGCGATTCAAATATCATGCTTTTGAAACATTTTCCATAGATAACGAACTCGTAAGCGAAAATGTCACGTTTTGGAGAATATAATAATTTTTACCAAAATATAAAATTCGACTCCAAAACTTTGCTCATGGTATATATTACAAATTTAAGCTGCAATATCAATAATTAGAATATTTTGTATCATTTTAAAGAAGAAAGCAATGTATACAAACTTTGGATTTTTAAATATTTACAATATCACTTATTGTTCGAGTTGGTGCCAGCAAAGGCCCCTTAAGGTTGTTTCCTTGTTTTTCTTGCCCTGGCTGGCACCGACTCCCAGAATTACTGCGCTTGCTGACGACGATCTCTTTTTTTTGCTTGGATGTATCTTTAATTCATTATTATTATTCCACTCTCATTGAGCTTTCACAAGAGTTTGAAGATCTCTTTCGTTGTCGGCTATAATTACATCGCCATCGACGAATAGAATATTGTTATTATTCTTCCAATAATTCAAATGCCAATGACCAACTATTCCGAGTCGGATATGGAGTGAAATAGTTGAGGACACGGACCCTATTACTAAAACTGAAAGATTTCATGCAAAGCAAAGACTTATTTAGTTAACTGCCTTGTTCCAATTTTGGCCCTTATTTGGTGATTTCTTTTATTATAAATATTTACCTCAGAATGCTAGGATTTTAAGACTAAAGTAATTATTTTAAAATATACAATGATCATCGACAAACAAATCCCATTTACCGTGATCTTTATTTTTTATCTGTTTACAACCATCAAGACTCAGAACCTTTTTGACGGCCAAGACAATAAATTTCATTTAGAAGCAATAGTACTAACTAAGCATGCAATAAAGTGTGAGAAATGAGATTTTTAAAAATACATAGGTATTCGCAGGAATCACCTAAGGAAAGCAATAATTAAGAAATGTATGAAGGATAGAAATTTCAAAGCAATTTCAACGATCTACAGAATGATTTTACTTTCGTATTCAGAACGGAATAGAAATAGAAAAATGAGAAGGTCGTATTATAAAGGTATAGAATTTTAATCAGTCCAGCTTCGTGAACAATAAATATTTTCTTTTCATATAATCGAGAAGACAAGTTACTGAGACAAAAGAAACATTTCATTGAGTAAAATGAACAAACAATAAAGAACTAAATTTTGCTTTACGATTTCTGCGCGTGTTCTTCCTTCTCAGGTATTTCTGCAGCAGTTTCCACTTCCGCGTAGGCCTCGAGGAGCGAGTCAATGTCTTCCGGTGTTAAAATTTTAACAATTGTCTTACCATCCTCCCGGGTCAGCGTGGCCATTTCAGTGTTATTGGGCGTCAATTTGGTCGCGGCGGCCGTTTTCGCGAGGGCTTTAATGGCTAAGTTCTGAGCTTGGCTTAGATCCATATCAGTTTGATCCAGCAGTTCCGTCAGCATGGAAACACCGGTCTACATAAAGGCGGTTAATTTGATTAGAAATGGACGCGTGCAATAATTAACAACAAAGCGCATCCCTCACATGCGAGTTCTTCCCGATGCAGGCCACCTTCCACCCGACGTAGTTGCCGCTGGGGGAGGACTGGTAGAGCTGGTAGCCGCGGTCCTTGTCCCAGCCCATGTACAGAACAGAGACTTCGAAGGGCCAGTCCCGTCCGTACCGCCTGTAGGCTTTCTTGATGTTACACATCCTGGAGACGAAATGCTCGCATGGGATGAACTCTCCGTGGTCCAGCTCGTACCGGTCAACAACGCCAAGGAGCTCGTTTATCAACAGCTTTGCATCAGCGGTTAGTCCTGCCGCCGTGCAGACGATGTTCCTGCGAAGCCGGAAATTCGTATCGGATAGGATTTACGGGAATCGACATACTCAGCTAAACTGTAGATCTTTTCGGACAATGTGACTGCGAACCCGTCCACTCTTTCGGTGGCTAGAACGACCCCATCCGTGGACAACACTCCCAAGCAAGCCCCTGCATGAGGAGTAACCTGTATGTTGTGGCGACCTGAAATTTCAGGGATTAGTAATAGCATAATAATCAGGATTATCCTCACCTTCTGGGGAGGATGCCATCGTTCTCTTCATTTTGTCAGCCTGAAATATTATCTTCGCTAGTTTAGTTTGAACTGACCAAGCAATTCGAACGTAATCTTAAAGAACTGAACTCAAAAGCAGATGTTAGTTTTACGGAATCTAAATTATCCAGCCAGACAATGAAATGAGTAGTTGTGTACTCACCAGTTTGCTGTAGTTGGTGGACTACTGAGTTTACCATAATTTCAATTTAAGAATGAGATACAATTTTGACCACTTACTGGCAGAGATTAAAATTTTGATGTTGCAGATCAAGTTTTTTATGTAATTTACATTTAACCAATTTGAATAACGCTGAACATTTCAAGGTTTGCGTTTTGTATTTTAAAACAAGATTGAAAACATTTTTCATTGAGGATCAACATTCTCTTGAAATGTTCACGGATTTTTTAAAAAACGATTGACCGGCAGTAAGAAAATAAGAGTGGTTCTTGAAAAAGTGTACTCCCTGATAATTTTATTAAGTTGAAAAAGATGGTTTTACGAACAGCACGGAAAACTTATTATTTATTTAGATGACCAGGAAAACGTTCAGTCCGTGTAAATGTAGGGCAAAACACCAAGTGGTGCAGGGTAGTTCATCAGCCACTTAGGACCCTTGCGGACGTTTTGCGTGTTTCCATCCCTCCAGGTGCCAATTGGGAGCTAATGTCCCGCTCCGCTTGTTCCTGGACGATAACTGGGGTTACGACGACCCAGCCTCCCAGAAGGACCTCTGAAAGCGAAATATGCGAAGCGTTTGTCCAGCGGCTGGGCCTGGGCAGATGCATCGAAATCATGGTACATTTAAAGAGTTATTATTTGCATCAGCGAAAGTCATCCACCCAAACAAGCTTTTCAAATCGTTTTTCACTGAATTGAACGATTAATTATTTTATTATTTCTACTAAATTGCATTCATATATCTTTTTTATTTTACTAAGTATAACTTTTCGAAAGAAGTCTTGCAGGTGAATATCGTAACAGTAATAAATAAATGGTATATAGCAATAATTAACTAAACTCATTATTTTAATATAAAAGCTTTTTAAATGTTTCTGAAGAAATGACTCCGCAGAGTCTATACTCTAGCCCCATGGGAGGGTACGCAAACGAAATTTCATACCGATGTTTTCAATATTTTTGAATGCCACGCATTAAAAGTATGTCCAGAAATAATTCAAAAATTAGTCGCAATTCTGAAATTTTATTGAGAAAACGTATCAAAATTCTTTACATGAAAAAAACATTTAAAACATTCATTACATGTTACGTTTACGCTCATATTGTTTCAGCGAAGCAGTAGCTTATTGATGCCACCCCCTGGAAGGACGCCTGTGCATTGGTCTAGAGTAATGCAATTGCATCCGTGGTCTACGCAGCGGAAACCGTGGAGAGTAGAATTCGGGCGGCGTCGATGGTGGCAAAGGGCGTAGGACGAGCGGAAAGTCGTAGGGACCCCCTTCCTCTTCAAGAAATTGAGGTCCCAATTCCCGATTGGCGGCATCCTGGTTCTGACCAAACTCATCTTCAGCCCTCAAATTTGCATTCGCATCCGGACCGTACATGACCTCGGGGTTTGGGTCCTCATGGGGGTCATCGCGTGGGTTCTCACGCGGGTCATAGCTTGGGTCATTTGCTGGCCCCGTAGGGTGCGAAGTGACCGGGGCTTCCTCGTCTTCCTTGTGTTTCTCGTCTTCCTTGTGTTTTTCGTCTTCCTCGTGTTCCTCGTCTTCCGCATGTTCCTCTTTCGCATCCAGCACTTCTGGGACGACCTCATGAACAAGCTTGGTTGCGTCGTTCATTTCACCTTCATCCGCCATCTACGAAAAAAATGCCTTTTATTGCATATGTTGATTCCAAAATAAATTCGGTTAAGCCAACCTCACAAGCACAGTGCAGCACAGCTAAAAGACTTAATTCCTCAACTGCTACCGAGATTCGTCCTTATTTAATTAAATTCCCTTCACTGCACAGACTACTGCGTAAATTATAGTTTTTCACTTGACTTTGATAACCGATTTGTCTTGCTAGCGACAACAGACTTTACAACGAACGATGCGAATAAACCGTATCCTCCATTTTGTTTCTGTAGAGCTTCCATACGCACATCCCCTGATATATGCATACATATATACTGAAATGTTTACACGAGGCTGAAAAATGAGACAATTTTTAGCTAAGCCTCAAACCTTTTTGTAAATTATGCCAATCAAAATGCTAAAAAAATCCGCACAGTTATGATTAAACATAACTAAATAACAAATAATTCAATAGTCACGACCTGATTTCTGTTATTCCTCGCTCAAGTTTTAGTTTTTTCATAAAATATTCCCGAGCAGCTACATACTTTACACCTTCATATTTCACGCATATGCCGAACGTAGCCTAAAATATCCGACACAAACAGCAGTAGGCATCTGTTGGTCATCTTTGAACTATTATAACTGATTTTTTAATATCTAATTCTCCCTTTTTCACAATAAATATACATAATCAATGGGCACATCCTAGCCGAAGATATGACAAAAATCCGAGAATAGTCGATTAAAACGCTGTAAAAAGTTACTGAGTAATAAAAGACAATTTTTCTGAACATACCCCGTACACACTTCCTTATGTTGAGTAAAAAGTATGTGTTCATGTAATATTTCGTAAAATAATGAACTTAATCGATTTCATTAATCGTTGCCGTCTCTCTCTATTTAAGGCCGTAGCGCTTAATTTTACATATAAGTATTTCCAAAAGTAACCCTGAGAAACAAAATTTTTCCTGAGAACAAGCGATTCAAATATCATGCTTTTGAAACATTTTCCATAGATAACGAACTCGTAAGCGAAAATGTCACGTTTTGGAGAATATAATAATTTTTACCAAAATATAAAATTCGACTCCAAAACTTTGCTCATGGTATATATTACAAATTTAAGCTGCAATATCAATAATTAGAATATTTTGTATCATTTTAAAGAAGAAAGCAATGTATACAAACTTTGGATTTTTAAATATTTACAATATCACTTATTGTTCGAGTTGGTGCCAGCAAAGGCCCCTTAAGGTTGTTTCCTTGTTTTTCTTGCCCTGGCTGGCACCGACTCCCAGAATTACTGCGCTTGCTGACGACGATCTCTTTTTTTTGCTTGGATGTATCTTTAATTCATTATTATTATTCCACTCTCATTGAGCTTTCACAAGAGTTTGAAGATCTCTTTCGTTGTCGGCTATAATTACATCGCCATCGACGAATAGAATATTGTTATTATTCTTCCAATAATTCAAATGCCAATGACCAACTATTCCGAGTCGGATATGGAGTGAAATAGTTGAGGACACGGACCCTATTACTAAAACTGAAAGATTTCATGCAAAGCAAAGACTTATTTAGTTAACTGCCTTGTTCCAATTTTGGCCCTTATTTGGTGATTTCTTTTATTATAAATATTTACCTCAGAATGCTAGGATTTTAAGACTAAAGTAATTATTTTAAAATATACAATGATCATCGACAAACAAATCCCATTTACCGTGATCTTTATTTTTTATCTGTTTACAACCATCAAGACTCAGAACCTTTTTGACGGCCAAGACAATAAATTTCATTTAGAAGCAATAGTACTAACTAAGCATGCAATAAAGTGTGAGAAATGAGATTTTTAAAAATACATAGGTATTCGCAGGAATCACCTAAGGAAAGCAATAATTAAGAAATGTATGAAGGATAGAAATTTCAAAGCAATTTCAACGATCTACAGAATGATTTTACTTTCGTATTCAGAACGGAATAGAAATAGAAAAATGAGAAGGTCGTATTATAAAGGTATAGAATTTTAATCAGTCCAGCTTCGTGAACAATAAATATTTTCTTTTCATATAATCGAGAAGACAAGTTACTGAGACAAAAGAAACATTTCATTGAGTAAAATGAACAAACAATAAAGAACTAAATTTTGCTTTACGATTTCTGCGCGTGTTCTTCCTTCTCAGGTATTTCTGCAGCAGTTTCCACTTCCGCGTAGGCCTCGAGGAGCGAGTCAATGTCTTCCGGTGTTAAAATTTTAACAATTGTCTTACCATCCTCCCGGGTCAGCGTGGCCATTTCAGTGTTATTGGGCGTCAATTTGGTCGCGGCGGCCGTTTTCGCGAGGGCTTTAATGGCTAAGTTCTGAGCTTGGCTTAGATCCATATCAGTTTGATCCAGCAGTTCCGTCAGCATGGAAACACCGGTCTACATAAAGGCGGTTAATTTGATTAGAAATGGACGCGTGCAATAATTAACAACAAAGCGCATCCCTCACATGCGAGTTCTTCCCGATGCAGGCCACCTTCCACCCGACGTAGTTGCCGCTGGGGGAGGACTGGTAGAGCTGGTAGCCGCGGTCCTTGTCCCAGCCCATGTACAGAACAGAGACTTCGAAGGGCCAGTCCCGTCCGTACCGCCTGTAGGCTTTCTTGATGTTACACATCCTGGAGACGAAATGCTCGCATGGGATGAACTCTCCGTGGTCCAGCTCGTACCGGTCAACAACGCCAAGGAGCTCGTTTATCAACAGCTTTGCATCAGCGGTTAGTCCTGCCGCCGTGCAGACGATGTTCCTGCGAAGCCGGAAATTCGTATCGGATAGGATTTACGGGAATCGACATACTCAGCTAAACTGTAGATCTTTTCGGACAATGTGACTGCGAACCCGTCCACTCTTTCGGTGGCTAGAACGACCCCATCCGTGGACAACACTCCCAAGCAAGCCCCTGCATGAGGAGTAACCTGTATGTTGTGGCGACCTGAAATTTCAGGGATTAGTAATAGCATAATAATCAGGATTATCCTCACCTTCTGGGGAGGATGCCATCGTTCTCTTCATTTTGTCAGCCTGAAATATTATCTTCGCTAGTTTAGTTTGAACTGACCAAGCAATTCGAACGTAATCTTAAAGAACTGAACTCAAAAGCAGATGTTAGTTTTACGGAATCTAAATTATCCAGCCAGACAATGAAATGAGTAGTTGTGTACTCACCAGTTTGCTGTAGTTGGTGGACTACTGAGTTTACCATAATTTCAATTTAAGAATGAGATACAATTTTGACCACTTACTGGCAGAGATTAAAATTTTGATGTTGCAGATCAAGTTTTTTATGTAATTTACATTTAACCAATTTGAATAACGCTGAACATTTCAAGGTTTGCGTTTTGTATTTTAAAACAAGATTGAAAACATTTTTCATTGAGGATCAACATTCTCTTGAAATGTTCACGGATTTTTTAAAAAACGATTGACCGGCAGTAAGAAAATAAGAGTGGTTCTTGAAAAAGTGTACTCCCTGATAATTTTATTAAGTTGAAAAAGATGGTTTTACGAACAGCACGGAAAACTTATTATTTATTTAGATGACCAGGAAAACGTTCAGTCCGTGTAAATGTAGGGCAAAACACCAAGTGGTGCAGGGTAGTTCATCAGCCACTTAGGACCCTTGCGGACGTTTTGCGTGTTTCCATCCCTCCAGGTGCCAATTGGGAGCTAATGTCCCGCTCCGCTTGTTCCTGGACGATAACTGGGGTTACGACGACCCAGCCTCCCAGAAGGACCTCTGAAAGCGAAATATGCGAAGCGTTTGTCCAGCGGCTGGGCCTGGGCAGATGCATCGAAATCATGGTACATTTAAAGAGTTATTATTTGCATCAGCGAAAGTCATCCACCCAAACAAGCTTTTCACGTTTTTTTTACTCAATTGAACGATTAATTATTTTATTATTTCTACTAAATTGCATTCATATATCTTTTTTATTTTACTAAGTATAACTTTTCGAAAGAAGTCTTGCAGGTGAATATCGTAACAGTAATAAATAAATGGTATATGTGCACCCTTATAGCAATAATTAACTAAACTCATTATTTTAATATAAAAGCTTTTTAAATGTTTCTGAAGAAAGACTTCGCAGAGTCTAAACTCTAGGCCCATGGGAGAGTACGCAAACGAAATCTCATACCGATGTTTTCAATATTTTTGAATGCCACGCATTAAAAGTATGTCCAGAAATAATTCAAAAATTAGTCGCAATTCTGAAATTTTATTGAGAAAACGTATCAAAATTCTTTACATGAAAAAAACATTTAAAACATTCATTACATGTTACGTTTACGCTCATATTGTTTCAGCGAAGCAGTAGCTTATTGATGCCACCCCCTGGAAGGACGCCTGTGCATTGGTCTAGAGTAATGCAATTGCATCCGTGGTCTACGCAGCGGAAACCGTGGAGAGTAGAATTCGGGCGGCGTCGATGGTGGCAAAGGGCGTAGGACGAGCGGAAAGTCGTAGGGACCCCCTTCCTCTTCAAGAAATTGAGGTCCCAATTCCCGATTGGCGGCATCCTGGTTCTGACCAAACTCATCTTCAGCCCTCAAATTTGCATTCGCATCCGGACCGTACATGACCTCGGGGTTTGGGTTCTCATGGGGGTCATCGCGTGGGTTCTCACGCGGGTCATAGCTTGGGTCATTTACTGGCCCCGTAGGGTGCGAAGTGACCGGGGCTTCCTCGTCTTCCTTGTGTTTCTCGTCTTCCTTGTGTTTCTCGTCTTCCTCGTGTTCCTCGTCTTCCGCATGTTCCTCTTTCGCATCCAGCACTTCTGGGACGACCTCATGAACAAGCTTGGTTGCGTCGTTCATTTCACCTTCATCCGCCATCTACGAAAAAAATGCCTTTTATTGCATATGTTGATTACAAAATAAATTCGGTTAAGCCAACCTCACAAGCACAGTGCAGCACAGCTAAAAGACTTAATTCCTCAACTGCTACCGAGATTCGTCCTTATTTAATTAAATTCCCTTCACTGCACAGACTACTGCGTAAATTATAGTTTTTCACTTGACTTTGATAACCGATTTGTCCTGCTAGCGACAACAGACTTTACAACGAACGATGCGAATAAACCGTATCCTCCATTTTGTTTCTGTAGAGCTTCCATACGCACATCCCCTGATATATGCATACATATATACTGAAATGTTTACACGAGGCTGAAAAATGAGACAATTTTTAGCTTAGCCTCAAACCTTTTTGTAAATTATGCCAATCAAAATGCTAAAAAAATCCGCACAGTTATGATTAAACATAACTAAATAACAAATAATTCAATAGTCACGACCTGATTTCTGTTATTCCTCGCTCAAGTTTTAGTTTTTTCATAAAATATTCCCGAGCAGCTACATACTTTACACCTTCATATTTCACGCATATGCCGAACGTAGCCTAAAATATCCGACACAAACAGCAGTAGGCATCTGTTGGTCATCTTTGAACTATTATAACTGATTTTTTAATATCTAATTCTCCCTTTTTCACAATAAATATACATAATCAATGGGCACATCCTAGCCGAAGATATGACAAAAATCCGAGAATAGTCGATTAAAACGCTGTAAAAAGTTACTGAGTAATAAAAGACAATTTTTCTGAACATACCCCGTACACACTTCCTTATGTTGAGTAAAAAGTATGTGTTCATGTAATATTTCGTAAAATAATGAACTTAATCGATTTCATTAATCGTTGCCGTCTCTCTCTATTTAAGGCCGTAGCGCTTAATTTTACATATAAGTATTTCCAAAAGTAACCCTGAGAAACAAAATTTTTCCTGAGAACAAGCGATTCAAATATCATGCTTTTGAAACATTTTCCATAGATTACGAACTCGTAAGCGAAAATGTCACATTTTGGAGAATATAATAATTTTTACCAAAATATAAAATTCGACTCCAAAACTTTGCTCATGGTATATATTACAAATTTAAGCTGCAATATCAATAATTAGAATATTTTGTATCATTTTAAAGAAGAAAGCAATGTATACAAACTTTGGATTTTTAAATATTTACAATATCACTTATTGTTCGAGTTGGTGCCAGCAAAGGCCCCTTAAGGTTGTTTCCTTGTTTTTCTTGCCCTGGCTGGCACCGACTCCCAGAATTACTGCGCTTGCTGACGACGATCTCTTTTTTTTGCTTGGATGTATCTTTAATTCATTATTATTATTCCACTCTCATTGAGCTTTCACAAGAGTTTGAAGATCTCTTTCGTTGTCGGCTATAATTACATCGCCATCGACGAATAGAATATTGTTATTATTCTTCCAATAATTCAAATGCCAATGACCAACTATTCCGAGTCGGATATGGAGTGAAATAGTTGAGGACACGGACCCTATTACTAAAACTGAAAGATTTCATGCAAAGCAAAGACTTATTTAGTTAACTGCCTTGTTCCAATTTTGGCCCTTATTTGGTGATTTCTTTTATTATAAATATTTACCTCAGAATGCTAGGATTTTAAGACTAAAGTAATTATTTTAAAATATACAATGATCATCGACAAACAAATCCCATTTACCGTGATCTTTATTTTTTATCTGTTTACAACCATCAAGACTCAGAACCTTTTTGACGGCCAAGACAATAAATTTCATTTAGAAGCAATAGTACTAACTAAGCATGCAATAAAGTGTGAGAAATGAGATTTTTAAAAATACATAGGTATTCGCAGGAATCACCTAAGGAAAGCAATAATTAAGAAATGTATGAAGGATAGAAATTTCAAAGCAATTTCAACGATCTACAGAATGATTTTACTTTCGTATTCAGAACGGAATAGAAATAGAAAAATGAGAAGGTCGTATTATAAAGGTATAGAATTTTAATCAGTCCAGCTTCGTGAACAATAAATATTTTCTTTTCATATAATCGAGAAGACAAGTTACTGAGACAAAAGAAACATTTCATTGAGTAAAATGAACAAACAATAAAGAACTAAATTTTGCTTTACGATTTCTGCGCGTGTTCTTCCTTCTCAGGTATTTCTGCAGCAGTTTCCACTTCCGCGTAGGCCTCGAGGAGCGAGTCAATGTCTTCCGGTGTTAAAATTTTAACAATTGTCTTACCATCCTCCCGGGTCAGCGTGGCCATTTCAGTGTTATTGGGCGTCAATTTGGTCGCGGCGGCCGTTTTCGCGAGGGCTTTAATGGCTAAGTTCTGAGCTTGGCTTAGATCCATATCAGTTTGATCCAGCAGTTCCGTCAGCATGGAAACACCGGTCTACATAAAGGCGGTTAATTTGATTAGAAATGGACGCGTGCAATAATTAACAACAAAGCGCATCCCTCACATGCGAGTTCTTCCCGATGCAGGCCACCTTCCACCCGACGTAGTTGCCGCTGGGGGAGGACTGGTAGAGCTGGTAGCCGCGGTCCTTGTCCCAGCCCATGTACAGAACAGAGACTTCGAAGGGCCAGTCCCGTCCGTACCGCCTGTAGGCTTTCTTGATGTTACACATCCTGGAGACGAAATGCTCGCATGGGATGAACTCTCCGTGGTCCAGCTCGTACCGGTCAACAACGCCAAGGAGCTCGTTTATCAACAGCTTTGCATCAGCGGTTAGTCCTGCCGCCGTGCAGACGATGTTCCTGCGAAGCCGGAAATTCGTATCGGATAGGATTTACGGGAATCGACATACTCAGCTAAACTGTAGATCTTTTCGGACAATGTGACTGCGAACCCGTCCACTCTTTCGGTGGCTAGAACGACCCCATCCGTGGACAACACTCCCAAGCAAGCCCCTGCATGAGGAGTAACCTGTATGTTGTGGCGACCTGAAATTTCAGGGATTAGTAATAGCATAATAATCAGGATTATCCTCACCTTCTGGGGAGGATGCCATCGTTCTCTTCGTTTTGTCAGCCTGAAATATTATCTTCGCTAGTTTAGTTTGAACTGACCAAGCAATTCGAACGTAATCTTAAAGAACTGAACTCAAAAGCAGATGTTAGTTTTACGGAATCTAAATTATCCAGCCAGACAATGAAATGAGTAGTTGTGTACTCACCAGTTTGCTTTAGTTAGAAATTACCACGTGAAAAACTGCCGTCGGTTAGTTGTTTTGCTTTTATAACTGAAATATAGCTGGCAGACTACTGGGTTTACCATAAATTCAAATTAAAAATCAGATACAATTTTATCCCCTTACTGGCACAGTTCAAAATTTTGATGTTACGGATCAAATTTTTTATGTAATTTACATTTAATCAATGTGGAAAACCCTGAACAGTTCAAGGTTTGTTTTTTGTATTTTAAAACAAGATTGAAAAGAGTGAAAACATTTTTCATTTAAGAACAACATTAACTTGAAATGTTCACGGATTTTTTAAAAAACGATTGACCGGCAATAAGAATAAGAAAATAAGAATTATTCTTGAAAAAGTGTACACCCTGATAATTTTATTAAGTTGAAGAACACGGTCTTACGAACAGCACGCAAAACATATTATTTATTTAGATGACCAGAAAAACGTTCAGTTCCTGTAAAAGTAGGGCAAAACAGCAAGTGGTGCAGGGTAGTTCATCAGCCACTTTGGACCCTTGTGGACTTTCTGCGTGTTTCCATCCCTCCAGGTACCAATTGGGAGCTAATGTCCCGCTCCGTTTGTTCCTGGACGATAACTGGGGTCACGACGACCCGGTCGCCCAAAAGGACCTCTGAAAGCGAAAAATGCGAAGCGTTTGTGCAGCGGTCTGTGCTGGATTAACCTATGTTTTTAGTCTTTGCTCGACCCAAACATTCTATAAGTTTTATTTTTATTCAATTGATCGATCAATTATTTTATTATTTATACTAAAGTGCAGTCTTATATATGTTTTACTTTCCCAACTATAACCCTTTGAAAAAAGCCTTGCAGGTGGAAATCATAACATTAATAAATAAGTGCAACCCCTTATAGCAAGCAGTAACTACACTCATTATTTCAATATAAACGCGTTTTAAATGTTTCTGAAGAAATGAATCCAAAGAGTCTAAGCTCTACCCCCTTGGAGCGCTACGAGAATTTCTAGCAGCGATACTTACAATAATTTTGGATACCACAAAGTATTTTCAGAAATGATTCAAAATTTAAGCGCAATTCCAAAATTTTATTGAGAATACGTATACAAACAGCAATGGCTTAATGATGCCATCCCCGGAATGGACGCATGGGCGGAGGTCCATAGTAATCCGCGGAAGACGCATTGGCAACCATGGGGCAGGCCACAGGACATGCATCCATGGTGGGTCAAAACGTGAGTAGTGAGGGTGGTAAGGGTGGTCTGGGTGATGTGGGTAGTGAGGGTAGTGTGGGTAGTGAAGGTATTTTGGGTGGTGAGGATATTTTGGGTGGTGAGGATATTGTGGGTGGTGAGGATATTGTGGGTAGTATGTGTGGTGTAGAATGTTCCGGCTTCCCTTCTTGCTTGGAGAAGTTGGGGTCCCCATGCCCGATTGGCGGCATCCTGATAGCCGTTCTGGCGGAACCCTTCTCCATAAGTATTCGGATCCGCAGAATGTATGAACTGGGGGTTCGGGCCTTGAAAGCCGACCCCGCCTCCGTAGAACTCACCACCCTGTGGGTCATCACGTGGTTTATCATGTTCGTCATTGCTTGGGTCATTACGTGAATCATCATGTGGCTCATGCATCCCGTCATTTAGTGACCACGCAGGGTACCAAGCAATCGGGGCTTCCTCGAGCGAATCCAGCACTTTTGCGCCGATCTCAGGAACAAGCCTGGTCGGATCGTTCATTTCTCGCCCATCCGCCATCTATAAATAAAATATTTTGTCTCACAGGTGTTAATTACAAAATAAATTCGGTTAAGTTAACCTCACTTAGGCACAGCGCAACGCAGCTAAAAAACTTAATTTCTCAAGTGGTGCCGAGTTTCGTCCTTATTTAATTAAATTTCCTTCACTGCACAGACTACTGGGTATAGTATAGTTTTTCGACGCCTAACTTGACTTTGATGACTGATTTTTTCTGTTCGCCACAACGAACTTTACAACGAACTAACTGAAGGAATCGTTTCCTCCATTTTGTTTTTGTAGACCTCTCACAGGCACATCCACTGATTATATGTACTGGATTGCTTTGCTTACACGTGTCCTTAAAACGAGACAAGTTTTAGTTAAAGCTCAAACCATTTTCATAAATTTGTCAATTAAAATGCCCAAAATCCCGCACAGCTTTGATTAAACATAACTAAATCACAAATAATTGAATTGCCACCAACCGATTTCTTTTACACCTCGCTCTATTTTTAGTGTTTTCATAAAAAATTCCCAAGCAGTAAACCACTGGGTGTCTACTGGGCACAGAGATGGATATAACAATTATTATTGCTACATTTGTTACACTTTCATATATCACCTCTATGCCGAACGTAGCCTAAAATATCCGACTCAAACAGCCGTAGGCGTCTGTTGGTCATCTTTAAATTTTTATAACAATTGATTTGATTTTATCTACTTTTCCCTTTTTCCACAACAAATATATAGGGCACATCTTAGCCGAAGATATGGTAAAAATCCGAAAATAGTCGATAATCGTGTTTGATTGAATCGCTATAAAAAATTACTGATTAATTAAAGACAATTTAGCTGTATATACCCCGTATACACCTCATTAATGTTTGCATAAAAAGTATGCATTAATTTAATATTTCACAAAATAATTAATAATAATTAATCAAATTGCATTAATCGTTGCTATCTTCTTTTCTCTAAGGCAGGAAGCACTTAATTTTATGCTGTCAAAAGTAACACTGGCCAACAAAATTTTTGCCAGAGTGCAAATTGCGTCCATTGCGATATCATGAACGAAAATGTCCCAGCACTTCATATTTTGGAGTAAAATAGGTTTGAAAAGCATAAAATATCGCGATTTCAATCGAATTATTATAGGAGATTGAGATGTGGGTCTATTTATAGTTTGAACTTTAATTAGCCAAGTCCTTGAGACTTTCCGAAATACTTTACGAAGCAATAACTTCTTACAATTGGTGGTGCATCATAATCAAAATTAGCAAATGCTCACGAAAAAATAGATCCCCAATATGCTAAGCAAAATCCATGGAAGGATGCTATTTCATACATCGAGACAAGAATTTAGGCTTCCATTTGAGTTACTTTGCGAGCTCTCTTCACGTTCCATTATTTTTAATTGAAATCTACAAAAATATTCCAAATGCGAACTGTTTTAGGTTTTTAAACAATTTTTCTCAAAAACCTCGCGATATAGGAAATTTTAATTTTCGATTTTGTACATAATTCGAAATAATCCGAATGAAGTCACGTATTACTTGTTCTTTTACTTAAACAAATATAAAAAGTGTTGTTCAGTGTAACTTTTATATTGCTTTCCTGAAGCCCCTCTAGGAAGAAGGAAAAAAAACATTTAATTCATTACAAAAATAAATAAACGAACTAATAAAAATTAATCAGAAAGTATAGTAGAAAAAATAATAATTTATTTATAATATGTTTTTAATATATTTATATTCAGTAAACATAAATACAATTGTTTTTTAGTTGGTTCTACATATATCATTTGTAATCGGCAATAAATAAGATTGTAAAATATAATAGGTGTTTCTATACTTTCATGAATTAGAAAATTAAAGAAAATATGTTCAATTAAGGTTGTGGCTCCACTGAAATATTTATTTGGGTCATCGAAACCATTTACAGTTTTAAAAATAGTTTTAGGTGCTTTTTGGGAAACCCTTCAATGTTTATATTTGCAGGAAAAATATCGTTAAAAACTAAGAAAGCAATATTTTAAAAAATTGTTAAACGGTTTTCATAAAATATCTGTACATAAGAGGAGCCTATTTCAATTGCTAAATAAAACCTCGAACTTTCATTTCAACTTTTCAAAATACAAAAAACTTATTCGACAAATTGTTTAAATTAAATGTTTTCATAACCGAATTTAATTTAGACATACTAGTGAATGAATAATATAATAGATACTTAGATTTCAACATAAGCTGTGATGAGTTTTTATTTCTAAATTCTCTAATTAAAACACAACAAATCCTTTACATTTATTAATATGTAAAATGTACCTATTATATAATCATCATAACTAAGAATTTATCAATGAGAAAGTAATGAAAATTGGTAATTTGGCTATTGAGGGCATTAATAATGACTTTTATTTACATTGACTGTATTTAAGGCCAATATTTCTAAAATTGTTGAATAACAAATACCTACATTCTAATATGTTCATCAGCATTCAGCAATTTCGCACTCAAAAAAACTGCGGAAACGGTCTTCTATAAGTACTTAAATATCTTATCTCGTCACTCTGAGGCAGCAGGTTGTGAAATTTGCGCTCGATTGAGGTAGGAGAATGAACAGTCTACATTTATAAAAATCATCGTGATGCGATTATAAAAATTTGAATTTCTTCTATATCTTAAAATGATTTGGGTTCAATTTCATTCTAGTTAACCAAAAATGGGACCCACTTTCCAGGGATTCCTAAAAAAATCCTAAATTTTAAATCTGAAAACGTTAAAGTAAAATCGCAATTTAAAATCAACCAGCCTTTCACAAAAAGTGATCACATTTGTAGCTATTTCTTCAACAGGCAAGGACTAGAAAACTTAGAGAGGAGAGATTGCATAAAATGAATGACCAGTGTTGACCAGTGTATCGTAAGTATAAATTAATAGCCGTTCGTAAGTGGCCAAATCCATAAAAAAGTTCAAAAATCAGTCATTACATATTCTTCAATTCGCTGAGTATATCATGAATTAAATCGGTCTCGGCAGACAGCGTTGCAAAAGCCCATTCATTAGAAATTGTTCTATATTAATTCCTGATCCTGCCAGAAATTTAAAATTTACAGAAGACAACTAATACAACTCGGACGATATTTTCATTTCTAACAACCCAAAAGGGCCTAAAAGGACCTAATCGCCTTAGAGAGAAGAAGCTACTTGAGCTACGATTGTTATTAACAAAAAGATCGCGCCGGAAAACGGTCCTGAAAGGAAGGTACCACGAAATTCTATTCATGGTCACTGCTTCCCGTGTGCACTTCCAGCGTGTAGAGCTCCAAACAATTTGTAATTTCCCTTTTTGGCAATGGTCCCATCTCTCGACAAAATTTTGGAAAAAAAGAGGACCTATGACTTAATCACATCATCCGGAAGATGTGATGGATCATCGCGAAGAACAAATATCAAAAGGTGACCATTCCTGAAGAAGCGCGGGAATTATAGATGCTAAGGAGCGCCTCCAATGCCCGCTGAACTTAGTGATCTCAAAGTACTCTTAGTACTAAGTTTCACTTAAATTCGCTGAATTTCGAAAATTCTTGGTTGCAATGTTGGATCGGCTATCTTGAATTTATAATTGATTCACTAATTTTATTCTTTCGTACTTCTCAGCATGATGTTGGAAACATTCACCTGACCCTGTACCTGTAAGATGTACGGGTTTATCGGAAGACTCGTTTAATAGAGCGTCCTAAAACGGTTGGTGGAACTAATCGAAACTGAATCCACTCCTGACTAAATATGAAATTGTTAAAAAAGTTTTAAAGTCTTGAAGATATAATAAAACATACTTTTGCTCAGAACTTCGATTAGTTTACGATATGAATGAAGAACTCAAAAATGTGCTGGTTGGAGGAGGAAGATTGGTCAGTGAATTAATTTTTTAGGTGGTAAAGCTGTAAGTACGAGTACTCGCGCTTCTTAAACAGGGATTAAATTTCACTTCTTATGACAAGGCCTGAAAATACTTGTACTCAAAATGATTAGAAATTAAATAATTTTCTCAAATCGCCACTAAACAAATCTTATGTTATACGGTTATATTTAAGTATTATATTATGTTCAAATTGCAGAGTTCAACTCCATTCGAAACCTGTGGAATCAAGAATAAAAGCCACTAAAGCGTATATCTAAAAATAAACAAATGAATTCATATAAAGATTCAAACATATTATATTATATTTACATATATCAGAACAAAATCTTGCACAGAGAATATCATAATGAATAAGACTAAGGCACTCAATAGATTTTTGCCGTTCGCTATAGGTTTACAAAATTTTTGTTCCTAGTTCTGCAAAATGTCACAATTTTAGTTATCTTTTACATGGAAAACTACCAATCATTCTTGTATTTAGACTACAACTATTCTAAACTATTCCAACATTTGAACATTTTACTACACCTTACATATTCAACAACAATTATTTTATTGAACAATTATAGCGCAAATTGTTAATTATTGCACATAGTTCATGTTACACTAAATAGAACATATTACTTCCGTAAATGTAATAAAATAATTATTATTATATACATACATTAAAATATTTAATTTGTAAAATTACTCAAACTCCGTAGTATTTGAAATAAAAGGTACTTTTCCCGACTATGTACATAAATTCAAAAAATTGAATAATGACAATAATATTTCCTATTCTTTGTCAACTAATCGAAAAATTAAAATAAATTCATAGTCGTAAGCAATTGTTGAACAGGAGCAAATACTTCGGCGGAAACGCTTCATAAATCAATCAATGATTGTGACTATGGCTCTCGAGGTCCTCATTGCTGGAGAAAGTTCGGAGACAATCTCTGCAAGGAAAGGATCCCTTCCCAGCGTGGATCTTTTCATGGGCCCTAAGGTATGTCGATGTGTTAAAACAGTATCCACAAAAACAGCAAAGATGCGATTCTGCATTTCCATGAGAACCCATATGACTTCTGTTGTGGGCTTTTATTGCAGACGAGGACGTGAAGACCCGACCGCATGTGGTACACTCACAGCTGTTTTTATTTGAATGGACCCGTAAGTGTTTTGTAAGACCACGCTGGGAGGAGAAACCTCGAGAGCAATAGTCACAAGGGTAGGGTTTTTCGCCGGAATGAGTTCTGATGTGGTTCCAAAGTTCGTAAAGAAAAGCATATTTTTTACCACAATAATTGCATACGTTTGATCTTTCTTTCGTATGTTTTCGAAAAATATGCGTCGCGGCACCGCGATATGTAGGGTACGCTTGAAAACAAAAACAGCAAGTGTAGTTGACTTCTGTTGTTTCCAAGTTTGTATTGCTCTGATGAGCTCCAGACCCACCTGGTTCTACTTGGCTTAATAATCCCGAGGTTCCTGGATCGGAAGTCGTTTCTTTTTCGTGTTTGATTTCACGAACAATTGGTATGTGTGATGTTTGTTCACTTTGCTCCTCCGTAATTATGGCCTCTTCTATAAGAAGCGCTAAATTACAAACCTGCAAAATAAAAAGGAAATAAACTTACCCAACTTAACTCCATTTTCTTTTGGAAGTTTCAAATTTGTCGGTTTTAATACGATCATATTTATTACTTCGCCGTAGCAATAGAAGCAGATTTCATCATCCTCTTTGGCCTAAAATTAGAATAAAATTCATTTTAGTTCGTATAAAAGAGAGTACAAACTCAAATTACCTCAAGTCCAAAAAATGCCTGCAGACCTAAATTCAAACTTTTCGGATGTTGTAATATGTTGGTCATGGCCAATTGGGATAATTTGCACACAAAACATTTTTTTACCATTTTTGCTAATTTAAGACTAAATAAATTTAATTTTTATCAGGAGAATCGTGAAAATCAGCTCTGTCGTGAAAACAATTGAAAACGCAAAAATCTGACTATGGCCGTCGAAAGCCAGCTTTGTTGAAAAATATTCGATACATTGACAGTGATTGAAAATAATTATTTAAAACATTCTCCATGACCCACTTAGTTACTTTAAAAAACACATGAACATTTAATTAAAAATATGGATCCTCTTATTCCAAATGCAGGTTATTAAACAATCAATTTTCTGGTGCATATCGACTGAAGAACCGCTTAAATTCAAAAACAAAGACGGATATATGGGATTATTTATATAAATTCGTCTAAACCGTTGTAAAACCAGAATGGCGGTCGTATATTCAAAAATGGGGGAGACATCGGCATCGGCAGCGACGGCAGCAGATCCGGAGAACTGAGTTGAGCTGCAGTCTGGGAACCGCCAGAGTCCTTGGGTCTACCGTGTTTCGAGGGAATAGGGGCAAGAACCGGCAAATTCATAGGAACGTTTCTATTTCCGATTTTCACAACTTTAAAAATTCCAAATCAGTAACTGAACTAACTTTTTACAATTTTAGATTACATAAAAAAACAAAAAAAAACAATCGATTCCAAAAAAATCCCAAACCCTTAAAAGTATAAAATCATGTACATAAATATATAAAATCGAAAGTTTATTTATTTGTTTCTCAGTCACGCCTAAACGCTGGATCTGATTAGTTTTATTGTTTGGGTGAAGATACTGCATATTCCGACCAAACATATAGGCTACTTCTTATACGCGAATTTCCAAATGGCGGCCAAAAATTTAAAATATTAACGGACTAGCATGAAAATTGTTATTTTGGGGTTTTTAGATGTCCTTATTGCGAATCTATATTCGGATTTTGGAAATTCAAAATGGCAGCCAACATTTTTGTACACCGGGTAAAACCAGGCAGCCCATCACGCCTAAACGCTGAATACGATCATATTCATTTTTGGGTGAAGATTCTACATATTCTGGCACAACATATAGACTACTTTTCATTTGCTAATTAAAAAATGTCGGACCCAAGCGAAAAATTGAAAGTATCAGGGGATTGCCATTTAAATTGGTGTTTGGCTATTTTTGGATGTCCTTATTACGAATCCATGTTCGAAATGTCCAGTTAAAGATGCCGGATTCAATATGATGTACAATGATTTTCGAACTTCAACGAATTTATATGAAAATTAATACTATGGATATTTTGAGATAGTTTCGAAGTTACCATAAAATGTTGGAAATTCATAATGACGTACCCGGTTCACCGGGTGAAACCGGGTAATCCAGCTAGTGAGGATATATAAAAGACAAAGCAACGAAGTATTTTTTAATTAATTTAAACTTTATTTTAATTCTTTTACAATAAACTTGACGAATAATATTCCTACTGAATCGAACATAATCACTATATATTATTCAAATATTCAAAGGCCTGTATGAATTCTTATTGATATCTTTATCTAAAAAATCAAATCACTATCTAAACATTTTCTAATTGGTTCTATCGCTTTTTCAGGCTGAATATGAAATTCAGGTTAGTAAAAAATATATTCAACATATTTTGTAAAACATAGTTGAACACTTCTATGTTAATAGTTCAATTTATCTGTAAAGTTTCAAATTTGTAAACGTGCGTTTTACGTGATCCAATAACATCATACATATTTGTTAAATTTAGATTTACCCATTACAATCTTGAATAATTCAGTTTCATTTAAACTTTTGAATTTTTAACAGCATTTTTCGCTCTCGAATTGTTTTAGGAATTGAACAATGTGCCCGTAATAAAGTGTATACACCCAGAATTCCTTTTAAATGTCTAAAGGCCTACGCAATTCATATAATCCCTTTTCTGTGCGAGACATTGTAAATATATTATCTAAGTGCATTTCGCAGTTAAAGCATTTTCCTCATTAGGCAAGTCCAAGTTTACCGAAAAAAATCTCGTGAAATGTTATTTCTGATATCAAATCTTGATGTGCCGCAAACCATGGACCATTTTGTTGATCAAGTCTGATCGATTTGTGCGGACGTCCTTGAAAGCGAAAACTGTTTCATGACTCTGTAGGATCAGAGTGAACAACTTCCTCTTTTATGTGGGTCCGGACGTGCCTCCGGCGATTGGAGCTATCGCTAAAGGTTTTTGGGCAGTAGAAGCAGGTGTAGGGTCTTTCTTCAGTGTGAGTAAATTTATGACTCTTCAGATTTGTCGATGTGACAAAACTTTTTCCACATTCAGAACATATATAAGGTTTCTCCTTCATGTGGGTACGCATATGAGCCCGATGATTTGAATAGTCGCTAAAAGTTTTAAAGCAATAATTGCAAGCGTAAGGTCTTTCTCCGGTGTGGATTCTTTCGTGACGCTTAAGATCTCCTGAGGTAATAAAACTCTTCTCGCAATAACAGCACACAAATATTTTTTTCTTTGTATTTGTTTGAATGAGCGGAGTTTTCCAACAATTTTGCCTTGTCATTATTTGAGCCTCTTTTGGATATTCCTCTAATTCAGAGCTCTCTTCTGTATTGATTAATTTTTGTATTCGACCCTTAGACTCCGTTTCGTCGTCCTCGATATCAACTGATTTCTCCCTCTTGATATACTCCGGACAATCGTAACTCATATCACTTCCAATTTCTCCTGAATCAGCATGCAAAGGTTCTATTTTTATTTGTCCTTTTAAAAACTCTTTCTTCCTTGCGATGTCCCAATCTTCGCCTGAAAAAACAAATTAAGTAAATTATAGTCTTTAAACTAGTTTTTGTCGAATAATGATTATGATTAGTCTCTTTCAAGAACTTTTGGTAAACGAAATTTGACTTACTTGTTGGGGTTCCAACTCTGCTTTGTAGTTCTGGAACGCATTCAATTTTTTCGTCTATCTCTAGTCGTTCTCTTTTTAACTCGCTAATAGGAAATTTAAACTCTTCCAATTCATTGTCCCTTTTCAGCTCGATTTTTACCTGTAAATCCCTCGAAGTGGACGTAATCTTAGTTTGGTCAAGATCGTCTATTTCGGCTTCTGTAACAAATGCGATGTATATAACAGCATCGCTCAAAAAGAAAAGGTACCAATAAAAACAGTCTCATCAGTCCTCTTCATTTCCGGTGTCTGTGAGTTAACCTGATGAATTTTTACCTGAGAATTAATCATGTTAATTTCTTTTTTATGCTTCCGAATGTGGTTCTGAAGGTTGCAATTGTTTTTGAAAATTCTGCAACAATACAAGCACTCATAGTGCCTTTCTTCGTTATGAATTCTTTTATGGCGCTTAAGGTCTGTCGATGTCGTAAAAGCCTTTTCGCAATCGGAGCAGGCGTACGGTTTCTCCTTCATGTGGGATCGCAAGTGGACCCTAAGGTTGCTACCTCTAATATAAGTTTTGGAGCAATACCGACAAACGTAGGGTCTTTCTCCAGTGTGCATCCTTTTGTGCTCCTTCAGCCTTGTAGAGGTGATAAAACTTTTATCACAATCAGAGCACGTGAACGTTTTCTCCATATGAGTTCGTACGTGAGCCCGGTGATTGGAGTAATCACTAAACGTTTTAGAGCAGTAGCTACAAGCGAAGGGTCTTTCTCCGGTGTGGGTCCTCTTGTGCCGTTTGAGATCTGCAGAATTTACAAAACTCTTCCCACAAACAGGGCATACATTTAATTTTCCTTTCGTATTTATATGTTTGGGCGATTTTTGCTTTAAACTTTTTACAACTTTTCCCTTTTTTAGGTGTTCTTTTAGTTTTATGTTATTATTAGACCCACCATCGGATTCTTCATCTAGACTGTCTTCAATATCAGCTGAATTTTCCTTTTTAAAATATTTCATACTGTATGGTGAGTCAGCACCTAAATCTTCTTCTAAGTTCCCTTCTTGATTTGTAAGATCGTTTTTATAGCCTGTGAAGAAGAAAAAGCACTGCATACATATAAAACATTTTAGCATATTATTTTTTTCTTCGATGTATATTAAAAGAATTTCGACATAGCTGATATGGTTGTTTTTTACTATGAAACTACTTACTAGTAGAGGTCCTAAAGTTTTCATGAATTTGAAGCCTTCCGTCCTCATTTTCATCTGTCTTAAGTCGTTCTTTTAATTTTTGCACGTCAACATCCATTTTAAAGGTCTCATAGTTGTCCTCTGATTCCTCTTTAATTTTGGATTCAATTTTCATCTCCGACCCACTCGATGAAACGAGGGAATTTTAAATATCGGAAATTTGAAGACCTGCAGACATATTGAAATTCGTTTATTGAAATGTTAGAATATGTTAATAAATTCTAAATGCTTTCTAACTTCTTCTGGTTCGTAAATTTTTAGAGAAACAAAAACTTGAATCGCTCAGTACAGTCCGAATTTATTGGGTCAAATTACCGAATACAAACTCATTTATTTCATTTTCTTAACATATTCTGATTTAGATTTACAAATTTTTATGTTTAAAGTGTTTAAAACGTTTGTCTAATTCCTAACATCTTAAGTACATTTGTCGAAAAATAAATGTGAGTACAACTAAAATTATATTTCGAAGAAAAATTTCAATAAAAAAAAACACCTCTTATCTTTCATTGGACGAATAAATTAATTTGAAGAGAAATGAATAGCTCGGTAAACACGAAAAGAAATAATTAAAACCACAAGTGAACGACCAGTAAAACCTTGCAAAACATTCCACTGACAGTCGATTGACATAAAATGGGCTGCCGAAAAAATATTAAACAAAATCTGACGTGGGTTTGGGCCTTTGCAGAGGAGAATATAATTTAAATAAATAAATGTTCCTTCTCAATTCATGTTTTCTCCAAATTCTTCAAAAAGTCCTTTCAGAATGGAAATTTAAATTTGTCATTATTCCAGAATTGTTTTACTGCGAAATTATTTATAATATGATGCTACATCCGGGGAAATGCGAAATCCAATTTAAAAAAAAATTAATTTTTAAATGTCTTTTTTGGAACATGCTATCTCTTAGAGGAAGTAGCAAATTGAGCGGTGCATCTAAATTGTTTTATGCAGGGACAAATTGAGAATGGGGAGGAAAGGAAGGCCACCTTTGACAAAGAGAAAACAAATTGAAATCAGTTGAATTGAATTTTATTATTCTTTTTGGAATTGGAAGTTATACTGCTCAGAATTTACGTTCTCTACTTTTGGCCACCTTTATTTTTCTTGATTCTTTGGTCTCAATGTTTTTAGACAGTTGAAATTATTACAGAGCCCATTTAATTTTGTACAAAAAAATAGAATATGCATTTTGGAACACTATTCACCGATGAACGGTCTTTTTCGGTTATGGGTCTTTTTATGATGATTAAGAGTTGATGGCCTGGGAAAGGTCTGTCCGCATTCGGAGCAAAAAGGCGGTTTTTCTTTTGTATAAGACGGCAAATGAACTTGATCATTGTAACCCAAGCCGAAAGTTTTAGGATAGTAGTTACAGGAGTAAAATTCTCCTAAATGGAGGCCCTTGTGACGAGTAAGGCTTGACGAATCGGTGTAGCATTTCCCATAATCAAGGCTTTTGAAGAACCTTTCTTCGGTGTGGATAACTTTGTGGGAATTTAGGCTTGATAACGTCGCAAAACATTTTCCACATTCATAGCATTCGTGAGGTCTTTCTTCGGTGTAGATATCCTTATGAAGATTAGGGCTTGACAATGCAGTAAATGCCCAAATGGAAGGAAATAGTTTTCCCTGCGCACAGCTTTGAACGCGTCGAGCCCCAATTTCTTGGATCGTCTGTTGCTGTTCCTGCAATTTTAAGTTATTGGTAACGAAATCGTGAAAGGCTTTTCCACTATCAACAACCAAATCAACTGAAGTGTCCCTCTTGAAAAATTCCATACAACTTTCATTCTGGCTTAAGTCTGCATCTGGAGTTTCAGCCTTCAACTCTCTCTTAAAGTCTAACCTACGCCTTTTAGTGCCGTTGTTTCCATCTGCCAAAAATAAACTTATAGTAATCTTATATATAGTTTAGATCCGGGAACTCACTAGTATAAGATTCAAAACAGTATTCTACATTTTCTACTTTTCCTCTCAGCTCCTTTTCTAAATTGCCAAAGTTCTCCTCATTTGGACTTTTTGGCTCAATGTTCACATTTGATTTACTCAAGGTGGACGCAACATCAACTTTAACGGATTCAAATTTAATTTCTTTTTCTGTAAAAACCAAATTAACGAAGGTACACTTTAAAAAACGTTAAACTTACTGAAGACTTTTGGGATTTTTAGGTTCCATTCTAACTGACAATTTAGTTCTGAATCGAATGAATTTATTATTTTGTGGCAACATGTTGGGCAAATGTAGTCATTTGAAGTGGTCTAGAATAAAACGAGTTATTTAAATAAATGAGCTTTCACGGTCATCAGAAGAAATGAAGACCTGCAATCCTAACAAAAGTCGCAGGATAATATTCATTCTCGGATGCAGAAATATGTTGATCGTTTCTAAATGCAGTGCACAGCAAACTAAGCAGGCTTTAGGCATTTTAACTAGTTAAATTACAAAAACTAAGTAGACAAAATACAAACAAATTATTTGCCCTCAGCAATGACACCTTGAACTGAATCTGAACCAACATTAAACATTAGATAAGTTCCGCCATTTTACGCGTCATTGTGCACCATATTCATAAATGCTACATAAATTCACAATAATTCGCGTTTCAATCTAAAACAAAATTGATGCGATATGACGTCACAAGCTGTCATAGGACCCATGGGACACAGACAAGTCATATGTCATTTCTCAATGTACATCGACATTGTTGACAAACAGAAGTATAAATATTAGATAGTTTACTGCATTTATTTTTTCAACGAATTCAAATATTCCAAATGCAGAAAACTTGCTTAGTTTGTAATGTAATTAGTTCTAAAGTGTTTGGCGTATTCGGGTTCCCGAAAAATGCGGATGTCATGCTAAAATTTGTGCTGGAACATCAGGTGCATTTTGCGAAAGATAAATGACCTCGATCGCTTGAATAAATCCACTCTATTTATATAAATGATATTTTAAATATAAAAAAGTTCATCAACAAACCAAGGATTATGGGTTTAGCGCTTATAAACTGAAGAGTACCGCATATACATAATAAACGAAATGAATTACCGCCGTGAGATAAGGCGTGGATCAACTATTTAGGTCATAACGATTAAGTTGCTAGACTATAGAAAAACAATTCCGAGCATTTTGAGGTCCTTAAAATAGAAAAATTTGCTGACTTCAAATTGGGCATTGAAAAATTATACGAACTAGTGCTACATGTACTTTAAAAAACTTAGTTTTCAAAGCATTCTTTTCGATTTTAAACCACTTTATTTAGTAACTTATTAACAAAGTATCACAACTTGATTTGAGTAGCTTAACTACTCTCAAGAATTAGGGGACAATGTTTGTTTTTCTTAATAATTAATAGCATTTCCAAATATAAGAAAATTTAGAAACATCATTTCTTGGGTTGTTAATTAATTAGAAAGCCACAAGAATAAAGAATAAAATGTAGTGTTAGTACGATATTATTATGGGATTGAAATAATGAAACGAAGTATTTTCAGTCCCAAAAAGATGACTACCTCTGTGAGGCGTGCTACGATCAGCTATTAAATGCATTCAATTTCAAACAGAAGTGGCATCAATCCAAAATGTACAAACCGAATATGTTGAGCGAAGGCAAAGCGCCTGTTGGTAAGTATTATTTCATAAAAACATTAATACTATTAGTTATTCAATATTTCTTGCAGAAAATGAAAACGACACTAGAAACCAAAATAAAACCGATTCGAATTTTTTACTGACTGAGGTGAAAATAGAGCCAGAAGATGAGTCTGCGGACTCTAATATTCAGAATAATGTCGATGAAGCCATGAAAAATGAGAATAACAATGAGGAGAACGAAGGCGATTTCACCTCAAAGTCAAAGGAGGAATCTCTAAAAGAGGAAGGTGAAGTCGAACCCACACAAGAATCATCCATTCGATGTGAACTATGCGAACTAACTTTTACTAGATCCGATAGTTACCGCATGCACTTACGACAAATGCATTATTTTGGGGAAAGGAGCGATAAGATAATAAGGAGGGGTCCAGTTCCGAGATATCACGAAAATGGTTAAGACCTCCGCAATTTTCTTTAATTATATTTAATTGTAGTTCGTTTCAGACATTTTCGGAAACTTGAAGGAGACGCAATGCGAATTTTGTTACAACATATTCAGTACTCTTGAGGAGCTACAGGACCATGAGAAGCACCACAAGGAAGAGGAGCGCCCCTACAGATGTAATAAGTCGGACTGCACGGCAAGATTTAAATACAGGTACAGGGCACGATGTCACATAATCAATCATGCGGGGGAAAAGCGGTACAAATGCCGCTACTGTGACAAAAGGTTCCAGCAAAGTAGTAATGTAAAGGCTCATGAGCGCTCCCACACTGGTGAAAAACCCTTTCTATGCTCCGAGTGTGGCAAGGGTTTTTCGAGCAATAAAAGGTTAACTGAGCACGTAAGAATACACACCGGAGAGCAACCGTTTAATTGCTCTACCTGCGGGAAAAGTTTTAACCGATCGGAGACTTTTAAAATCCACCAGAGGATGCATACCGGGGTGAGACCCTTCCAATGTCAGATTTGTAATTCTGCCTTTGTGAGTAGAGGCAGGCTAATAAAACACACGAAAATTCATTTTTCTTTAATCGATGGCTTTAATAACCTCTCACAGTTGGATGGACAATAAACATGTTCAGAAAATATTTAAATCTTTCTCTCTGTGCATTTTGATAGCATTTTATATTTAACTGATTTACTCAAAAGTCCAAATTCAAAAAGTGGTCTATTTATTTCATTTTCTCGGACCCTACATAAGCATGTAAATTATTTTTCTTACAAAGTTGGCAACGTTTTTGTCGCACAGTTTCCTTTAGGTGTTGTGTGATGCTCCTCTATTTGGTCAATATGTTTTGTATCTTCGAGCTCATCAGCGCTGGAAATAATATCAAGTGATTTTTCCTTTTTGAAATACTTTCGAGAGTAGTCGCCGACATTAGCATCGTAATCATCGTCAGGAAAAGCAGTCAAAATGCTTGTGCTGTCTTCCGACTCGAAATTGGATTCTATTTTTACCTTTAACAAGCTCGAAGTTGGAGAATAATTTAAGTACTTTTTCTCTGGGGATCCACTTTGGACTTCTGAAAAAAAGGAGAATTAATACCCATAAAAAAGGAGCATAAGCTCACCAGAACTAGCGCTAAATTCATGGTGGTGGAGCTTGGATTGGAGACATTTGTGCTTGAAATTGTATGCAATTATTAATTCCTCGTAACACGTGTAGCAGAGAAAATCATTTTCTTTTGCCTAAAATACAAATTAAATGCGTCTTTAGTAAATTATGAACGTTTTTACTACTTCCCAAAAACTCACTTGATATCCTAAAACGAATTCCAGCTTAAAACTCAAATCTTCCGGGTGTTCACATATATTCATCATTTCTAGATTGATTATGTTACAAACCACACAAGTTCCTGCCATTTACGATTTCAATTAACGAGAAGCCGACGAAAGAAACAAACATTTGTTTACCAACAGTGGAAAATGTTTACAATTTTCATAAATGTCATTTAGACATGCCAAGAGGCACCTTACAAAAAAAAAAAAAAGAGTTTTTGGGGGAGCTTTGAATAAGAACAATTATGTAAAAAACAGGAAAATTTGGAGCTCATTTTCGTTGTTATTATTTGCGTCGTCCTAAAATACTCAAACAGGAATTCTAATTGCTTGGGTTTCAAAGAAAAATGAAATTCTTTTCCGACACTGCAACGAATCGTTCCTGATGAAATTCCATTTCGGATGGAACATTCCATTGTTTGGATACGTTCGGCGGGATGCCTGTCAGTAGAGTTATATCCTTTGAAAATAAATGCGCGAAAAATTAAATCAAGTCAAAAAATGTCCACTATTTGGAATTAAAAATACATTAAACTTTCAAAAGTATCGTTATATACAAACTTTGATTAAGCCTAACCAGAATCGAAAGTAAGAAACGTTAAAAAATATAACGAAATGAAGTTTTGAGCGATTCTTTTATTGGTTTGGTTGTGCATACGCCTTAAAGCCTTACATATGTCCAGGATTTTCAAAAACTGTTTTTTTTGTATCATATTGTTGTTCTCTACAGTGTTAGGCTTATTTCTGTGAAAGCTGATTGCAAAAATTTTCCCTAGATCCAAAGTTATGGTAGAAAATGTGACTGCCCGACGAGAGTTTGGTGCGCGCAGCTAGCTTAAAAGTTAAAACGCGTTTTTCTCGAAACTCATACAGTTTTTAATATTTTTTGATTTTTGTTAAATATTCCAAATCATTTTCTCTATAGTCTATCGAGTCGGATTTTTGATATTATAATTTTAAAATTTTATAAAAATAATTAAAGTGTAAAATTAATGAAAAAAAACGCATTTTTGTTAAACTGCCATAAATTGCTTAATTTTTCGAAATTCAAAATTCCGGCTCGATAGGATTATAATTTTATTTTACAAGATTTTTTTTAAATTTTGCAAGTCGATCAACATTTAGGTACTGCAGATACGATGCCGGCCGTGGAGCAAGGGTTTTTGCTTAGTTTTGTGAATCATGGGCTTTTTTATGTAGTAATTTTTGTAAAAATAAAGTAAAATAAATTTTTTTATATAGTTTAAGTACCAGTAAACAATGTGTACTATTTTTTTTTTTGTTAATTTCTATTGCTATCCCAACTAAAAAAAATTTTCATTTTTAACACTAGACGTATGTAAGGCCTTAAAAATTACATCAACAACAACAGCAATTGTAATTTGTATAATTTGCTGCGATGAGCTGCAAATTTCGTTGAGATCCCAAGCAAGTTAACTGCTATCCCATCCGACCACAATCACTCCCGGAGTATTTCCAAAAGGATCGCATTTCTATAGCCAACAGGTGAATTTTCTTACTTCTAAAATACCAAAGTAATAACAACGATACATTTTTTAATAGAAATTATCCAGTGCGCTTTAACAGTTGCACAAAACGCCTCAAGAATTGAACTTTCAGAAAAAGATGTGCAGATAGTACATGAAATATCATTTGCTCAAGATCGTGCAAAAATTGTTGTATCGAGAAACTTGTCGAATTACAAAACCCAAGTGGATATCTTCCCATATGAACAACGTATCCGGGAACAATGCTTGGTTAATCTCAGGCCGGTTACAGCATACATTGAACAGCTTGGAATTGTAGAATTTGACGAGGAGAGGCTCGCGCCAAAGGGGCTACCGAGGTTTCTCAACCACCAGTGGAAGCAGGATATGCTCTAGGTATAGCAGGCAACCCCCCTCTTATGTTCATGCCGTCATATGCTCAGGATATATCAAAAGAACCAATCTTCAAATTTCTTGAGATAATTGCCAAGTTTGGATCAAGAAAGAGCTCCCTCATTGAAAAGATTAATTAGGTCTGGACAGGGTACCATAGTACAAATAGTTGGTACTGAAAGACTTGGCGATTATAACATTCCATGGTGTACACGTCGAATTCATGCACACGAGCTGGTACTTGGTGCAGGACTAGGATTTGGACTTGACGACACATCGGGGGTACGATGCAGAGAATGTGAGCAATGCAACATGATTGTTAACATACAAGGACTCCCAATGGAGATGTGCCGGCGCCTGTAAGACTTCGCACCAGAGATGCACCACAAATTCCCTATTTTTTGGAGCATACAATTCTTGAAAAACTGCAGAAATATAACGCTCGTGAAATGGCTATTGCCAAATATCCAACAAAAAAAACCTTTAGCGATAGAACAACTTTACATGGCCATGAAAAAATTCACAACGGAACAGCACTCAAACAATGGAGAAAACTAAAAACGAGAAATGTTACTTGATATTTTGATTAAATTATATAGAACTTTTACTTAAATTTCAGTACAACATAAAACCTATAATATTTTGGTTCCATTAAGTAGGTAAAATGGAGAATTCCCAAGAAGAACAACACAAAATTTAAATTGAAGATTTATTTAAAAATTGACAGGAACATTACACAATTTTATTTCTGAAATATAACAGAACGGAAGAACTACGACAGTTTAGTAGTTTAAATGCTTGGCCTTCGCTCAGCTATTTAATTCTCGGCACATTTCAAAAGGCATTGCTGAGGCAGAACCTTTTCAGGCACATTTTCATCCTCTGACTCGGGGACTTCTTCAATTGCAGGCAATTCCTTTTTCTCTGAAATCGATTCGTTTTGTTCGTTTTCCAAAGCAATTTTAAGCCTAAAGACCAGTAAGATAAATTATATTTTTTATAACTATTTATTTTACCTCTGACGCCAATTCTTCAATCGAAATTCTATCTGTTTTAATTTATCCCCTTTCATCTTTTCAACTAAAACATAAATTGCAAATTTGCTCTAGATATGTCTAAACCGTAGAAACAATGAGAAACTAATGATTTGAATTCAATACGCTTCTATTTAGACAAATAAAAGAATGGGAAAATTTTCATGATTGCTTTGATTGGCTTTTTATATATCAACGCAATCATTGAAAAATTGAAAAGTTTAAACAAGTATCGGGAAATCGAGTATTATACCACAATGTAGGAATACAGACGATCACAGATTTCACAACAAAAATCCGTCATTTGATACTTTGGAACTAGAGGGATGAAAATCATCACCGAATTGTTATTTAAGGAGTTAAATGTATATAGTAGATTCCTTTCTTAGATTTATTTCACTGAACGCTTATTGCGCATATTGCAGTGCTATATCGAAGTTCTAGGTTTTGGTTCTCTTAATTTTAATCCCGGGCAGACGATTTCTTAATCTAGAAAATCGGAAGCGGTACTAACTCTAACCAGCATATTTTGAAACCAAAAATTTTCCACATTCATTTCAGGAATCGTGATGAATTCAAAATTATTTTCAATGTAGAAGTTGTAGGTATCATATTAAAATTTAAGAGTATTTGGATTATTGCTGGATTTAGTTTAGTTCCTTCACTGCAATTGCGTACTATATCTTTGAGAAAGTAAAAAAATGTCTAATTAGCTTCATTGACAAGATATGTTCTCGTTTAATTAATTTTTGCTTTTTATTGAATTTAATTTGTTCAACTTATAGAAATAAACAAATGGTGACAAAATAATGATCTTTCTCTATGATAAAACTTGAAATTAAAAAGAACACATCGTAGTATAACATAATAAAAATATGAAATCAAGAGAAATAATTCACTTTCAGCTAATAACTTCTTTAAATCGTTTGTTCCAGAATTGCAATTCGCTTTCGTGCCATTTTAAATTTTGGTTGTTATGCCTGTATCTGATAAAAGGATATATTGTTCTTTGGTTAATACAAAAATTATGTTTTCTTATTTTGTTTGTAATCTTTCGTTTTTAAATACATACATATGTCGACGTGAAGATTAAGATTGGAGATTTCAAGAAATTGTAGAAATTGTCCTCGGTTCTATTTTAATTTTATTTTGTATTAGCAAATACAAGTTGTAAAATAATTTTTGTCTTTTGGAATCACCCTTTGTGTCCTGCTTGATCCAGGTTCAATTAATTCGTCCAATATTTTCATATCCTGCAGGAATTATTGATTCCTATGATGCTGGAACGTCTAAGCCTTTTATGAAAATGTTAACAGTTTTTGCTAGAATCACTGGAATTATATAAAAACACATAATTTAGCACTTTTTTTAACTACTATTCGCGCGGTTTTGCAATTTCGTTCTGAAATTACCCATTATGTTCGGAAAGTCGCCAAAACCCAGGTTCCTCGACGTTCCTCGTTCTAGTTCCAGATTTAAGTTTCCGAATACGATTTTCTTAAGCTCTGTGCCCCAGTGACGTTTGGTCCTTTCATGCCGGAGGTGGTGCTAACTGAGGCTGGCTTGGATTGTCCTCGTCCTTGATACAGAGAGTGTTTTTTGGAAATCAACAGGTGCGAATGTCGAAAGAATGCGTGATTTGCGGTGTCCAGGAATCCAGAAAGGGAAGGAGCTCGGGAATGCTCAGTATATCGCAGCGTACTAGGGGCAATCTGAATTTTATGCTGAATTTTGTCTCCGGTTTCCAGGTATGTAAGTTCTCTCAGGAAAAGAGTCTGCGACTCGTTCGATAGTTTATCGTGTTATTTGCATGATAGGCTCAAGAAGATAATTATCTTTGCGTTACATGCTGCGATGAGCTGCAAACCGCTTTTAATTTCAAACAAAAGTGGCACGTTTCCGACTTTTATCATCCGGAGGATTTCCAAAATTATAGAGACGCCGCTACATGTGAGTCTGTTTACTTCTAGCAACTACTTTCCAATTATTTAACTGTTTCTTCAGATTATGAAACGGACACTGAACTTAAAAAACTTGAAACAGGAAATATTTACCAAAGTCAATTATTAGAAAACCCCAAATGTGGCCTCGACGCTCATCTAAACAAAAGCAATAACAACGATCAATTTTGGAAGCTTTTTAAAAGGGAGAAGTCAATTGAAATTGAAGAGGAACTGCCCAGCGAAAACTGCTCAGAATTGCCCATCATTAAGACGGAAGATTTAAGTAGTGAAGGACTAGCCGGCGATCAACATGAGATGGTGATCCAGATGTTTGGAGAGAGTTCAGAATTAACCGATAATCTGGAAGAAGACGAAAATGTAAGCAACAATGAACAGGAGCCAACAAGCGTTCGATGCGAAATTTGTGATAAAACTTTTGCTAAAATTAGTACTTGCCGGATACACTTAAAGAGGACGCATGCTTCTGATGTCAATAGAGTATCAAGAAATATTAAAGGACGCAGGAAATATCCGATTAGCAAACATGGTAAGATATTGCTTCATAAATTTAAAAACTTTTCTGCCTTTTTCTGGGTCTTTGAGTGGTTACATTTTTATAGTAAATCCAGTAGTATTGATAAACCTATCGTATAACTCAAATTTGGTCTATAATCTATACAGAATGTACATTCCTGTTTAATAACGATTTTTGTTACAGATATCTTCAGCCATCTAAAAGAGACACAGTGTGAATTTTGTTTTATAATTTTCCACAGTTTGAAGGAATTGAAGGATCACAAGAAATGCCACGAGACCGAGGAACAGCCCTATAGATGTAACAAGATCGGCTGTTCAGCTCGTTTCTCGTACAAACATAGAGCGCGGAGCCACATAATAAATCATGAGGAGAAGCGATTTAAATGCAGTTACTGCGATAAAATGTTCAGCTATAGTTACAATGCAAAGGTCCATGAGCGAACCCACACGGGCGAAAAACCTTTCGTGTGCTCCTATTGTGGCAGGGGCTTTGCAAGCCTTTACAACATGACTGCCCACGTAAGACTTCATACCGGAGAGGAGCCTTACAAATGCCGCTATTGCCCTAAATCATTTAAGTCCCATTCGGCGCATAAACTTCATGAAAATTGTCACTCAGATGACAAGCCTTACAAGTGCTCCGAGTGCGGGAAAAAATTCATAAGTTCATGGAGTTGTAAGAGACACAAAATGACCCATACAGGAGAAAAGCCTTACCATTGCCAAATATGTCACAAAGGGTTTATAGATACAACAAGTTTACGTAGTCATGAAAAAATTCACAACAGAACTCTACCCAAGCGACGAAGAAAACTAAACGATAAATTACTTCAAATTTGATTTACAATAAATATTGAATGTTTGAATTTTTATAAAACATCTAAATAATTTAATTCCCCTACAAGATAAGATCTAGTTTGTATGGATTCCATAGAAAACACGGAAAGCCTTTCTTAAAAGATCTATTTATTTATTAACCAATGGTTTTAAGTAGAAAAAGACTTTCCAATTATAGAAAATATTAGAAAAAATACCACATTAAAATATTACAGTGAAATGTGAAGTTAAGTAGCTAATTAACTGAAAACATTGTTCGCAAATCTGCTATAAGGGCCAAGGACCAATAAGGACCAACTTGAAGTTTGTTGTAATCGAACCAGCGGAGAATTAAAGAGCAAAGCTATCTGAGGTAGGAAAATATTATAAATATCTCCCGCAGTATGATTTAGAAACTCGGAAATTTAACTCGTCACCCAAAGTGGTAAGTAGAAACCCACTGAGATAAAGGATAGCACGTCAGGTTTCTCTAGTTTTTTAAAAATACTACGGGACAATTTTTTCTGTACGCCTGCTGATAAATCTAGTAAGCCATATTCCAGGATACTCCGAAAGCGTTAGAAATAGTAGTTTTGCTATAAACAAGTGTTAACCATTTTATATTTGAGACCTCCCAAACAGAAAAAGCAAAGATTTAAATATAAAGTTTATAAAAAAATATAATATGACTTACAATTTGGTTTATGAAATGGAACAAAAGGTAAGAGAAAGTTTATAGCGTTTCATTTCAGTCTTTGTCGTTAAGTTGATGAATTGCTCAATTATATTGTTATTTTGAATTGTTTCGAAGACATTCATGAAGTAAATTCTCGTCGTCATCTATATTTTCTCCATTCAAATCAAGAACTTCTTGGATCACAGTCAATTCGTTTTTCTCAGAAATTAATTCTCTTTCCTCGTCTTGGATAATATCCTCAAGCCTAAAGACAGTAATAAAAGTTACATTTTGTAAGTATTTGTTTTACCTATGTGCCTTATGTTGCGATAATGCTTCAATCTAGATTCTATCTGCTTTAATCTATCCGCTTTCATCTTGTGAACCTCTCGAATGATTTTAGCCCATTGGTCTTTGTAAAAGATCTTCGATTTCTGCACTTCCTCTAGCCTTTCGCTCAGAATTCTCTGTAAAGAGTTTAAGCAAAATCAATTAGAAGATTGGCTACTATTAATGAAGCCTTACGACATCCTGGAAAAGTCCGGCTAATTGCTCCTTAGGAAGAAACGTTTTCTTCATTTCTGTTATCTTCTCATTAAGTTCTCCGATTTCAGTCTTTAATTTCTCATTCTCGCGCTCTATTAACTCCTTGGTTAACTCTAATTCCCGGTATTTGAGCTGCTCTAGTTTTAATTTGTGGTTCAGATCTTCCTCTAATCTCCGGGATTTTTCATTTACCTCAAGGAGCCTCATAGTGAATCGCTCTTCCACTTCATTCGAAATCTGCTCTATTAATTTGTTCTGATCCACGTAATTTAGGCCCTTTTCTTGAATCTCTTTGTTAGCTTCTTGTAAAGATTGTATTAGACCAGTACACTCCTTTATTTTTGACGCCAATTTAATCTCTTGCTCCCGTTTTTGCTTTTTCCACTCTACCGAAAGCAACGCCAAATGATTTACTTCTCTTCGCTTTAATTCCACTAAAAAGGACTCCTGCTGACTGTGTTTCCACTCTTCAAGCTCCTCCACAATTTTGTAGGCTAAATCCTCATCCATGTGTGGGGAGTGTGCACAACTTGCACTAATGCGATTTTTAATTTGGCTATTGAAACTTAGCCCTAGATCCTCTAGAGAAACGTAAATGTGGGCCATTCCCACTTTTTCACCTTGTTTATTCTCAAGCAGTATTACTCCAGAGTGTTTATCTTTCGTACCAACCAACAAAATATCGTTATCTATATCGGCAGTAGAATGCATGTCTCTTGGTCCATTTATGTTTAGAATGCATGATTCAGATTCCACTAGGTTTAAAATTTCATCCGGTGTTGAGGCGAATATAAGCTGGAGCTCCAAGTTATTAAATTCGATAACATTTGAGCAGATTTCAGAAAGTTCAATATTAACGACGGTGTAAGGAGTGTCTGCCTTGGCATGGTGCAAACTGATTTGCCAAATCCCAATCTCTGGACGGCGACTGAATCTTACCGCCTGCAGAAATAGAGTAAAACTGAAGGCGCGCGGAGCATCTCTTGCTGTTTTTTTGTTACCCTTCTCCATCAGCAGCTCTTCCATATCCAATTTTTCAGGTATCCTCGCGATTAAAGGGTTGGAACGAGCTGGTTTAGGTTTGAGTTCATCGTGATCCTCCTGAGTACCAAGAACTGAGGCACTTTGGACCGGTCTGAGATCCCTGGATGGCTCCTTTAATTCTGCTTCATCAGTTGGGGGTAGTTCCAGTCCCTGTAGAGTGCCCCCATCTCCTCCTGCCTGATTGTCCCTGTACTCAGCCAAATGAGGCTTATAATGGACCACCTCGCAGCTACTAATTTTTGTAGTGGACATATACTTGATATTGAAGACATATTCAATGAATGGCTTTGGGGAAGTCGGGTGCAGGTCATATAGGGTCTCAATTGGAGATGCTCCTTCTATTTCGTACGAGTCACCATTATTCTTGAAAACGTCCGACGCATCAATTATATTCAGTATATTAGTAAAACGGATACTCGTCTGTCCTGAAAGTTTGTTTATGAAATATTCATTAGCAAACTAATTAGCAGTAAATGTATAAGAATTTGATCGAACGAAATTGTATTAGAAATGTATGAAACTTTGAAAACAATTACTAGTCTCTAAAATGTGAATAAGAAATTTTCTTTACTTACCTACAACAGATTCGCTGTAGTAAATATTCATAGGGATGAAGAAAACCTTATTGAAGTATTCCTTTAATTCAGGTAGAGATGTCCTAAAGTTAATAGCGATCTTTTCTTGAATATTGTAAACCTTATCCTCTTTGGGTTCCAAAGTGCACTGCGATGGAGTTCCGAGCAAACTGTAGTGAAGTCGAAAGATCAAATTTGATGGATTCTCTGCATTTATGATCTGTTCTAGATTTTTAGCATTTTTGAAGGTGACCTTAACAAGGAAGATGTCATGGGCAGTACTGACGTCACCTACTTGAAGAACTCCTTCGTCCTGAAGGAGCTGAATATGTAATCCTTGCTGGGACGTCAGCATTTGAGCTGTACTACCCAGCCCTAACCCGACTGAATCTCCGCTTCTGATAAGGGACTTTGAAATCATAAGAAATTATTGATTTTGAACAAAATTAAAAATTTATACTAATTACAGGTTTCTTATCAAAACGTCTATCATGCACGAAAGTATGTTTTTCTGTAATTGTTAAGAAAACAGACAACTCCGGCTTGTTCGATTTCCATTCGTTGTTAAGACCAACCAACTTGTACCAGTGCGGTCGGATCTATGGGTAGTGCTCGTATCAAAATTATAAGGATTTTTTTGGGGATTCACTTACGATTTTAACCTTCCGAGTAATAGGCACGCCCCTGATGGGAATCAGGACGTACCCAATCAAATTTCGCACTTCTTGTCCTCTCGTTACGTGAGATGTAAAGGTCTCAACTTTTATGGGCAGATTTTCTGTCTTCATTCTAGTAAAATTTATTTTTTTAAGTTTATTTAATTACGGGAATTTATTAAAGAGTTACGTTCTCTTTAAAGGTGCTATTTTAAATTTATTTTTCAATTTTACATACCTTTTGATGGATTTTTTGTCCGTTTCCCAAATCAAATTATTGTGAATAGTTGTAGTCGGTGATCCAGGCTTTACTATTTCAGTTTCCAATTTTTGACCACCAAGGGTAGCCGTAATAACAACGTTTTCGCCACTAAGATCCAGGCCGACCCCTAAAAATTCCGATAAAATTAATGAATAAAAATTTATAAACTTACAAATTTACAAATAAAATACCTTCCACCACTTGGAGTAAAATAACATGGTCTTCCTTATCCATATTTAAGTTGTAAATACTTTATTCAAAAATAAATGCTATCAGAAATATCTGTACGCAACTTGTTAATCGAATTGCAAGATTTCTGAAAAATTTAAACAAAAGTCATAAAGTAGCTGTCAAAAATTGTCGATAAGTTGCCGTGTTTCACACACAAGCTTTGAAAAATTTTATTTTAGAAAATTTAATTATTTCTAAATTGCAAGAAACGGTGTGCGTAGTCTAAATTGAATTTTTGAAATCCATCAATAATTATTCGTTAAAAAATGGAACATTTAAAGACGGTAAGATTATTTAATATAAATTTATTTTTTAACAGGGCTACCACACAAATGTAGCGGCTCTGGAAAATTTGAATTTTTCATTTTTCTGTATTTAAAAGGGCAATTCATGGTCCTCTTAATAAGTTTATTCATTTTCTTACCTCTTTCTTAACCAGATTATATTTTCAGTGGGTTGATGAGGAATTCATTGAATTCTGTGTCGCCTTATTTTCGTTTTTAGGGGTTATGGTCAATCCATAAATATTGCTGTTACATATTTCACTTTTTTGTAAAACTGCTCAGCTTGAAATTGGGGTGAAATCCTGTGTCTATTGACAAATTCAGCAATTTTCTTTTATTTAAACTTATAAATCTCAATTAACAAGGGGCGTTCTCGAAACTTCATCGTTTTGAGGCACCATGATGCATTACAGAAATTTTTTAAAAAGTGTTTCAAATGGTTTACACTCTGACGATTTTTAGAAAATGTCCAAAATAATTAAAGCTATGGGTTTAAAATTGCCTGGCTCGGTTTTATCTAGTGTTTTATATGCTAATTCGGAAGGGTTAACTCCAAAAGCGTTATTTATTAGTTTTGCTGGTGATTCAGTAATTATGTGTTTATATTTCTAACAGTTTTGAGAGCTGGTGGAGTAATTTCATTTTCTTTTATTTGAGGCGAAGTAAAAGCTGGTGAATTGTTAAAACAAAATTTATTTGAATCGCAAAGGAATGAATGAAGGAATTCGTTCCTCCGAGATTTGAATGCTCGACATTCCGTAAATTCATGTGGCAGGACAAATCTGCTCGTTGTGAAAAGCTCGAAGTCCATGGTAAGTACGCCGCGGCGGAACACGCACACACAAGTACAGTGGAACGGTCGATAACTTTTTGTCATACGATAGGTGCAGGGTCGTCCTCAGACCCGTCGACTGTTTTGTGTGAATCACTCGGCGGAGGAGAGAAGTGTTCTCTGCACGCTGCACAGGCACAGTGTTGCCCGTCGTTCTTTGCGGTGAGGGTGGGCACTCCGCTAGACGTTTAGCGGTTTTCTTGTGTGAAACTTGGTCCCATTGTGAAATAAACCAGTGAAATTGTTCGTCCCAGTGATAATTTCGTTTAATAAACGTTCAATTTTCGTCCGGTACCGCAGACGGGAGTGGTTAAACTTTCTTCATCATTGGACTACAAGTTCATTGCACACGGCGCGTGTGTTGGTGTCTAGGAAGGAGAACATTTTTGTATAACAGAAAGTAAAAAAAAAAAAAACCAAAAAAAATGTAAGAAAACAATGCATATACCACTTAAGTGAAGGGAGAATGATATAAAACAAAAAACAAAAAAACAAAAATCCAGCATTTCATCCTGCTCGAACCAACTAAAAAAGTGGCGCTTTAAACTTTAAAAAGCTTCCAGAGAACTTTTTGACATATGCGGGATATGCGCAGGCGCTTTTATGCATCCAGCTATGTAGTGGTGTGCCGATCATGCTTGTGTTTTAAGCGAGGTGATGGCGAACATTTGTCCGCAACCACCCGCGGCCGTTTTCTCGATATTTACCTGATGTGAGGCACCCGCATTGCCGTTTCGTGCCCCTTGTATATTTTAAAACATATTTTAGTGCTTAGCGGTTCAATGTATCAAATTGTCGAATTTCGGAAAGTTCAGTTTAACTAAAGATTTCTATTGTGTGCAAGAAAAAAAAAAGTGTCACATGAAGTTGTTCGTCTTGCTTTTTACGTCAGACGTGAAAAGGTTTGTATTTTATTTCTATCCCTTTTCTACTCGAGCGGAAGTGGCTACCGCCACCTGGTGCCGTCTTCCTCCTTTGGCTGTCATCTGAGCTGTAAAAGAGCGGCTGCCATTAACATTTACAAATAAGGTCCCCAACCTTCATGAGAGTGACTGAGTGGTGGTGGTGGGGTTGAGTCTATTTATTTTATTTTTTTGTGTTCTTGTTTTTGAGGTTTCGGTGCGTTTAATGTAATATTATTAATGCGGTGGTGCCAATTCATATTTATTTATTTGCACCCGACCGGGAAATTTTAAAATAATTGATTCGCTGTTGTGCAGTACTCCTGCCTTGCCGATACGTAGGTAGGTACCACAGTCCTGCGGTGTGACAAAAGTGACAGCGATTATTCGATGTTCGACTCTTTTTGTAGTAATGTGCTTAGCGCCGCATTCTTCACAGTTTTATGCAGGCCAATTTCTTCTTTCCTACAGGATTGAAGAACTTTAATGTGTTATTTAGGGGATAGCACAATTTTACTAAATTAATGTTAAATATAAACATATAAAATTCTTAGGTTTGTTAGGCACGTGAGAAAATTGTTGATGAAATTTATTTGTAAAACGGGCCTGAAACTGACCAATTTATTTTTATTACATTACTATGAAAACCAAATTTTTTTTACGGTTTATTCCAAACCAGGAAACTTGAAGGGGCTCCTCTGCAGGACTGGGTGGAGGTTCGTGCATTCGATTTTTTTTCTTTTTTTTTTTTGCGATGCCTGAAAAAATGGTGGTAGTAATGACCGCTTTTTTCGTCTTACATCCGGAAGTGAGCTTCCCCGCTAAAGGATCCGAGCCGGGGGAGCGCCTTCCGAAAGAATTGTGTCGTCTATCCTGATTTAAATTTGAGGTTTTCTTGCTAACTTCTGCTAGTAGGTCGTAACCTGAGCACAGCTTGGCGGCAGGCACTACGTTCACTAGTTTTTTTCATTTTCCTTTTAATAGCTAAAGCGGATCCATTGAATTTTGTTAGTGTTTATATACTAAATTTGTCTAAAAGTGAGAATCACGCTTTCCTGGGTTAACTATAAAATCCAGAAGATTACGTCACAAAATTCAATAATGGGATTAAAAAGGGAAAATTTATGGGGCTTTTGTAGCGCTATTTTCGGGCATGGCATGGAATTTATCAAACGTAACTAGGTATCCTCATGAGATATTCTCTGTAATAGGCGTGAAAAAGAGGGTTTACTGACTGTCCTTTCCGCACTGAAGGCAAGGACAAGACTATCTTAAACTCGAAGAATTATGTCCCTTTACCGAAATATTTTGGGTGTACGAAAGGACTTGAACGAGAGCTCTCTGGAAAGGTCTAATTTAAGTGCGAGATGCCTTCGTTTTAATTCACTCAAAAAATGTTAGTATTCTAGTTTACCTAGTACATTTGTTGGAATCAATTCAGATTAAATACTCAAAGATCTCTGTCTTTTGAAAGACAATAAGCCAATAAATGAGGGATCGACAGATTAATTTATCTCCTTTATTATAATAACAATTTGTATTCGAGTTTGAGAGACAAGAAAGGATATCTTTATTATATCTACTATTTACTGCAAAACTTAATGCTTTAATAATTTATAATACCAAAATATTCATAGATAGATTTAGAGAATTTAAAATTAGAGCCCCATTTCTTATACTATTGAAGGAGTATTCTTTTCTTTATTTTTCTTAAAAAAAAAAAAATTAAGTGATGTTTATTTCTATAAAACCTGTAAACTACAAGAAAATTAAAATTATTGAATTTTAGAATTTTTATTTACTACAAATTTTCAAAAGGACAGCTGTTTCAAACGAATGTTTGTGGAGAACTTTCCTGTCTTTTTGTTTTGCAGAAGATCTTTTTTAACCAAATTCAAAAAAAGAACTTCGGCTGTATTTTTTGTTTGTACATGTTACGTGATTTGTTCGCCAATTGTGAACCGATTTGAATGATTCTTTTCTATTGAATAAACTTTTTTTTTTCGTAAGGTGGTCGATTCCATTTAGATTAGAAGAAAATTAGGGGTCTATCGTTTTTCTTAACGATCGTCCCTTTCGTCAGTAGTTTCCTCCAAATGGTGCTATATCATTTGAGCAGCAGATTTAAAAGGCATACCCATATTAAATGCAAATAAGCTACTGTTATTTCACACTAAAAATTGAAAAGTAAAATAATGTTTACAAAAAATTAAAAGCCAACATCAAAACTTTATCAATATGTATGAAATCAAACTAAAAACTTAAAAATGATTGTTTTATCACTTTATAGAGAAAAGGGCATTAAAGGATAATATACAAAATTATTGATATGTAATCGAATTAAAAGGAGCTTTCTAAGCTGTTCGATTTTATTTCACTTGAAATAAAGAAGACTGGCAATTGTTTTAAAAATTACTTTAATTCAGATTAAGGACTCATAAATTGGTTGGTTCCAAAACCCTTTGAAGTTATTTTTAGTATCTGTAGATAAAGGTATGCAATATTATATTATATTATATGATATTATTATTTATTCAGATATTTTTAAATTATTGCGTTTCTTTTTTCAGCTTCGAATGGCAAATGGATTGTTTGTTGCAATCAAATAAATCTCCAGTGAATGGCAACTTTAATAGAACGACTGTGGTAGCGGATACAAGTTCAACTTTACACCGAATATAACTGAGTGGTTTAGCGGATATTATTCCGCTTGTATAAATATAGTAATAACTAAAATAATATAACTATTGAGGATAGTAGTGACAAAGTAGGAATATACCACTAAAATTGTGAAAAGGACCGCCACCACACCCATTGTGAAACTGTTTACAACAAACAAAAGTAGCCGAGTCAAAAAGTGAAAAATTCAAGTAAGCCTCTCACTTCCATAAATATGTCATCAAAATTGACTTATTCACTTTTCCTATCCAAATTATTAAATTACTTCATTTGATTATTTTGAGACGGAATTTTGTGTTTATTTCTTTCCTTTTTACCTCTAAATTCGTCCTTTGGATTTGAACAAAACGACGAGGTCATTTATATGCCTTTTTGATCCTTTGGCACATAAAGAAAATTTTAAGAATTTAAATTTTTCTTGCGAATTTAAATTTTTTTTTGTGTTTGTACATATTTGTGACTCCGTGTTAAAATATCCTTTTCCTTTCGCCTTCTATTCTCTGAATCGTCGCGCGAGTGAGTGAAGCGCAAAATTTAAAATCCGCTGTATATCCTAACGCAAGTGAATTCGTAGACGATAATTTAATTATTAAATGCATACCTATTTGTAAATAATCGCTAAGGTAAAACCAAAAGCAAGAAAAGGAAGAGAATTTTCACTAAATTTTTGCGTTGTTGCATACGTACACATAAAACTCTCGAACGTAGTTAAACATTTCTGTGTATTTTAAACATCTTCCGGCGAAAGATTCAAACCGCATCCTATATTTTAGGTGTGCTCTTGAGCAATTCGAACATTGACTGCGGAGTGAAGTAAAAAAAATTGAAAAGTATTTTTTTCCCGCTTTTAAAAAGGATATACGAAATTAAAAGAGTGCAACGATTTTTGGCTTCGTGGGATTTGTTCAATCCGGAGTGGACGCATCTAGTGAAGGATTAGCTAAACAACAGGGGAATTCGCCAATTAGCCCCAATTATTGCACAATTTTTTTTAAATTGCATAGCGCAACAATTTTCGGGTTGAAGAAATCGTGGTCTAACACAAGCACCATGCAGCGCCGTGAAGAGAGGAGAGACACCCGAGAAAACCGCGGCGATAGACAAACGAGGTGAGTTCTTACAGTTTTTTGACTTTATTTATTGCTTCTTTAAATTCATCATATAAAATAATAGGATTTATTACGACTAAGTAGATATAAAATAAATAATTAAATTTGTTCGAAATTTCACAAGACATCATCGTCGAGGGTTTGCATTTAGTTTATTTTTTGACGAGAAAACTTTTAATTAACGTTGATATTAAAATAGTTTAATAAAAAAATCATTATAAAATTTGATTTGGTTGATTCTAAAGTTAAAATAGTTATTCTGAACAACACCTGCTAGACATATCTTTTTATCACGAAAACTGTAAGAAAATTGTATATCGTCTCAATATTTTAAAGGAAACAATTTAATTTCCCTAACAATATAACAACATAATACCATAGCAAAATTTCTTAAACCATCGCACCATGAAAGCCCTGCTTTCGTTTATTTCAAAATTAGCATAATACTTCATTCTTAACGCTCAAGAAAATCCCGGCACACTTGAATGATCTCGACAGCATCCATCCAGGCAAGAAGAGTTAGCACTTTCACAATACAAAACAAAAGACAGTGAGCCCAGTAGATAAAAGTGTTGTAAAAACAAAAAATAAAAATAATGCTTACTTCCTTGCTACCACGTTGCACTTCGGCAAGGTACCATACTATAGTAGCTGGTTTTTTTTTGTGATAACTTTCCACAATCATTGTTGATTCTTCGCAAATTATTTTGAGAAAAAGTTTACCCTTTCAATTCGCTGGGCGAGACAACAAAGAATGGAAAAGGGTGACTATGGAAGCGGATCTGTGCAGTACCGTGAAGTTTGAATAGCTGATTAATTTTCTGGCGTTTAGGGAGGAAAAGAGGCGCAAATAGGGGGCCAGGCTATCGGAGCACCTACTTTAAAGAAGTCCCCAAGTGGTGCGGTTAGTGCAGGTTGTCAGCACCAAATTTGAGGCAGATGTTTTCTATTTTCCCGGTCGTACTAAAAAAGGATGGCTGAAATCTAGCTAGTTAGCATTGCAGTAGAGGGACGTCACTGGCGTAAAGGCCGGCGCACATGCCTATGCAAATGCCAAGGCTCGGCCACATAGCGAACATGAATTAATGAAGGAATGCTCAAATAGTTCTTCCATATGCTGATCAACTTAGAATTACTGCGGTGTGGCACGCAATTTTCTGTAGATAGGCACAAGGAGTTCAGGGCCAGAGGTGGTTTATGTCAAAGACCTTGCAGGTAAAGGGGACCATATGGACGTTTTCTCGTCAATTTTATTCTGGGAAAGAAATTTTTTGATAACGATTTTTCGTAGCCTGCTTCCTTGCTCGATATTCCCAGAATTTCTTAATGTTGACTAATAAGGATGAGTGTGTAAACATAGAAAAAATAACAAACGTAGAGATACGGTTCTAGACTGTTTGTCTAGATTCTTAAAGAAAATGTTATTAATTTCGATTGCCTAAAGGAGGTTTCTCAAGTTATGCTTAATAATAAATTAAAACGATATATTTTTTTATTTTAAAGTTTGTCTATATTTGCTATCTAAATTGGCTACCTAGCAAGATTATAATTTTCCACAATTTTTAATATTTGTATTTCTATAAAATAAACACTGGGGGTAACATTTCATTAACGAGTCAAAATTTAAAACTTGACTGATAGATAACTAGCTCAATGGTAAATTTCCTTGAAGAAGCGCACACTAAAGTGCTCTTCAACAATTAGCTTAATTTGCAGTTTTCTTATCACGACAATGACACTGCAAACAACGTCACAATGAGCATTTATTTATCACAAAGTTTCGCGCGCTCAAGTGGGAAGCGCAGCGCCCGCTGACGTCAGAGATATAACATGAGTAAAATGTTTCCTCTTCCCAAAATGAATCTGTACCAAGCGGAGGAGCTAGCCCCCAAGGGCTCCGCAATCATAAGAGTCCCAGTAATGGATGAGGAGATGAGCCCCCTGAAGCCCCCTCGAGATCGATGACTGGTCCATCAATCAATACACCCCCATAATGCGACTAATGTCGCCTCGCAAATTAATTGCTTCGTTTCGAATCGGGAGAAGTAATTAATATGAAGGTAATTAGTAGAGGACGAGAACTGTGACTAGAGACAAGTAGAAGTCGTCCTCCGCTTTCCTGTTGTCCTTGGACTCTGGGATGGGGGATCGAAATGGGTTCTATATTTTCTAAAACTCTCATCCCCCATATTCCCAGGTTAGAGACTTTGTAAGTTTTTTTTTTTTTTTTTAACATCTTACAGAGTATACAGAGTATCGATGAATTCGCTCATAGAATGGAAGACCTTCGCACTAGGTGCAAGGAACAATTAACTTCCTTTGAAAGTCCGGGGAACAAAGGTCCTACCAGTTCCTTGGTTTTCCTTAATTAACACCAGTCCGGACTGTGTCCCGGAGGTGTAACTTTTGCAGAGAGAACACGTGATTTTTAACTCGTTTCTTTTTCGTCAGCATCAAGTTACGAGAAGTGAAAGCCATTACCACCAGTCGGGCTTCAGTCGGTTCAGCTGAATGTCGATAAAACAAAGTGACTCCTCTGAACAGGGGAACTGAGGGCCCCATTAGAAAAGAGTCTTTTAGTCGACAAATTAATTTCAGCAGCCACATACTCTGTGGGACGACTAAGTCTAAAGGGTTCCGCCTGGCCTTTGGGGGCTAAAAGGGAGCGATTCTATATTTTTTGAATATTGTGAAAGCGCTGTAAATAGGTGGTGAGGGCCAAAGTACAAAAGGCATCTTAAAAAAAGGTCACAGAGCTAGAAAAATCAAAATGAACACTATCCGAGACGATGTATGCAATGATGTAGGGCTGCTGCAAGTAAACAAGAAAATCCTCGGGATTTTCAAGAATAGCGTGCTAAATAGAATGAGCTGATGTCAGGGATAGGGGAGGGGAAGTGTTGACTTTTAAATAATCCCCACCATCAGAGGGGAGTGGCTGGTGTGGGTGGTTGTGGCCGTGATGCTTGATGCCGGCACAGAAATTTACTTCTTTTCAATTCAACGACTGGAGGAGGACGTCTTTTTATCGTGAAAAGTAGAACAGAAGTTGTACAGAGGGAGTGAATCGTTCCGGCAAATGAATATAAAATCTTACGTTGCAGAAATATTTTATTTTATTTTTATTTTTTTTTTGGCGTGCTTACAGCTTCTCTCGATTGGATCGCATCCCTTCAAATTTTCCTTTCAGTCCATGTGAGCGTACAAAGGGATTCAGGGACTCATGCACAGAATTGAAGGGATTCGTATAAGGATATCTTACTTACAAGCTTCTATAACATTTTGAGCATATTATTTTAACTGCTTTTATGTTAGAAGACCTATATACCATTTGAAAAATGAATCAACTTTGTAACCATTCGTAAAGTTCCAAGAAGCAGGTATCTACTTCGGAATACATATGTATTACGAATTTTATTTAGAGTAGGTATTCTGAATATAATTTAATTTAAACTCTTAAAAAAAATTGGAACTTTTGTATGATACTCTGAAGTCCCAAACTTAGGGTAGCTGGTTTTGTAGGCTTGAAGAGCATTAGGCATTAGTAAATATTCTGAATTTTATTTCAAATACATATCTCTTAAATGCCTATATGTTTTCAATTATAATTTCTATATTATCTTATTTTTTTTTGATTTCATACATATGTATTTTAGTAAGCCGAATAGAAATTTTTTCAGTTGCACTTTTGTTTTATTAAAATAGTAGATTGGCGACTCATTAAAAAATATGTAACAAACTAATAAATAATTAGTATTGTTAATTGATTAAAAATATCTTTAGATGCGAAAAGCAAAAAGTATCACTTGCTTGCTAGACAAACATCTAATTGGGATTTCGCGCAATCCTCAAATAGGCGGTGCGTGGCTTGATAGGCTAAGTGAGCTTGAGTGAGACGTCTGGTGCTCGTTTCGCGTAGCACAGGGGCAAATCACGGCGGGGTCAAACGAAGCCATGCTTTTCAGTTGCCCTCCAGTCTCAATGCCATCACAGTAATAGATTTGGTGTTAAATAATATCATTCATCAGTGTCAAAAATGTCATAAAAATCTGTGAATCATCAAAAATACATGAACCGGCTTGCATGAATACTTGACCTCAAATTAATGAGTTTGAGACCCGCCCGTGCAATTAAAGACCTGTTCTGTTTCGCATTCTATGGCGACTAAAATTTGGGTGCCCTTGGCCAGAGAAAGTTGTACGTTTCAATTAAATGGGGTGGACAATATTTCTCCGCCCCATAAAATAATAATAAATTTGAAATGGCTTCGCTTCTAGCGCAAAATTATGAGTTAAATTGCTCTGAAATAGATGGAGATGCGAGCTGGGGCCGTTGCCCATCCAGAGACGGTGTGCTCAAAACCAGCAAGCGACAGAAATAGAGAGAGTATTGGTTTCCGTCTTGGTGGCGGATAAAAGTTGTTTTTTACCTTCTCGGTGCACATTACTCAAGTAGCAGAAAATAACACGTACAGTGACTACGCTTACGACGTCAAGCCCACTTGGTTAGGGTACGAAGTGAAGTGGGTAGGTGCCGATCAATTTTAGCACGGTTCGGCTGCTCTGCTCCAGCCGGCGTAGGCTAGATTAGCCCAGGGACCGGGGAACGCACTCTCCAGGTGTATTATATAAAGTAGCATAAACTAAAATAGGGCGAGTATAGTGGACTCTCCTTCGGTTCTAGCCCGAATGACAGTAAGGTTGACTTAGTTGCTCCTTTCGTAAAAGAGGGTTCCTCGTTCGACTGGGGTCTTGATATAACGATATAGCGTCTGGTGAGTGGTTGGTGACCAATGCCTCACTACCACTTCACTAGACACTATCACCAGTGACTTCTCGCGTCACTAGAAGCATTCGTCTTGGTTTTGGTCGCGAGCAATCGTATGGTTGGCCAGTGGCGTTGGTTTTTCAGTTGCTTGAAAATTCAGCTCAAGCTCGGTTCGGTGGCGGCTCCGTTTCTTGGTGGTTCGCATTTGAGATTCAGTCGAAGAAGCGGATGTGGTCTTGTGCACACCTCTGTCTTTAACTCTTAAGAAATAAAAAGTTTTTCTTCTTATTTTTCGCTGAAGTGAAAGATATCAGCTGGTCTGGTCTGGTGCTAGTGCTGCTGCTTGCTAGCGCTATTTGGCTCTTCGTTTTTTCTTGAAAAACCGGAATTTTTTGTGTAAAACGAACAAAAGATAGGTTTTCTTAACGGGAAAACGGGCTCCTTTACCTGGGTTGTTTGCTTCTTAGTTGGCCCCGGTTCTGCAAAATATATGTAGTGCAGATTCTCGCGATATATAGTTTCTTTCGGCGCAAGATTTCAGCGCAAGCACATCGAGTGCAATCTCTTTAGTGCATCCCGAATTGCAAAAAGGAAAGAAAAAAACAACAACAACGTCAATTACTGTGTATAAAAGTGGTTTCTACTGCTTGAAGATTGTTTCAAAATTGAAAATTAAAGCAGTTATATTTCGAATTACGAGCATTTTGCTGGCTTTTATAAAGTGCAGTGTGTTTTGTGTTGTTGTCTTGAGGAAATTCGGAAACGGTAGATTGTGTCAGGCTATTTTACTGTGAAAACCAAGTGATTTAATTTCGAATTTTCGAAAAAGGGTTTTATTTTGTATAAACCCAGGATAAATTCCAGTTTTGCTCGACTTTTTCCGAACATTTCCGGTGCAGCTGCTTTATACTTGTTTTTAGTGCCTGTAGTTTCTTTTTTTTTTTTAAGCTAATTTATTGGATACAACTCACAAGTCTGAGGTACTTGCCGCACGCACCGAAGGATTTTAAATTATTTTTAGCTTCAATCAGCGATTTTGTGTGCAATCACTGACTCGTAAGGAGAAAAAGTATAAAACAAAATTCTGATTCAGCGGCTGTTCAGCTCGATTTGTGACTTGTTGCTTCAACTGGCGCTCGCAACTTGTTTTTTACGGAGGAAAAAATTAAATTCAGTACGTCGTTCTACAGCCGCTTTATAGAATAGTGCATGGGCAAGACGGTAAAAAGAGGGATAGCAGAACGGAAGGTCAACCTTCACTAAACGCCCTCTAGTCAAGTAGGTTTTATCTGTTTTTCTTTCTTCTTATTTTTATTTTATTTTATTTCTTTTATATCTTATTCTATCTCCCTCACCGTATCTCCAGGTGTTTTCATTTTTCAGCTTTGCTTCAGCCCCTCCCCTTCATGTTTTCTATTAGTATTAATTTGATTTGTGCATGAAAATCGGATTTGTATCGATTTCTCTGACCTTTACGTGATGGTATAGCCGCGAACAGCATTTTCTCCGAATTAGAAATGACCCAGCTCGATGTTGGGAGGACGAATGGGATTTTGTTTTATTTTTATTTTGATGTCACCCTTACATTCATCGTACACCGTGAAAATGACCCCAAATTAAATAACTATATTATGTTTCGCAAACACCACTCGCGGAAAAAACGAAAAATATTCCTATTTTAGGAAATGCTTACCGCGATTCCCCAACGCCTTCTTATCTAATTCCCGAGGCTGTTAATTCTTGCTGATAATGGGAAATTTATGTTTCGGTCACACCCCTTCGCGAATGGCGTTTCAATTTTATTCCTCTATACTATTCTATTTATTTTTTTTATTTCCGCGATATTAATACCTCGTCCAGCTCAGCATACGGTGATGATTTGATTCCCGTCTGGCAATAATCTTGAGGCTGTAGCATCTAAGAAATCAGTCTAGCTGCTTTGTTTATTCGCGTCGTCTTGTAATGTTGTTGTATTGACTGCTGTTCTTTAGCTAAGACACGAATTGAATACGCGTTTCCCAAGCATATTCGATGGGGCGGGTGTTTTGTAAACATTTCATGGTTGTAAATCAATAATAGTTCTCTAGAAGCGTTTTAATTAGATTTGATGATAATAGAGCACCGAGGGCACTGGAGTGTTTAGAAGCAATGGGAGCTGATATTACTTGCTTATTCAGTACAACAGTGAGCGTAGGGTCATTATCGTGATAAACTGATTTTTAAAATTACATCTTAGTATGGAACAAATTGTTCTGTTGTGAACCTAATAAAAATAATTTAAAAACAACGTCAACAACGGTTAGAACTTTAGAAATTTTTCGCTTGATTTAACATACATTTATGAAATATGATTTTATATAATTAGAATCCTCATGTCGTCAAGATTACGACCGGCTTTTCAGCAGAAACTGAGAACTCAAACCCAGAATGTATTTTTTTCATACCATGTGAGTTTTAGATCTTCCACATACCTGCAAAAGCATGGTGGTCAAAACCAGAGTAAATTACTTCTAGAACCCTTCTGAAAAGAAGGGAAGTAAAAGTTCAAGGATAATCATAGTTCTAGAAAAAACCACTACCATTTTTCAAGTAATGATCTTAGCAATTTACTAAACATGTGTACGATTTATTGACCAAAGATATGAAAGGAGTGAAAATCCCAATACTATCAGATAGATACTCAAGCAGCGCTAGAGTCGTATAGCCTAGAATCAAAGCTGATATACAACTGCCTAAAGGTATTAAATTCGTTAGCGTTATGCCCTTTATTTAATTTGATATTTTATTAAAAATAAAAAATTGAGTTATTTTCATTTTCATTAAATATTTTGTTTCCAAAATAATTGATTCGTCTATCAAACGCAACAAACTTTAAGCCCACGTCAGCTAAAATATTATAAATATTTTCTACTCCCAATTGAAGTTATTTTTTATTTAATTCACATTAATTATATTCCTAAAAGATAAAAGATGTGATATTGTTTCAAAAATCTACTTTTTTTTCTTGGGCTATATGAACCAGTTTCGAGTGTGTCTGTTTTTGATTTATGCATATAAGTTAGGCTTTGTAAATAAATAAATAATATCTTTGTTTTCTGTTATTTTCACTGAAAACATCTGTTCTGTAATTAATACCAAAACGCACCCTTCCTTGCAATTGACCTTATTTTTCCATGTGGGGTGAAATTACCCTTTTTCATTCAGGTAAATCCCGAAGCATCTTCACCTTATCCTCAAATTGTTAATGGAGCCTCAAGGTTTCTCTGTTTATGTCACCTATTCGAAATGTACCGTGGAATGATAAAAGTTTCTTTTCTTCAAGAAAAAGGAAAAAGCATGTAATAAAGGAGGCATGCCTGAAACATCATGTGGGAGTGACTTTCTTCAGGTTTTTTGACAGATATCTGGGGGAAATATGAAAAATCCTCGTGGTATCTTTTTATGTATTTTAAAGGTTCTTTGCGGGATTTAAATAAAAAGCACGAAAAAAAAATGAACAGGTGTGACTAATTTTGATGCGAAGAGGCCACTTGTTGAGTAGATTTATGGGGATGAGATGATGTGCCAGGTCCTCGCAATGAAAAATCGGTGGGAACCAGAAAAACTTCAAAATAAAAGAATGTGCTTGATTGTCGTCAATTATTCAGAAGATTGAAATAATAATAGATGTCGATACAACTTTTGAATGAAATTGTATGTCTATATATATACCTAATACGATATGTGGTTATTTTACGCCTGCAAGTCTCTTTTATTTTTAGAAATTACGTCTGCACCATTTATTTTATTATATAACTATTATCGAAGTTTACTTGATTTCCAGTTGTATCAGAATTATAGTTTTTGAACATATTGCACTGATACGCATTTCTGCTACGAAAATTTAAAAATCAGCGATGCTAAAGACAACTTTTTAATACGTTACGTCATTTAGAATTTTGAATTTTTGATTTGAAATCTTTGACCATAAAAAATCCATCGATATCCACTGTTAAAATCGTTGAGATCTATCGTACGTTTACCTATAAACAAAACGAGAGGATTTTTTTTTTAAAGGTGAAATTGTACAATAAATATTATTAAAGAATTGAAGGTTAACGATACTCCACACAAATAAACATCATTTCAACGCATAGAATTCTCCTTTTCGTTGCCAACTTGGTCAATCTTGCCTAATGATTGATCCAAATGTGTGGACTTGGTTCAAAAATCAAAACATCGCTAAAATATTCCTCAAGATTACTTGATGTTGTAAAAATAGAACAGCGGAGGGAAGAAAAGAAAACGTGTGGTGCAAATTGAGATTCAAGACAATCAGACTAGACGTCACACGCACTCTGTAGATACCTCTCTGCTAATATAAATTTAATATTCTTTATTTATATTCCGTAGTTAGCGATGCTAATTTAGTTAAAGCTTTCACCAGTCATGGTAATTTCGATCACTCGACCTTGTACCTATTTAAGGAGATATTCTAAATTAAGATGTGTTTTAGGTTGGCGCGTAAAATCACGTAAAACATGAGAATACCTCTGAAGAACATAGCACCTCGCCAAAGGTAAGAAATACTATTACAAAGTATACAATTAGGGAAATATATGTAAGTTAAGTGTACTAGAGTACCTACAATATGTAGTGTAATTATTTTTTATCGATTTATTAATTTATACATAGATGAGCTAAAAATATATCCTTCCTTCGCAGCAAAATTCAAAACCACCTGCTCAGATTAAAATTGTATCTGCTTCGTTCGTCTACCTGTGTTATCAGAGAAACGTACAAAATGTAAACACTTGAAAATTGTGAAATTCACTGTTGATAAAAACCGTGTTTCCCACTTGCTCAATGAGTTTACTCCTAAGTTTGGTAAGATATACTTCCGAGTGGTAGATATCGCTTCGAAAATCTACTGAAATAAAATTATATAGAGCGAAGGACCTTCGATTAAATCCAAGCCCCCTCATCCGAACTGTAGGCATTTTTCTATCTTTTCTAAATCTTGAGTTCTGTTGGCCTCTTTGTTTTAACTTTTAATCATTGGGGGGCCACAGTGTGGCCTTTCTCGATGTCATCTTGATCTTGCAAGAAGACATCCGGCTCCTTGGGGGTTGCACTCTGATCGATTTATCGACAGTAGAGGAACGAAAAAAAGAACAGAATCGATTGGGGCTATTTTTACAATTTGCACATGCAAGCGACCGATGAGATAAGAATGCTATCGAAGGCGACTTTTGAAGGTTGAGGACATTTTTTCACTTCTGTTGGATTGCCCTTGCTCATGTTCGGCCCCCAAGGTGCCTAGAGCTCCTCTTATAAATGCTGTAGAGCGGGTGACAACAGCAAGACAAAGCCTATTCATTTCACATAATATTTTATCGCGTTTTTTAAAACGAAAGGAAATCTTATCTTTTCTTGAAAAGTACACAGTCCTTCCTTCTTTCCGCGTTGCTCTTTGCCTACCCCTATCTATACCTAACCTACTAACCAAATTGTTGAGTCATATTTTAATTTTGTTGATAGATTTCTCCACCTGCAGTCGTAAAACGTGCGAAATTTATTTTATGTCACAACAAAAATTATTATTTGCCATGTTTGAACACCTCATGCGATTTCACAAAGGATTTTCTTCGCTGAATAATGCAGCTGAATAAAAGGGAAATTATTTTTAAAGGTTTAAACCTTCTAACTTCTAACTATCTAAAGACGGTTTTATTCGATTCATTTGGTATTCCGGTCTCTTAGAATTTTTAATTTTTGGTGATTCATTACATTTTCTGGTTTGGTTAGTTTTTGCTTTTTCTTGCCGCTGGATTTGAGTGAGTGCACGGGATAACACGTGATTCTTTCTTGACTATAAAAAGAACGTTAAAATTTAATTAGAGGTGGATTTCAGGCATGCGGCCGTTTTGGATTTTAGTGGTTCGGTCACCCTCTTGTTATTGGATTTTACATTGGTTGATTGTTTTCACTGATTGTCTTAGGAAGCCTTTGAACTTTTTTGGGGGGCTTTGCATCAGTTTACTAACAATAGTCCATTCAAAGGAAGTTCTAGAAATGTTCAGATTGTTTATTTCTATTAGGGAAGTGCTAATGATTTCCACCGATTCTTAATTGGTTTTCACGAATTTTGCCTTTCAGAATTATTAGCACTTTTAATATTTCTTTTAACCTTGAATGGTGTGCTGTGTTGAAATATTTACCACTGTTTTCATCTTAATTTACGCCAGGCAGAAATATTGAGTAGTACAGTATAGGTTTTGAGGGGTTAGAAAAGGTTTTGTTCAACACATCCTAATTTACAGTACAGTGAATAATTTTAGAATCACACCAATTCTTCAGAAACCTACAGTTTTCCGAATCATGCCTTTTTTAAGTTGGGCAGAGTGGGACAAATCAATGGAAAAGGAAACATTGAGATTTAAATTTAGCCCTGAATTGATTTCCCTTCTCTGTCCAACTTAGAGAAAGTATGTTTCAGAAAATGAAAACTTCCTGAAATATTGAAGTGGTCCTAAAAATTTTCACAGTACTGTAAAAAGATACTTTAATCGGAATATAAAGTAGATTTCTATAAATACCTTTTTGTTTTTCGGTTTTAAAAACCATAAAAACCTTCGTGAGGCATCCTTCTCATCCTCACCGGCAGTCAAGGATTTGTGCCTTATACCTTCCACCTTTCATGAATGAGTACTTACATCGCAGAGAGGACCTCTTCAGATCCAAAGTACTGGCGTAAATACGTAGCCCTGACAATAATCGAAAAAGCCTCGCATCGTATTCTCAACTCGAATGAAGGATATTTCGCCTGAATAGAGTCATTGAGCCTTTCTAAGGGGCGGAAGGAGATGAAGAACGAGTTGAATTTGCCCCAACGTAGCTACATAGATGATATCGATTTCATCTGTTCTCGAATTCTGTCGCTACGTTACTACCGCTTTTGCTACTAAATATAACCTTGTCCTTGCAAAGGTTTCGGAGGAGACATTTTCAACGTCATCATCCTATCCTTGAGTAATTTTCCAGCTCCATTGCTCTAAGCCTAAGTCGTTAAATATTTTGTGTTAATTATTAACCGTGTGTGAACAGAGTGAATGGACCGAGGAGTTGTAAGCAAAGTCCAGGGAGCCGGGCAGGAATCTGCCACTCACATTTTGCAGACAGTAATGAAGTCCTTCAAGTCCAAATGGGGGTTTTTGGACAAATATTATTTTGTTAGGAATGTGGAATACTTAAGTAAATTGAACATTCGCCCATTAGTGGGAAAATGGCTTTGGGAACCGATCAGATGTTAAGATAGAGCGAGAAAGGCGATCCCTTAGTCCCATAATGTTGGTGATGGCTTGTCGCAGGGACTTAATTACTTTTGGACTGCCTGCTCTTCTAGGGATGAAATTAAGCAACTTGGTTTCATCATTTCTCGACTTCTTGGTATCTAGCTGTCTTGGATTTAATTCTTCTCGTTCTGAGAACTAACACGACTACTATTTTACGGAAAACTGGCCAATGAAAGACAGTTCTGTGTAGATTTTTAGGACCATTCTAGTTCTTTGGTTACTTTAAGTTTTCCGAAGTATATATTTTTTTTTTATCTTGGACAGAGGGGTGGAAATCAATGGAAAAGGATACTTTGAGGATGATTTTAGCCCTGATTCGATTTTCCTCTTCTGTCGAAAAAACGTATGTTTCAGGAATTAAAAGTTTTCGAAATATTCGTCCTGAAAATTTTCACTTCAGTGTATATGTAGCTCATTGGTTAAATAAATAGGTCGCAACCCCTTTTTTTATCAAAATATTTAATAATATAATAACACCTGTTTAACCTTAGCCTCAGTGGCGCATTGTAAAAATGTCAAACATTTTTTTAGTTATGCGATTTTGTAAAGGTGTGCCATCTAAGGGTTAAATATGCTTCTGGAGTCGCTGATTTCAAAAATCCTTGTGTAGTTATTGCTTGGTTTTTGAGTAGGGTATAAATAAAGGAATTACTAAATGGCATGTCCCATAAATTTGTCTTGTACCTTTGCTCTTTGAATTTTAAGATGGGGATAATCAAAGACCGCGAAATTGTCCTCATAAAATGAAAAGAATGTCTTTGATTTAGGATTCTTGTGCTCACTGCGGTGGACATTTTTCACAAAGGAAGGAAACCCAACCAAAAATTACTTAATGGTAACATTTTGGAGAGTAACCTACCTCCAAAGTATTTCCCAGAATATATAATAATACGAAAAGGGAACTTTCCAAGAGAGACACTGTTTCTTTTATTTAAGATATTTTCTGTTTTCAACAACTCGCAAAGGACGGAAGAAGACGTCTTGAAGGAATAAAGGTTTAGGAAAAATCTCTTTGACCGAAAGGTCTGGGATTATTAAGAATAATTTGTCAAAGGTACTACAATGTTGTTATTTATTTTGTCTTATAATATCGTATGGATTCAGATAGTGTTTTTTTTTTGAACGATGGGTTTGTCTAGTTAGAACTGTGGATGTTAACCTAAGACTGAGCTTATTAAAGATCCTTCAACATTTTGAGTTTTTTGTAAGATGATCGGCTCCTATGTACATAAGATTAAATCCGCAATTAGAAGAAGTAAAAATTTTGTTTTTGATAAATAACTTAATAAACAAACTGTGCATAATCGTAAATTTTTGTAAGATTTTATTAGTTGTTGATTGTTGGTTTTTAGTAGATATTATGAAATGTCTGGCATTTTTTAACTTTAATATGCGGGTGGCATGCATGCAGTAACATAAACTTGTACTGCCATATTTTATTCAGCTACGTAATTCTGGCAAATATGGGCGAAATGGCAGTTAACATTTTAAAAGAGTTAGAAATTTAAAAGTAAGGTCTTTCGTTGATATGAGGGACTGTAATCGACATGATACGTCAATGCAAATTGACTATTTGTCAACATTTTCTAAATTATTAAGGATACCATAAATTTTCTAGTAGGGTTTCAATGTTGTTCAACGTGTGCACTTGGTGGAAAAGACATTAACTCAAGAAATCGATAGGTATTCCATTTACGGCGAATAAAGTTATCTCTCATGCAAAGAAGGGAAGTCATTAAGGCTCCCTTCAGAACCTTCGATCCTGAATTCTTGAAACGATGTGCTGGAGGAGATGAATTTTCCTAAGTTTTAATGAATTTAATTTGTCTCCTGGATCCGGGGTGTTGGAAATGAATCTGGCGTTTCTTGATGAGAACGAAATCCAACACCCTTGAAAAGAAATCCTGTTGTGATTCATTCCAATTTAACGCAACAATTTCCCTTATGCAGCTTTTATTGAATTCGATCTCATTCCACTTGCGATAGGAAAGGCTTTCCCGGCTATCATCCGCTTAGGGAACGAGTCAAGTCACAAAATCCAGAAGAAGTATGACTCCAATTTGCTTTCGCCACCCCCGCTCCGACCGTCCAGGAGCTTAGATATGATCAGGAGGATGGAACAGGTCGAACGGGGGCGGGGTTCAGTATGCGTAGGTGGAAAGGAAAAATCAATATGGAGCCTTACCCAGAAAGAATCCTGATTTTTGTTAACTGAAAACCAGGAGAAAAAGGAAAACTTGTTGATGTAGGAAAAAGGTGGGAGTGGGAACGGATTCTATTTATATAATCGTATTCGGTTGGCCGAAGGGTGATTGGGTGGAGGACAGGTTCAGTACTCATGTGATCAATCACCTGGATCCATCATCGGAATTTATTTTGGAGGAAACAGAAAGTCGCATTTCCTTGGCATTTCTTCCCCGAGATATTCGAATCAAATAAAGAAGAATATTTTTTTTTTGTAGAAACGTTTTCGCTTTTATAAAGGACTTGAACTTGAGGGGATGATAAGGAGAGAAGTGGATAAGAGCTTTGGAATTAATATTGATGGACCTTTGAAGTATTCTACGGATCAAACGTATTTTGTCCTGGTTTTTATAATATTATTTTTGAGGTAGTCAGCAAAATGAATTTGATTTAAGGATATAAAGCCATTAAACTGTTTATGTGCTCCGAGGAGCAGGAACTCAACATATGCTTTCCAATTTTAATATTTAAATATGCAGAAAAATTTCACAGAGATTCTAGTCTAGTGGATTTTCAATATATTATCTTCTGTTTTCCGTCTGGAATACTGAAATGAAAATAGATATTTGAAATTTCTTCTGCTGTTTGGAAATAGATACCTTATTCTCTCTATTGTTAAGTTTAGACGTTTTTGTAAAAATTCTTAGGGAACTGGGACTATGTGCATATTTGATTTCGAATCTACTATTAAAATGTGGCAATTAGTGTGCGGAGACACGGAGGGAAATTTAAAAACCTGAAGGTGTTTTTTGAAAATATATAGAGCATGGTTACCCCTATTCGTATGTTGTTTTAAACGAAACAGTCCTTCATTGCGTTTTCTAATTATAAACAGTCATGCAAATGCAGCAGAAAATAAAACCCTGTCAAGTTCGACTTCATTCACTTACGCAACGAAGTTTTACCTGGATGGCGGTGAATTGCAAATTAGACAGAGTTTGCCGCCACTTTCTAATTACTCGCCCGCAGCGAGCACACGGAAATGTTACCTGCAGGAACCGCTCAAGCATTTTGCCGCCGAGGATCTTGGCAGCTTCTTAAAAAATTCCACGCACGCGTCACCACGGACATTGAGGGCGACGAGCATAAGTGCGTCTGTTGGGCTCGTAACACCTTTCATGTTTACGGCGTAATTCTCTTGAAATAATAATTAAAATGTAATTAAACCCAGAGCGAGTCTCCTAGGCACATTTAAAAATTCATTGAACCTTGGGGACAAAGCATACGGGCAACATTTTTGTGACCCCGTCCGCAGAGCGGGGATTCCCCGGTGTAAAGAATTTTGTCGTCGAAAATTTATATTTTTCGACTATTGCTGTAAATTTTTAGCTTTTATAACTGACTTTTTAAAGTCTTGCCCCGTGGGGTACTCCTCCGTTTTTATTTCGGCAGCTACAGCATACGTTAAATTTCCTGCAGGAGCAGAAGGATACAGTAAACATGCCTAGAGTTAAGGAAATCGGGTGACTTGAGACGAGAAATTGAGCAAAATCAGAGAATAAATTTTGCATTTGAGAGTCAGTTGCATCGTCCTTAAAACAACAACGCTATGGACTGGGATGTGGCAGAAATGTTGCTCCACGTTTCCCACCGTGTGACTCATCCCTCGGGAAAAGCAGCGCAGAAAGGGAGTTATTCCATCCGCCCCGGAGCCAGGGTAGGTCTGCTGATTCCACAGGAGATGAGGACACAAAACGACACAGGAAATTTCTTGTGAAAATAAAGACGACAAGATGAGCTCCTTCTCGAAAATAGAGGAAGCCGAACATGGCAACGAAGCAAGGCACCAAGACACCGCTTAATCGGGCCGTGTACGCAGCTCGGTTACTATCGCAAGAAACGCTGATTGACTGCAATTAGAGGCTCCTATAAATTTCCACTGAGAAGTTCGTGACAGAGCAGATCTATTCGTCTATTGAGTTTAAAGGAAATTGTCTCATTGTTGACGGCTTCGCGACCACCGGATGTCACGACTCCTTAAATTGTTATGCAAGATTGTTAAAGCAATTTTAAAATTGGATAAACGACCTTGGCGGACTTGGGGATGTGGTGGCTGTATGGCTTTTTTTTACTATCAGTAGGTGTATGTGTATCGGGTAAAGGTATTTACTAAAACTTAATTATATACATTTTCAATGGTTGAAAACTATGAAATATACCAGTTAATAAACATAGGATATTTGTGTGAGATAGACCAATATCTTCACTATGCTTTTGGTATAAGAAAAAACAAAAAAAAAATTGGTTGAGCGTATATTAAATGCATTAATTTTGATGCTCCTTTTTAATCAAATTAATAATATTAAATTATATATAATTTATAAGTATGTAAAGGTATTAAATTCATTATTTTTACATTTAACTAAACATTATAATTATATCATTCAAATTTCGACAAAAGTCTCCATCATAACCCAGAATATCACATTTCATCATTCTGCGCCGTCAATTGCATAAAAATGAGTGGAATATTTCCTTATTCCACATAATTCTGTAGCCAACTTATAATTTAGTCGGCACCATAATAAAGTCCAAATCAAAGAGAGCCTCTGAAAGGATTCGTTCACATTCCCTTGACTTTATGACTAAATTAAAAAGGACATATCTAACACGTGTAGACACTGTGCTGCTTTTGATGGTGTAAAAAGGGGCTTATGGGGTCTCTCGCGCACACACAACTCTGGCAATTTCAATGGCAGCCACCACCATGAATAAAAGACTAGAAATCCTCCACCCTGTCTCAGTTGTTGGCGTCGTTGTCGTCCTGAAAACGTCGCACGACTTTTTAATTAAAAATGAAGGGCTGCACCGTCGTCGCATCGGGAGTACTATAATTGCAGCGTTAAGCCCATGATACATGCATTTGCAATTTAAATATATATTGGAATCGGGCGGGTGAACAGAAGTGGTAAAAGGGAGCGACGAATCCTTTATTCACCAAAACCCTAGACATTTTGTCTTCCTGCCCTTAAACGGAAATCACCGCTCAAAAAATATATGTGTGACGACGGGCAGTGGCGGTGATGAAAATCAATAAAGACGCAAAGAAATATACTAAATGGTGTCCTCCCACCTTCCCCCGTACCTCTGGAACTGTGGGGCTCTGCGGTAACGTATCCAGACTTAAATCTCGTCCGGGGGCACACAAATTGCAGCCGCAACTGTGCACAGCCAACGGAAGCAAAAGCAATGGGAAATTCGAATAACTTCAAGTTTCAGGTTAAGTGAGCACGCAAAGTCGATGGCTGCAAATTAGGGCCATACACGACGTCGGCTGTGGCATTTGTAAAGAGCGGAAACGGCAGATGTACCTTGGTTGGGACGGGCTCAATGCGCCTCCTTTGCAACTACCTTCTTAACGATTTGTTGCTGAAACTGAAACGTACAATTACTGCATTTCGTGTGGCCGTACACGAAACATTTCGATTAACGTACATATAATATTTAAAAAAAAAAAAAAAATTCACCAGGACAGTGCTTCAGTTCGCACTGTTGAAATTGGTTCAAGTGCATTTTAAAGGCGGGGCCAAAGTCGCCAACAGTAATACGCAACCATCGGCTCCGGTGTGGACATTAAAAACGCTTTAGTTTAGACATTACCGATAAAAATCAATAGTCAGGCTATAAATGGGAATTTCGCCAAAGCACAGGTGGCTCAGCTACTGATAATTTTATCTGTCTCTACATAAAACGACCCTCTCTCGAAACGCCTATGTCGCAGTAGAAACTCGATTTAATTTTAGATTTTATGGCGGTGACAGTTTTGGAGGAGTCCACTGATTGAAACGTGCCATCTTAATGGACGTTTTATCAGGTAGACTTTAATTAAATGGACAGGAATCGATTTAATAGATATTCTCCCTCTGGTCGTCTACTGCACTATGGATTTTCTAGCATTTTCGAAATGTAATTTCTCTTAATTGGTCAGACGTTTTTTCATCAAAGGTGAAAAATATTAAATTATTGCCGACGTGAGGAATGCTATGTTGTTTAAATTTAAATATGATTATGAAATATTTCCTGAGGTTATTAAATTTTAGACTGAAAAGTAAAAGAGTTGGCAACTTAATTTCATGAACACATGCACTTAGAGAATATTGACTGAATGGATGTGTAGGAAGTCGATATTTGAAAGGACACGATTTTGAAATCTACTATCGAACACTATTTTAAAATTAGTTTTAAAGTCTAAATATAAAAGCGTTAATTTTCGGGAAAGGGATTGATTTACTCTTGGTTTTTGTTTAAGCTTTTCATTTTCTCTTAATGCGCTGCCTAGTAAGAGATTTGTTACTAATTTAAAATTTTATATTTCTTTGCAGTGGTGGAGTACAGGCGACCGCATCAGCTGCTGGAGGCGGTGGAGCGGGTACACGTGCAGCAGGTGGTTCCAGCAGCATGTATTCCACCCGTCATTCGGTAAGCTCCGGCACGGGAGTGCTTATGGTTGGACCAAATTTTCGTGTTGGAAAAAAAATTGGCTGTGGTAATTTTGGAGAATTGCGACTAGGTAAGTGACAACATAAATTGTATAATAGTAGTAGTAAAATTCAACCCTCCTTTTGTCACATTTCTTTGTTTTATCGTTGTGATGAGATTAGTTAGCTGGGAGTTAAAAAAAGGATAGGAGCAGCATAAAAATTTCAATGCAGCAACAACTCAGTCATAAGTTGAATCATAAATTTACAAATAAGTATGCGGTTCTTGAATAGGGGTAACCTAATGAAGATTACAAAGTTCTATAAAGTGAAAGTTTATAAAAAAATAAGACTTTCTGGAAAAAAATTATTAAGTAGCTCGTGATATTTTTAGATAGAAGTGGTAGTCCACTTTTAGGACTTGTTGAAACCAACTGAAGTAGAGGCTGACCGCAAAAAATTAATAAATAAAGTTAAAATGAATTTGAATGCATTTGCATTTTTTATAGTGGTTTTCTTTTCGAAAGAAAAAGTACACCACAGAACGAGTACCGAAATTACGAGTAGTTAAAATTCTTTTAATGGCTCCACCGACACGAACACGGAAGTCTGAAAATTCTTTCTATTTTATTATATTTTTTCGGTCATTGAGAAGATACTTCATTTTTTAGAAAGCAGCAACCAAGGAGGTGGAGGCGATGAAGGAGTTGAAATTATTTTGATCTCCACAGTTTTTTCGAGTAAAAACAGGATTCAAATTAGGTCATTTTAGCCTCATCCTTTGTCGATTTCGTTTTACAAAATCCCTAGAGGAAAATAATTCCAATCATTAAAATTTGAAGATGTTAGTTGGAGCTTTACAGAATTTTCTTTTTTTTCCAAACTGCTTGAAGTCGACTCGACTGTAACTGAACGCACTCTTTTTGAGTTTTCAGTGGTAAAGAACCATTAAATTGCAAGAGACTGGGCGAAGATGTTGCACAATGTCTTGGCATTTTAGTGCTTCATAAAATCTCTGGAAAGACGGAAATTGCTTCGTAACCGTCACGTTCAGAGTAAATAGAGTTGCTGGTTTTTGTCACTTTATGCGGTCATGATTCAATCAATTCAGCACATGACGTATGATAGTAAATGGATAGAATTGCTTTTTACTGCATGTATACACCTGAACACGATCTTACCGTGGAGGTTAAGAGGTCGATTTGTTGATAGTTTAATTTTAAAACGGTTCGTGGACATTGATTTTTCTTATATTTTGTTAAGACGAATCCAAGTCACCGAACACTTGCAATAAATAAAAATGGGTCATTAGCTGAAGTAGTTTACAAAACATTTCTCTTGTTTCAAAAGAGGAGAGTTTCACAATGAATTTTTTTCCTCGGGCGAGCAGAGCAAGCAAAAAAGGGAAAAACGAAAAGTATAAAACCCCACTGAGCTCACAGCCGAATAAGAAAGCAACAAGAAGCCCCTCGATTGCTTCGATTACGCCACACTCCTTGCGATCGTGGCCCACCGCGACTGTATATTGTATATTGTATATTTTCATTTTGTTGTATACAATACAGTTGAGGGGAACAATGTGGCGGTGAAACAACCGATTTCAGAACGGTCCCTCCACTCGGCGGTGCCAATGGCATTAGTCATGATGGACTCATAGCTTGAATGCAGCGGCAAAATGCCGATTTTTGTTGCAAACAATATCTGATCGGTGAGAAAACGAAATGAGTCATAAGCGATCGTGGCAAGATCAGACCTCGATGGTTTTTATGCAAAATCGCGGTTCGAATCGGCGACTTAAGAGGCTCAAGATCGGACTGGACCTGCGTGATTGTGATCATCTTTGTCACCGTTCGGTGGCAGCACCGTCTTCCTGCTCGAGGTGGTGATCTTACCTAGCCGCGAAAGAGCCGTGCAAAGATCGGGAAGAAAAAAATTCACATTCAGCCGGGAGTTTTCAGCTCTTAGAATTTTAAGTTGAGATTAAGAAAGAAAAATTCGCAAAGTCGGCGGGCTGGTTCCGTTCACTTGTCTTTTTCGCGAGGTGGAGCGCGCGCGCGCGCAGCTCAAGAAAGGCATTCTTGTATTTCTTTTCTCCAGTAAGAGGCAAACGTTAACGAAGCTGGTGAACATGTTCGTGCATGTCTCATCATGTCGTCTTCTAAGACGGTTCGCATCGGCCGTAATAACCTCTTGAGGTCTGCTCTTCGCAGGTATTTTCCAGGTGATAGTGAGGGTGTAAACGAGGCGGACACTATTTTGCGGTGCAGCACCAATTTAATACCTTTTGGGTTCTTGTTTTGTGTGATTCACAAAGTCTGGGGAGTAACCTGTCGAAAGAAATCTTCTTCAAGGTATTTTGTATGCAATTTTCTTGTGGGAAGAATAATAGTACCCCTAGAATGCTGTCATCGTTTTTAACATCCTTAACATAACATAATATGTTAGTAAATATCAGCAACCACAGCAATATGTTTCCTAAATATTCTAAAATATTTGCTAATATACATTTTACTACATATTCTTAATAAAAAAAAATAGAATGACTTTTTTTTTTTTATAAAATAGATTCAAGATAGAAAGAACGTTTAAAAACTTCTTCCGATATTTAAGTTCGAAAAAAAATTCTCTTAATTTCCATACGACGAATAAAAATATGAATATATTTCTGAAATACATTTTTTTGTAAAAATAACTTAAAATGAAACCTCATGCTGAGACACGCTTTATATTTAAAGTCTTTCCAGTAATAAGAAAAAAACCAGCTTATTTCTAATTTTCTCATAGTCATACATCGTTTATAGGTAATGGAAATTTTCGGAAAATAATTCAATTTTTTGGACTACGGAGTGGGAGGGAGAAAAATGCTTCGATGAATCTATTTGATTGGAAACATTGCATATGGAGCAAGTCAATCGGAAACGATTTATGGCATGGCTATGTCGTCTTTTGTTAGACAAAGTGCTATTTTTTTTCGAACTATGCACCATTAGTCCGCGTTATTGATAAGGGTTCACTCGTGTGTTCACTTTTCCCACACCTGGCACCAATTTTCCGCGGTGCAACATGCCTTGTATATCAAACAGAACGTAGAAGCCAGAAAAAGGGTCTTGGGAAATTACCTTATCCGGAAAGTCGACGAGAAATCATCAGGTGGGTGTTAAGGAGTTTGATTATTCAAGTGGTTACCTCAAAGTAGTTCGAGTTGGAAAAAAACTAAAAGTGTTCTGTTGGCATGTCTGAAGTACTTTCCACACATTGCTTGTTCTTGTGAGAAGGATGCGCGCTAAGGAGACAAAATACATGTAAAGGTCGTCGGAAGGCATTCAGCTTTCATAATCGATCGATTACCGAACACACTCTGGTGTAGAAGAACCCTTCCTCGAAGAGCATCGTGGGTTGTACTTGGGCATTCCTCCACTTCCATAAACCACATCCCTCCAGAATTCCGGGGTGGAGCATCCAAAACGTGAATGTTAGCGGAAGCGTAAAGGTTGTTAGAATGGCGTGTGTGGTTCACCCCTTAGCCTCTGGCAGGTGAAAGCTTATTTTATCCACGTGTAATAATGAGTAAATTGTTGCTCTAAAGGTGAGGCGTGGTAAAGTTGAGGCGAACGGTTACAACATTTTGATTTATCTTGGCAAACGATGTACAAGCTTGACCTGACCTTGCCGCGAGCATATTTTCAAAATTTTAATGCCAGTGTGGGTATGTAACTTTGATAGGTCGTTTTATTTAAAACATAAAAGTTTGTGATGAACGGCAGGTGCACTGCGAATGCCAGGTCATACCTTTGTAACCATTGTGCGAGAAATTTGAAATTGTTTCCATTTCATTTAAAACTTTCATGCCTTTCAGAGAAAAAAAATCGAACACTGAATAAAAGTTTACGGAGGTTTTTGTTTGAAAATTGACCCTGTACTTTCTGTTCGTATAATTTTTCTTCAAGAAATTGACCTTGAGTCAAAAGGGTTAGAATCAGAATATTAAGATATTATTATAGCTTTCTATTAACTTGTGGCGTTGCCTATGCTAATTATCATTTTATGTACTATAGGGTACATTTGTATATGTTACGTTATATAATATTATAAATAATTTTTTTACTTGTCTATAGTTAGGGACGGAGTGAGAACTCTTTAACATTTTCTAAAAAAACCTCATTTAAAATTACTGTAGTAATAATTAAAAAAATATGAATATGTAGCACTTAGATTTTTGAAATTAATTTTAATATCTTATATACTTCGATGAGACTTTAAAACTTTAATATGCTACTAAATATTTTATGGGAGTGTATGACTCAGAACAGTAGATTAGGATTATCATTAAAGAGCTTATCTCCGTTAAACTTGAGGGAGAAATTTTCAATTCCTTGAGAAATGTCTCAAAATATAAAATTTATGGTCGATTACCAGTACGATGATTTCGTAACGACAAACTTCCATATCAATTCCTGGAAGTAAACACCCAATATATCCTCTCGGATACAGGAACCTATATACAATCTACAGAACCCTCCCTCGGTCCAGGGAGTTCCCACTTTGAAAAGGAAGCGACACGTGAACCCATTGTTCCGTATTTGCCTACTCAGCGCTCGAGGAATCATCGCTAATGGCAAACAAACTGGAAAAACAAAGTAATTACTCTCGCAGGATTCTCGCAATCCGTATCAAGATTGTCGTAAAAAAAATTTCCCTTCACTTCTCTTCGTGTTTATAGGTATGTGTAGTATATATGTACATGTGTACATACAACAGGAACAATAACACATATGGTTTGCCCTTCCCGACTTCTACCACATTTGATTGCCAATGAATAGAAGTTTTATCCGAATTTTCCTCAATTTCTCCATTTCCCGGTGTGTTTCTTCGAGGCTGCCTTTGCGGAATCGTCTCTAGCGTCGAGTGCCCCTTCATAGGTCCCCAAAGGCAGGCTTCGACACTAAAAATCCAAAAACGCCTCCACGCGCCTCCCATAAACGTGACAGGACTGTTAATACTCACCGTCAAACATACAAAACTTTTAGGATCCTTTCTATGAATGATTCCCTCCAGCGGGTTTCATTCATCTCGGAAATAGAAAAAGGAGCCGAGTCGGAATGCCAAGGAGATTGTACAGTGGAATGGACGTAATGTACATCCACGTCACAGACACAGTCTTCTTCAAGTTCGTATTGATTTTTGAACCCGCCCCAATTCACCTACCCGGGGACACTGCAGTAAAACGCTGCTTCACATCAAATGTGTTAAACCTAAATGGTCGTCATCGATGGTTCAAGGCTCTATTTCTGAAATTGTAATGGAGTGATTAAAACACGAGGAGGATCATGTGCAGGATATTAGTACACGACTTGGGTCCACACCTGGAGGGCAGGGATGCAAAATTTTACAGTGCTTCCACCGCGCTGGCTCCACGTCTGTCGCAGGAGGCCAGAGCTTCAATGCAGGATGTCAATTTAGGGTTTAATTAAATTTTCAAGGGGCAATAATCATCCGCAATTGAGGACCTAATATTATTTCCTGTAATTTATGACTATACGTACCGTCGGTGGCACTTCTGCCGATGTTGCATTTGATGTTGATGGCGCAAGGGCTCTCAACCATCAACTACATTAAATGTGATTGGGTCAAATTGATTTTAGAAATTGAATACTCAGTTAAATGTTTGAAACTCGATTTTTTTTGTTTTAATTCGCATTCGAACGACAATCGGATTAATGGTTGATGGTGCTACAGGGGTGGTAAGCTAATTAGCACACCTAACGAAATAACTTTATTTAGGAATGAAATGCAGTGAAATGTCATAATTTTATCAATTTCATATTCTATATTTCATTTATTTAGATAAAGAAACATAATTTATTCTTGTAAATAGACGTTTTCGAATAAATAAGATCGAAAAGTATTTAAAAAAAATAATTTAAAAAAAAGAGCAAAGTAGGCCCTGACTTCACTTTTAACAAATCTGAAAAAATTATACTTTAATTAGTGAAACGGAACTGATATATCAATTGATACAAACCTAACTAGTACTTTGTTGGGTAACCTTTTTGGGTGATTATGGCAGAACGTCTTCTCTCCATTGATGGTACTAAGTCAGCACAAACTTTCGGAGTAATTGTGTACCACTCTCGCTGTATGGTGTCCCATACCTCCTTCGTTGTCTTAGGTTTGATTTGTGAAACACGTTTTTTCACAAATTCTCTATTGGATTTATATCGGGGCTTTGTGGAGGCCATTCCATCACAGAAATGTGACGTTCCTCAAACCATTCTTTAATAATGCGAGAAGTATGGCATCGTTCGTTATCTTGCTGGTATATCCATTGGCGGTATGCTGACATTGGCAAATCTTCCGCGAATTCTTCGAGATTGTTGGGCAATATGTTCTTATACATTACACCGTCCATTCTGCCCTTTACTTCAATTATAGGTCCAACCCCATAAGCGCTAAAGCAGCCCCAAACCATAACACTGCCACCACCAAACTTAACCGTCTTCCTGGTGTACTTAGGATCCAGTTCCTTGTTTGGTGGACGCCGTACGTAAGTCCTCCCATCAGGTCCGGTCACATTAAATTTGGATTCATCATTCCAAATAACGGAATTCCAAAATGTTTGGCATTTTAGTCGGTGGCTTCTGGCGAAATCAAGCCGTTTTTTTCGGTTACCTTTCGTAACTTTAGGTTTGCTGAGACTCTGACATCCTCGCAGGTTATTTTCGAGTAGCCGCTGCCTAACAGTCCTAGCCGAGATGTTAACGTCGTAATTCTCCTCGCTTAGAAGTCTTCCTCGGCCTGGATCGCTTTTGATTCTCAAAAGTTCCATACTCTCGATAGTGTTTAAGAGCATTTTGCACTTTTTTCCTCGTATATTATTGCGATCTAATTAATTATATATTACATATAAATCATTTATTTCTTACCGAGTAAACAGCAATAAAATTATTCCGGCTCGATTAATCAAATGACCGGATGAATCGGTTATTCCGAAATGTTTACAATCTCGCCTGTAATCATAAAAAAACAATGATAAGGAAAAATAGCATGGCTCATGGAAAATTTAGTTTAAGTTTTCCTTGTAAATAAAAATATTTAACGAAGTTTCGAATACTATTATACAAGATGAAATTTTTAAAGAATGCAGTTAGGAAATGAGTCTTTATAAAACAATTTAATGATATTTGATAAGTCTGTGGTAACAGTTTAAAAAATATTTTTCAAGAAAAACGTGTTCACACCATCCTGATTTTGTTTAATTTAGGCAATTTTTTATAAGAATTACAAATTGTGAGGGTTTAAGTTATAAAAAAAACTTTCCCTTAATTAACCAATAACCATATTGCATATAGTCAAAAATAATAAAGCTAAATCGTTTTTAGAAACAATATATTTTTGATTTAACAAAATAATAAATTAAGACGAATTTTACCCGATAACGGTAGGGTGTAAAAGTTATATTTTGATCAGTTCTGAAACAGAAAAAAGTATCAATTCGAATTAAATCATGCTTCAAATATTAATATATTACATCGTTGCCATCGCCACCCGTGTGACTAACCAGTTCACCCTTTGACTGAGATGGTTTTTTTTTCTATCTCAAAACAACCTTTCTTCTACAGGGCGTCGTATGTGCGTATTCTCAAGCTCGAGTGGTACGTCAGGTGCGTAAACATAGCCGTTTGTTATGTTTTAACCTTGTCCTGGGTGGAGTGTCTGTCTGGCTTTGTTTTTTCATAATTACCGCCAAGAAGCTGACGATGATTATCCTGCGATTCCAAGAAGTTCCAAATTGAAAAGAGACATAGAGGAATATGAAAGGCCTTGATGGAGCTCGAAACGTGGCGGTGTAGATTTAGTAGTCCAGTCAAAGAGGGAGAGGCCGTTCAGAAAGCTACCGGCATTATACTTAAACCGGTGAGCGTAGGAAATTTGAGACTTTGCAATCGTGTCAAGGACTTTTGCTCACGAAGAGCAGTGTTTTATAGCTGAAGGTACAAAAGGATACCGCCCCGGTGCCCTCCACTGGAACCACCAACAGAGCCTCGTTTGTTCTTAAAATCTGTCTCAGTCGAGGGTTGTTTGTGGGATTTGCCTTCTTTGCCTTGTAAGTAGGGTTGCCACATTTTCGTAGTGTCTTAGTTAACGATTTTATTATATTTTCAACATTGTCTGAGCATATCCGAGCATATCTATTCTACAAAATCGGTACATTTTTTGTTAATTATACGGCAATTTAAGGCTTCTATTTATATGAAGTCGTTTCGAAGTTATATGCAGAAACAAAAGAATTTTGAACACACATGTAGTGAGAATTTTTTATTTTAATGTTATAGTATTTGAGTTCTTTTGGGTAGTAAATAAAAGATATTATGTTGAGAATTTAAGTAGAATACTACTGAAAGTAATACAGGTGGCAACTCTATTAGAAGCAATGATTTTGCGGTATGATAGTCTACAAAGTTGGGAGCTCTCGTCCTCCTTGTTGATTCTATATGTAATAGAGGCCACCCCAGGAAATTTTAACAGTCGACCTGGATTTCCGTACCCTATCAAATTTCGGTGGTGGTGGCCCATTGCATGAGGAGTAAAAGAACACTTTCGTCTTCGAAGGGCGACTTCGGTGTTGGATACTCGCCCAGGACATCGTCCCGACCTGATAACGAAGGAAACGCGGCACGATATCCTTTTCACCCTAAATGTGGTCTAAATTTCCCACTTGCCATGGTCTAGGCTAGGCTTTGTAGGCTATCGTTATCTTCTCTACCAGGGCAAGAAGTATCGTTTCCTCCTTCATTAGGGAAAGGGAAAATTCGGGATGGCAGGTACGCCAGGTAATCTAGACTGTGGTGCGGAGGTATGGTAATTTATGTTGAATGAGACGTATAAGCTTAACACGAAATTTCCTGCTTTTTTAATACATCTGCATAATTTTGCGAGAAATTTAATAGGACAGATGAAGAACACTTTTGACGGAATTCTAATTACTTTAAGGGGGATTTTTGGAATACATGGATGTTAGATACTGTTACAGAATTAATGGCTGCAAAATTCTAGCCGACTTTTGATGGCGTTAATTAAATCTTGCGTGATCCCAAAACCTAATTGCTTTTCTTTGTAATGACGAAGGTTTTCAAAATTACCAAGGACATCTTCGACATCTCTATTATATTATAGAAGCAATTTACTATTTAATTGGATACAAAGTAATTAAGCTGCTTTGGTTTTTCTTAGTTTTTAGAGGCCTTTTGTCATATTTATTTCACGTTTCCATGAATAGGATTTCATGAATTTTAATTGAAACACTTTTTAGGGTATTCCTTCAAATTGTGATCAAAAAGGAAGGAGAAAAAATGTTAATTTGCAACTCTGGTAGAGCAACTTTCATTAGCATTTTCAGTTTTTTCCCTGCTCCTTGGGGACCTTAAGAATTGGAATTATGCTTAAGGGGAGATTTTTAAATGAGATAGTCTAATGAATTTCAAGTAGGTTTCTCGAAAAAGGAGGACAAGATGTAATTGCTAGATTTAATAATCGTGACTCCCCATAATATCGTACAAGTATTGCCGGAAGTAGAGCTTGTCGTTAATCGGGAATTGGATATTAATGGAATAGATTATTTGCCTTTCGATTTATTGTATAGTCATGGATCTCATACAATTTTACATAAATTCTGCATGAGCCTAAAAGTTAGTTAACACTTAGTATTATACGTAGAAAGTAAGTAGAACAAACATTAGAGAGGAATTCTGAATGCCTTTTATTTTGGTTCACGTACTTAATAATTTTTCCCCTGATTGTAAACTAACATTGAATGGAATGTTATATTAGGCTTGCCCATTTCAACTGAATTAGGCATACGATTTTGACGGTTGTAGCTCTATAGACTTGAAATTGTAATCATATAATAAATATTTGGTAAAATATCGAACTTGTGTACCCTATCGTTATGATTATGATTTTTTCTGAATGGACTGTTATGTATTTTAATGTTACTACAAAAATAAGATTTGTATAATTGTAGAATAAAAATTAATGTATTTACTTTCTTTTTTATTTCAGGAAAAAATCTTTACAACAATGAACATGTAGCAATAAAAATGGAGCCTATGAAGTCAAAGGCTCCACAACTACACTTAGAATATAGGTTTTATAAATTATTAGGATCACATGGTAAGATCGTTTGTTTATTTTAAATTGATTCATATTTAGTGTTCTTTAAATAAAAAATACGAACAAGAAAAACAGCAAAATATTGAAAAAGATATGTATCTCAAGCTTATTACGCTGGCCAATTATATCCTATTTTTTTAACTTCCCAACTGAAATTGACTTTCGCTTTCGACCTGCGCAAGCACAAAATGATAGTGTGCTATTTTACTTATTATTAATTCTACCTTCAAGGTTAAGTATCCGACCTCGTTGCCATTGTATGTGTGTGTTCCGAGCGACTAATTTTTCGTTCTCCGGCTGATTAAATCGTGCTCAGATGGCGGTCTTAAATTTACAAAGGTAATTAAATATAAATGCGCATTAAGACGCTCATGAATATCCCAATTTTCAATTTGTTTATCTGGATCAACTCGCCTCTTCTGAGTGATAGTACACACGACATATAACGCAGACCGCACTGTTTGTCGTTACGTTTTATAGTGATTTTCTAAGCTTTCGTAAGACATCTCGCAGAAGCTCTCACACAGCCTTGAGGAGCTCTTACTGCAATTATCGTTAACTCGAAGTTTGCGCCTTATTCAAATCGCGTTTGTTTACCGCAACACTGTTGTCGCTACGCAAATATATGGGGCATTTTCTCTATCTTCTGAAACTGTTGGTGCGCACGTATCACGTTACCTTTGTACCCTTTAAGGCTCGGTACACACTAACAGCGCGCAAAAGCAGCCTAAACTCATTTTGAGAATCGTATAGACGCCAATAAGTAAGCCTCGCCGCGTCTGGTGGCGGCGTGAATTGAATAATTAACGTGTTAATTTTCAAAATTTCACATATTAATAATTTCGAGGTTTTGAAACCGTAACATCAGAGGTTGGGCTTATCCGTTAAAACGGCTGGAAAACCCCTTCTTAGCGTGAGGTGTGTGTCCTCAGTTGGGGTTACATCGTTAGTGAACCCCATAGACCTTCCTAAACCTTCATAATCCATTCTTGTTATTACCTAACCCCGCTAAATGCAGCACAGCAGGGGCTAATGATTTTTGCTACACAAGCCATATTTGTGCCAATTTTAGTTGTACTCAAGGTTGCTGGTGCGGCAGAACGACGATACTGCTGTAAAGGAAATTAGAAGAACTTGGCCTTCGAATGGCCATATAAATATATGGTTTTTTTTATTCGCAGTGTTTTCCACTGCCTTTGTCTACGTGGAAAATCGATGACAAAAAGGGTGAAAGCGCCAAGGGGATTTGTTTTAGAAGTTTTTTGCATGCAAAGAAAAGGGAGGAAACGCCAAAATATAGCCTGGCTGGCAACTGAATAGGCGTACCTCTCAATTTTTTCTAAATGGAAGTATATATTTTTTATTCAAGAACATCACAGAAAATACTTGTGCCACAGTGCGGTTGAGCTTTATTTATATATTGTTAATGGAAAGTACAAATTTTCGAGTATAGTCAACAAATCCAATATGTATTTTCAGCTTTTATCTAAAATTGAAGAGAGTTATTCTGTAAAAATTCAATATTTTGCTGTTTTTCCCATTTAAATGAAATTGAATGAGTATCAACAAGGAATAAGCATACCATATATCATATACCTCCAAGCAAACCCTTCACTATATCCTTTTTCATTATTTAAAACATTTCCCTCTTACAGAGAAAAGAGTAAATAATTTTTGTCAAACGAAAACTCTTTAATAATGTTTTTCTAAAGTTAAGTAAAAAAAAATTTCTGAAGCATATTCTGGAGGCCAAGTAACGTATTCGATCGAAAATATTTATACATTTTTGCGAATAAAGAGCTCTAATTAATATAGTAAATTCAAAAGTATCTACATTTAGTCAAATATTAGTAATAATAAAAGAATGATAAAACAGTTTTTCTTGTAAATGTATAAAGTATATGTATAAAAAGGAACATACAACACGAAAACAAATTTTGCAGAGGGTTTACCGCGTGTTTTTCACTTGGGCACGTGTGGTGGACGATATAATGCCATGGTTTTAGAATTATTGGGACCATCACTAGAAGATCTCTTCAATGTATGTTGCCGTAAATTTTCACTGAAGACTGTTTTGACGATATCTAAACAACTAGTAAGTTTTTTTTTCATTCAACAAACTACAGTACTACGAATAGGTTTAGTACCATTCCAATTCTTCGGGAACCTTTAGTTTTTCGAATCGTGCCTTTTTTAGGTTGGACAGAGGGGGGAAAATCAATGAAAAAGGATAGTTTGAAATTTAAATTTAGCCCTGGATTGATTTTCCTCTCAGGCAAACCTAAGGAAAGTACACTTTAGAAAATTAAAAGTTCCTGAAGCATTGAATTGGTCCTAAAAACGTTCACAGTATTGTATAGTAATATCTTATATAGGGTTATCCAACTTGACGTAAATTTAGCTATAAAATACAAAATATTGAAATAATTTGAATTTGATTGCAATTACATTCAACATCGACGAATACAGATTTGATAAGATCTAAGAACACGTACATTTTCTTAATTTCGAAATACCTTAAATAGAACACAGAATTATTTTTAGTGTACAATCTAACTAGATTTAAAAAAAAAAAAAACATCGTACCTTCCGTTCGCCTGGTTTTACTAACTATAATATTTTAGTCTTTTAAGGATCACGATCTTTATTTCGAATCCTAGCCTTATAAATTATTGTGTATCGAATTTTGTCGACCAAAATAAGAAGTGCTTAATCATTTTGTACATTAAAACGACCAACTGTAAGTTATTTCAAATTTTGTATTAGAAGTTGACTCATAATTAAATATTATTGATGGAATAAATAAGATGAGGTCAAATTGGATTACCCTTTATACTTGTATCATAGTTAATATAATTTAGAGGATAATTGTTTAAGAGTACATTTTGGGTGAAGGAGACAGAAATCTGCTTAGTGTATTTTGCTGTAATTTAAAAGTCCTAGCCTAGACCGAAACTTCTTACAGCAAATTTGAATGATTTTCTACGTTGTCTGGATAATTTTATAACAAATTATAAATTGAAGGTAGATGTTTTATATTATTAACTAATTTGAATTAAATTTTCAGTATAACTGAGCAGATTTCTCAACGACAACGTGTATGCTTTCAAAAGATTTGTTTTTGAGGTTTTTTAGTTTTACATCTGTAAAAGAAATTGTAACGAGAATTATTGCGATGACATTTTTCATAAACCGCTGGGTCGGCAATTTAATTTAGCCTTCTGTATATATGTTATTTAATTTTCGGTTTAATTTTAGAAATAGTTTCTCCCAATTGCACGACAAATCTTTTTTTAAAGTTTTGTACATTTCTGTACGACGTAAGTTCGCGAAGCTCGTAGGTCAAATTTTATTCCTTTGGCCTGTTTTTAAAAAAAAGTATTTTATGTTATTGATACTTATTAGCCATCAATTTAGTTTTCCTGAATCTTTAAGTTTCTAATGCACTACTGCTTTTCCCTTTCAAATATTAAAATCTGACTTTTGTATCATTAAATTTCCTCGAAATATGTTTCAACGTGTACACAAAACTATTGCATGAAATAGCGCTTTTTCCTATCACTGTCTTCTTTCATAGTTTTTGAAATTTCATCACGTTTCCTTAGAAATAGCAAGGAAACAATTTTTTTTTTTCTCCAGAAAGAGTATCCCCTAGGAGCCATTTTAAGAAATTTGTTCCTCTTGCAAGCATATTTTTCTCGGCTTTTTGAACTAAATATATATGCTCACACCCTAGGTTTCAGTCTTACGGCTTCTTTGTGTTGTGGGTGAAAAAGGGAAAAGGCTCCAAGGATTCTGATGCTCGAAACCCCGTAAAAAGGGAACATAGGTGAGGGAAATGTTTCCATAATAGAGCAAGTGCCAGCTTTCGTTTTTTAGTATGCTGAGACGAGCATTGAAAATCGTGCTTTAAAAGCAAGAAGCTCTTCCTTTGGGTGCTGTCATAATTTCATGAAAATTTCCCTTTCTAAAAGACCCAGATAAATTTTGTGGTGTATGTAAAAACGATTTGGTTTATTGGGGTAAAGGAAATTGTGCTAGAGAAATTGGTCGAATAAAAACGAAACAATATGATATAAATTAAGTTGATGTAAATCATATGTTTCAAGAACTATTGCTGATAAAATAATATTTGCTATTGTTTAGCCCGTGACGACAAAATTAGGCTCATTATACAGTTTTGCACTGTTAAACAAAGATTGATATAGTTTCTGGTCCTTCAATATTTTTTTAAATTATCATTAAGGTGTTGAGCTCATTATCAATCGAGTTATTCAGTTAATTCCTACACTGCAAAGCTCCATAATTTTCGATTTTGTTAATCAGACGTGATGGATAATATTTTATTAAATAGCTAAGCATTAAACTGATAAAAAAAAACTATGAACGATCATTGTTTAACGCTCAATATTTAAATTTAGATAGACCCGAAATATGTATGTAGAAGCAAACGATTTTATGGTTCCCAACTAGTTTTAGTTTTATGTTAGTAAAGTTGTTTATTTTATTTTATTATCTCATTTTTTTTTCATGGAACTAGTGTAAGGAGAAAGATTTTTACTCTCCAGGCCTCTGGAATATATTTTATCCTAATAAGCAAAAAAAAATTGTAATTCTGCGTTGTAGGAAAAAAGGTAACAATTTAAGGATAACCCACAATTTTACTTTACATTGAAATTGCTTTTCTACGCTGCTTTAATGTTTTGTCCATTTTGTGTTTTGTGTTTTGTATAAACAAAAACAAAAAAATTAAAAATCTCAAACCACACATAGAATTTTGTTAGATTATTGTGGGGTGTGTATGCATTTTTATATAACAATTATTTATTTATGTTTACAAATTAGTTTCTTGTTCAAGAAGATACTGTTGTATGTATATTTATTAGAATATCTATATGTTCTTTGTGCTTTTTGATGTTTTGTAGGATTTCCGTATTTTTTCGTACGTGTTTCATTTTTTGTGATATTGTTTCTTCCCTGTGGACAAATCTAGTCGTGTACTACTTTAGCTAACTATGGAGAATGTAGTTATTTATTAAAAAGACTGAATTTGATTTATTTTAACTTAACACTTCACCTTCAAATCTCGCAGGTGAGGGTTGAATAAATTATCGCTAAACAATATTATTTCTAAATATCTTCATAAATGAATTTGATAACTCAAACGGGAATGGTACTTTTGATCATTATTATAGCTTAGATTAGGTTTCGGTCGTATTAAAATCCCATCTTTTAAAAATAGATGAACTTCATGAATGGTAAATTCAAAAATAAGTCCAATATTCAGTCATATTTTAAGGTCAAAACTAAAATATCGTGAACGAAAACGTTCACCCTTCTACTATCAAAAGTTTCAATATATTTAAGAATAAAAGTAAATAAATTAAAAATATATGGAATGAATCAGGAACCCCTTTTTATTTCAAGTATATTAATTTATTTGATACAACTTGTCCTCATGCGCAAGGTGAAGTGTTAATTTTTAGGGGTTTGTGGTGTTCTTCTAACAATTTTAAAACTGAAAGTTAATAGAATATTTTGATTGTGATTTTGCATTCTACTAGACTAGCCAAGACACATTGTAACGAGTGACATACTAATTTAGCTAACTAGCTTTGGCTACTCCAGTCGAATACAAAACAGTACTCACACCAGAACCAAATTTTTTTAATACACTTGTAAAATAAATTTTCGACGATTGAACCCAATTCCAAACAACAAGATGATTAACCAAATTAATAAGTATGTTTACGAGAATAGGAAAAAATGTGAAATAAGATAAACTATGCCGACCCGGCGGGCTTACGTTCAACATGCAATCAAAAAATATCAGGATTTATAGCCTCTTTATTAAGAGTCAAATAAATGTCTTCTCAAATATGCTTCAAAAGTTTGAAGTTGGTTTAAATACTGCAAATCATACAGAAGTAATAATATTTGTTTGGAGTTATATTGAATGATTTAGCAAATAATAATAATGTAAAGAGGTAATACTTTCTTAACATAATATAACTCTCATCCACAACCATCCCATTCCTTGATATCACGATATTTTTTTAAAAGTCAAATAAGTAAAGTAACTAGTAAGACCATTTGGTGTATGAAAAACACAATCAATTTCATTAATCCAACATTTGAATTAAGAAAATGTAAATAATCCATAAAAGACAGGGACGTTTATATCGAAAGCATACTTCATTTTTTATTACTATTTATTAATTTATATTTTTTTTTATCTCTTTTTCTCATATCTTGTGTCGTGAATACTGCTACTTGATGCTTCTTCTGGATTATATACAATTATCACAATTTATTGCTAAAACCACGTTCATAAATCAAATTACTCAATAAAATCATAATTAAAACAAATAAAAATAAAACAAAACAACAAAACAAATACAAAAATTTGCGTATAATGTTAATGCAGCAGAGGGCATACCCGAAGTATATTACTTCGGACCATGCGGTAAATACAATGCACTTGTTATGGAATTGCTTGGTCCATCACTTGAAGATTTATTTGATCTATGCGGCAGACGATTCACTCTGAAGACAGTTCTCATGATAGCTATACAATTAGTAAGTACAATAAAAATTACCAAAAAAAAAAATTATTTTTTTTCTTCATTCAAATTACATATAAATATAAAATGCTTTCAGAGTAATGTACACTTTAAACTGCTACTAAATTCACGTTATTTTGGTTGGCTGGTTTCGATAATTTTTCAGCCATAGCTTAATTTAGTCCTGATTTATTTCATTTTAAGCATTTTTGTCTCATTTTAATTTATGTTTACTTTTATTCATTTGTTTTATAATCGAATGCATACTCATCAAAACATGTTGTGGTGGTTTGGGATCAAATTGCGCTTTAGCTTGTACTAACGTTTTGGGTAGGAAATGGTTGTTGCCTTTAAATTTGTAACCAGAGAATGTAGAATATTGGAAGGAAATGTTCTACTTACATGTCCAAATAAAGTAGGTCTTAAAGTATCTTATTTATTAAAGAGCAGCTCCAAGAGTTAGGACCTTATTTTTTTCTGAATGTAGCTTTTGTTATTTTCGGGAGCCTAAGGCATAAGATTAGATAAATTTGTAATTTGGAACGAATTAACAATTTTTCTAACGATTATGACTTTTTAGATAGTTTTGTTGATTATATGTAGTTGGTAGTATTGCTATCCTCTATAACCAACAATGTTTTTTTTCGAAATACGAACAACATCAATAATGACCTGTAATATTCTTTGCGATAGAAATCAATAATTTAGCTGAATTTGCATACAATCAATCCAACGAATTCTAGCTATATATATATTGAAAAGGGGTTTAAAAATAAAATACCCATACAATTCGAATTCGTGTTCATAATTTTGTGATAAATAATATATTTTGTTTAAAATTTAGCCTCAATAATGCCTCTAATTGTGAGATATTTGATCAACTATTTATAGTCTTTAGACATTTACCGGAAAAAATTTGTTTTTTTTTATTGCGATTTGTAACGTTTCTATATATATGTACGAGTAAAGCGAAAGGGATGATTAATTAATATTTTTGGCACAAACTAAATAAAATATTATATTACGCTCTTTCTGCTCCAAAAACCGTGAAACGTTCGATATAACTAGTGCAGCCGAGAGTCACTCATGCCAAAAAAAAATACACCTGAAGAAGCAACTTTAAAACTTTATATCAACAGATTAATCTAAATGAAGGAAACCTTTGAGTCAGCTTAGGTTTTGACCTCTGTCTGGACAATTTTTGTAAATTTTTCGGAAATGGCATGTCGAAATGTACTGAGATTTTTTTCTCTGTGCACTGCTATAAAAATTCCTTAGCCTCAAAGCGAATCCCCTTTACGAACATTAAAAACTTTCTGCTGGACCACAATTCCTTCTGGCGTGGTGCCAAAGAGTTTTCTGCAATTTTCTCTAATAAAATTCTCCATAAAACTCGACAAATGAAGCCCTTTTCAGTTTGAAAGCTGGTAAAGGAGGCAAAAACAGAACATGGACGACATTTCTAGAGTCATAGTCGTCGACGACGACGAAATCTATATTTTGCCACCTATTGAAAAAAGTCCTCTGAGCAAATATTCGCCTCCAGACTGGTGGCGGTTTTTAAAGGTTTCACCATTTCATCCATCCCGAGGGAGCTGGCTGATGGATGAATGTGTGGTGGCTCATTTCGGAATTGGCTAAAAAGTCGCAGCCTGGAAGTAAACAAACTACTACCACTGTATTGCGGCTTAAGTTTTGTTATATCAATCGATATAATTTTCGGTTCCGAAAATCCTCTTTCGACGCTGTCATCGTCCAGAAGTCCCACTCAGACCGCCCTTCCCGTCATAATGAAAGTGGTAATAACTCAGAGGATTCTAACTCGCTTTCATCTTCTTTTGCTTATTTATTCCTCGTGCTCGGTGAGTTTATTTGGCTACTGACGACGGCGGCTGTGACGACTTCTACGTCGACGCGATGGCAGCAACAACGTCCGAGTCTATTAATGATTTCGTCCATGTGTTTATAAATAAACCCAGAAATGCTGAAGTAGCCTCATCCGCCTCAAACAGTCATTACACGACGAGACGAATTGCTCAATGAATAAGACAGCACGAGATGGCATTAAAGTTGGGAATTAAAATATTCGCTACTGTCTTTTTCCTTCTCAGTTGCATAAGATTTACGCTGGAGGATGACATTCAGATAGACGGTGTTTTTATATAATTTTATAAGACGACCGCTGCTGCATTGTCTTGATGATTTATAGGCCTTTCCATGTCATGGTCAATATAAGTGGCAAAAACCCTATAAACGAAAACGCAGCGATATCAAAAGTAAAGGAAAATACATAGTTGAGCCGTTGCACCATGGTCAATTAATAAGTACTACAATTCACACTTTAATTTCGAATAATTCTAAACTGTGATAATTACTTTCATAATATTGTTCACTATTTCAGTTTGTTTTCACAGTCGTTTTTTAACCCATAGTAAAAGCAATTTAATTTAAATTGAATTCAACTAAAATTTAAGCGATTTAATTTTCGAAGTTAATTTCAAGGTTAAATTTATCAGGTTTAAAACCTTAAACTAAACCACCCTCCCAACTTATGTCTCATCGAAATGAAAAAAATATTCAGTATTCTGAACTTTTTCAGGCACCCCATACTTCGCGACACTTAGTTATAATACACCAGTTACGATATTTTCTTATACGATATTTTTTTGTTTATCAACAAACTCCGAAAGATATTTTAACAGAAATGTATTTTTAGTTCTTAAACTCAATTTTCGAAATCTCATAAAATATAATATTATTTGTAGTTATATTTTCTACAATTTCTCTGCGTAGAATTTTAGTAAAAGATATGGTATATAGAAATTTAGTTATTGAGTTGGAAAAAAATTTACAGGGTTAATATGAATCCGGTTCGAACTTCGAAGGTACGACAATCGTTAGAAATTTCATTCTTTACTAGACTAGTAACAAATCCAAATCGTCATCTTTACTTTTTTTTTCAAGTAGACAGTTAGTGAAAGTATACATTTATTGTAGTTGTTGTAAAAAGCTTTAGTTTAAAATTGTTTTAGTTATTTATTTTTATTTATTAATTTTTTCAACAAAAATATAATTTTTTTCTCCCACTTAATTTTATTTTGGACAGCTCCACCGGATCGAATATGTTCATAGTCGGCACTTAATATATAGGGACGTTAAACCAGAAAATTTCTTGATCGGTAGAACGTCAACAAAACGTGAAAAAATAATTCATATAATTGGTAAGTATGAAATAATAGAGATGGAAATGTACTAACCAGTTTATTTTACAGATTTCGGTTTGGCCAAAGAATATATTGATTTAGATACAAATAAACACATACCATATCGGGAACACAAGTCACTGACGGGTACTGCCCGGTATATGTCGATAAACACACATATGGGCAGAGAGCAATCCAGACGTGATGATTTAGAAGCATTAGGTCATATGTTTATGTACTTTTTAAGAGGTTCACTGCCGTGGCAAGGTCTTAAGGCTGATACACTTAAGGAACGGTATCAGAAAATTGGTGATACCAAAAGAGCAACACCTATCGAGGTAAGTAGACTCATCTACTGTTTAAATTCTAGTTCATTTTAAATTTGCAAACACCTTCTCATAATTATTCCTGGAAAAACAACTCCGTCCGTATCTCATCAATGCAAATTTCTTGTGTAAATTTCCATTTTAATAACTACCGGCCAGGAATTACCATTTTTGTGTCCTACGTCACTGCACGCAAACCCTTCATCACAATCATCGGGTACACTGTTGCCACACACTACAGAAAAAAAAAAAAACATATATATGTATAAATTTGGGTCACACTTTCTCCGAGTCCAAAAATAAGGGTGGAACAGGGGGAAAAAATAAAAGGGAAAAAAGGGTCGTCACCCCGCGGCAAACAACAATGAAGCCATAGACCTGGTGTTGGTACAACTGAGCCGCAGTGGCACACTACTTTAGGTTGTCGTACACCTCAACGAGGGGGAGGAGGAGGAGGGCCTGTTTCGCCCGGAAAATCGATCCTTTACGGGATAAATAAGCTTTTAATCTTTTTGCTGTAATGGATATGAAATTTACTGAAAATTAGCAGGGGAAAAGCCGACCTGTCCTCGTAATCCTTCCACAAGTCCGATGTCGTGCCTGGGCCTGATAGACCGGCGCTGGTTTTATGCGGCAATTAACTAAATAGGGGGATAAATAATTGCTGCGGAGAGGGAGGATCCAGCCTACTTTACTTATTAGTTGTCAGTCTGTGTGTTGTAGGGTTTCAAAAATAACACCCTTTTCTCGCCTGCAATGGATGACAAATTTGGGAACACTTTGCAAGGTTATTTGATGGACTAATTACGTGTATTGGGTTTTAAGTTGGCCATAAAAATGGGTGTTACAAAATGGTATCGAGTTTTAAACAAGAATATTTAAAGACTCGGAAATGGTATATACACGTATTTGTAAATATTTTTTCATAAAAATAATTTCAATATTATCTCTAAATCCAGTTAAGAACATTTCAAATACCATTGTTAACATTAACATTATATTTATTATACAAATATACTTTTAGTAAACTGGTTTCTACTCTATTGTAAACAAAACAGCTATTCACACTTATGCACAGCGAATTGAAATTTTGCGTAAAATCTCGAAAATTTACATAAGTAATTCTTGGAATTTATGTTAACATACATCAAAGTAATTTGAGATCGAATTGGGTTTCGCGTCGACTATTTTACATTACTCAGAATTCAAAAGGGATATTATTCACATTCCATATGTGTAACAATTCTGTTTATTTTTCAGGTGCTATGCGAAAATCATCCAGAAGAATTTGCCACATATTTAAGGTATGTGAGGCGATTAGATTTTTTTGAAACTCCCGACTATGATTTCTTGAGAAGACTGTTTCAAGACTTATTCGATCGTAAGGGTTACGTGGACGATGGAGAATTTGACTGGACAGGAAAGACAATGGTAAGTATCAGATTTCTTTTAATAATTCTCAAATTACCACCTCCTCATCATCATTTACCCATACATTTTCCTCTTTCCCTTCATGATGAAAAATTCCAAATTTTGATGCAATCTTGAATTGAAACTCTATCGAAAATACCTTGGGCGTTATTCAAAAAAAAAAAAAAAAAGAACAAAGAATAAAGACCCCGTAAGTTAGTAGCTTCTTTACTGACTTTCAAGAATTGGACCTTTTTAATGATAACATGGAATATACTCAAGCAGTCTGCATATATTTTTTAATTAGTTATACAGAGGAGAGAAACCGGGACAAATTGAATCGCGTTAGAAGAAATCGGCAAATTTTGTCTCGTTTAAGAAATTTTTGTTTTATAAATTCACTTTTTCAAAACTCGGTATATTTAAAAATGAAAAATTTATAAATGAAAATAAAGTGAGAAGAAACCCCGGCTACAATTTCATTTGTTATCCCTTGGATGGCATGCAGGAGTGATAAACTACATCTGAAGTTTTTATGGTTTTGTTGTAACTATTATATTTGTAAAAATTCAAAGTATAATAAAATTTAGTGACTAAAACTAATTCTCACTGGACTTGTGCTTCTTGTATCGCTTGCATGCGTTTTGTTTTATTAGACAAATGAAGTGATGGCAGTTATGAGAACCCTCCGGAATGCTCCACCTTCTCACCTTGCGAAGAACAAGTCCGATAAGGTTTGATTTGTCTCACCTTTTTATGTTTTTTTCTTTGAAGTATTGTTCAAGTTGATTTGTTATTATTTTATTTTACCTCTGAAAGGCTTGGTCGAGTGCTTGCTTAGTCGTTTTATTTTGAACTATAGCCTCTATTTAAATTAGAAGTAAACGCACTGCAATCAAAAATCATCGACAAAAGCAGAACAACAAGACAAGGCATCAGCTTTTCAAGTTTTCGTGGACCAAAAACGACGGACAAATGAAAGATTTTTCGAAAATTACAACCTAGAACTGTTAAACGGAAATTTTTATTGCTGTTGTGCTTATGTGACTGCATTTCATTTCATACCGATTTTATTAATATTAAAATTATATAATGAAGAAGAGTCATGCTAAAAGTAAATATTTTCAATGGTCAATCACATGTTCCCCCTTTTATTGTATTATATAAAATAATAGCCTCCACAAAATCCTTCCATTGCAATCTTCGTAATTATTATTAATCGCTAAAATATTGTATCATTTGTACAATTGTTAAGAATATCGCTAGTACTTTGTCCTTTTAATAACATCCTCATTTATCACTAATTAAGTAACTAACGATTTTGTTTTTTTTTATTCTTACAAAATACCAAAAAACAAAAAACTTTTTAGTCAACACCTGTCGGATCTCTGCAAACGGGTCACGAAGTCATCATTTCACCAAATAAGGATCGTCATAATGTTACTGCTAAGGTAATTGCATTTATTATTAAAAGTTTGTACTTGTATTTGTCATATGTTTATAATTTTCCAATTAAAATGTTCTTCTATTCGAATTTTTAAAAAACGAATATTTATATTAATAAAAATAATAAAATAATTGCGAACGTCCGCCAAAAGAGTCCTGATGAATTTGACGATAACGATTTTGACTTGGACGAAGAAATGTTGATCATTGAGGTTAGACCGTGATCGTTTTTCTTTTAAGCAAGTTTAGTAGGGCTAGAAGATGGCTTGAAGCGAATGAGTGTGTATATGTTTGGGTAGCTAAGGATTTAAAGGAAGTGCTAGTAATAAAATTTTTGAGCCATGTATACACTGTTTTTTTTTTTTTTTTTTTTTGCATAAAAGTCGTTTATTTTATAAATTTTAAAGTTGTATTGATGAGCACTAGTCCTCTGGTTTTGCTACATAAATAAAAGGTCTCTCATTCGACTTTGACTGGTCTAGATTTTATTTCCTAATATATTACACTTCATATTCATTTCTCTTCGGTTGTTTTTCTGCAAAAGATCAGGTTGTTCCGGGAAATAGTAAATTATTCTTATGATATTAGTGATGATATGAAAAGAACGATTTTTGCGATTTTTGAAAGAGCCATCCCAATACTACCCTATCGAATTTTTTATAGGATCCTCCTTAGTTATCACGTATGCAAATGATTCTTAAATAAGGTCGCCACTAAGCCTTAGGAGACCCTTCATACATTCAGGCAAACAGACAAAAAGACAAACAAGCAAAAATGTTTTGTTTTGACACAGATTTAGGCAATAGGAACTTAAAAATCTATTTATGATTGCTGAATAAAATTGATACATATCTGGAGAAACACAAATATTGTGTAAGGTTTATGCACAGTCATTTTCATTTATACTTCACAAAAACACAGGCTAATAAAAAACTTATGCCTGAAAATCCTCCTCGAAAGGTTGCGTTTAAACATATACATATATCTGCTGAAAATGTGCTTTAGTTAATTAATGATACAAATTATATTATATAACGTAAAATTCTATTGCTACTCAAAATTAAGCTAGGTTCGACTATTTCACTCAGAGCTTATATCTTAATGGAAACAAAATGTTGCAAAATTCATCTCATTTTAAATATTGTTGAAATTAATGGTAGCGTAAAAAAAAATTTTAAATCATATTTAATCCGCACTAACGTTGATTATATTTTCCTCTCTTTACATACGTCTAAAACAATCGCTGCATCATCCTCTTTGTGTGTTGTTCTCTTTCTCTCTAATGTGCTAACAACTGAATGTGTTCTGTTAAACATGAATAAAAAAACAAACAAACAATTAAAACTTCTGAACGTATTGCATAATCGCCGTGATGCATCTATCCACCTATGGCATATTATTCTTACATTAAAATCAAAATGACAACAAAACAATTTATTTGGACTGGATTCTTTTATAATAAAAAAATAAATACAATAACAATTAAATTTGGAAATTTGCAAATTTTGTTGGAAAATTAAACAGACAAACGCCAAAGGTGGTGTTGCTGCTTGGCCGGATATACCTAAGCCTGGTGCCACGCTTGGCAATCTGACACCAGCCGACAGGCATGGCTCTGTACAGGTGAGTGATATTTTATTAATTAATATTCATTATATCTTAAGTGATACTGTACAAAGTGTATAAAACTTTTTTTTTATATCTATTTTCTTCATATCATCATTTTTTGTGAATCTTTTACGAACAGTGTCAATCGTCACATCCCACTTTTGTAAATTTCTTCATTAATTACCATCGTTTTGTACAGTCCGACGCAGTGCAGATTTGCAAGCCTTAAAAGTGGTTGGGGTTATAAGCTTTTTTTTATGCAGTAGAAAGAGTATAATTCAAGAATAAATTCAGTGTTTAGAATTTTAATATCAAAATGTAAATATTGTTGATAATTAGATATTTAAAGGGATTCTGGTAACAAAACCCACAAACGGCACTATGTTCAATTGAGTTTTTGAAAATCACGACTTACCACTAAATTCGTGCAAATTTTGCAAGTCTTAGTTTGCCAATTTTAAAACCAATTTTATCAAATTTGAGTAGCTTATTAAATTATGCGACATTTCATTTTATATTAACCAAGCTTTTTGGTCACTGAATACCACGTTAATACGAGGTGAGCAAGCTGGTATAAACGTAGTATCGATACTAGGTCTTTTTCCATGGTATACAAGCATTTTAGTGACTACAGCGACTATTTCGAGCAGTGGGAAAATTTTGAACGTAAAAAGTCGTCAATTTTTTAAAATTTATTTGTCATATTACGCAAGGTCAGTTAATACTCGGTTTCGTGTGTAATTTGGAATTTGAATTTGGTTTGTCACAATGCAAATGTCAGTTAATACTAGATTGCTGTTTGTCACCTAGCATAGTATAGAGAATACCATGATATCCGAATCATGGATTTTATACTAGCTATGTGTCCCAAGCGTTACGTTCTTTTACGCCTGTAAATGATATGTATACAAAAATTCTTATAGAAAGTTTTACTGTAAATAGAGTAATATAATGCGAAATCATAATAGGACTGAATTTCTTAGATCAGGATTTTTTATTGTATTTTAATAATGTATGAAAAAAATAACAAAGGCCCAAACGTGAACCCTGTGGAATACCAATCGACTAATGTCTGTTGGTTTTTCTTCAAAGCTTTACATTTTAAATAGAGTTCGCAAATATATGTATAAAGAAAAAAAAGCGTTACAATTTTGTTGTTGAATAAATTTTTGAATATTGTTGCATTTTTGGATCGAATACGTTTTTGCATGTGCATTCACAGAGTCGCCTATTCCCGGCATGACAAAGACATCTGAGAGCACAAAATCTTCCCGCCATAATCATGTCAGAACATTATTTCACCATTTTAAGTAAATTTAAAAGAAAAGAAAATCAGCATCATTTTAAAATACTAACGAAAAGCAAAATAAATACAATTTACAAACAAAAAGTTTTGGTTGTCTCTTACTGTTCCGTGCAGACTCTCTTATTTTTGGCCTTTTCCCTCGTAATGTTTTCTCTTGATTTGTTCTACATAACCTCAAGGTATTTAGTAGATAAGTATAGCTACTGTAGATTGATTGCATTTTGAGAAAAAAAAAATAAACAAATTAATTAAGAAAAAGAAACAAAGGAATCGTAGTAATACATCAAATCACCCAGCAAGCCAGTAGAAGAATGCGTGTGCCCGCCCTTCTCTAGAGAGTGGAAAGAATGTAGAATCGGAGCAACTTGCAACTGGAATGGCATTTTAGTTGCATTTTTGAGGAGAATGTCGAATGTTTGTTTGTAAAAAAGTAGGGATTATGCTGCTCCTGCTACATATTGTAGATATTACGTTTAACCTTTTGTGTTTTGTAGTTTTGTAGCTAATTATTTATTTATTGTTTTTCTTTGCACTTACTCTTAGCATTCTTCTATGTACTTTCTCGAAGAAAAAATTAAAAGAAATGCATCGTTTAAGCACCACGCTGAGAAGCCTATGTTGTCGACGGTTTGTTTTTATTTTTAATATACTTATTTATTTTTTATTTTTCTGTGTTATTCAACGCTTTCATTGTTTGCTTATTCTGATCGTCTGCTTGCGATGATTTTCACACTTCTATCATAATTGTGCCATTTTACAAAATGTATGCACTAAGAACCAATCGATGTTTGACATTTTCGTTGTTTAGTTATAATTAACTTTATTAGGCTAAAAATCCATTCTAGATGAATTTTATTCGTACTATCTACTTATTAGCATTTTTGGGTGCAATGTTCGGGAACCTACAAGTTGTGTCCATCAGGATGGGTGGACCAAGTGAGAAAAAATACGTTAAAATTTTTCGTAGCAATTTATTATCTTTTTGGCACTATTTGGTACCTATAATAAATTATTTAGTATTACTTCATAAAAAAAAGAAAAACCATTAAGAAAGTGGTTAGCTGTTCTGAAGTTAGGACGTCGAAGTATGCATTAGTAACCTAATTAATTCACAAGAAATAATTTCTGCAACTAATTTTACTTTGTATCAGAATACAAGGAATTTATAATTTTTACTATTATATATTTTATAACGAGTAACAAAATATTATAAGCTCCACTGTTTTAAGAAAATTGAACTTGAATTTATTGGAAGTTGTATTTTTTTTAACTCGAAAAGTGATTTGGAATTTTGATTTTAACTTTTAATAGGATATTCTCGCATAGTATAAATCTACTATCGATTAAAGCAACTGAGATTCTTTTTAATGCAGTGAACGAGGTTCTCGCTGAATTTAATTTAATAGGCGTGTTTTTTTTTATATCATTCTATTCCTGCTTCAATCAGGACACGAATTAGCATTACAAGTTATTATCGATTTTAATAAATCTTCATTTGTTGTATGCACTTTTTAATTGTTTGTTATTTTTTATTCACAAAAAGAACGCATGCAACGTTTTTTTTTAGAAATGCATAGCTTTTTTCTAACCTCAAACTAGTGCCTGCATTTTCGTAAGTAATCGTCCATTTCTCCTTTCGATACTAACACAAATGCAGCGGTTCCCAAAAATTTGCGGCCTGTCAGCTTCTTTAAATATTTTTTAAAAATCTGCGAACCTCCGCTTGGGAAATGCTGTATTCGATGGATTTTTGTCACCATTTATTCCGACATCACCAATCAGAAATGTGGCAAAAAAAAAAAAAATACACCTAATTCATTTCGTGATAAAAAACCCAAAATATTGCAGAGAAATCCAGAAGATTGTACGACTGAGGAAGAGAGCAGTAGCAGTGAAAATAACGAAGGCGCTAACAAAAATTAGTGGGATAATACACAACAAGAAAATTTATTAGGGGGATATTTTTAAACTCCTCAATTAGTTTGATTAATTAAAATTTGAAATATTTCACAAAAGTAGATGGATATGGACGGTAGTACATGCACTGTAAAAAATAATGCGATTTTTTTTTTCTTACGACGCAAGGTAAAATGCTTTGGTTTTTGTGTCTTCTCATCGTTAGGACTCACTTTCAACACACATTAGTAGAGATTTGACTTTGTTTTTGTGTAGTTTACATTACCGCCAGTTCCCGGATTTAAGAACAATGTACTTATGAATTTCATTGGATCCCTTGAAGGTGGAGGTAAACCAAAAGGAAATATATATATATATAGATAATTTTTCCATAGAATTAAAAGATAAGGAACGGCTGTAAGCCAAATTGGGCGTAAAAATTCTCCTGATGGGTTAGAATTCGCTATGTATGTGTTAGTCAGCCAGTGCAGGCGTAACTATTTGTATAAAGAAGAAGACGGGCATTTAACGAAATTTGAATGGTTTGAATTTGCTGCAAAATTGAAGAATAAAGCAAAAATAAAGACGGCAAATGAAAAAATATCAAAGACAATTTGAGAATATATTTATAAAAATAATTTTCAATGTTTTTGGCATTAAACCATATGCCCCTCCGGATATTGACTTTGCGCGCCACCATTCACTCAATCAGCTGCACAGCTGATAGTTCGGTGATTTGCGTCCCTCTTGCACACTAGTGTTGCACTTTTGAACAAACTACGCTAGGGTGTACATTCGCCTACAGGGTTTTTACACGGTACAGCCGTTCCTTATCTCTATGGATTTTTCTAAGTTTTATACTTTACATCAGGCCTTACCACGAAATCCAACAAAATTAATGTAATGCGTCGATGAAACCCTCAATTACTAATTTTCATAAAAATTAAAAATGGCTCCTATAATTTTGTCGGATTTCCTTATAAAAATCATATAGAGAGTAAAATGTGAAAGATTTTATTTCAAAAACTAAGGCAACAGAACGAATGGTATCACTTTACTTTGGGATTGGTCCGGAAACTGGCTTAAAACCTGTCCCGGTCCTAGCTAAATGCCAATGTATTTATGTCCTCTTAAGGATCACTTAGTGTGTCAGTTTGAAATATTATCAATTTCATATCGAAGAATCAATTGATGTAAAAATAACATGTCGTTTTGCACATTACACGTTTCACAGTAGAGCACCTGGGACACAACAGTTTCATAGAGTTTAGAAAAGGATTCATTGTTCAAGCACTCTCTGCTTCTGTACCAGTTGCTGTTAAAAACAAAATTAAATATAAACATGTTATAAAAAACAGACACAGAAGGAGACAAACGCTCTAGCGCTACATTTTCTTGTTGTTCTCGTATTTGTATTTGTTTTGCTATTGAATCGATCACTCGATGCTTTGTTCTACTTTTGACTAGTCCTACTTTGTTTTTGGAGTCTTTTAATTTTATATTTTTTATTTATTTGCTAAATTTATCTGTGGGCCACAAAGTAGCTTACGTTTCTTTAAAATAATTTTAATTTTACAAGTATGAAATAGCGTTTAATTTTAATGTAACCTTATTTAATGTTTTAAGGAAACGTTTGGTAAAGTGTGCTGCAATTGTTTGTTCGCGAAAATAATTATTTTATTTATTTGTTTTTTTTGCTGTTGAAACTTATGGAAAATGTAATTTCAGGTTGTGAGTTCGACAAATGGCGAATTGAATGCTGACGATCCTACAGCTGGACACTCAAATACTCCTATAACTCAGCAGCCCGAAGTGGAACTTGTGGACGAAATGAAGTAAGCATTTTTACTAGTAATATATGATAGGGTTTATCATTAAAAATAAAATAAATAAATCTTCCGCTCGTAAACTTAAAAACACCTTGAAGAGGAAATGAAGAGTGAGGCTTATATGAGTTTCTTTTCGATATTTAGTTTTCGTAATTACAGGATCAGAATTATGGAACTGCACTAAAATATTGTAATAATTTCTTGTCTTCCTTTTCAGATGTTGTTGTTTCTTTAAACGGAAGAAGAAGAAATCATCACGCCAAAAATGACTAGATGGTGTCCAGTGTAGTCCAGAGCGTGAGGCAGTCACATTGCTTCGTGCAACGTCACATTCAAATTCACGGGATAGTGTACTGAATAATCCGAGTCAGGATTATGTGCAGGCAACATCACAGCACACGTTGCGATATCCATCCGCGTCCCTGTTGACGCCAACACCAACTACAAACAATACACCGACACTTCCGTTGTAATTTATTATTATTATTAATTATTATTATTACATTAATAAATTCATTACTATTACTACTATAAATACAAGAAAACATTTAATTACCTACGGGATAAGTTGCATTACGCGAAACGCTCCTCCCTCGAAAATAGAGTCGGTCAAATGAGGGTGGACACATGGCGAAGCAAACAAGACAAGAAAAAGAAAAGATTTAATAAAGAAAACATTAAAAAAAAAAAAAAAAAGAGAGATACGAAAGAAAAGAAACTAAAGATCTGACGAGACGGCCGCACACCGCTCGAAGGGACTATTTCATTTTGCGTATACATAAAAGTGTTAAACAAATTTATACATATTAAATCAAACCGAAGTCATTCATTGTGTATAAAGTATTTTTTCCGTTTTAATTAAATTGAACAAGATCGTGAGTATTATCAAAGCATTGTGAGTAGGCGCGTTGACATGAAAGAAACAAACAAAAATCAGCTCTTCAAATGTAATATCCTTTTTAAAAGATAAATATAAAACTGAAAAATAACTCATGACTTTCTTTTTCACCTATTTACTTGATTTTGGTTAAAAATGGGGTAAGTTCTTAAAGAGGTATTATATAAAAACTAACACTTGCAGGTTTTTTTGGGTTTCCTTGAATACATATGAATATCAAAACAAGATGATGATTTACTATATATTATATATAATCTTCTCTTTATAATCTGAATTTTGTATTAAATCGTATGTAAGATTTGTGTGACAAAAACAAGAACACGAAGTCACTTTGAAAAATTCACTCAGATAAATTCTTAACAACCTCTAGATCAATTCAACCGTAAAATTTGCGCGTGGTGCTCCTTAAGTTTTTATCCAAGTCGGGCCTGTTCTCCATATGTCGCACTAAAAACTCACACTGCCAATTTTTCGATCTAAATATTAACAAATTATGTTAGTTCAATATTACTAAAACTTTTGACGAAAGTCGAGCATTTGCATCGCGCTTCATAGTTTTTGGGAGTAAGCTCTCAGTATATCCCAAACGCATTCGAAATGTAACGTAATAATTTAAAATCAACCTGAAAATCTGAATCTAAAATGGAGTAGATAATTTTAGTAACTTTATGTTGACACCGAAAACCTTAAACAAAATTCCATAAAATTTTAACAAATTCATTAAAATCGCTTTTGGTTTGAATTAATTTTTCTCGTTCAAAGTTGGTTAAAATTCGATAAATCTAAATCTAATCGAAATAATTTGAAATGAATATGTGACAATTTTAAGAATGATTCAAGAAAAATGTTTAAAAAATACTCTCACATTTTGTAAAATTCAATAAAATTTTATTTATACCGTCCTCAATTTATCATTTCATTTTAAATATAAAAATATTAAATTACATTTAATGCACGTAGTAAACTTGGTGTCTGACAAATCTATCACGGTTTTAGGCAACTCAAGCCAGTTAGCCGTAAGTAAAGCGTATGACGAATTACACAAGGGAAAAACCGGTACTAATATATTCGTAAACTGACTTAATAAAGCATCCAAAACGCATTCAAGGATTTTGCACAGAAATAAAATGAATTATGAAAAATACTTCAAAATCCATAACCCACCACACGTTGAAGAGTTAACAAAAAGCGCTCGACGGGAAGAAGTCTTACAATCGTTTTGAGGGAAGGCCATTTGGTGAGCTGAATGAGCTTATGCGTTATATATTTTCAGACGGGGGTGTATCTTGCATATACGTATAAAAGAGTACGTAAGCCGCACTTGAGACAACATCCGATTTTTCAAGAGACGAGACAACCTGATCATCAAATTTGAACCATCTGAAAAATTAAGAAGGCAATTACGTCTGTGAATTTAAGAATTGACTGCAAACTATGTACTTTTTGAAGACGCTGCTCTTGCAGAAAGCCGTGTAGTGGCCGCTCTCCATTGATCCGTAATGGTTAGATACACCGTACAGGTGATACACCTTCGGAGTGTACGATCTCGACTCCGACCTGGCGATGTATGGAACCATATTGAGTTCATCCAGAGGAAATTTTATATAATTCTGTTTTTTCTTGTATGATTCAGAGTCCGCAAAAAATCTAAAAGTAGAATCTAGTTATCTAGGGGTTCTGACATAAAAACAAGTTAAAATCACTCGTTTATCCAATGTACTAATATTGTGATCAAATTATATTTACCTCTTGAAATGTATAACAAGAACGGGCGGCAACTTAGAGATAGCTAGTTTTTTAATTGCCACCCGCTTTTGTTTACATGTAGGGCAGTTCCATCCGTCAATTTTCTCCCCGCTGAAATACAAGTCCAAGCAGTCATTCAGATCACATCTGTTCCCCATTGGCGGAACCTCAAGGCTAATATTTGAGAAACATTCGTACGTGGCACTTTCCTTCCCACATTCGACACATTTTACAGTGCTTTTAATTTGACCGTAAAAACATTGCAAAATATAACTTTCATAAGACCTCGTGAACTCAAGCCATGCCTTTTCTGATGCCCCACGAGCGCTGTTCTTGGGCGAATCGGTGATTTGTAAAGTTTGTAAATCGGAATGTAACCAATCCATTAAGATGGTCAAGAATTCATGAGAGTCCTGCTGTTCAATGCCACGAAACATTTGCTGATACTGTCCAATGATAAACTATTCGAAATAAGAAAATTATGCATTTTAATTAAATAGTAATAAAATTTGTAAGTCATAATGCACTTTAAAACAACTATTAATGATTTGAGCAATAGTAAAATATAAAATTACTATCAGAAATTGGATCTTTAATAAAATATACTGTTTTAGGAAACTAGAATAGGATTCAAAATAGATCACCGGGTAACTGGGGAAAAGCCTCTGGTGTAATTACCAAAATAGATAAAAGTACTCACTCTTAAGTCTTTCCCAGCCACACACTTGTAGGTTCCGCGCCACAGGATTTTTATAAGAGCGGCTACCTCCTCGGCGATTTTCCCTTTGGTCTGGTTTGTCCTGTTTATATGTTTGCGGTAGGTGTTTGTAATAAAATAGTCCGCCAAGATGGTAGTATTGCTCAGACACTGCATGATGCTGTTCATGTAGCAGGTGTTTCCCAAATTTTTTAAACCAGTCAGACCTCTTCCCTAAAGAAAATAGAAAAATGTTCGAATTATTCCAAAGCTGAATGTAGAACTTATAAAACCACAACAAAATAAAGTGAATAATCCTAAACCTTCTTAAAAGGACTGATAAAGGCGTTATGGGGCAGCTTCAGCTTAATGCCTGCTACGATAACCATTTTAATATATTTTGTCCATGACTTTGAAATATTTGGATGATGTTACTCATCCTTTTTAGTCGAAAAGCTCGACGCCTAACCGAAAGCAACTATCAGAAGTCTCCACTGCGAGCAATTTCTGAACTTTTCGCACAGTTCAGCTAATAAGATTTGCTTCGAGACTTTGGTTCGCCGGGAATGTGACGTCAGCTAAAACCACCCAACATTTTACTGAAAACAGACATAAATACCCAAGAGAGACAGTGTTTTGTAAAAAAATGTATAGTTTTTCTTCAGCTCCTAGAGAAAATTAAAAGTATATAAGGAAGGAAGGTTTTTGTGAATGCTCGAAATCGATGTCTAGCGAAAACCTTCAAGAGTTCAAGCACGCGGAGGGAAAACGTTCATTCCAATCGAACTGGAGGCTACCACGTGCTTAGTCATGTATAGATTAAATGCACCGAACGGTGTCGATTTGAATTATTTTGAACATTAATTTAGTCACGTGCGATAAAAAAAAAACCAAATTACCACTAAGTCTAACTCCATTTTCAAATTTACATGCATTTACACTTCTCACTAAATCTTGGCACCGCACTTGTACTTGCACTTAGCACTTTTTTCCACCCTAATAGGGTATTCAAATGAATAGCAGTAAATTTTCTTCCGAGAAACAGCTCCAACGAAAATATAGTTCTGTGAATATTTTTAAGACCACTCCAATTCTTCCAGAACCTTAAGTTTTCCGAATCATATCTTTTTTAAGTTGGACAAAGGAAGCAAAATTAATGGAATTTATTTATTAATTTTCCTTATTTGTCGAACTTTAAGAAAATATGCTTCAGAAAATTATAAATCCTCGAAACATGAAAGTGTTCCTAAAAATTTCCACGGCTCTGTATATTTTTATCATAAAAAAAACGTGATGAAAATCACGAATTTTATTTCTTACAATATTTGCTATAAAATCCTTCTTCTGAATTATTAGAAGGTAGCAATTATTGTAATAAATAGCGACCAAAAATATGGAGCAAATTGATTTTAATGTTCTCGCAAGAAAATTTCGATATGAACAGATAAAACAAATTTTAATGCAACGCCGACTACTATTGAATTTGAATGGCATACTCATTTAAAGTGCAAGTTCATGTAAATTCGAAAACGGCAAGTAGAAAAAAACTAAGTAGTTTAACGACTAAATTTACATTGGTCCAAAACTAATATTCTAGTTCTATAATTTACTGCAAGATCAGGAGTTTGCAGACTGATTGTGCTTTTTAAATAAACTCACCGGCGATCCTGATACAGGCGAAAAATCCCTTTTAGTCTCTCGCACAGTTGGCTCAACTCTGAATATTGGTTTCACCGATCTATCGAACTGAGGCATTTTTGGTTTTGATATCTCATCCTCTTCGGTGGGTGGCTGAATGTATATATTTGTATCAATAAAAGAAATATATAATCCTTTAATTTAGGAAATACCTTCATATGGCGCTTCTGTTCCCTAGCAAAAGCCAATTGTTTTTCTCTTGCTTGGGTGTATTTTTCTCGTTGTTCATCGATTTGTTTGCTTTCTTGTATTTTTGTTTCAATTCTCTGTTCCAAATTAACAGCTTCTTTCTCTTCGGCCACTTCCCCCATTTCTTTTTCCCGCTTTTTGTACTCTTCCAATTGTTCCTGAAGTCTATCATTCTCGAGTTTCTGAAAATAAACAATTTAGATTTATAATAAACATGATTTATATTTTTAATAATACAAAATCTTACATAGTCTCTACCAGCACTTTCAAGTTCCCAAATTTTACAAAGTAACAAATGTTGCAATTGTTCATTAGCTTGACCTTTATCTGACTGTGTGGACATGTTCTGCCATTCAGTTTGCCAGTCATTTTCGGCCTCAAGACGCTTCTTTTCGTTATTTAAATATTTTTCTAATACTTTCTCCTTTTCTTTAAGAACATCTAATCGTTTATGTTTTTCATCATAAATTTGCAGAGCGGCTGCTTTGCTTGACCGATCGATGCTCGGTTTTTGAATTGTATTAGTCTTCTCTGGAGATCCATAGACAACGTCCCCTTTCATCGTAATATCGTAGATAGATGGATACTCGATGTCGTCAAGCATTTCTGTGTCCTCAGTCAGTGTGCTGGGGACCGCAACATTTGGATTTGTACATTGAGTTGGATACATGATTAGGAATTGTTCATATCCTCCTTCGAGAAATTTTCTTGGGGATCTGTACGTAACTTCTGGGTCCCACTGGAAGTAATTTTGCACGGATTTTAAAGAGGAAAGTATTTTGCTTTCACAGGCCTCACATGAGTCAGGATATCTCGAAGCCTCCAGATTGCTGTATGCAGAAGGGGTTCCGGCCCCTTGCAGTTCCAATCCATGAGAACTATTTGATCTTTAATCGACCGAGATGCCCACAATCCCCGAGAAGCTGGATCCAGTTGCAGTTGAATTATTCCCGCGGACATTCTGAAGGAAGAGAATAGTAAATTTTTTAAATTCAACATTAATCCAATTCATATTCGGCCTGATCAATTTCCAATTTAAAAGTTAACTACCCTGTTACGTACAATGCTTTTCCAATGATAGCCTCTGCGTACTTCTTTTCATAACAATAATTTATTTTTAATTTTGTTACATTAAAGGCGTCAAAATGATTTAAATATTTTCTAGATTTATATTTCTAGACTCTTTTTCAAATTTTATTTTTTTCTATTAACTTTTACCCTATTCAATTCTTGAAATTGTATAAAATATAGCTTCTAGAAGAGCATGTTTTCAGCCGTGGTTTTGTAAAAATTATCGCTAAACTTTCTAATTCCCTTTAGAAATTAGTTATTGTTTTGTTAGCTTGATGCTAGACTAGAATTAGTCTTCACAAAATAATATACAGTGTTGTGAATATTTTTAGGACCACTTCAATGTTTCGGGATCTTTAAATTTGTTTAAGCATATTTTGTCAAAGTTCGACCGAGAAGGAAAATCAATATAGTACAGGGCTAAATTTAAATTTCAATATTTCCTTTTCTATTGATTTTCCCGCCTTTGTCCAACTAAAAAAAGGTATCATTCGGAAAACTAAAAGTTCTGGAAGAATTAGGAGTATTCGTAAAAATATTCACAGTAGGTATTTAATTCTAATTGCCATGCATGAACAATATGCAGGCTAGTAAATTTTATTATGATGAATTTTAAATTTTAGTGTAAGGTAGTCTTTGAGAAAAACGTCGGGGATATACAGAAGGAAGTAACCTAAAAAATACCTTACTTATTTTTGTCTAAACTTACCCCGGAGATATAATTTCTTCAGGAACGTTCACCGTGCAAGAGTATATCAAGTGTGATGCATCGTAGTCCGCTTTCGGACGACAGTCCATTATAAGGAGACTAGCCGAAGGGTCCTGGGTCATCTTGAACAGGTCCTGACAACTAATTGAGGAGCACGGCTGGTACTCCTTTTTATCGTCACTAACAGTGGGGCTCAAATCAGTGCAGGACATCGGTGTGCCACAGTCGGTCCCAAAATACTCACGGCTTTTTGCCAAGGTTTCGTACCGTCTCACTAGGCTTTTATTTAATACCTCGGCTTTGTCCATGATCGTCATAACTTTCGCATTGCTCCCAAGCATATTTAGAACGTACTCCTTCTGCTTGGAGTAGTCGGGCATTTTGCGGATGAAAGAGATCAAATTGAAGTATCTCATGAAGTAAATGTAACCGAGTTCCTCGTCCCCCTCTAAGGCGAATTTCTCCGCTTGTGAGTACACTTTCTGAGCGGTTTTTAGTAAGCTGTGGAGGTGATAAATACAAAATTAAGTGAGATAATCCCCAAATTTTTAGCGAGACACTTACACGGGGAGCTTGTGCCTCTTCAGCTCTGGAAGCTGATAGTACTGCTCCAGGTCGTCTATGCACTTGCCCATGTGCAGGTCCTTGAGATGGGTCATTGCTCCAGGTGTGTTATTTACACAGCTTGTTTGTTGGCCAGAAAAAGTAAATTAGATTAAAAGTCTCCGACACAAGATGATCAATTTTTGTGTTGAGGGCGTTTTTCGTTGTCTTACGGTGGCATTCCTTTCATAAATTGGGTCCCTTTACATTCCAATATCACTTAAATTTAGTGTAATCAACCGAAATAGGCCAAAAGTACTCCCAAAAAACAATTGTATAAATAAAATTAATCCCTACACGGATTCCACATATTCACAAAATTTGACATTTACTTTATCTTAGTTCTTCCAGTGCACACATTTGGCGCTGGGAGCAGAGAAATTTGGTTATTTCGCGGAATTTTTAAATATTTTATTTTGACTATTCAATTTTTTTGATTAATTTGTTATTGTTTGCATCTCCAAAGGGCTAGCCAAAAAAAACAAAAAAAAAAAAAAACAATAAAATAATCTTAAAGGGCCTTGGCTGGCGCCAACTCCAAAATTAACAGAGTGGATATTGTAAATATTTAAATATCAGTGATTATTGTCAGTCGATGCTCTTTTCTTTGAAGTGATAAAAAATACTTTATATTTAGAACAATTTTAGCGAAAGTAAATCCATTTTCCCGGCACCCGAACTCTCCTCTCACACAAAATTGACGTGGGAACGATCGCGAAAGAAACCGTCCGAACAGCCAAAAAGTATGCAATTCAATAGTAAAAAGTGGTTAGCTGTCAGATCTCCCGCCAAATTCAATGTTTTCGATAATTAGCGTGTTTAGGATCCTGCTGAAGTTCCGCTGATTTTACGAGTGTTTTTCATTTCATTTCAATAAAGTATTTAAAATAGACCTTGCATCGATGTCGGTAAGTTGTATGGTGCAGAATAATTAATTATTGGTAACTGGCATTTTTTTTTAGGATCCGGGAAGCTCCCCAGTTCCGGCTACGCCCGGTGACGCCGCGGATCGAAGAAATATTCGGGGGATCATGACTTCGCCAATCGGTGATTTTGAGCCGTTCGAGAACGAGGATGAGATCCTCGGGGATACCACAGTCCGGGAGGATGATGAGGGCGAAGGCGAAGAGCTCTTCGGGGATAACATGGAAGCGGACTACCGCCCCATGCCGGAGTTAGACCGCTACGATCCGAATATCCTGGATGAGGAGGATTACAGCGATATTTCCCAGGCGGACCGCGCAGCCGCTGAGGCCGAAATGCGACGTCGCGATCGAGCAGCCGGCATCCATCGGGATGACCGGGACCTGGTCTTTGACGCGAGCGACGACGAGGATGAGATGCCCAGGGCCAAGCGGCGGGCGGCTGAGAAGGCTGCGGCGGGAGAGATCGAGGACACTGAAATGATTGAGTCCATCGAAAATTTGGAGGATACTAAGGGCCATTCAACCAAGGAGTGGGTCTCTATGTTGGGCCCCAGGACCGAGATTGCGAATCGCTTTAAGAGCTTTCTCCGGACGTTCGTTGACGACCACGGCCAGTACAGATACCGTGACCAAATTAGGCGGATGTGCGAACAGAACAAATCATCCTTTGTCGTTTCCTACAAAGATCTCGCCAATAAGGAGCACGTTCTCGCTTACTTTTTGCCCGAAGCACCTTTCCAAATACTTGAGATTTTCGATAAGGTCGCTAAGGAGCTCGTTTTAAGCATATTCCCAACATATGAGCGGGTTACCAGCGAGATACACGTTCGAATCGCAGAGCTTCCTCTGGTCGAAGAATTGAGGACTTTCCGGAAGCTCCACCTTAACCAACTTATCCGGACGTTGGGTGTGGTCAGCGCAACAACTGGAGTCCTTCCACAGCTTTCTGTTATCAAGTACGATTGCGTCAAGTGCGGGTACATCCTGGGCCCCTTTGTGCAGAGCCAGAACACTGAGGTCAAGCCGGGCTCTTGCCCTGAGTGCCAAAGTGTAGGACCTTTTTCGGTAGGATTCAGAGCACCTTTTTCTTATTCTATCTAGTTAACATTTTTATTATGATCAAATCTTTTAGATTAATATGGAGCAAACCCTATACCGCAATTATCAAAAGATCACCCTTCAGGAGTCCCCAGGGCGGATTCCAGCAGGTCGCATACCTCGCAGCAAAGATTGCATTTTTCTGGCCGATCTGTGCGACATGTGCAAGCCCGGGGATGAGATTGAAGTAACTGGGATTTACACAAACAACTACGATGGGTCCCTAAATACGGAGCATGGATTTCCGGTGTTTGCCACCGTCATCCAGGCCAATCACGTTATCGTTAAGGACAGCAAACAAGTTGTCCAGTCGCTGACTGATGAGGATGTCGCTACAATTCAAAAACTGAGCAAGGATCCGAGGATTGTGGACCGAATCATCGCCAGTATGGCCCCATCTATTTTCGGGCATGACTACATAAAAAGAGCCCTTGCCCTGGCCCTCTTCGGAGGCGAATCTAAGAATCCTGGGGATAAACACAAGGTTCGCGGCGACATCAATTTACTAATTTGCGGTGATCCAGGCACTGCAAAATCACAGTTTTTAAAGTACATCGAAAAGATCGCCCCAAGGGCGGTTTTCACAACTGGACAAGGTGCCAGCGCTGTCGGTCTTACGGCGTACGTCCGAAGAAATCCCATCTCCAAAGAATGGACCTTGGAGGCTGGGGCTTTGGTGTTAGCCGATCAGGGAGTCTGTTTGATCGACGAGTTCGACAAGGTAATTTTTTTTTCTACTGTGGGGGCTCAAAATCTATTTGAGAGTAATAATGACAATTTTTTTTGGTTTGTGTTTTTTAGATGACTGACCAGGACAGAACCTCTATCCACGAAGCCATGGAGCAGCAGTCCATTTCAATTTCGAAGGCGGGAATCGTAACTTCTCTGCAAGCCCGGTGCACAGTAATTGCAGCCGCCAATCCTATTGGGGGTCGGTACGATCCAAGTATGACTTTTTCGGAAAATGTTAATCTTTCCGAGCCAATTTTGTCCCGTTTCGATATCCTATGTGTGGTCAAAGACGAATTTGATCCCATGCAAGACCAGAATCTCGCCACCTTCGTCGTAGAGTCTCACATAAAGCACCATCCGTCGAATGATGATATAGTGGACGACTCGCAGACCCATGGGGCAATGGAAATCCCCCAGGACCTCCTGAGGAAGTACATCGTCTACAGCAAGGAAAACGTGCGCCCCAAATTAACCGTAAGTACCTGCCTGCTTGAAAACAATTGTTTTACAATGAAAGTTTCCTGTACCTTAAAAACAAAAATAACAAGAGTAAAATTTATAAAATTTCAGAACATAGACGAGGACAAAATAGCGAAGATGTATGCTCAATTGAGGCAGGAGTCGTTCGCCACCGGTTCGTTGCCCATCACCGTGAGGCACATCGAAAGTGTAATTCGAATGGCGGAGGCTCACGCCCGCATGCACCTGAGGGAGAGTGTCCAAGAGTCGGACGTTGGGATGGCTATTCGGATGATGCTGGAGAGCTTCATCGAGGCCCAGAAGTTCAGTGTCATGAAAAAGATGCAGGCCACTTTCCAGAAGTATTTGTCCTTCCAGAAGGACAACTCTGAGCTGCTATTTTTCATCCTCCGTCAGCTCACCCTCGACCAGTTGTCCTACATCCGATGCAAGGACGGCCCCTCCGCCACTGTTGTTGAAGTCATGGAAAGGGACTTACTTGAGCGCGCAAAGAAGATTGGCATCGACAATTTTAAACAACTTTACGAATCGGACATTTTTAAGAAGAATGGATTCTCTTACGATCCCAAGAGGCGGGTGATTATACAAATTGTGCCGGATGCGGCTGTGTAGAAACATTTCCTGGGACTTTTGAGTTGCCCGAGTACAAATTGAATATTGCTTGTTTTTTGTGTGTAAGTAAAAGTTTAGAATAGATGAAAGTGGCGATTATTAACAGAATTTTCTTTATTAAAGCGCACTTAATTTTTTAAACACTGTTTACCTAAAATTTTAATTACCAGCATTACTATAAAAAAAAATTCTATCCACTGGGAGGATCCTCCCTTTTTGGTTCGTCCTTGAGTTTACTGTCCTTCAGTTCCTGGTCTATCCTTTCCTTCGCCCTAAACACCTTCGATTGCAGGTAAAATGAGCCTCCCTTCGCCTTTTCGTTTATGTTGAACAGGTGTTCATATTTTTTCTGCACCTCTTCCGGTTCCAGTGAGCTAACATTTAAAATTTGTTGGGCTTCTGTGAGTGTCATCCCTAAAAATAGTGAAATACTGATTTTTTAAATGCCCTCAAATGGAAAGCAACACAATTTACCTGATTTAAGATTAGCTGCGGCCCGATTTTGGCCCTGTCGACCGCCACCAGCACGCTTGGCTGCTTCCTGAGATGCGGCGATTTCTTGCTTTATAGCTCGCGCAAACGCCCGTCCGACAACTTGTGTGCCCAAAATAATAATTTGTGCTAAATACTTTGCCATATCCATTTATATTCTACCTTATATTGTAAAAGACTATGATTTATCTCATTTAATTCAATGCACCGCCGGTTTTCGTTCGGATTGACAATTACACAATTTGTGCATAACCTCGAATATTTTAATATTGTGACATCTGTTTTGTGGAATTTAGTGTTCTGCAATTGGTAGTGCCTTGGAATGTATTCCTTTTTGTACTGCCCAGCAGAGGGATGTGGAATGTAACTCTTATTTGTTAGGACCACCTTCATTTGTTTTTAAGTTTTAACCGGTGCTGAAAGTGATGGCCATGTGGTAAAGGAAAACTGAGCTGTGAAATCTAAAAAATATTGTGATTCATGTACCGCTTTTTAATTTTTTCTATTGTGCTTGTTTAAAGTATAGTTGTTTTAGATCTAGTAAAAATAAACATAAAACCATTTTGAAATTAATTTATCGTGGTTTCTCTTGTGCAAATTATAAATAATTTCCTTGGAAAGGAATTTCCATTCGTAGACTTCACATGTAATTTGCACAAAAGCTAAAGAAGCCAATTTGTAAGTACATATATATTAAAATGAGAAAGAATTTAAAAATATTCCGTAATATTTGTAAAATTTTATGTGGCGTCATTTTAATCTTTGAGATCTGCAGAAAAACGTAATGAAATTCCACCGAAATCGAATCGAAAGCAGCTCCAAAAAGCCCCTTTTCGATCAAAGTTACTTAATAAACTTTCCCTATCCTGAATATTTCGTAGATGTAATTTAAAGTTCCAATACAGTAACACAAAGACATGTTTTTTTGTAATCCTGGCGGAAAAAGTTCTGAAGATTTATGCTGACCACATAAAATAATTGTTCACGTTAGGCGCTTTTTGAAAAAAATCCTTATTCTTCCCAAAAAAATAGGGAAAACATAAACGAAAACAAAAAAAGAAGAAAACAAAAATAAACAAAAACTAACAAATTCATTTCACATTACCCATCTCTAAACTAAGAATCTTGTACAGAAAAGCCTTAAAATTATTTAATAAATATTTTTAAATATCTTTTCCAGGTTAGTAGAAGTTCATCGCATAAAAGGGGCTGTTGCTTATTTATCAAAAAAATTGGAAGTAATTTTGCAACATGGCGCAAAAACAAACTTCTTCGATATTGATGCTAAACGATGATTGCCTATTACATATTTTTGGTTTCTTAAGTATGAAGGAACAATTATTCCTAGCTGGAATGAGCCAACGATTAAAAGCAATTTCCGAATTATACTTTAGAACGCGAATTGTGTGGATCGATTACCTAAATTCGGAAGATAAATCCAACTTTTATTTTAAATTTGGATTCCGTCTGGAAAAATTGAAGCCTTCAGGAACTTGTATGCACATACATGATGTAATACACTACGTAAACGATAATTTCAGCGAGCTTCGTTGGCTTAATATTAAAACCGGCATTATCGAATTCTTTCAAATGGGGACATACGGAAATTTAGCAAATATGTCGTTTGGAGATTGTGACAAAACGGAATCGAACTTGCCTGTATTCTCTAAATCTAATAGACTTCAATATCTTAATGTGACTTCCAATAAAATGTTAACTGGAAAATGTTTCGTAGACTTTCACGATATGAAAAATTTGAATATGTCTTACTGTATTGGTATAAATTTAACGCATTTCGTTAAATTTTGCTTATCCAATAAGAAACTCCAATCAGTAAACGTAATGGGTGCCTTTAATTGGGATCAACAAATGGTAGAACACGTCGCATATTATAGTGGATCAGGCTCTCTATTAAATTTGGAAGATCTTGCGGAACCGTCTCGAGCGTCCTTTATTCATTCGAGTTACATTTGGGTTTTTAAAAGATTAGAGTTTCTGCATTTTTTTTGCAATACAAGTTGTTATCATGCCAATCTCCTCGACATGTTTCCTATAAGCAAATTTATAAATTTGCAAACTCTAAAATTTGGTGGAGGAGGACTTTCGCTGGAACGAATGGACAAATCGACAATATTTGCAATGGAAATGATAAAAGCACTTTGCTTTTACGAAACAAAGGATTTGTACGATAGAGATCTGATTGGAATAGCTTTCATGAAAAACGTAATCTGCCTGAAATTAATACGATGTGTGTCACTAAGCAACAAGGGATTATTATACCTTTTCGAAATACCGAATAAAATTGAAGAAGTCAACATTTGCTACAATACGATTTTTGACAATGAAACCATATTTGCCATTATTGATAAAATAAAGCAAGTGGAAAGAGCAAAACAAGTTACTCTACATGTCCATGGGACATCTGTGACGCCTTCAATACTAAAGGTATGTTTTTGAATTAATGTATATATAAACAAATCTGCGATATTTTAGCTTATTCGTTTACCGATTCAGGAAACTAAAATCAATAAGATTAATTAAACTACATCGAAATTTGTAGGAATATAAAAACTTACTTTGTATTCGCGTATTGAAATTTGATCTAATTTTAATTATTTTATATATTGAATTAAAGCTAAATAATTTTATAAATGTGTACTTTGTTTTATATCGAAAACTGTCTTTTGTTTTTACAGAGTCAAAAATATGTGAAGAATTCATCATTGGTTCAAGTTATATTTTAGGATGTTGGCACTTGACGCGATCTCCCAATGGTAAATACACGTAGATACAAATTTTACTTTACATTTAATATTTTCTTTATGCAGGCCAATTTTTTGACTTCAGGACTGGATTATTCGGTGCGTAAAAGATATGTTTTTATTATATGTTTTAATTGGTAAAGGTTTTCCGTAATGTTTTTGGTTAACTTTATGCCACTACAATGCGATTGTATTTTTAAAAAAAAATATATTTCGATTTTCTTTTCCACATTTTCAGGCTGAACATAATTTGTGAAGAAGATTATTAGTTTTTTTTTTTAATTTTCATAATGAATTGTAAAAATATGGACTGGAGAAATTTGATTTTTGTTTTGTTTTTGAACATAATTTCAATTTGTGTCAGATAGAACGGAAGAAGAAGGGAGCCTCGATGAGTGATCGTTTTATGCATTAAAATAGTTCCATTTTAAATGTTTAATTCTTAAGTTGCTTTTATTTCCATTAAATTTATGTTTCACGTTTTTTTTTCAAGATATATATAATTTTTGTTAGTTACAATTTTAATAAACTTATGGAATGTTAATCATGATATTTGTTTTATAAATAAAATAATTGGTAAATCAAGGTATTTAGTTCACACACCGATTTTGTGAACTAGAAAATTTTGTTCGAATGACTCCAAACTTAAAAAATACGCTAAACAAATTTTTGGATGATTTTTTTAAGTTGTTTGAGTAACAATTTTGAATAAAAAACAGTCGGACACTATTCAAATATTTTATTAATTTAATTATTTACATTGCATTTTCACTAAATAAATAAAAATTAAAGGAGAACAAATATATGGTACAAAAATACACTGATTTTTTGAAGCCGTCGGCGAGCCTACTCCTATCGAATATGTGTTTGCACGGCACGCTTACTTATAAAATGAAAAAAGTCCTTGTAACATCCTTTTCGTATACGCTTAAAGTTTTGTCTTCTTGTAGAAGACACCCTTCGATAGTTTATCTTTTATTTAAAGCCAATATGGCTAATGAATGCAGTAGGTTAGTTGCTACATGTTTACGTGTATTAAATAAAAAATAATTCTGAAAATGCCAACAGGCTTCCATTTGTTTGAAGATTTGAGAAAAGTAGGAGAGGTATTTAAACAATTAGGCATCTTATCGATTTTTTATAACAGGTAATATATTACTTAAAGGTTATTTGCTAGGTAGGTCTAAAAATATAGCTTTTTCACTACGATACTAATTTTTTCTAGTTCGAAGGTTCTCTGTTTCTTTCGTGCCTTTTTGTGCTTCAGAACAAGAGATAGGTTGATTTTTTTTGTAGATTATAAATTCAAAAATGAAAATACATAGAATATCTTCGGTACACTCGTCTGTATCAGTGCAAATTCTAATACAATACAAAAAGAAAAAGTAGACCATGTTGCATTATAGACTTATTTATTTTTATTTTAAAAAAGTCCTTTGCATTTGTTGTGTAAATTTAAGTTATTCCAATCAAATAATAGGAATAAATTCGAAAAATCCATGTAGTGATCTCATAGTAGGTATGCGAGTTTCTTTTTGAAATCATAGCTACACCGGCAAAATATTAATTTTCAAGAAAGTTAAGAAGAGTTTGGTTCGCAATTTTGAATTTCGAAAGCAAATGAAACTGTTTGTTTGCCTTTATTCGGTATGAATTTAAGCCTTCGATATATTTTTTCTTTTGAAATTACTGTAGCACCAAAAAGAGATCTTACGATTGAGATTCAATTAAATGTATGATCCATAATAGCATGTATCTCTGAATACCTCACCTACTTTATTGCGCATCCTACTAATTAGGTTAATTATGAAATTCGCTATGCCGCGCATGTCCATCTAACAAACAATAATTTAAGAATTGAAAAACTGGAGCAAGCTAAAGGTACCGAGCGCTTAGCAGCCTAGCTTATTCCATTTTTAGGGGAAGGAATTACAACAATAATGATTACTAAATTAATTGTTTAGCAAAATCCCGGATTTGTATGCTCTATGATGCACCGTTTGCAGTACTTCTTAACGGCTCGGTATCCTTCGATCGATATCTGGCAGTCCTGGATGTTGAGCTGCTGCAGTCCGCGGCAGTAGTAGGCGATACATTGCACTCCCCGATCAGTAATCATATCACAATTTCGAAGGCTTAGCTTTTTCAAATTGGGACAGCTCTCGGCTAGGGCTCGGAGTCCTGCATCGCTGACATCACATTTTCCGATGTCCAGCGCACGTAGCCTCGGACAGGATCGGGCTAGGACCGTGATAGAATCATCGCTGACCGCCTCGCATCCCCTGGCGTTTAAGTAGCGTAGTTTATAGCATCGGCGCGCTATGACTTTGAGACCAGCGTCAGAGACCCTATCGCATTTCGCCACCGAAAGGTACCTCAGCGCTGCGCCGAGCTTTGCTAGTTCGTAAAGGCCAAAATCTGTGATATTTAGGCAATCAGATACACTCAGCTCCTTCAGAGCTACGCAGAAACTGGGAACAAATTTGAGACCCGCATCTGAAAAAAATTAAACGAAAAATTTTTACGTATAAGAATATTGCAAATCAATCGATGCTCGACGAGCTCAAAAATGGTTGGTCTTTCGATCCGCAGAGGAGTTCTTATTATGGAGAAGCAAACGAAAACGGAGGATACTAAGCATTTCTCCAGTTGTTTTAGAGGGATTAAATTGTGCAAGTTTTCCTCATTGTAGCAGCTAAAAGGTGGCATTTTGAGGGGGTCTTTAATTTTTACAATGCTAATTGATGGAAAAGTTGAATAAATAAGACAATTACTATTTGTAAAGGAATATTTTTACATCCGTCACCCATGTCGGATTTCGAGTAAATTTGGCCTGCGCGTTCTGTTCGCCCCAAAACGAAAGGATCTGAAAGAATTTTGCCGCGCTGGCCTATACTTTCGGAAATATTTAACATTGAATTTTTGACTTGTCAAACAATAAAATAAGGTGATATAAAAAAATGGATGATGTGGAAACATAAACAAACTGGAACACGTAAATTAAAACTTAATTTTCCAATTTATATAATTAAAATCGACAAATTTTTTGATCGGGATTCACGGAAGAACACTTATAAAATATTAAATAACACTCTAATTTCCCTGAAAAATGTTTTTCCATCGGTATATCGCCGATTGTTTTTACAGCAGGGCATGGTGCACTTCATACTCAAGATTACTTTTAATAATAAAAGTAATTGAGAATTTTTCTTGCACTACAACTTATATACACTAAACCAACTAATAATCCTTTAAATTATTCTAAATTCGGTAGAAAACCTAATTTGGCCACATAAACAATCCAATGAAAAAACATACGTCAAAATAAGGTGATATCCTCTTTTCCCGTTTTGCATCCCTAACACAAGCAAAAATGCTTATATCATGTACAGGATTTTCACTCTACATAACCTCTCCATTTTCGTTTCCTCCTCCATGGTTCTTATCTACGCGACGCGCGATTATAAACCAATGTAGGAAGAAAATCTTATAATAGCACCTTTAAAAGGTGTTAATAATAATTTAAAGATTTTACCTGTTATTTGAACACATCTCCTCAGATAGAGAAAAACAAGTTGGGGGCAATTTTTAACGACAATTTTGAGTCCAATGTCATCTATGGCAGAACAATCAGTCAAATCCAGGTATTGAAGCAAAAGCCGTCGCGGTGATTCAAGGCTCGGATTGGGGCTTATACTAGTTATCTGAGTACATCCTGTAACAAAGAAGCAATTATTGAAAAGTTTATTTAAAAAGATGTGTGGTTTTGAAGTACCTGTTATATCCAAGTGTTGTAAATTTGTACATTTCGTAAGGACTTCGCACAGGGCTTGATTCGACATATTAGCACAACATTGGAGCTGTAAATGCGTCAGTTCTGGACACCGTCTCGTCAGCAATTGTAGTCCTTTGTCAGTGAGACGGCATCCATCGCTTAGGAAAACCCTTTCGACATCAGGACACGCTCCATTCCTTGTTTGGCCGCACAATCGACGAAAAATCATTTTAAGCGCTTTATCCCCGCTAACATGTTCCCCACTAAGGGCGATGACCCTCCAGAGGCTCGGACGCCAGACGAGATTTTCAAATCGCCTACAAACTCTCGCCACATTGCACAATTCAGGGCTAGATAACCAGCTGAATATTTTTAGGGCAGCCTCATCTGGAAGCCGATCGAAACTAGGCCCTGATCGACATGGGCCCTTCTTGCTCCATGGTCCAAGGGCCTGGTGACTTGACGGGGATGGCGACACCAACGTCGCATAGCCCTGATCTAGACTAGGTGAGAATCTGCCTAAATTCGAAAGTCCATCGGTTAGGCTCTTCACTTTGGAGGCATGAAATCGCTTATCTAAACCTGTGCTCGTGCCCTTAAAGCCGTTTCGGACCTTGCTCACAAAGGCGGGGGAGGCGCGGGTCCGATCGATTAGGTAGCGATCAGATCCGCTTGTTTCGCTAGGACTCGAAGGTCTATGAAGGATATGGGTTGCCATGTTATCTGCAATTAGCAAAACAATTTATGAAACATGCAAGTTGAATGATCGACCAAATCCGTTTTCATATAGTAGGTATTACAATAATAATAGATTAACCTTAATGCTCATTAGTCATTTTAGGTGACGGATACTCAACATTAAATTTAGACCATAAACTAAGAGGAGGCTGCTTTGTAAACAATTAGTCTGTGAATAGCTTCGAATTTAAATTGTTTTCTATTGGTATGTATCGTATGGTCAGTGTGTGTCGATTATAATTTAAGGTAGTAAGAAAGAAATGATATGTTTATTAAAAAGCCTTTTAATAATACTATTTTTATCTTAAAACACATATGTATGATTTTCTACAATGGGGACTATACAACTTTTTAATAGTTCTTATATTTTTCTTTAATATCTTTTAAACTTTTAATTTCCTTAGTAGAAACCTACAAGCCCAAACATAGCTCAAAAGAGGCACAACACACTCATTTTATGTCCAAATAAGGCACAATGTGCCGAAGCGAAAATTTAAGTTGTTAGCCCGCCACAAGCACGTATAATTCCTAACGCACCAAAAACAGCCCAAATGCGGAACCAAAATGCATATTTTTAATTTTTCGTGCCTGCGTAAGCTTTAGGTGCCGTATATACATATGTATGTATCTATAAAAGGGTGTATTTTTAAATTGTCATGCTTGTGTTGGATAAGTTTGGGCGCGTTTATGGTATGCTTCTGAGTTTGCGTCTCATTTGGGTGCGTATGTTCCAGCGAAAATTTTGTACTGGGGTTTTCGATAACAATATAGAAATTGTAGAAATCTCGGTTATTTCCATACACAATACGTCCGAAATCTCATTATTAAAAATTGATTCGTTGGAAATGTTATATGTAATTGAAGAAAAGTCTTACCATGCAGCCTGTCCGAACCGTTATAGTCGCAAATATTGTTCAACCTCTCCTCAAGGAAGTACCTCTCGTTCTTGTAATGGCTGGCCTCTGAGCCCAGGGGGATTCCCCGAATGGCACCTTGTATGTAAAGCGAATCCATCTTCTCCTCCAGGAAATACTGATCGTTTTGGTTGCCAATGGTGGACGGATGGTTCGGCACGGTCCTCTGCCCTCCAGCATCGCTCGAATCGTCCTCGTTGCTGTGAATATTATTTATAATATATGCACTGGGAGCCCTCTCCCGGTACTGCAGTAAACTATCAATTGGCGTGTAATTTCTAGCTGCTAGTGGTCTGTGTCTAGTCGCGTCGATGTTCCGACGCAATTCGTACGACTGGTCCAGGGAGCTGGAGGAGCTCCTTGATAAGTGGTAGATCTCTGGGACCTCGTTTCTTTCGTTATCGGCAGCCTGTAGCGATGCTGGGGGATTGTAAATTATGTCATCGGTGTCTATGCTTAGATTAGGCGATTTCCGGGACATTTGATACACCTGTGGATTTAGAGGGCTAGAACTGAGGGGGTGGTGATATGGCTGCGTGTCCACTGATGGGGTGTTACGTCCAAGTGACGCCAAGGGACACTCCAACGGTGGCCCTCGGCGCGTTTGGTGAGACATCTTAAATAAAACGGGTGCTGAAATGGAAATACAGAATATTACTTTTTAATATAATCAAAGACCTCTTAAATTTAAGCCTTAATTAACAGATTGATCTTCTAAATTCTCGAGACTGAATTTTAAACATAACACAACAGCGTATGTGCCACCAAACCAAAGTTCGTTCCCATTGATCGGTTTAACTATTGGGAAGAGTTATGACATTGATCTAATTTTTATGACCCAATGTTTTGATTGTCTATAAAAATGTTGAGCTTTGACGGACCCCGAACTGATCGCGGAAATGCCTTAGAGGTTCATCGTGTCAGTAACGCGGTGTGCGACGAACGGCTCTCAACTTCTATTCCTGCGCAATCGGCAGTAATAGAAAACGTAGGTCGGTAATTAATGACCTACCTGTTGCAAGGTACGAACCCAAGTCGCGATCGAGTACCGCGGATTCAGATTGAGTTAGTCGCGATTTCGCATGCGTCCCCTGCTTATCCGTTGAATGTTTTAATTTGCACACAGAGCGCCGTTTCTGAGAAGCTGTGTCTCTCTGGACCGCTCGAGGAGCCCCGAGCAACGAATCCTCTCGACTCGATGCTCAGATACGCGATGAGATGCGGCACAGTGGAGGGCCCCGCGTTAGTTTCGGTGTATGCAGCCCTATCTTCCGCCATCCGACGGGATTCCCCGCTCTCCCTCCTAATTGCATAAATTCCCCGCGATTCATGCGGATCAGTTTCGAGCCGATAATTTTTCCCTGATATCGCCGCGGCCAGCAAGAGCCCCAAGAGGCTGCTCAGCCAATCGAATCATCTGCGACGGTTATCTTAATTAAGGTATCCATCTCGTAGATGCTGAAATGTCGGAGCCCTGCGATCATTTCGCCCCATAACTTTTGTCCTGTCGGCCAGGCCTGTAATATTCCAGCGGTCTTAGCCTCCCGTAAAATTTTTCATAATTACTGCTTTCGAGGATCGTCGTCGACGATCTTAAGACATGTCAGCTGATATGCAGATTTTTACATGTGTGACATTGTCCTCGAAGGTGATTCCCTCCAGCTCTGTCCTGGACAATTGGGAAAAAACGTGCGGATCTTAATCCACTGATTGTGAGATCTGATTGATCCAAGGAGTGGTCATTCCTCCGTAGAGAGCCGATGATTCAGGCAACATAGAGGCCGGGCAAATTGTGATGAGTCAGTGAAATTCTTAGTTATTTTTACCGTCTTAATTTGTGCCGGTAAGAATCTCAAGCTTATTGCCGTTTTTATAGATTATGTTTTTACGACTTGCAATTTTGTTTGAAAAATGATTTTTCATAAAGGAATGTAATGCTGAACTCCAAATCCTTTTGACCGATTCACCCCATTTGCGAACATAGTGAAGATATTCCCATGGAGAATATGGTAGCCAAGTTAAATCAAAATCGATAAACAAATATGCCGTCTACTCGTACATGGATATAAATTAATATATAGCGATATGAAAGACCTGCTTCCCTAAATTCTGCAATTGTTTAATATGACTTAGACGTCAAGCCAATAAATGTATATGCAAAGTTGGATCAAAAGCCAATAAAAAATTCGGCAGCTATCATGATAAAAAATCACTTTAACAGATTTAACCTCTTCGCCATTTGACCGATCACCATCATTTTGTAACACGACTTATAACTAAATACTTATTGTCAATGTGGCCGTTAAATTTAACAATACGGAAGATATCGGGTCGAAACGATTTTTATTTAACTGACGTAGCCCCTATTTCTCCACCCACTAGAGTAGACCGATTACTTCCATTTACGAATTTAGCCGAGATATTGGTGGGATAAACGTATAGGCGAAATTTAGCCAAAATCGATTAAAAAATTATAGTACACATGTATAAATAAATGTTATTTTGAAGTGTACGACCTTTAAAACGAGTTTTAGGGCTTTTGCCAACTCAGTTTCTCAATAGCAAATTTGTATGGTAGATTACTTTCCCTTAGTATCGTTCATTTTCCAAAATCTTTTCATCTTTTTTTTATATGAAACCTCGTACATAGTTTTTAAAACATTTAAGTTTATAAATTTAACTTGTGCCTAGCTTTAGTATACTTTGTAGAAAGATTGCAAAACTATGCGATTCGCTCGCTGAGCTGATTTCTTTTGATTGATATGCATCTCCGCTGGACCTGGAGGATGCTGGGATGGGAGCACCAAGCTCATCCCAGTTGGGTTTTTAAAAGTCGCAATTTATTGTTTAGCTGTTCGCGGCCAAGAAGCCGAAGAGAGCGGAATGCGCGTCTTATAACGACCATCCTACTTATCGGCGAAATGACCAGAAGCCCCTCAGGTAATTGTTGTGGCGGGGCGGCGCGGGGCTCCCTCGGCATCGACGGAACGCCTCCCACCGACTCTCATAATTATCCGCGGCTGTCCCCTGGAGCCCCGCGGCGAGTAATGGCGACTTAATTGCACTTCCTGCTAAATCCTGATATGCGTCCAGCTCAAGGACGTGACTTTATCTCGTGGAATTCGTTCTAATCAATTTCGTCGCATTTATCTTTTCCGCTGGCCGGCCTCGCTAAGGTTCTGGGAGCGCGTCTCGTCGCTCCCAATCCCGTCGTATTTTCTATATAATTAGACAAATTAATTGACCACTCGATTCGCGTCCCAGTCCCAGCCTTTTTGCCCGCTCTCCGGACATAGTTTGGTCCCGAGCGAGTCGGAGCAATAATTAGCACCATTTAACAGGGTTCCCCGCCAGTGTGTGGACCATTCCACGATTTAAAGAATCTTTCCCTCTGTACCTGGCCGCCAGTGTCGTCTTCGCGGTACCGTCCCCGCCCCGGGACTCTGGGATTCGCGGGATGCTCGTAACAATCGAAAGAAGTGGTAATTTTCTGTTTACGACAACTTTACTGGACCACACTGTCCGTGGTCTGGCGCTTTGCCCTCTGGTACCCGGGATTTCAACAGACAGGAATCGGTTATAGCCCCAATCCTGGAGTCGGTCTCCATGGAACCACAGAATCTGTGAACCCCGGAATCGTTGGCAAGTGGCGTTTCTGCGCCCACTTTTTTCAAAAGGCGTGATATCACAACTTTTCAGGGAATCAATTTCGATGCTGATTTCGTTTTATGTTTCGGCAAAAAAGAAAGGGGTCCTAGTTGCTCCTGGAATTGAAGTGAGTTATTACGTAATGAGCCCATCCATTCGATGTCAGCGTAATTTTAGGTGGCTCCCCAAAAAATTATAGGCTGTGTTGGGGTTTTGTCAAAACTTTTCTCTCTTCCTGCCCTTCTCCAGGGCCATTAAGTAAATAGCCCTTAATCAAAATTTGGACTTTGGGTGCATGTACGCGAAACTGTTGAAGTTTTCTTTTTCGGATTATAAGTCGGAATAAAGCGACAGTTTTGGGTAAAGAAAAAGGTCTTTTTTAATGTTCCAGGAGTTTTGTGAGTCCTTTTTTTGTGTGGTTTTTGAACTCGTTGGATGTGGAGAAAGGCAGCAGAAGTGAATTGATTATAAAAGAAATTCCGTAGATATAAATGCAAAGTCAAAAAGTTTTCGGAAAGTAGCAAAGCGAGTCGTTAAGTAACAAGGATTTGAAATCAAAAATTTAAAAAAAAATATTTATTTCGTTTTACATTTTACTCGTATAAAATTTGATATAGACATTTTTAATATTTTAGATTTTATGGTTTAGTTTTGATAGTGTAGATAACTTTTAAACAAGATCATCTTTATATTATTCTTTCAAAATTAAATTCTTAATTTAATATTGAAGATTTAAATGATATTTTAAAGTATTTTTGAAATATTTGGATTTGAATTTTTACTTTAACAAAAAGGCAATTTTTGAGTTTTAAAAAATTGTCTAATTCTTCAATTTGCGCAGTGTACTGGTTTTTAACCACTAACATAAGGAAAAAATAAAATACTCAAAAGAAAAAACACTCATTTTTATATATGAATGTATTAAATTGAAAGACTTTTTTGAAGGTAGGTGTGTTATAGAAATATGTAGGCAGGATTTATTTTTTTTTTTAAATTAACAAAGTGGTTTCAAGATTGATACTTAAGAATTAAATATAGCTAATGTAATAGTGATCAAATATAATGTCTGAACTTCGGGGAGCATTTTTGAAATCATATATGTATAACAATTTTCGAGATTACTGATTTCCATTAGAAATGCTTTGTTGGTAGAGAACGCTCCACTTCGACGAGAGAAGGAAGTTATTTGCTTTAATTACAGTACTGTGAAAATTTTTAGGACCACTTCAATGTTTGAGGATTTTGTAAAATTCTGAAGCATACTTTCTCTAGACTGGACAGAGGACGGAAATCAATTCAGGGCTAAAATGAAATTTCAATGTTTCCTTTTCCATTGATTTTTTTCCCTCTGTGCAATCTAAAAAACGCATGATTCAGAAAATTAAAGGTTCTCGAAGGATTGGTGTTTGGTGTGGTCCTAAAAATATTCGCAGTACTCTATTGTTCCGCCAAGTGGAAGTTGGAAAAGTGAAAATGTTTCTTCACACCTAGGCTCATAATCTGCTTAATACGAAACAAAAGGGCGATTTTATTTCGCTTAAATTACTCCCGACTTGCAATATGTTTTAATTTCCATAATTTGCTAATAAAATTGCCGCCTCGAGCGAGCGCTTATTTACGAGCCGGCCGGCCAAATTTATCGCCTCTTTGCCATTTAGACTGACTATTCGTGTTCGCTGTTTGCACTTCGAAAAGGCCATGGCGGCTAATCGGGACCATTCTAGCCGTTCAATTTTTCTGCTAAAATTATGGAAAAAAAGCTGTCTCTGGAGGGAAAAAAGAATTCCGCGGAGCCGGACTCCACCTTCTTTTAAATCTTATGCCACCAAGATGCCGGGCGTAAAAGGCGAAACCGAACCGGAGCCCGACTTATTGCATAATGAAGCGCCTCGCATGGGAGTTTCTCTTTTTGTAATAATACCAAATAAAATAAATTCACTTAAGTCGATGTCGATAGTTGAGCTCGTTGGAAATCAACTCAAAATCCCTGCGATCCTCCATCGTATCGTGGGAGGATTAAAGTCGTTCGGCTGCAGCAAAGACGGTAACATTAGAGGTGGTGAGCTCTTTTCCGCGGCAACGGATCGAGCTTAGCTTCATATTTTGAATTCTTATGCAAAATTTTAGGTGTGACACTTAATTTTAAACAATTTTTTCTTTCTATTTAGCTTTTCTCTCTAGCTAATGTTGCGTGGCTGTTGTTGTTCCTTCGCTCCCTGTCGCCGCACAGGCGTGAAAAATGACCGACGTCCGATGACCAAAATACCTCCAAGTGTGACACCTTACGGCTTTTCAATGGGACACTGAAGAGTTTCTAATGCTCATAAATTGCCTCTAAATTACAATTTTACGGTTTTATGGATGTCTTTGGCTATGTTGGGATCATTTTTGAATTTTCAAGCATACTTTTGTCCCTATGGGCACGGTTTTGATTTGTACAAAAGATGATCAGTCCAAGACTCAGGTCCACATCATACCAAGCTTATAAATTTATTTGTTTCCTGGTGCTTTGATTAATTCAAATGGGAATATAATTTTCGTTTAACGAAAAAACGAAAAATAAATATTATTTCCATTGAATGGGCATCGGTTGGAGGTTAAATACCTCATTGCCTGGCCCAGACTCAATCCGCTCGAATGGCGCAGATTGCGATTATTTTCGAAAAGATCTTAGATCATCTGAATTATAATGGCCGTTTCGCACCTTTGAGTTTTGAAAAAAAAATTGAAATTGGCACATTTATCAAAATAATGTTCGTTTTTTCCTTCTTCAGTAAGTTAATTTCAATATTTTTTGGTATAAATATTCGCAAAAATTGAAACTGGTTTGACTTTGGTATTTTTGATAAAGATCTGTGAACGTCTTGAATGGTTTGATGCTTTTAGGATCAGCGCGAGAACCGTTCACTTTTTATTCTTATTGAATCGCAGAAAAATTCAATAATTATGCAGAAATATCACAAAATGGTATTTGTGACTCAAATTCAAAGAAAAAAGTATCAAATTACTAAAATTTTATTTATACGGTCTGGATTGTCTAAATTGATTTGTAGTGTTTTAACAAAAAAACTAAGAAACGCTCTCTTTGGCAATAAAATTAATATAAATTTATGTCTGTCTTACTACTTAATTTGGAATTTGAAAATGAAATATACAAATATGTACAAGGTGCACTCATATATGTATGTATGTATGCAGCTAGAGTGTTGTGAAAATATTTTAGACCAATCCAATTTTTTGAGAATTTTTTTTTGTCAAACATATTTGCTCTGGGTTCGACAGAGGAGACAAATCGATGCAGGGCTAAATTTAAATCTCAAAGTTTCCTTTTCCATTACTTTGTCCCCTTTTGTCCAACTTAAAAAAGGCATTTTTCGGAAAATTAAACGCTCCAAAAGAATTGGAGTGATCCTAAGACTATTCACAGTACTGTATATACATATGTATGTGTATTCCTAGTGTAGTCTTTGAAATGTTTTAGTTTGGTTTCCGTAGTTATGTCAGTAAATTCAAAATACTTTTATTTTATTTATACATACAATGTGGAAATAAATCTTTTCGTTCACCTGTCTGGTAAATAACATACAGATAATTGAGCCTGTATCTCAACATAATAAAATATGAAAAATATCGGCAACGTTTTTCTATCAAGTTTTGATAAATTGAGCAAACGCTTATATTTCTTGTGGTGCAGCAGTCCTCTCCTTTTTCAAGTAGCCGATTTGCAACGAAATTAACTGCTGTGGTAATGCAGCTGCACATGCGGCAAGAAAAGTGTTGCAATTTCCGACAACCAGCTCCTCCGTAGCTATTACTACCTAATTAACTCATTTGAGCAAATGTTTTGAGAAATCTGACACCCTCCAAGTGAAATCGGAGGCTCATAGTCAAGGTGGATGTGTGCATAGCGCAAATCGCCGCCAACCTCGTCCATCAAGTTTCAGTTTTGCGCGTACTGCGAATGCAAGGAAAATGCGGGAAATTCATAAATAAGAAAAATTGTAAGAACGAAAAATATAAATAATAGTGCTCGAAGCAAAATTGAGGTTATTAAAAGAGGGAAATATTTGTAAGGATACATGTTATACCTTTTTCGCAAATTGCATTATTATAATAAACAATTTTTTTCATATATACACATCTCAAAAAACTAATTAGTTATTTTCTGAGAAAATTAAGCAGCGATTACTAGACTACAAATAAAATTGAAGTTGAATTAGAATGTATTTCAATCTATTTCTTTAATAACATTTCGCTTATTCACATTATTAGCTTTAGTTTTTTTGATGATCTGATCTGGATCTAAAATTTTGCATTTAATTGAATTTTCAAAGTGTTACATTATAACAAACTTTTTAAAATGAGCAAAAAGATCAAATTGTGTTGATTTTTGCTTATATAAACTTTAATTCGTGAACAGAAGAAATTATCGGATCTAGTTTTTGATATAACTTTTCATAAAAATAAAAAGTCAGTAGTCACTATTAATTCAATAAAAAAACTTACTACGAAATTTGGTCGGAATCGTAAAGAAAATACAAGTATAGGTGTAATGTTTTATGCTGAAACATTATTTTGCTCGATTAAAGAATAAAAATAATAACAACAGTAATAATTAATTTACTTATCTTACACTTACATTTTGTTGGACATGTTCACATATTCGGCCTTTATGTGTTAGAACTCAGGCTCATTTCGAAACATAACATAAATTTTAATAAAATTTTTAAGAATTACTAATAGGAAAATTGTTTCTAATATCAAATTATAAACTTTAAATGCATTTTTTCCAGCAATCACTTTAAATTTAAAGTTAGGATGTTCCCATAGAGTTATGGAAACCTCGGCACTGGACGAGAGGACCAATGCACAATTTTTTGATTGGAGTCCCATAAAAAAGTTGAATCCTTTCTTCGACTAAGGAGCCTCATGGGCAAATATAGCGTAGAGGGACGCAATAAATATTAAGGGGAGCGTGCAGCGGATTGTAATGTAGAAGATAATCTTGTAAAGGGTTGGCATAAGATGATAGGAATTACGTACACGTGTAATCCTTGGGTAAAGAGAACCTTTTCCCGGAAATCTAGACTCGCAAAAGTAAACATTTCCATAAGAACGGAGGAGAGGAGATGGCCTCATTTTCATAAGCAATTTGAGAATATTTTATGGCTATCTTTTCTTGAAGATTCAGGTCTGTTTCTTACGACCGTTTGAATTCGGTTTCCCTTTAAGTTATAGTTCGCCTGGCCCAAAATAGGGACAATGGATGCGAAGGGAATGATGTTCTCAAAATACAAGAAGGCGTATGTTTCTCCTTGGAATAAATTTTCTATATTTTCTCGGTAAGATTGTTGTAAACAAGTCGACCACATGCATTCGAATTAAATAGGAAAATTTTGTTCACTGGGCTGTCTGCTGCAATAGTTAGTAATTTAAGAGTTATATTCGCTTTTGTGGCGGAGGAGAAGAAAGTTAACCTGTTTTACCGAGAGCCCATTAAAACTTGCTCGAATTTATCCTGTGGATGGGGACTGATTAGCACCTCGCGAAGTTTCGGTTTGTTTCAGTTATGTCGATGTCAAAAACATCAACCTCTCAGGTGAGTTAGTCAAAGTACGTAATTTACGGAAAGAAGTAGTATCAAAGTTTTCCGAACATGGAAATTACCTGGCTATTTCGGAACTGGGAGATATCCAAGTTAGATCAGGTGTTACAAAACTGTTTTGGATACGACAGCACCCAGGTTGGGGTTGTCGCCTTACAGATGTGTTAATGTCTTAATTAAATACTTGCAAAAAAAAAATCTAGAGGAAATAAAGTCTTTTGTTGTCAATTGGTATGCGCAAGCAATAAAGAAATATTTACTTCTTTGCGCTAAAATACAATATCGACATTTTGAACTAAACGTACACATTTTACAAATATTTATTAGAATTTATGGCAAGGGATCATCAGTACATATGAAAGTGATATTTGAGATCAAAATAACTATTATAACTAACTATATAATTTCTTGTACTATCTGTTCATAAGATATGAAAACTTGAATATGTAAAAAGCCGGTCACGTCGAGGTTACTTTTATAGAGTTATAACATTATAAATAGTTAATAGTAGGCGCCAGATATAATTATTGATTGGTTTAACTGCAGTAATAAGTGTAAAAATCAAATATTTAGGCAGCAGCACATATAGGAGATTTGTTACCTTACATCCAGGTTCAACAAAGGTTTTAGAATATGGTTTGCTTTTAATAAATAATGTGCTAAAATGTGCATCTGGGAGCGATGGATTTCTCAAATCAAGTGCAATGCAGGGATTTCAATCTAAAGTCAAATAAGCGATCCCACGGGCACGATTTATTTGTGCGCACGACAATGCCTCTGCACTGATGGCTTAAATTACATTCATCCTTGAAATACCATCACCTCAGCTGCCAAAGCCCAGACAACACGGTCGCAATGAAGTCGTTCCTGAAGCATACAACCATTTCCCTGCCATTAAACTCCCCCAAGAGCTTAATAAGATTTGTTTGTCTACAGAAATTGTGTAATTGTGCAATGTTATGCTTGACCTCCACTGGAATTGCTTATAAACCGTCGTCGTCATTGTCGTTGTCGCAAATTGTTTTGGGGTCTGTGAAAAGTCCCATAAATGAGTGTTTTACCTAAAGCTCACGCAACAATGGGGCCGAACAATTGAGAAAAGAAAAAAATAAATATATAAATAAGTAATGGTTTTGAGTCGCCCATTGGAAATTATTGTTAGTTTTGTTTTTGTCCCCCGAGAGGGCGGACGAATCGACAGGGGGGGGGGGGGGGGCAGGGGGGAGGTGGGTGAGAGATAAATTCCTCGACGGCAGGCAGCTCGATCATGCGCCATGAGCCAGATATTCTAGCCGCCGCCGCCGTTTTACAGCTCGGGCTGTGTGATGTAAAGCCCCCGAAGTAGAAAGTAAGACACAGATCAAACCAGTTTTCTTGAACAATTTTCTGCCTCTGCTGCTACAGAAAATTACTAAGGTAAGGAGCAATGGCAAGCGACATTAGATCGGCTTGCTGAATCTAGCTGCCCGTGTGCTCGCGAGCTGCAGCCGGAGGTTGGAGACAATATAAAAGCGCCGCCCCGCACCAAGTGCCCGCGCCGCCGATCTACCGCCGATCTACCGCCGGTCTACCGCCGATCTACCGCCGTCTTGTCTTACTGGCATTCTGCGGATCTTAAGACAGGGTGACCAGTCACACTGAGTTCGTCAGTGTAGCACTCATTTTTGAATCCTCTTATTCAACCCTTTACATCCCATAGAAAAAGGTAACCCTTAACACTGAACACAAACACAAATTGAATTCAAGTGAAAACGTATTTCAATCAAATATTTTCAAACATATCTCAAAGAAAGTTAAGATTGAAAATCCTAGATTCAAAAACGAATATTTTTAATGTTTCATTAAAATAAAAAAATCTGTTGATTCAAAGAGAATATACTTACATACATATGTATATTTTTATTAAAAGTGAAGTCATGTTGATTAAAAAAAATTATCTCTTCAATTCAAAACGCACAAATCTTTAATTTACACCCATAGTGTTCTGTCCAATAGATATAGTACATGCAAGAGCGTTCCTGTTTATATATTTAATATGTGCGTTTTAGTTTTATTGCTGCCATTTTTGAATTCAATAAAAATATTTTTATTTTTAAAATTTCAATATCGAATTAAATATTTTACTTTCGAAAATAAAAACATTGTTTAGGAAATTAAAACTTTAGAATTAAATATGCTTACACTTGATTTCAAAATGTAAGATTTCTTTCAGTGCATATACAATACATATTATACAAATTTCAGCTTATATCAGAAAGATTTTAGCATCGAATATCTTTCGCTATTATTATTTTCTTAATTTTATCAGTATATTTAAGAAGAAGGATTGGACGATGAAGTTATTATCACTATTCTCAATTTTGAAATGTTATTTAAAAATATAATCAAACAAATTATCTATTTAGCGATCAATTTTTAATATCTTATTTAATGATTCTGTATTTGCATAAAACGAACTATTGGCAGCTTGAAAAGGGTTAGATTACAGAGAATTTTGCTTCTGCAATTTCTTCTTCTAGTTAATCCAATAGTTTTAATACAGTAATTTTGATAGGCGTTGGTCAAAAGTCAGGATTACACCCTTTTCTCTTTCTGAATAGCTTTAAAACAATTTAAAACTTATTCTTGATCTCAATTTGATTTATATGATTTGAAAACTCGAATTGCAATACTTCGATAACGTACTAAGTAAAACTAAAAATTAAGCGTTTTCCTAAAATACAAGGCTACAAGGAGTCTTACGTGTATCAAAGCAAGCTCCAAATAATTTCGAGTACATTTTTGATTACTAAAATATAATATTCCTTTTGATTTTTAATTAAATGCAAACGGAATGCTGGGTTTTTCGGAGCAATGTGTCTCTGTAAAAATGGCTTCAATTTCAAAAATTCAATCATATAATTTGATATTTTATAAAATTATTAGATGAAACATCTAATAGCTGAAATGCGTTTGGTGCCTCTGTGGAAGATGAATTTTAAATTTGTAGTTTTGCTTGTTTTTACATAAAAAATATCGGATGGAATAGGCAACTATTGAGAGATATTACGAAATTTAAAAGGTTTATCAAAGCTCACGTTAAGGATGGAAAGTTAGAATTAGAAATGATAGTTGTAGCATTAATTATACATATTTGTATGTCAAAATATGTTTTGTTGTTGTTCATATTTGTAATTATTTAATAATTACAAGAATTAGTAAAAATGTAATACAAAAATCTGCAAACTTTACTGTGATCCAGATGGTACATGTTCAAGGGTTGTTGCTTGAGAATACAACTTTTTTGAACATTATTATTATATTTGAAAGGAAACACATTGAAAAATGATTGATTTAAGTTATGTAGTGAAAATATGGTCACCCTATTTTAAGACCTCGCGTCGATCGCTTTTTTGGGTGGCTGATTGCAGCAAGCAGCAGCAGCGCAGCACCTGGATGTTTTGTCGCACGGTGCCGAATTGTGGGGACTACTTTCACTTTTTTGCAGCTCACATGCAACAAAACAGCAGATCATCTCCTGGCAAGAATAAGAAAAGCGCCCCGCACTAGGTCAGAGTTGGGGTCTTTGAGGGGTCTTTGAGGGGGTCTTTGAGGGAGTCTTTGAGGAGGTCTTTGAGTAGGCCTTCGTCCCTGGCGCTAGCGGGAAGAATGGGCGTTGGGTCTAGGCCCTAGGTGGCCTCCTTCCGTGAATCGACATATTTGGTCTGGAGGGCCGAATGCAGCGGGAGGGGAAAATAAAAGGCATGCGAAAATTGTTTCGCGATAAATCTGCGGCTGGAATTTGTGTTGTCATCTCTGGACATGGTCTCATAATGCCCTCCTCAAGACGTTGGGGCCCCGTCTTGGAAGTCGAACGACTACATACTACCATCGCGGCTCGTCGCACCGCGCTGCGTGTGTATGGCCGTCTCATTTTCCGACCGATCGGTACTAATTTTTTTTCTTACTACTAGCGCGGTGCTAGCGAACTGCATATTTGTCTGTTAAAAAGAAAAACGATCTTTTCTTACCTTGTTATTCACATCCTTGTCTTGCTCAGATCTGGTCCTAGGAGCTCGCTGATCGCACGGAAGGCATGGGGGGGCTCCAGGGGGGCTCTGCTGGTGTACACGTTTGAAGTTTTAATCCAGAGGCTCTTAAATCGGACAACTAAATTCCTCGGGGAGTACTTTAAGATTGCACAGATCACCTTAAAACACTGTTCTACTAGAAATGGAAACTTTTTCACACTTTTTCACTTGTTTCACTCATTCCATGGGGTTACACAGATGCACTTTCCGTCACAATTGATAAAAAGATAAAACAAATAATTAAAACAGAAATGAATAAATAAAATGTAAAATAATAAAACGGGAACAGGCCGAAGTTTAATTCAAATTTCCCTGGAAATATGCGGCCAGCGGTGATCTTCAGGTGAGAATCGCACAAGAAATAAGTTAAAGAAAACAACTAAAATGAAATAAAATAAAATAACATACACTTCCAGCGACAACGTCACATGCGCGAATAGAACAAGATCGCCCGATTGAGACCTCTGGAGATTAATTCAGAGGGTTTAGTTGAAATATTTCGGATCTGATTGGGGGACCCCAGAAAACGATAAAAAACTACCAAAAATCCGTGCTAAAGGTGAGTGCCGATCCGGCAGAGGTGTGATTTTTATGGCCGAACCGCTAGGATTTCTCTAAACTTTGAAGCAGCTAGAGAATTTCTTCACAGAGCAGAGATTCTTGCGGGCACTCGAAGAAAACTGAAACTCCTCGGAAGACTTCCTCTCCCTCTTGCATCTTCTTCTGCGCGAGACAGCGCCGGGGGAACGACTGACGAGGCTATAGACCGCGGTTTCCAACACCACCGCCGCGAGACCCTCAGACTCTCGAGATGCCATCGTCGCGGCCCGGACTTCTTGGCACGATCTTTTGTTGGTCAGATAAAGGCGCGCGTGTGGAGGACGGCCGCTTGCCTGTGTGTGCAGGTGGCTGCCCGCTCCCGGTGCGCCGGAACCCGTTCCCACACACGTCCCGGTCCCGGCGATCGCGCCCGCTCCTGCGCTCGTGGTCGTGCCGACCCGCTCCGCAGTACAATGCCCGCGCTTACCTGGAGGAATGTCCGGCGCGCTTGTGTACACGGCGAAAGGCGCCCCAGCTATTCTGGCGTTTCAAAGGTGTGCTGCGCCGGCAGTGCCAGGTGCGACCGACTTTAGGCGTTTCTGGGGCGGGGATCTTTCGTTCGGGTCTCGGCTGAGCCGGAAACGGACTGGAGACGGCTCGTCTCGTGTGCTAGGTCACAAAAATAAATTTGTTTTTTTTTTTCAAAAATCACATATAAAATATATCTAAAATATGCAACTAAAAGTATTTTCCGAAATTCGAAGCCGTTAACGGGGTATTCTGGTCTAGAAAGCCAAATTTGAACGTTTTTTAAAATTGAGTTAAACAAACAAAAACGAAACATATATTTAATATCGGATTTTTGCCCAATATTTATTTATAAGATAACGAATGAAAACAAAAAAAAATTTAAACAATAATGTCGTCAATTTTGGAAATTACAATGTGGTGATTTGAGGTCTTGAAACAAAACCATGCGTTCTGGTTGACACGATTTAGAGTCTCTTAATGATCGGAAAAACAAAAAACAAAAATGGATTCTTAATTACTAAAAGTGTTGTTATCGTGTATACCTCGATGTAAAAAAAAATTTTTTTTTCGCTAAATTCCAACTGTTTGAAAAAACTTTTTTTTATTTCATTATTTTTTTCCGGTTACTAATTTTTTAAAAATTGTTTGGTCTAGTTGCCGCATCACTAAAGTAGCTGTAACTTCGCCAATTATTGGAATTTTAAAATGTCATTTGGACAGCATATTCTTAACAATATACACTATAAGAAAATATAAAAAAATCTAGAACAGAATAGGGAGTATTCTATAGCCCTATTTTACAAAATCTTCTGTAGTGTAAATTTTTTGATGTATCTGCCGTACTCTTCCGATAATGAATACGCACGGGAGCGTTTCTGTTCCAAAAGTCTGTCCCGGAATAACCGATTCAGGATGAATGCGCTTAGCCCGATCATGTCGTTGTTGGAATTTAGTTGTACGACTTCGGCAAAAATAATTTCCAAACCAATTCTTAACCAAAGAGGATTGAAGTTCGGTTCTAAAATATGGCTTAACAAGTCGGATTTTTTGCGTATCTTATTTTATTTTTAATTAGGTAATATGGCATTTAATCCCAACCTCGGACCTTATTCTTGGAAGTTAAAACACAATTTCGAAAAGAAATTTAGTGAATTCTTCATTTCAAAATTAAAAATTAATATTGTATAATAAATGAAATGATAAAATTTAAGCTGAAAAAATATATGTATACGTGATGTAAAAAAGTGAAACTTCATTTTGTATCATTTCCATCGAATTTATTTTAATTTTCGCTAATTTATACTTTACATTTAAACATTTACAGAAAATATTCCCCATCTCCAGAAATTAAGGAAGTTTTTGAATAGCAGTCATCGGGGAAAAGCTCAAGTTGGAGTCGGAGTCGTCACCGGAGTCAGTGGTCGTCTTGTCGAAGAGACTCGGACTGCTGATGCCGCACTCTGGAATCAGGTCGTAAGGGTTGATGTCGGCCTCACTGATTTTTTGGAGGGCCAGACACTCCCTTGTACGCCTCGGTGGGCTGTTGCGGCAGAGCCCCTGGTCCAGGTCCTCCAAGTCCTCCTCCCCCGCGTGGGCCTGGCATCCCCACAAGGCCGCTGCCCGGTCGCGGTTGAGTTCGGCCTTCGAGGGCTGTAGGAACTGCTCCTGGGGGTGCGGGTGGTCCTGTGGGTGGAAGCGCTGTTGCAGGAAGAGGTCTCGTCGTTGGGACGGTTGCCAAAGGTGTGATTGGTGAGTTGGTGGTTGGGACTGTGGAAGGGATCGCTGTAGGGCCAGTGAGTGGGAGTGAGGTTGGGACGGTGGTTGGTACAACCGCTGGGACTGCGACTGGGATTGAGACTGGGACAGCTGTTGGAATTGGGCCTTGCACTGGTTTGGTGGAGGCTGGCATAGCGCTAACTGTCGGTTGAACGGGTACTGGTCCAGCTGTTGTGATGGGATATTGTTGAGGTTGCTGTTCTTCGCTGTAGAAGTTGCCATCGGGTTGGTACATTTGTTCGTAGTCCTGACCATAGTCTTCGTACTGCTGCCCCTCTCCGCTGTACTGTTGATCGTATTCGCCCCCGTATTCCCCGCCCTCGTACTGCTGTTGGTCGTATCCCTCTCCATATCCTTGATATTGGTTGTTGTAGTTGGAATCATCTTGCACGGTATACGGCTGTTGCTCGGTATTTCTTGCGCTGTAGACGCTGCTGTCGAACGATTTTCTGGGTTCAGTTGTTGGTAAAGGTTGCTGGATTGATGGAACGCTGTACGATCTAGATTGCTTATCCCGTTCGGTGAAGTCGTCCTTTTTATTTTCGTCATCTCCAAGGTCGTAGTTTTTGTAGGGCTCATCTGGGGTAATGTCTGCTGGCTCGTACCGGGATTTTCCAGTGTCAATGGAGCTTTTGTAGTCATAGGGGAGGGTACTTGAAATTGGGGGTGTATCTCCTCTTGCTTTAGAAATTGAGGGTCGACTAGCTGTGCTTGTGGGTGTGGTATCATAGTCAATGGATGCTGGCAAAGAAAATTTATTTTAATAGTGTATCCTTTAATGATACTAATTTGAAATTTTTTAATGTATTTTAATGAAGTGTAATGTAGGTATGTTGTTCAACACGTGTTTAAAAGTTTAACGGTTATTATAATGTTATAAGGCGAAGGTATCCAAAAGTCTCTACCCTGATTTATGTATATGTAAATTTTTCTATTTATTTATTTATTACCAAGGTCAAGAACGCATAATTTTACGCTGGAAACTTCAAATTATTTTCAAATTCCATACCAATTCCACTCAAAAATATTGCATTATATAAAATTTGCTAAAATATTATCAAGTAAAGCGTATTAGGAGTATAGATAATAATGTTCTTGTATAAATTTATAAACAAGTTTGAAACCAATTTAAAATTTGTATGATTTTTCAGAACTAAATAACATCTAGAACTCGAATAATATCCTTGAAATGTATGATATATATTTGATATGTGTATGCGGAGTGATATATTTTCATATAGATGTCTGTTTGTTCTCAGTATCTCTTGTGTTAGATGTTATTAAAACAAGACGATACCTTTTGTAGTTGCTAAATTGTTATAGGAATCGTTAACAGTCCTATCTCTATCACTACTTATTATTCTGTTTGTAAGGAACTCCACATTTGACTGGAGAGCGGATATTTCCATCCTGAAATGAATAACACAAAAAAGTTATTACGTTCAATTGTTGCTTAAGTACCTGAAAGGGGTAGAGCTCTTCTCGACTGGATTCAGTATCGCTTGATGTTCGATTTAGAACTCGAAGCGTTTTGCTCAAATCCTTGTAGCTTGACCAAATTTGACGAAGTCGATCCATTAACATCGCGTTTGTTAGGCGTAATTCCTTTTTCTCGTCACTATAAAAATTAGTGGAATGATTGTAGTTTAAACAAATTGTAAAATTTATCATATTTACTATGTAAATAAAATTGAGTTTGGATTTAACATTTTTCTACAAAACGTTAAGAACTGTGTACTCTTATTTCATTTTAAATAATTTGGAATATAAGTAGCACTTATGGGTAATTCTTGAAGTTCAGACTCCAATTCTTAAAATGGCATATTTTCATAATGTTCTTATTGTTTTAAAATGGCATTATAGTTTGGTAATTGGCTAAAAAGGGATGAAAACAACAAAACGATCCCTTTTTAAAAATTTTAAAATGTTAAGCATAGTCAATTACGGATGTTGATATTGTATGATAAGTGTTCATGGTGGTCATTGCGCCCACAAAAACTTCGTTACGAAAAAATTAAATTTTCATTGCACTAACACAAATGTTAGTGATTGTCTGTGATTGTTAATTTTTAAGAAGTTACATACTATCTATCTTTAACGTTTTGAATGAGACTTCAAACGTGTTAATGTCTTTAATAGAAAGATTTTTTCAGCGAGTTATAGTGTAAAAGTCTCATCACTGTTACAGCTCGTGTAATTCTTTCTTTCGCTTCGTTTTAAAGTTAATGCAACAATAATGCAACATATTTATATTTCGTATATGTATGTTAAACTTGACCATGTCGAAAAGAGCATCTAAATATTGTGTTTTCAAATTCATTTTGAAAGTTTTGTGGAAAACATTGTAAAACGGCGAGCAGGAGGAACCATTCCAATGTCTCTCAAAACATATGTGTTTATGTATTTTTTTAAAATAATATGAGAATGATAAAAAAAATGTTTAAACCACCCAACTTGTTAATTAGCTTTATCGTTTTCTTCATTAGTTTTCTTGATTTTTGGTTTACTGGGCACAAACTTAACGTTTACATCGAATTTAACCGGCTGTGTTGGCTGTTGGGGCTGAGGCTGTGCACTACTCCTAACATTTGCTTGCGACAGCTTTTGACTGTTTGATTCAACCGTCAAAACGGTTGACCTATGCAAAGGCTGTGAAGCTGTTGAAGCTTTTCTAGGGCACTTAAAATCCGGCACAAGTGGCTGTTGCATGCTAGTGAACAGCCCTGTGCATGGTGCATGGTTAGCTGCTGATTGTTTTAGCGACGGTGCTGGTTGCAAAAATGATGAGTTACGATGAACACATTTCGTGCTACTCCCAAAAGCGGACCCTCTTACGCATCCCATTCGGGGCCCTGAGATGGAAACCAAAAATCAAGCTGTGGTGACATTCGGTTCGTTATATTATTTTACGGTTTAATTTTGCTTCAAAAAACCAATGACTGTCGAGATTTTTAGTAGTGAGTCTAAGGTATCAAATCAAAACCTAATACCGATCACACACTGCTCATTTTAAAAAATTTTAAAACATTTTACCAAGTTGCTCGCTAAAACTTAGCTTGCAAAAGTAAAATTTAAACTAAAATCAATAAACTGTACTACAACTAGAAATACTCCTAGAGATAAAACTTAGGCTATAATGTACTTATGCTTAAGTGTCGTATCCTCTAATTTATTGGTCAGTGTTTTGCATTCATTGGTCAGTTTATCCATGAGTTGCCTCTGACTTGTAATCATTTCTTCGAGTTCGTTAACCGTTGAGGCTAGAAAGGTACAAATATTTCCCCTTAAGTCTACAAATATGTATATTCAAAATAGTAAAACAAACCGAAATTATAATGTTGTGGTAAACTCTTGGTGAAATATAACACAAAAGCGAATCTCATGGATAAACTATTGACCGTTAAACAGCTTACATTTTGTGGATTTACTTTGTACTAATGTATTTTTGCGATTTTGCGAATTTCTACAATAAATTGAGTAATTGTTTTTGAAAAATTTTCCAAATAAATCGCTGCACTTGACTAGAACCAGGTGTTCAATAGCTTACCCACGATTCTGTTGAAACTAAGAAAAGTAAGGTTGTTCTTAACAATTGAGAATGTTGGTTAGTAGCAGATCTTAAAGCATGCTGTGCTATGTACAATAAGAAGTGAATAATTTTGCTACAATATTTACAATTGTTTGATATCTTCACAATTTTTAATTTGGAAAATATATTTGCATTTTTAAGCTGTACTCTTTTATTTGTAGGCATTTTGTTAAGTGTCCAGGCTTAAGATACATGTGCAATGTTTAAGAAGATGACCTTGTAAGTTTTGTAAACATGTTTTATAATTAAATCAAAACTTTCTTTGAATACTGAATATAAGCGATTACTGTGAACAAAAAATAAAATCACACATAATCAAACTCCAAATTTACTCACTACAACTCCGATTTTTGGTTGTAAAATATTTTTTAAGAACTATTGAAATTTGTAAGAAAAATACTAAAAATGGCAAATTCAAATCTTTAAAGATTAAGTCGTCAAAGCTTATTGTCGTTCATTTTGTATAATAATAGAGAGTTTATATCAGATGAACACTATTTTTACGGAAGTTATAACTACATATTGTTGGAATGCTGCCTGATTGAATGATTTAAGTTGTTCAAGAGTAAAATGGATTAGTTGAAAATTTTGTGTAGATGTAAGTTTTTTAAAATATTGAAATTTTAAAATATGCAAGAAATATTTAGAGCGTTGAGGAACAAGGTAAAATAAAGAATCTGAATAGTTTTGAATTTTGCAGATTTGTGTACATAGAAAAAAAGTACCCTTTTAAAATTAATATGTCCTTTTTAACGAAAAAAAACGTTTATTTTGAATTAACGTAATTTTTACGGTTAATAAAATTAAAATTAAAATTAAAAATAGTAAATGTTTTGACTTTTGTGTCTTAAACCTGGATACTATTTATATACATGCTTAAGCAACGAAAGGCTTTTAATATACAGCAACAAAAATAAATTAAACTACAACTCAAAAGACTACCGCAACTGTTACCATGCTTCTCCTGCATTTCGGTGATACTTTTATTGATATCACGCTTATTGGGCTGAACCTCGTTTTTCATATCACCCAAAGCCACCTGAATAAGAGTAAGTATGTTATTTGAAAATAGTTAAAAACATTCCTAAATTAACCTCTTTTTCTAAGTTGGCAATTTCGTCGCTCAGCCGGAGGTTTTCTCTTTTCGCGTGAAGGACGTCTGCGTCTGCTCGGTCCAGTCTCTGCCTCAACGAGTTGATCTCCGCGTTGAGGCGTGCAGCTTCGATTTTGGACTGTCGATCAGCCCTTTCAAGCTGCAGCCGCAGCGAAGTGATCTCCTGCTCCAAGGATTGCTTCTCAGCATTCACCTGAGCGATGTCCGAAAGGAAGGACGATCGTTTCGCCTTCAGCTCCATTTTGAGCTCTTCGATTTGGGCGTTCTTCTGGGACACGTCGCGCTTTAAGTCGGCTTCAAGCCGCTTGCCGCGCTCCATCTCCATCTGGAGTTTGGAGACCTGCTCCCACTGGGTGCTGAGGTCACCGCCGAGTTGATCCACCTGGTAGTTGTAGCGACGTTCGGCATTGGCGCGTTCTTCGGACACCCTTCTGGCCATGTCGTGCTGGAGCTCCCGGACGCGCTCATGTTGGCGCTCCAACTCTTCGCGCAGATGCTTCACCTCGATTTCAGCCTGGGACCGCTCGTACAACGCCATGTCCGCCATGTCCCGCTGCCTCTTCGTAGAACACACCCTATTCTCTGCCTTAAGATCATCGATCGTGTGCTCTAGCCTTCTGATTTGATCTTCCAGCTGAATCTTGTCCCTTTGGAGGTTCTCGATCTGCTTCCGCATAGCCTCGACACTTGAGCTGTCCTTCGAGCAGAAGGCCGTGTGTCGCTTCAACTCGTCGTTTTCTGCGCGAAGCTTCTTCAGGTCAATGTTAGCCTGTGCTAGTTCTGCTTCTAGCTCACTGATTCGAGACTCAAAGACGATATTTGGTCCACTGAGCTGGTGTCTGGGAGTCCTCTCCTTCTTTTTGTGGAATTTTTCATAGTTGTCGTCACTTTCTGAAGATGCTGACATGAATTTATCCTCTAGACCAGCTAAGTCTGATCGTGCGTGCTCTGTAAGGGCCTCATTTTCTGTTATGACATCCTTTACTTTACCCAAAAGATTTGAGAGCTCGTTCTTTAAGAAAAGTTAAAAGTAGTTTAAGAAATTCACTTAAATCATTTTTACACTGAAGGTACATTTTTAGAAAATCTTTTTTAATAGTGAGTATTTTGGGATTGCTAATTTTTGCTTCATTCGCTCTTATTCTAATTTAAATAAGGGAATGAAGTTTTTGGCTGCCTTACCTAAAGGGAAATTTTTGTCGGTTTTCGGAATTGTATATGTGTTCGAGATTTCAGGTGGTATACTATTATTATATTACTAAATTTGATTACCTACTCCCCTGGGTATATGTCGAGATGAAGCACGGGATAGGGGAAGATATCATTGGATAGTTTTTTAAAAAATACTTGGTACTTGTTTTCTCGTTTTTTGAAACTTATGCGTATTTCTTGAGATATTCTATTGTTCCGGGAATCTTTATCGGAGTATAATATTTACGGGTTTTTAGGTTTAAAAAGACTTGCAAATAAAAATTATTACTGTAGTACATGAGAACAGGTATTTTGTAATTTTGGCACTTTTATAAAAAGTAAAGCTCCTTTTAGCGAAAATCAAATATTTTAATTCGGTTAACATTTTGAATGTAGTCCGTTTTGAGAAGATCGGAAAACTGAATAAGTTCGTTAAAATACGTGTTTTGCAGTAGTTAACTCCACCAAAGTCAATTTCTATGAGTCACCACTGCATAATAATAATAACAATGACATCTTGTGATGTCACTAACTCCTAACAAAATCGTAATAAAGATTTAGTTTATTTTTAGTTAAATTTAAATTAGTTTTTAAAGAATTTTGTCACTGTCCCTATGATAAATTTTGCAACACTTTAAATTTATATGTGTAGTCGGGTTAGATATATATATGTATATTTATATTCGAAATAAATTTTAATTTATTTAAATTTGTAAGTATCCCACTACATCTAAAAGGTGGATAAATATGTACATATTTTTTTTTTTAAAAAAATTAATTAAGATACTTACCCGACAAAATTTGGACTCCTTTTCGAGCTGCTCAATGTAATCCTCCTGCTTTTCGATAAAATTCAGGATTTCTGGAGGCGCCTGAACGCCGCCGTCTTGCTGGGGAACGACCGGAGGACCCGCGAGGTAGTCAGCTGCCGTCGTGTAAGTGGGAACCGACAAATTCTCCTTGGACAAAGTGGGAAACGGCTTCATCTTCCGGATGCTGTTCGTGCTCCGCACCCCTCTGTAGCTAGGTGAAAGGTACTTGGAAATTTCGGAGAGGGTGGGCCGATCAAGTGCCTGGGAATCACATCAAACGCTGGTAGTAACAAACACACTTAACTCAGAGTTAAATTTATACTTTGCTCCCCACTGAAAGATTATCCGTGTCGTCCCCGGAATCCTCGAGCAGGTGCTTCCCGTACGTCTTCGAAGGAGCTGTGTAAGATTCTGCGAGGAGGTACTTCAGGCGACTCACGGCCTCGCGGTAAGTGTAGTCCGTGAAGTCCATGTTTTTTGATTTCTTAGACATCATCTTCATTGGCTTGATCGAACCGTTCGACGTTCTCCTGCGGGATTTGTTCAAAATATCACATTTTTTTTGCAAAATCGAAAAGGGCACTCGAAAAAGGAACTTTTGATGGTTTCTGTGTGCCGAAGTCACATGGACTACGGGTTGCTAGTGACTAACACGAGGGTTGTTTTGGTAACGTGTGACCATGCAAACCAGGGTCACGCTTCGGTGCGTGCTGCGATGCTTAGGGAGCACGTGAAGGGTGCAGGGCATTTTTATTTGGTGCCAGTACGCAAATGCTTACAAAAAAGTGGAAAGGTTTCTCGATTTTAATTCAACTTCTATTCATTCACAGCGATGGCAATTGGGTGACACACACAAAGGTATAAAAAAGAAAGGCCGTGACATACGTGAAGGTTTAAGGAAATTTAGGGCATGCTAATTTGGGCCGGGGTCTACTCTACATATTTACTAAATTGAAGAGTAATTCAAAAATAATCACAATGTCTATGACATTTGATGATAAACATTTTCATTTTTATTTGTTATTCGCACAACTGGGAGTTATTCTCCTTTGAGATAATGGAAAATCTAATTTTGTTTCATCTTCAATAGTTTTTAACAAAAGTGCTTTGTTCGAAGTTTGCCACCCTTTTATCTAAACAACAAAATCAAACACTATTAACTTTGTACCCTTTAAATGTTTCAAAGTATTTCAAAAAATTTTACGTAAAGTCAAGAAGCTTATTCCGTGAATTATAAAATCGTTTTTTAAAATCATCTCCGAATTTTTGATATTTTATAATTAAAATGTATGATATAAAGTAGTTCTTCTTTCACTTTCTAGAAATTATTTTCGGTTTAGATTTTTTGAAATTGAAAGAAACAATTTGTTTTTTTTAGTTTTTCATTTTATATATCAATGTTTTATAAAGAGTGAGAAATTGTATTAGCAAAAATGAAAATTTGTCAAACAAAAATTGACTGGAATTTACACTGTACAGGTACGTACTACACATATAGAAATTCAATACTAAGAGCGGTTCAAAGGAGAAAACAAAAATCGAAAATAAAAAAATTCAAAGCTCAAAGTTTCTACTTTTAACAATTTGCTGCATGGAAATGTTTTTTTTTAAAATTGTTTTTTACGTTCAATAAAATAGGAGCATTTTTTTATGAATTATTTTTGTGAGTAGAGCTTTCCATATTTTCAAAATGATCTAATTTTTTAAAATATTTTAGTATTTACAAAAGTTTTTATTATTTTTTCGAAAATAAAATTTTCGATAAATGCAAATTTTGAAAAAATGACTGAAACTGCACCTGCCTTACTCTACTTTTCTTACTGCGAGCGCTGCCGCTCTCCCGATCTGATAAATTTCCAGCAGATGAAGAATTTAATCCAACTTTGTTTTGGGCTCGATCACTGAACGAAGGAATCGATGCACTGCCGAATAAACTGCCTGTTTTCATTTTATTTTCTTAAGAGTGCGAAACAATTCCTTTTTGAGCTGTTTGTATTCTTTCTTTAAGAAATCTTTTAAGAAGGCTTCACAATTTCTGGATGAGTCACAACACTACTCAAAATTCTTTTATCCCTTAAAGAATTTGCGAGTATATCACAATTGGAGTAGTAGACAAAAATTGTTATAGTCCCCTCTCCACACCTGAACTCTTCACCTGTGGGTATTTAAGTTTTTCACCTAGTTTTCGGGAAGCACGAAAGTCACTAAAGATAGCGATGGACTAAAATGTTTGGCATGTCTACCAGCCCTTTTATAGCCTTTCAGTGGTAGTTGAATAAAATCCTAGTGAATTAGAATTTAACGATATCTTAAATAGCGCCGTACCAGGCTGTCCCGACTCATAACAAACATTGTGGTGCTACACAGGGGCGGCTCACAATATTTATTCATGTTCTGAACAAATTTGGTAGCATCGGGTTCTACATATCCGGAATTTATTTTTCTTTTAGGCTAAAGTACGTCTAAAAATGTGTAGTTACTTAAGAAGATTTTTGGATATACAATTTTCTTTACCAAAAGGTTTAAGTGCGTCCTTCGTACAGACATACAGTGTATCATTTTACAAGGGTATATTTAAATGGAGCCTAATCCGTTTTACTCCTGCCTTAAGGGCACCTTTCCACTTGATTTCTACCACCAGAAGGTAGAGGGTAAAGTGAAGAATGTTGTTATCATTGCGTAATGCTCTAAACTTTGTAGAAATCCTAGTCCCCAAAACCCTCATAGACGAACCCTGCTCCATTTAGTTGTAAGTTTAAAAGAGAACTAGTAAGATTCACTCATAAGGGCAATTTCATTTGAGGAGGCACCAATGATTTGGAAATATTCAATTCCCTTATTGTTGGGTTAAGTATACTTGAATTTTTGTGGTAATGGGAAATCGATGGACTAACTCAAAGATGTCACCTGATACCCTCTGGCAATTAAGAAGACGGTCAGGGTTATCGTGGGCCTATGTAACATTCCATTTGCGAAATTGGCTCACACCTTTTTCAGCCTAAATGTGGAATTGTTGCTTCATCTAATGAGACAAAATTGCCGAAAAGGGAAGCTGCTTGAGCAAACTTTGTCATTGACTAATTATATACGAAGTATTTTGAGCTCTCCCAATGCTAATCAGGAGTTAGGGTGCAGGTGGATTTTAGATAAATCCGTATTTAAGGAGGAACACCAATTTTATGGGCTCAAGAAAGCTTCTTTCTTCATAAATTATTTTGATATTCAATAAATACAGTACTGTGAATATTTTTAGGACTCTACCCATTTTTCGGGAACCTGTAGTTTTCCAAATCATGTCGTTATTAAGGTGAACAGAGAGGGGAAAATAAATGGAAAAGGATACTTTGAGATTTCATTTAGCCATACACGCTTCAGAATATGAAAAGATTTCGAAATATGGAAGTGCTCCTAAAAATGTTCACAGAATTGCAGTATAATAATTCAAAGAAGGATATTCTATTAAAAGTACTTTGAAGCCAAAATATTACAAATAATAATATTTAATTATACTATTCGTTAAGTAAATATTTCTAATTTTAAGTTTTGGTGAACCAGTTATAAATTTAATTCTGTTATTTGAGTTTCCAGCTCAGACGTCGTTCAGATTTGAATTGGGCGAAATATAAGATATTTTTGGGATTTTGACTAACGGATAGGAAAGCAATAATTCGGAAAAAGTCGTTTTGGACTCGCAACTCGAAAATTCACTTAGAAAAAAGGTGTTGCTTTTAAAGAAAAACGCATCATAATTTGACGCCAATGAAATCGAAACTCTATAAGAAAGAAAATCATTTAACACCATGAAATAGATTTTTTAAAATGTTCTTAAATCAATGTTTAATGTTGTTAAGACATTTTTATTTACAAATATGATAATATATTTATTTTATTGGTTCAGTCCATAATTCTATTATATTAAATTAATAACAAGCTTCATAAATATGAAGAGAATATTTTGATTGCTGTAAGTATTTTGTGTACAAAAGCAAAGAAAATAATTCCTTAAAAGAAAACAGACGTCGAATTAATCGTTGAATCAATGAAATGAATTTGCAATAACGTTTTGGAGTTTTTTGAAGAACTTATCCTGGATTTTTGAAATTAATTGGAAATGCAACATTAGAAAATATTATATCTTAGCTGAAATATGTATTTTCATATAACTCTAAATTTCACTACTATTTACTGTTACCAACATTGTACATTTAAATATCTAGCGAAATAAATATACAAATAGTAAATAAATTTGGAATAAAATAGCATTTCCTTCGAATAAAGATTACATTTTTTCTTTGATTTAAAGGACATATTTTTGTATCGTAAGGAAAACGATAACGTACAAGATTAATTTTCTTTTAAAGTTAATATGTTAATTAAAATAAAAAACTTTTTTAGATTAATGAAAACTATAGGTTTAGTTTGTTTTGCCAAGTTTAACATCAATTTTATTAGACATATTTTTCAAAATATGTACTTTTAGGAAATGCGAGAAAATAATGGTAGATTTTTTGTCGTACGCCTTTGCATTATCATTCAGTTGATTGCATGCATACGAGTTCCTGCACTGGAAGTTCGTGACTATGTTTATTCGATAATGCCAGTAACTAGGCGATGAACGGAGGAGCTTCCGCCCTAATTATCCCCAACCATGAAAATACCTCTTGAAATTTTCATCGTAAAAATGCTAACGACAGAAGGTCCTTCGACGGTCTTGTCTCCGTCTTTTTAGCGGACAAAAACAATCCCCTGCAGTTGTCCCTTGTAATTAGTTTCAAGTTCATTTGGTGTGCGCGGGGATTTCCCTGATTAGCATTTGTCGGGAATGTGCGTACTACTCCCTATGGAGGATCCCTCTGGATAAAGTAAATAGAGATAAAGTTTCAAGGGAAGTTTCGCTACTTGGCCACCTACAACTCGTTCATGGTACCGGAGGGATAATCGAGGTTTCGTGATTCCGATGGAAGTTTGATTCGAGCACTCCGCCAAATGGGTGGGTTTGATTTGCATCAACTTAAAAGTAGAATTAATTTCTACTTTTGGGGGCATTCGGTGACAAACGTAGGTACTTTGTTTTTCCGCTGTTGTTTAATTTAGCTTACTTTACTCCGACCTTGGTGGATATTTGGAAAGTATGTATATGTAGTACATAAATATACCTTAACCTAAGTTTATGTTGACTAAGAGAAGAAATTAGAGTTGAGACGCAGGTTTACATTTACTTAGAAAGTTTATCTCATTTCTAAATTCAGCGGTTTTGTTTATTTACTTTTGAGGCTCAGAGGAGTAATTCGAAAATTTTTCACAATCGAGGTTCCATTCTACGTACTTTATGATAAATTAAGCAGGTCTAGTTAAATACTACGGTGGATATATAAACCTTCTCAATTCAAACATATCTACAGAGCCTCGCATTTCAAGAATTGAGAAAGTCTCCATTAACAAATAAAAGGAATCCATTACAATAATAACATTTTTTGTATATTAAGAATCAGCTTTGTTTCGGGATCGTCAATTTATAATCTTAGAGCTTAAATTACTGTATCTAGACTACTTCATCCCAATAACATTTTGTTTCCATTTGAAGTTGTTGAGTTCTTTCCCCTTCGCTGTAACAACCCTAAAATCATACTTTTCCATGTACTAGGATCGTCCAAAACTGATAGAATTAAAACAAGAAAGTACTAAGACTCTTTAATAGAACATTTATTCGTAAGGAAGTATTACCCACGTAGAGATAATCTAATTACCATCAAAGTGAAACTTCCTCTAAACTTTCGCAAAATTATATCACTGCCTACAAATTTTACCAGACCTTCCATAACTATTACAGAAATTACCTTTATGTTTCGAAAAGTTCTTTAATAATTAACAAAGTTTAATGGAGTAGTTAATGCCTATAGAGAGTACCAAAATGTTTAGGGTTCCATCCGTTTTGCACCCATCGTATTTTAACTCTTTAATATTACATTTTTGGTAAACCTTTGGGCAACGAATTCGTCTGGGGTAATTCAGGAAAATTGCATGCCAAATCATTCAATCTATTTTTCAATTGAAGTTAAAAAGTTTCTATGGAACTTTTGATTAAAATTTTCCATGAATAAAAGTTAGGTTTTGTTTGCTTCATGCCGACGTTTATTGTGCTAGTTAAAAATTTTGAATTTCAGTTTCGTACCATTTTAGAAAATGGCGTATTTTAACTTAATTATTTGTGCAGCTTTAAAAATTCGTTTTTCGTGTTCGTCATAATTTAAAATTAGACAGTCATTCACTTGAATGCAGTTTCAGGTACTTATAAATTTTGTGGGAGTAATTTGTGCTATAAAATTAGCATTTTTGGTGATTATTAATGGTAAACGAATGAATAGTTAAATTGATAATGTGATTGGTGGCGTATATAGTTAGCATTTTAATGGTTTGGTTGCACTAATAGTATTATTAAATATTCACATTTGAGGTTTTCAACGATTATGAATATCAAATTGGTTTATGCATGAGCCAAATTTATTATTACCCGGGCATCTGTATAGTCATTTTATGAGTAATCACAATTTATTTAGTTTATACCTCGAGGATGAACAGGATAGTCGATTTAATTGGAATGTGTACTGATGAAATTACGTATTTTAATTTATGTTTAATTAGAATAATTTTACTTTTGGTTATGATATTTTTGATATATATATATTAGAATACAAGTATATGTATTGCAATTAATTGGAACTAAAATATTTATATGAAATTAAAGGAACAAATCCAAATTCGTGATATAATATCATCCAAAACTGCAGAAATGTTCATTAGGCTCGATAACTTATTTATTGACCAAAATTGTTCAGAGCTGCTCAAATAACGATTCGGTCTTCGTTAATCGGCCCAGTTAAAAGGGAAATTGCTAATTAATATGCAAACAGAGAAGTACTTTCAGTGGACCACATTAAACAGGGTATCAGTGGGAAAAGACAGAAAACCGATAAATCTAGTTAATTGCATTGAAAATGATGGCAACACCCCTACCTTCCGGGACGCCACAGCTTCGGGGTACAATCTCCCTGTTTTGTCTCCCCCGCAAACTGCTGCTGGTAGCTGATCCCAATTTCAATTAACGCTCCACGGGAATTAAGAGGCCATCAAACACTAAGTAAATGGAGTCGTTCTTCAAATCCACTCAGACAGAATGAGTGAAGGACATTAAGAAGCTGTTTAGTGGCCATTTGCTGGGGATTGGCTTACAATAGCCTTGTCTGTCTGTCTGTCTGTCTGGCGGCTGTAGTACAAAATGGTGTCGCTATGTTTACTCTTCGAAGTGATTAATTCTATGGTCCAGACGACTTTTTTTAGGGCAATCACTGTCACGTCGGTGCCATCCATCTTTTGGTACCTAACGTGATGGTCATAATCAGAGAAATCTCTTTGATTGGAATGGCTAAAATTTAGTAATTAGTTAACTTGAATATATTACATAGTAATTCTTTGTCAATTAAAAGCGTTTCCTAGCAATAAAATACAAATTTACAGAAATTATTTAGTTGAACTGTTGGGATGCAGTACTATAATATGTATGTTGTTACAACATCTTCTTAAGGTTAGCTACTTTTTGAAAATAAAAGTACCACTGAATTGTAGCGTTCTATTACTATAGGAACAGATTAAATTTGAGATCTTCTGACAGATTTTGATGAAATGCAATTTACGCCTGTACTATATTTAAAAAGATGAATATTTTGTTATGTAGGTAGCTCTGATCAGTTTGGTCAATATAAATTTATATTGTTATTTCTTCAAGATTTGATTTTCAAATGGTTTTTAATAAATTTTTAAAAATTGTGCATATATTTAAAAATACAAGCTTTTACCAAAGTTATGCTTTTCGCATAAAATATAGGGCTAATTCAAAAAGTCAATTTAGATAGTTTAATATTAGGCAAATTAGGGTAGGATACTGGCAAGGCATGTCGAATGAAAACGACTTTCCTCAAAATAGCGCCTCGTTAACAAAATTACCTATTTTATGAATATTCTGAATACAAATTTACTTCCCATTTGAAGTTAAGTCCCTAGAACGACTATTTGCAAAATTGCTCGTGATTTTTGCTATTTAATGCCCAAAAAACTCTGCTGAACCTTTCTGAAGTCGCAGAACATCAGGGAAAATCCCACGATAGTGCTAGAATAATTTAACATCTTGCATAGTCCTGTGGAAATCCAATAAAATGTTATTACCTTTTCGGAATGAGAAGGCGTTAGATTTTATTTAAAAAACCCCATAATTCGGCTCAATCGAATTTGATTTGTCCGATTGATATTCATCGGGATGACTGTTCCCTTTTTACGTACAATGGATTATTCCCGCATTATATCGCCCCGCAGGCATATCAACCTGCACCGGAAGAGGCTGAAGATTGGGTTCCATTTTATTTTTTAAGGAGACAAGAGTCACAGTCAGCACCAAATTCGATTGAAACTGTGACCGGGATGCTACTTGAATGGGAACATTTTTGGGATTCGGCTCTTTTTGAAATTCCGGAATCCCTTGTACCTTTTTCCGTACTCAGGCGTGTGGGTGCTATCCTTGATGATGTATTTAGTTGGAAAAGCGATCCTGTGAGAAGCGCCCATCCGTAGTGAAATTGGCTTTATACACTCGGGACATTTGAGTGGCTCGTCCACGAGGCACGGATTGATTAATTTACGTGCTTGGAACCCAAAAATACCGCGCTCCTTGTGAGCCTTTTCTTCTACTTGAAACGAATTGGATTCGAGAATAACAAATCAAACAAAAGTTGAAACTTTTGCTAATTTATTTACGTAGGCGACCCAAAACCCGGTGTACGGGGTTAGGGCAGTCCCACCGATCCGGGATAAGAGAATTCCACTGGGAAATCTTTATTCACTGAAATCAAGTACGTCACGAAATAGATAATTCCCTTGAAAATCGCACCCAATCCACCCCTATCAGTTCAGACAAATAAAAAATAAAATAGAAGACAAATTTTGTATATTTACTTTTTTCGTGAATTTATTTTTAAAAGAGTTAGAATAAGAAACAAACAAGTAAGAAATCTTGATTCTTGGTTTTAATTTAAGTTTTAAATATGGTTGAAAAAATAAGCAATTGGATTGTTCGGCAGTTTAAATATTAAATTGTTTTAATAAATTTTGGATTATAATTCTTGCAAAATCACGCAGTTTGAAGAATTCAAATGTTTAAATGGTAGTTGTGCCTTGGTGAATATAGGCCATTTTAAAATTTTGAAATTCAAAATGGTGGATACAGAATTTTAAATTTCAATAGGTTATTAAAACGTGTTCTTGAGGGTTTTAATGTGTAATAAATGTAAAGTTATAAGTGAGATTAGACTGATTTTAATGATATTTATAGGTATTAAAAATCTTCCGATTGAGATAAAATTTTAGGTGACGGGGATTGTTGGGTCGTAATGAAGTTTTGCTTTATTATAGAGATAGTTCTGCCCGGCAACGTCAGATGTGGTTCAGCTAGTAATCTATATAAAAAATAACTATCATTATCCATTCTACCGACGGAAAAGTAAAGGTTTTTTTGTAAATCTGTTGGTAAGTACATCACATCCTAAAATCAAATTCGTCACAAAGAAAGATAATTCGCTGAAATTTACAGACCCTCCCTTTTCCGCGGTGCTGGTTTTAGATAAAGCAAATCGGAGTAAGCGCGTAATCCCCGCAGATGGGTCGAAGTCAATCAATCGATGTAGTGCACCGCACTCACCTGCGATAAATTCGCGATAATTGAAACAATGTAACACGCGGTCGAGGAGGCTTATCGGCCCCACTCGAGAGTCAATCGAGGCTCCGCGAAAATGCTGTTTTATAGTTCACCGAAGTAAGTTGACAATGGGGCGATATCAGGTGTAGGGGCATTAGGCCCCGCAGTGGGGGTGGACCTTTAAATAATTTCCAGTAGCACAAAATAATTTCACGGCCACAGCGTTTATGGATTCATTTATGGACTATATTTAGCCGGAAGGCATTTTGCGTTTCTAAGCCGGGGGATTACTGGATTTAGGGATTTCTACCAGTTGAAGCGGGATGGGCCGGAATCTAGATTCGATCTGATTATGGGAATTTTCCTTTTTTATTTTGAGCAATATTTTTGATAATAATCGTCTTGTCACGAGATGCGATAAGGCGATCACCTTCACTCACGAAGACAGACTGGCTGTGCTAATTTTGATCAACGCTGTTTTGCAATCAGTTTTAGACGATATTTTCAAATTTATAACTAAAGATTTCAAAATTAGTACCCTTGTCTATTTCTCATACTTAAGTACCACGCGCTACACAAATTTTGCATAAACTTCTATTTCATGAAAACTTAAAGATTCTGTTTTATTATGAGTACATCTTAGGAAATGTGTCTTAAACAATCTATTTCTACAATATAAAAATCAAACTTTTTTCGCCTTTTATTGTTCAAACGTTTCAGTGAAATATATTTTCCTTTTTGGAAGGAAACTTGAGCTAAATTTCAAAGAGATAAATATATCTCCAAAAGAACTTTTTAATGCCTTTGGCAACTTTTCATTTGCATCCTCGTCTACTCTGGTGAAGACATTTCCTTACTCTCGTTTCGTTTCTTTTACATAGAGCTTGTCTTATTTTTGAAAGATAAGTATATGCATATATTCTTTACAACTTTAATAGTATACTTTCCAAGCTTGTTTATATTTAAATTACTTTTAAAAAATACTGATTTTGTCAGAATCAAAGTAGCTTCATAGAAGCTAAAATTCAATCCTTCTGGGGCAAAAATTGAATCGCTTTGTAATTTTTTCTTTTTGCAACTTATGAAATGGAATACAAAAATTTGTTTCAGAGCATTCTATTTCATCTTTTCTACACGTGTCAATTGCAGAAAATAACTAGCAAAAATTCCCTTGCGCTTGATAAAAATTTCAAAGCATCTGCATTTGTATGTGCGTTCGTTCTATCTTTGAAAATTTTCCACATGAAAAAAAAAGATGGAAATTAAGTACCAACTTTCTATTCAAAGGGGGCCAATTTAAATTGCGCAAAAGCCCAATTTGTCGAAAGGAAATTGGGAGGCTGAGCTCTTTGTTGAATGTTCCTCTTTGATGGCATATGATTCTAATTAGGAAGACTCTTAATTGGGATGGGAATAACGCACTATTTTATAATGACGGTGAAAATTTACTTAGGGGCGTACATCGTTGAAATTAGTGCCATTTTCCAAATTTCGTTTTTCCTGGAAATTGTTGGAATAATTAAATTGTAATTTTTCGATAGTATGGTTTTCAAAAGATGTGGTTTTTGTCTAATTTCTGAATGCGTCCACACAGTATTCATAATTTTAGGCCATATTCATGCTGTGGATACTTTTCAGAAATATTCATTAAAATTATTTTAAAAATAGTTATATTAAATGTGCACTCGAGTAAAAATATCTAAATTTATTTTGTATGCTCCCACGCATTTTCCATTTTTCAATCCTGCATTAGGCATAATTTCCGAATAATTACGTCTGCAACGTGCTTCAAACAGGCCCGAATTGCCCTAAAATACGCCCGCATAGGGTGCGAAATTTTTATGAAACAAGAAACAGCAACAAAATTGTATACATTCTTCATATTCGCCTAAGGATATTGGCAGACGAAATAGTGTATCTTTGCCTTGATAACATCCGAACTTTACATTTTTATTTTTAATTTAAATAAGCGTGTTTCAAGCGTCTATATGATCTTATTTCATTTAAAAATTTACTACGGGCTCGATTTGGGCGTGCTGCGGGTTTGTTTTGGGTCTATATAATTTTATCCTGGTGAAAATTCGTTTTTTATGCGGTAAAGATATTTGAAAAGATCTAAACAGCATTTCTTAAATGAATTCCAAAAAAGGATTTTATTGATTGCTTCTGAAGAATATACATATAGATATACATTTCTTCGTTTAAAGGAGGTGTTGGTGAAGATGGATGGTACCTACCCTGAATATTACAACATGTCAAGCTTTACATTTTTATTAAATTCAAAGGTGAATTTCAAGATTTTCCGCGTGGCATTCGGGGAGATCTTTTATTCATTTAAAAGATGAAATAATCAACTTTTCATGAATTCCTAAATTGCGTATAACTTGAAGACTGTTGAGAATTCGAGGTATATTTTGGGTAATTTACTATTGGCTTCCGAATTGAGTGAGGTGTTTCTAAATAATTAATTAAACAACAGGGTATTTTTCCCGATTTCAATAATTTTTTTTTTAAATTCATCGAGTAAACAAAACAATTTTTACAGCAGGAGCCGTGTGTTGTTGGGCAATCTTTGGGCCATTAGAAAATTTATTTGCGAAGCCCCACTGAATTGAATTCACGTGTCTCATCTCCTGGACACTGTAAACCTTGGGACATTTGTGGCGAATATTACAAATTGTGGGCAGTTTTCAATAGGTTCATTGTTCGGGGCTTGGGGGTTGCCCCAGGGTTGTTTTTCATCCAGTCAAAGAAAACTCACCATGAGGAGTGTTTACCACAGCAACAAGGGCAATAAATAAAATATCCTCAAGGATGGATGCCGCAATAATGTCATCGTTTTTCTTTGAGTTCATCAATAACCCTTTCTTCCCTTTCCGTCTATTTTCTTTTTGTACTGCTCAAAAACTCCTAACAAAATGAAGACCTCTCTATGAAAAATTCATTTTTGAAGTGAAAATTGAGATAAGAATGTGAAATTGATGGAAAACAGAACCATAAAATCTAAGTTATTTGGTCACAGATTGGAAAATTTAATAAATGGGGAAAGTGATGTTGCTGTTTTAGCACTGTTTCTCCAAGTCAGCGGTATTCGAACAGAGAATTTTAATATTAACACTATTGAAAGTAGTCCCTCTAGTCTCTGAATATTTTGGATTGCTAATATAATACCTAAAAATTGAAAAATATTTTAACTAACAATAGTTTTATTCTCATTTTCGTAACACTAATAAATGTTGTAATGAATTTAACTGGAAATATATTTTATCAGAAGTTTGGAGGGAAGAAGGAAATGTTCTTGTAATTAATTTTCTTGAGGCATCTTTGAAGCTTTTGAGCTGAAGTAGCTCTGCAAATATGTATTTGTTTGTTTATGTGCATAATTAATTAGCAGCACCTATTTATTTAGTAGGTATTTGTGTTGTAAAGGAGAAGAATGTTTATGCTCATTTTTTATGTTAATTGGTGACTTGTGTGTGAATTAATTTTGTTTTGGAAGATTTGAATGCTAATTAAAAAGTATGAATAAATCATATTCATAAATACGTCGGTAAAGGTAATTTTAAGGACTCGTTTAATAATATTGTTTTATAGCTATCAGTAGAGGAAGTGTTGTTACTAAAGTGATGAAACTTCAGTTGAAATATGTTGGATTTAATTCAACATTCTTTATATATTTTTTATTTATTTGTTTGGTATGACGAAAATTAGGTTAATTTTAACTTTGGCTCTTAAGTTAATTATAACAGCGGTACTGGTTATTTTTATAGCACTATGATATTTTCTCAAAGGATTTTGAATCTGAATCATTCCTCCATTGATATCTGCACTATTTGCCGTGATAGGTGGAATGCCGATTTGGAAGAACTATGAGAAATGATAAAAATTAATTTTTAGCACTGTTATCTGCATTTATGCTGAACCTTGATAATCTTTAAAAATATTTTAAATCTAAATATCCCTTTTAATTTTAATTTGGTGTTTTAAGTATGTAGGCAATAACAGTTAAACAAAGAGTTTGCTAATTTCTTGGTAGTTTCTAGCTTTTAGACTATCCGCGGTATAGGATATTAGCCTTCAAAAGATTGGTGCTGGCAGTATTTTTTTATATATTTTCTTGAATCCTGAAGGAATTCCTTTCTATTAAAGTAAAAATTCTAAAAATCGAGCTTTATTTGGGAGTTCGGTAATCTTTAAACAAAAGTTTATTTATTTGTCCAGTTGACTTGATTGAAGTAATATTAATAAAATTAATTTTATTATTATAACGAAAAACACGGTAGGCTGAAAACCTGCCAGATATGTAGTAAATATTTTTTTCTCAGTGTGCTTATCTAAATCCATTAAATTAAAATCAAAACATGTAGGCTATGTGTTGATATCCATGGCTGTTAGATATGTTTATGTGATCGATGGATAAAATAAATTAATAAATATAAAGTTTATTCATATAAAACTTTGTTAACGTGTATACCATATATTACATTTTCTGTTTTTCTGCATGAGTGGTAATTTTCTCTATAAAATATTTTAGTCTGCAGTTGAATATACATAGGTAGAATTTCCTTATGTTGAATCGCAGGTGTTTTCATGTCTACTAAATAAACCTTTAAAAAAATAATAACCATCGGTTGCTTCTCGCGGGCTTCGGCATCCAGCTGAAGAGTTCGCGAATTCGGGCAGGTGCGCCGCCGGTAGCACGTTCCTTGAAATTCCATAGGGTGAACTCCTGGCCGAAGCACATGTCGCAAAAATGTCCAACTTCAGTCGTAGAGGCGCAACTTAGTTCCGTTATCGCAGCTTTTCGAATTCGACATAGGACCCGGTGGTAAGCGCCTTCTACGGAGCTTTTCCAGTTGACCAGAGCGTGTCTGGCGGGAAGCTTGTCGGAGCTTATTCGCGGTGGATCGGTTTTACCGCGCAAATTCGAAATTTCGTCGTTTCGCCTCGTAATCGCATATTTGAGCTCGAAACTGCACGTGTTCTGTGGTGTCGTTCAAAAAGGACCAACGAATCCTTGTTGCCCTCAGTCGGCACAATTCTGTCGACCAGTGAAGTCGTTCGTTGAGTGCCGGTCTTCGATTCCTCTATGGAAAGTCGTTTTAAGCGCATCTTTTCGAAAATCGTTTTGAAGCAATCATTGCTTTGGTAGCGTTGTTCGGAACTCCTGGAGGCGACGTGTAAGGGTAAATCGAGTTTAATGCCTTTCTGGGCAATCTACCTTTTGCTATAAATCTGTTAATTGCGGTGGAAGCTGCAGATGTGTTCCACTATCGACAAGGATTTTATGAATGAATGAACGAAATCGTTCCAATTTTAGTCTGATAAAGTTTAATCGACCGTTCTAGTCGCGCGAGTAAAAGGCGTCGTTTGAGCAATTCCGATGCAATAAAACTTAAGCTTGTAATAATAGAATTCTGGTGGAGTTAGTGGTTTTATCTAGGAGATACTCCTTCAATTTTAATCGCTACCGCCTTATCTTTGCACCTGGTGCCGTGTAAAAGTAGAAAGTTTTCTTTCTTGTCGTTTGTGGTAAAAGATTTATTTATTTTCATTCATTTTTGCCCACACGGGCTTCCAGAGCCCTATCTCAGTTGAGTGTTTTCGCATCGTCGCGAAATCAAAGGTTCAAGTGTGTTACGATCTAATTTAAGTGGTGAGAAATCATATTAGTAAAAAAGATATTCTTTTCAGACTATTTCAATTTTTGTGATAAGATTAAGTCAGGCGAAAAGAAAAGAAGGTGTTGTGTCATCGATTTTATTGTTTAAAGTGCATGGTTTTTGCATCAAAATAGCCCTTGTCAGCGGATAAACGATCTTATCGGCAGCGACGGTTAATCTTAAGAAAATTGGAACTCGATTGAGGCAGATTTTAAAGTGCTAGGTGAGTTGAGGTGTATATAAATATTTCAGATTCTTAAATCAAATCTGCTTTCTATAATATATTTATTTTATCAACAGGAAATTACTTTTCGCAAATATTTCAGGTGATCAATTTTTTGCGATTTGAGTGGGAAACAATAGATAGGAATGTTCGCTTATAAAACAAAATTAGTAGAACAAAAATTAACGTTTTTGTAATAATTTATTTTGAAAATAATAGTATATATATTCAATATTATATATGTAGGTAATACAAAAAATTAAACATCCAAATTCTAACGAAAAACTTGACTGCTTCTTGTAGAGCCTAAAATCACCGAGGGGTTTTATTTTTAATCACTTAAATTCTTTGTATCCATCCAGTCATTTTATTTTCGTTGATTTTGTAGAAAATCCCCGACTTCGAGGATTAACTAATATTTGTATAAAGGTACGATAGAGGGGAAAGTAAGTTCTAAATTTGAAATCAATTAAATCAATATTAAATGTTTTTATAGATAAAATTATAGGCCTCCGTCCGATTGTGGACATCAATAAACATTTTATGGTTATCTTTCAAATATGTACAGAACTGTTGAAAATTGCAAGTTTTTACAATTTTTCACAAATTTATCAAAGTACTTCTTGGAATATGATATTCGAGCCTTTTTACCCATCCGAGAAAGCATTGGGTATCTTAAACCTATCTGATAATATTGTCAAGGAATTTTTTAATTTTTTTTTAACCTTTGATATGTATAGAAATAGTTTTCTTTTACTAGAATATTATTTTTCTACACTGTATTATAAGGTATCTATGCATAAATAAAATTGTTTATTTTTTAGTAATTAATACAAAGAGCAAACGTGCAGCGTATACCACATCCATGAAATTTTCTGAAGTACTTCCCCTGAGGGTTATTATGCAAGATAATTTAAGGGTGGAAAATTTAATTAAACTTAGTCACTTAAATAATTAACTCGTCCAGTATTCCAAAGTTTCAACCATTAATTATATAATGATAGTTTTAATAGATTTAAGCAAATTAAAGTTTTCATATTTGAAGTTTCATAACTCTATTAACGGAGAAGGTTAGGTTAGTAAATGCTTATGGAGTCTGCTATTAAAATATGCCCATTCTTAATTAAAAATAATTGTTTCAGTAAAAAATGTTCTTTTATAATTTTTATCTGTATTAGAAAACAGATCAATACAAAATTTTTGAGGCATCTTTTGTCAGAAAAAGAATAGTTTCACAGTTTCTTTGTTAAAAATTAAATATTACTTAATTGAGGATATTGCTGTGGATCTTTTCCTGTTTTTTAATTTTTAATATTTAAAATTTCGAAAGTAACAAAATTTGTTTTCCTGAATTCGAACTTTAAAATATTTAAACAGTAGAAATCTCTTTTAGAAATTTATTTAGATCACAAGCAGAAAATTTCGCCCGAGTCTTATTTATAATTATATTTCTTGAAATATGAACCGTGAATTTTTTCTCTTTTCTTGCGTCATCGCTTCACCTGAGGTGTGATAGCTTCGGCTTCGCGGAGGAAACCATCAGTCGTCATAATGTAGATTTTGATTTAAAAGCAACTCACAGGCAGTCTATTGAGATTAAATTTAAGCTTAATCCGATGACATTTAAACGATTAATTAATCTATCGCATGGGGTTAATTATGGATTGGTTTCCACTTGATTCCACTTTGATTTTGCAGTTGAGTTGTTCCTTTGGTGGAATTTGCAAAATGCCTTGGAGTCATAATCCAAAACTAACATTCACAAGCTGTAATTATATTCCCCATAACATTTTTAAAAATCGGTTTCAGTTAGCTTATATGTACAATACTTATTTAAGAATATTACTTATATTTCATAGCTTCAGTTCGCGTGAGAACCTCTACTTTTGTAGATTTTGCAACAATTGATAGATTGGTTAAAAATATGTATTTAGTTAGTTTTTAAAAATAGCAACAAATATAATGTATACTTAGATTGCCAAATAATTTGCTCTTCCATGAAATATCTAAGTGCGAGTACTTACTATGAATTCAAGGAGACCTCTTTAGTTAGAGTATGATGGTTTAATTTGTAGTATTTAAGATTTTATTAAGCAAATACTACATTTATTTTCTAGAAGTCTTTATAATATCTAGGTCAGAACTTATTTATTTGCACTTTGCAATCTACAGATCATATAAATCTTACAAACAGTAGAGTGATAATTATAATACAACAAAAAATGACTGTAGTTATATATAAAATCTGTTTTAATTTTAAGCGATCAAAATCGAAACAAACTAAAATAATGAAAAAGTAACATTATTTTAGTTATTTTAGAGTGGTAAGTCCAAATATGAAGCACCTACGTAGTTCTATTAGAAGTGTAATATAAATCCAAAAATTAAGTTTCCAAGCCATAAATCTGATAAACGATCTTTGGACAGATTCTAACCTCTTCCTATAAGAGTTGTAGTTTGGGAACTATGTATACAACCATGACATACTTTAAAATAGATCTGACTAAAGAAAAGTACAGAGTATTAAATATAAAGGTGGCATTAAAATCAGATGTATTTTTTTAATGAAGCCAATTGTTTTTCAAACTTTTCATTTAATATCGTAACAAGAAAGTTAACTTTGAGTCTAAAACGATTCCGACCTCCTTAAACTCAAAGACTCTTTTATGACTATAGACTTTGAATTTAGGTCAACTTGACAAAGTTTGTGCACTTTGCCATTCATTTTAAAAATGAGCAATTTGCTAACTTTTTTCACTTTGCACAGTTATGAACAACTTGTGTCTACTACAGTAGATATAGGCACTGCTCAACCTTTTTACTAATAACGACCACTTGGTGTTGTACGCCAAAAGCAAACAACGCTCCATAGTACACTTGTAATCTTTCTCATCTGCATGCAGTTCCTGTGATGCTTCACTTCATAAACAAACAAAGTAAAGTATTACATTTCATGCCCAGACACCAATCTGCAGGACATTTTGTGTACCCCGGACCCAAAATACATATTCAATAGCACACAGTCGTTCTAAATTTATGACGGAGGTATTACCGCAGGCATTTCCATTCCTTTTGTTGTTTGAATCTGTAGAAATTCCCGGCTCCTGTTTCAAATCAAATTATGGAATGGGATAGTTCGCTTCACGTGAGTTTCCACATTGTTCACTTCAAAAACATTTTTCAACAATTAATTCGATTTAAGTTAGATGGCGGACGGTGGCACAGACAGGTCAGCTATTTTCGATTTACCAAAATAGACTAGCTTCCAGCGATACTCTCTAAATTGATACAATTTAAACAATTCGAAATATACACGTATGTTTGTAAGTTTGTCTATTGCTTTAATCTAGATAAATTGAATTCGAGTGATTCAAAGTAATTGAAATTTTTTAAGATGCTCTCTGAAAAGAAATTGTGACAAAATCGCACAAAGTATAAGCGAAGCAAAAGTTTGAACAACTTTTGTAAGATCTGTTTAATGGTTTACATCAACATTTTCGGAATTCATTCTAATTATTTACAGATGTAGGGCCTTATTCAATGCTTAGAACTTTTCAAAAACTTTTAAAGTTGTATTAGATCATAAGCACAGATGTAATCTTTAAAACCGAAAAGTTCAGTCTCCAAACCTTTAATTAAATTAAAAAGATAGATTTCAAAACCGAAAAACTCACTTTCCAAACCTTTAATTAATTAAGTAGATTACACTTTAATATTTGATTTATTGCTGCGGTTAAGTGGGTAAAGTTCCTCAAACTGACTTTTCACACTAAGATCACTTACTACATTTACACTCTTTCATATCTATCAGTTGTATTTTTATAATTCGGCAATTTTACAAGATCTTGCAATAGCCCACAAGAAAACAACACACAAAAAATCACTAAAGTAACATTTATTGAACACATCATACAGGAAATTTACAAAAGTTCCAGAATAGAAACTACAAGGATTCTAACAAGGAGCCGTGAGACATGCCACTGGTGGTTTTAACGAACCTCGAAAATCGATTACCGGAAAATCTTTTCGACGTCAGCATCACTGACTATCTCTGTAAAATCTAAATTGAGGAAGCGATTTATATCAGAATACGAGTCGAATTTCAGTTAAATTGCTCAAAAGAAATGATTTGAAAACGGCTTACATGTGCTTCCCGTTGGTACATTAAGGTGTAAGTTTTTATCAACATCCGTTTCCATTAACTTTAAATTTAAATATATGCATAAATATATTAAATTTTCGAAAAATTTAGGTACGTATTTCATGTACCTACAAACCATAAGTTGCTGCAAGTTTTGTATCAGAATTTCATCCTTTTTTACGTTTATGAGTTTTTGAAATTTTTCTAAATCAGCAATAGAAAATATTTCGGAAATTTGTTGCTTATGGGTGATCTTTAGAAAATGCCGAATTATTTCGAAAAACAAGTAAAAATTAATTTGAACACATACATATGGTCATTTAAAATTTTAATATATGTACATATGTATATATTTTCGGCAGGATAGTTGCATTTATTTACAAATACACGAGTGCCATGGTAATCTTCAAACAAATGTAATCATTTAATTTAGAAATATTTTATCGTATTTTGCGGTATTTATTAGTTATCTGTTAAACTTGTTATTTATTTACATTGTAAGCAATCCGGAAATGTTTCAAAACGAGGAAAACATGAAAAGGGAAACATAAATTAATCGTTCAGTTGTTATAAAGCATTAATAATTTCTTAGAATTGTTCTGAAAGTATAAATATTAAATACATGTGTGTCAGGTTTAATTTATTTCAGCAAATTAATTTCTTAGAATTTTTGAATAAATTAATGTGTTTTAGTGGAACAGGGTTTAATATATGTAAAATAGAACCAGTATTATTTGCTATAAAATATTTATGGCCCATAAATATAAACAGGAGAAGCTTTAGGACTATTGTGGTAAAGGTTATGTTTTACCAAATTAGGACAAGTGGTTTTTCATTAAAGCATACTTATATCATTCGCGATTTAATGATATAACTTCGCAAACGAAAGCTATACATAACGTAGTATCTTAAACAATACACAGATGTATTTATTCGATTTATATAATAAAAGCATTTCTAACGGTAGTAGATCAAACAACTAATAGATAAAAGTGTATTAAAAATTATCGGTGTCTATATTACTCATGATAACTGGTCATGTATAATTGTTAAAAAAAAATTCTAATTTTATAATAATAAATGGAATAATGGTCGCTTTCGTGTGAGTTAGAATTATAAAGAAATTATACATACATCTAATAAAAAGAGTACGTTTCTTCTTAAGAAACTTTTGAAATTCCATTATATAGTTTTTGAAAAGACTTTGAAGATATGAAATTAAATTAAAAAAAGAACTATGGATTTAAATAAAAATACCCTTTTTAATTTGAAAATATTTTTAATATATGACGTAATTATAATTTAAAGCATCTATAGTTTGGGCTAAAAATGACAAGAATTCAATAAATCTTAAGCCTATTAGGATATGCAAAATGCGTCATTTGAGAGGGTCGTAAAAGATTACAACATAAAAACTATTACGTTCCCTTTCTGTCGCAATATCTCCAAATTTGGCCATAAAATGCAAAACGAAGAGCCCTTCCACAAGCTGGTTAGCAATAAAACCATAAACCATCGACATGTGAAACCCATAAACCATCAAAGCTGGTCATTTTTCCGGCGAGGAACGTGGCAAAAATTTGGTCCAGCGTGTATTTTTCGATTTTTCGGGTTGGGCGGACTTCTATCAGCAGTTCGTTAAAGTAAATAATTTTCCCCATCAGGGAGCAGAATGGTGTCAAGCTGTTGCCGAAATTTGATGAACTCCCGCCATTTGTCACAAAGATCCCACTTATGACGTTGATCCGCATTCGCTCTGCTAATTTGTATCAATTTCACCTCTGACTGACTTCGGGTTGATTTTCCAAAAATAGGGTGTGCCGAGATAAATCGGATGCACGTACCCTTCTCCCTAAAATGGGCTCGTGGGTATGCACAGGGTGGTTTCTATATCAACACCTTCCATCCCTTTTATATACAGTCGGTCCTTGCGAGTCGTAAAAAATGATTCTGATTGCGAAGGTTGGCGGCAGGTTGGGGTGAGCTGACTAAGCCTAGAAAGGAGGTGAGAAATCCGACAGAGACAAATTGAAGCATTTGATAATATTAGGAATATAAGGGCAATAGCATCGCGTCCTGGTATCTCTTGGAATTTGGAAACCGTAAATCTTCTGTGTCAGCGAATCAGAAATATTGTGTCCAACAAATCACAATTTTGTCTGGAGGTCCTACACCTTAAACGGCTCCGATATGTGCCGCTCCTGTAAAAGACAATGTTGCAGTTGACACTTTGGATTTATGTATTATGATTATCACAGAATAGGAAAGGATTTCTTGTGAAATTATGATAAGAAGTGACCATTTTATGATGATATAGATACTTCAGTCTTCAGCTTCTCATAAACAGCCCTTATTCTTGCCATAAAATCATTGAAATGTCTATCTCATTCTGTTTTTAACATAAATTAATCTCGAAGAAAAATAACTTAAAATTAAAAGGCTATGATAACGAATTTTATATTTATTTCTGCAATATTCGAAAACTGTTATGGGCAAGTCTTATAGCACAAGTATAAAAGAAAAAATCTTATATAATAAATCCCTAATTTTGGAGACTTTTTTAAAAAAAAATTATAGAATCATTACGCGATGAAAGTAAATTTTTTATAGTATTGAAATTAATGTATAATTATAAAATAATCGTACTAAATAGCTTTATGGTATGGAACGTATGGAATTATGGCATTTTTTGTTTTGTGAGAGGTGACTCATTAATTGTAGCATGATATTGCAAAAAATGACTATGCGTAATGTTGTAGAAATTGGAATTTTCTGTAATAATTCATCAATAATATTTTGACGTTAAAGTTTACTACTTTTATTCTTGCAAATAACTCCAAAAATATTAAAGTAATGGGAAAAAATTATTTTACAGAATATTATATTGCAAAATTTATTTCTCTAAAAATTAGATGAGTACACACCTATGTATGTCCGATTAGTAGTTTAAATGATTATTAACAAGAATTGATTTGTAATTCTAGAGCTATAAACAATTTGCGTGCATTATTTGGGAAGCTGCAAAATTCTTTGAAGATGTTTCGATGGAACTTCTTTAAGGGCCGGCTTTCACTCAGAGATTTATCCAAGCCAATTTATAATAGAGGAAAATCGCAAATCTGACACACACGCCGTAAACTTCGTATTCTTCGGCAAACCGAATCAAAACGATTTATCTCAAGATTTCAAAAATCTTCTGTCCTTGACAGAAATTATGCACACATCAAGAAAATTGCAAATTATGAACTACACGCAGCGATTTAACTTCTGATTTATAATATAACAGTTCGAAGAAAACTGTGCTAAATCTGGGGATAATTTTAGTTTAATTACGAAAAGTATGAATTCAAAGTGAATCCCTAAGAAAAATATGAATTCAAATATTTATAGATAAATCATATTTCAAAATACAGTAGACTTGCGAATATATGAACACCTGAAAAAAAATGAACACTCATTTTTAACAATAACTACTCCAAAATAAGAACACTTTGTGTTTCGAAAATATGAATTTTTCCTACTTTTTTCTATGCATTATCGGAACACATTTCTGCTAATTATTTAATTATACATAATAGAACAAAATCAAAAATCAAAACTTAATCTTCATTACATAACATCTTCACTAATGAAAACTATCAAAATCAAATTTATTCCGAAACTATAATATCTAAAAGTAGGAATATGTACCTATTTAAATTTCAACTGGTGATCTAACTATTTTTGGTTTATTAGTAGTATGTTATTTTGTACGTACTATAATTCAAATAAATTCATTGTTGTTCAAATCACTGTTTTCCTTTTATAATTTCGTATTGTCATTTAGGCAAATACAAAGTCGGTAAAGGTTTGATGACTATTGTTCTAAAAAGGACGTTTGAAAATCTTAACAATATCGAAAGTGTGAATAAGTTTGGTTTTTTTAAGTCCGTGTTTTCGCGAGTCTATTGTATTTATGTGTATGTTGGAAACAAATTATCCAAACAATCCATGCAGCAAAACGACAAATTTAATTTAATCCAGTTGCCGCTGATTCCTCGCAAAAGTTCCATTGGCATTTTCCCATAGTGCCGTCATTTATCATTAGCATAACTTAACCGAAGGACTTAAGTGACGATAAATCGCGTTTACCTAAATATCAATTTTGAGCGTGTATTTCGTGCATTTCGCTTATTCTATCAGGTAATAGGGTTATATCAGGGAAACACACGCGACTATTTAAGACACGTGGGTGCTGGATGCGGGTGGGGCCCTCGAACACCATTAAATTTCAAATTCCTTGCAAATTTCTTCTTCAAGTGGGCCCAAGACCGAGGACGTGTGGCTGGAAGTAGGAAAGCAGCAAAAATTTTACTTTTGCACTGCTTCTCCCATACACTTGAATGGGCCAAGAAAAATCCGAGCGATGACGGGTTGTTTACAGCTCACGTGCTTTTGAAACAAATTTCATCCCCTACCCTACCCTGGGAATTTTGCAATAGACGTGAACTCGCGAAGGGTTCAACCGAGGACCGAATTGCAAAAAGAGATGGGTGCCGACAAAAATTGGATGGAGGCAAAATGAAATCATTTTTCACAACTTCGAAGGAGCCTTTCTTTGTAATAAGAAGGCACTTTCTTGGCGTTTCTTCGGCAATTGCAAGAAGCTGAAAAAAACGCACGAGTTACGCTAAGTTGTTTACGCGCTAAGGGGCGTAATGACATCAGCCACCCCCTTTCTCTGAAACGCTCATCAGACGAAAAGTGTTTGAATGAAGTGTGACACCAGGCCCGAGAAATTTGATGGCTTCTGGTGGCTCGCTTCAGGATTGGTAAAACACTTCTCTAAAGCCAAGAGCCGCTTGAAGGTAACAAAAGTATTGCAAAAAAAGCCCCTCCCACCACCCCGAATTCCTCCTTTTGGGAAGAAGGATTTGACTAAAGTCCTTAAAATGGAAACCCTGTGGAGCTTAGAGCAGTAATTTTTGAAATTCTTGAAAATAAAGTAGCAGCCTAAGAATTTGTCGTCACAAAACAAAAATTTACTTGGTCCCTTTTGCAGATAAGATAAAAGGCCAAAACTTGAAAAGTATGCTAAATAAATTTTAACTTTCGTCACTCAGAAAAAAGGTAATGTCTTTAATGAAAATGCATCATTTTGGCGCCTATGAAATCGAATCCTTAAAAGAATGGAAAACCTACATTAAAGCCATGAAATTGATTTTTTTTAAAATCACCCTTAGAATTTTTCTTTAAAATTAATATATTTATTTTCAATGGTTCAATCCCCAACCTATTGATTCAATGTAAAACTTTATAAATATTATATCATGACAACGTTTTCATTGGTGTTAGTATTTTGTTTCTGATAAAACCAAAGATATATGCATTTTTATTATGTTTTAAATTTACGAAACTATTCATTATTCTAAAGGAATTCTCTTTGAGTCAATTTTCGAGAAAATAGCATCCTACTTTCAACATTTTCTTTCTAAGATTTCCGTTTAGCTTAAGGGAACTATTTTGCTTTTAGTTTAAGAGACATTTACCATATTTACTTTAATAAGGAACTATTATTCTTTTTAAAGTTAATAGTTTACTCGAAATAAAGAAAACTTCCCTTAATGAGAAATCTTAAAAATAAGGTAGAATTTCCTCAAAGAAGAGAAACTTTAGTAGCTTTAAAACACGAAAATATTTTTTTTTCCAATTTAAGGTAGATGTCAGTTTTCCTTAAAGTTATTATAATTTATTGTAGGGAGAGATACGTAAATTTGCTTTCGTTGAAAATTAGAACATCCATTATTTTAGAAAATTAAAATGAAAGTTCTGATTTTTTATGGTGTATTTCAAAATGACCGCTATATTTAAAAGGCTCACATTGAACAATTTTAGACTACATATATTTTGTTCCTTTATAAAATTGTATTGTATTTACATATTGCATTTTAACGAAATACGTGAAAATTTTTGTGAAATGATTCCATACATTAAATTTTTAATAATTTTTATGTGTAGGAAAGCAAGAGCAGAAAAGTATATTTATGGTATATCCGTTTCAATTACGATAAGTAAAAAGTTTTGCTGAGGGAAACAAAATTCAGGAAATATAAATGTGCCAATTTATTTACTTACTAAGATAACGAATAGTACATTTGAGAAAATGTTCATATCTCCCCGGAGTCTCAAATGCTCTATTAAGAACAATTTTGTTGAATCCCACCGTACTAAGTGCGTAAACAAAATTTCAGTTGGTTCCTCTTTCTCCAAGAAGATTTAGAAACAACCACCAAACGATGCCAGCTATAAATCAAGCAAGCTCTAATTTGGAAGGAGGTACCTTAAGTCTTTTGTTTTTCTTAGAATTGTCCGCTTGATAAGGAATCCTGAGATTTTCAACAAACAAGTGACACACATTTATCATTGATGGTGAACAGGATAAAACCATTTCAATTTTGCAAAAGGGAAAATTTGATACATATCAGAAATTCGTATATATGTATGTATTACACTATACGGGTATGTATATTATAAATATTAATTTTCCAGAGCAGACAAAATAAAAGAGGTAGAAACCACAGTATTTTCCATAATTAAAAATTAATCGGATCACTGACTTATTTCATTATTTTGGGTTTTGTAATTAACAATCAATTAAGCTAATTGATGCAATGCACTGAGTGAAATTAAGTTTTAAATATGCACACAAACAAATTTGAATTATTTATATGCCTCGCAATTGTGTATCAATTTCAATTAACAAGTGGTTTCATCACAAAAGGTAATAAATTATAGAGTTCATTTGATTTAAAATGAAATAATGTTTATATTTCTACTTATTTGAGATGAGATGCATTTTCGTTGTTCTCAATTCAGCGACGCATTATCAAGATAATAAAACAAATAAGGTTTTATTTTTATGATCCACTCAAGCTTCGTATTTCTGCAAAGCTGCATTAGTTTTATTTTATGCATGTATTGCATTGCAAGTCTCGAAGGAGGTAATAAAAATTTTCTTAATACAACTCATGAATCTTGATGTCGTGTAGTAATGAACAATCTCAGCACATGTGAGACTCATAAAATTTTCAAAAATTTCAGTTGTAAAGTGCAGAAAATGAAAAGAATACAGCAGTGAACCTCAATGGTGATTTCATCGAATTACAAATTTGGCCAAGAATCCTTTTAAAGTTGGTGTAGCAAACTCATACAGCTTGGTATGTTGATTGTGGACAAAATGAAGGACAAAATTCACATATCAGGGATTTTAGCAATTTCGATTTTTATACTTTTTTCTATTTCTGCATAGCAAATGAGTTTCAGGGCGATGTTGGTAAACCTAGTTAAACTTATAACTATAATTATTATTATGGATTTAAGAGTTATATTTCATTAAAATCATTAAGTAAATTACAGTTGGATTCATAAAACACTACTAAATTGTACCTCACTGGAATATCCCTAAGGGTACGAGGGTACTCTTTAAAAATAACATTTCTGTTTATTCAATGTTTGGCTTTTACTTCTTAAGTGAATAATTTTTACCTTTTATACGAAAGCTAACTACACACATTTTATTATTAATTTAAATCTAAAATGGATTTTCAAACCAATATCTGGCTTTCATTTTGTTTTATATTTTATTCTTTAAAACCTGTAGAATTTTCCAAGACAATAACTCTATTTAATTTGAAATGAGATGGGAAATGATACAAAACTCTATAATAAATTGCTGTTGAACAAGGTTAAAAGCGCAATATATTTCCTAGAGGCAACAAACTCTTCTGATTCGAGTCCTCTTGATATCCTGTCTACGTTTACAATTGTTGTGCAATGTCAGCGAGGACAAATTTGTTCGATCGAATCTTCCTGGCCCGAAGGGACACAATTCGATTTATCCTCCTTAGAGATTTTTTCCCTTTGGAAAAATACTTTCGCTGAACCCGCCAATTCCCAAAATCCTTTAAGCCTGATCTATGTAATTTTCGTGAAATTCACTGGCCTGTGGAAATTGTCTCTGTCCCCCCTCAAGTTTCTACTTCTATTAAATTTCGAGACAATTTTGCGAAGTTTAGTGTTATTTAACTCCACTCTCTAAATTTACCACCTGTAAGAAGGGTTCAACTTTCAGAGAACTTCTTCGAAATATCCTTTAATTTTTAATTACCGACAAGAACTGAATTCGGGTTAAAAGAGCGGACGGAAGTCTCTTCTTTTGAACTTGAAAGTCCTTACCAAAAATTTTCAGAGGTGCTTTCATTTGTTGTTTAAGAATGTTCGAGGATCAGAAATTCTCGTGATGGTCTCAAGTTAATCAAAGAACCCTAGTGAGAAGGGGCTGTAACGATGGCGGTAGGATTTTAACTGACATTATAGCGCATGAATAATGCTTTTGAGGTATTATGCAAATTTACCCTCTCACTGATTTTAATTAAACTTTCCTTAAGACCAGACAATAGAAAATTTTTAATTAAGTGGGAAGAGTCAACATATTTTCGAGGGATTTACAGAAGTTCCTCATCGCCTTTAACAACATACTGCAGCTTGGCGGGAGCTCGGAGGATTTGTATATGAAAACGTTTTTATATCACGAACTTGTGACGAGATATTTCTTATATCGTCTGATTTATATGCGTAGCATGTGGGACATTATCGTCTTCATCATATGCCGGCTGAATTAACTCATTCTTGAATATTTGTCTAACGTGGCACATTGTTTTTATGTTCATTTTATTCCAGACTAAGAAACACCTTTAGGCAAAATAGAGGATGAAATTGATATTTGGACTCCGGCTGGTAATTCAAAAAAATTAATAATGTACGTTAATAATTTACTGTAAGTCAACGAGCTAAAATTTAATACACATCTATCTTTTAGGTAGGAAAATTAACTAATCTAATAATAACTTCATTTTCGGAAATGTTAGGTCTTAATTTTAGATATTGTATACAATTCCACAAGGAATATTGTTTAAGAGAAAAACTTTGAAATATTTTAAAATGAGAGGAACCCAAAAGTTTAAAGCATGAACTAAAAAGGTTTAAAAACGGCATTTCAAAGTAGTAGGTTTGTATAAAATGAAAATTTAAAAAATAGTAAAATTTTCTGATAATAAGAAATTTAAATTTCCTGAAAGATAACCAGAATTTTAAGCCCGAGTTTCATTAATATATCTTTTATTATTCTCGAGATAGTCGGGCATCAATTTATTCGTAGTGTAAATTTAGCATAGCATAATCCTCCCATCTACGTATTTTATGTATTACATATATATGTATGTATATAGTAGTCAATAGAACGAGAATTACACGACCTTATGCAACATCTTTAGAAATCCCTAAGGACTTAACAAGCTCCTTGTGCACTTCTTTAAGTTGCCCAGATGGGGTGGATACTTAGTCTTAAGACAGGAACAGCCCCTGGGCATCCTCAAATTACTGAGAGTCACGTAGACGCAAAAATAAAAAGGAAGAAAAATTATTCAAGTTAAAGCTGGTACAACACTGCTGGTGGTGTAATTACAGCAATCTTCTTTGCGGCATCTCCGCCAGGAGCGCCCTTATTAGATTGGGGCCAAGAAATTTGAGTCCTGCGGGAGGAGTCCGTTTTTCCAGTGAGGGCATATAACGTCTGCGGCATTAGAAAGTGGCCATGTCATCCCTGGGAAATTATGGACTTGTCAGGGTGATAACTGATGACGATGTGGTCGTCCTGAGATCCCGTCGCACTGCTAAGCAGGATGGAAATTCCCCAGGACATACTCCCTCGCCGGCAGTTTATTAAGCCTGTGTACGAGGTGAATGAATTTTGTCGCATCTTCCTTTAAGACATCCTATCAAATTGGTTGTGGAGGATTTATGTGGAGCCAATTTGTTGTTCGCTTTCATCGTGTAATTACGCTTTCAACATCAAAATTCAATTGCTCCCAAGATATAAATACCTTTGGGTTTTGAGCAGGCTCAGAGACCAAAATAAGTTGTTTTGTAGCATTCAAATCTCGTCTACCCTCATGCAATTGTTAAGGTTGTTAAGGTTCGCATTGGTTTGGTAAAGAACCTAATAAGCTAAATTTAACTTTAATGATTTTGGGTATTTTTTGATTACTGATGGAACTTAAGGAAATTTTCATGAAATTGGGTACGTAGGGGTTTCGAAATTTACTGATTTTTGAATTTGGCATTGAAATGAAAAATGTCAAGTCATGTTCAATTTTTTCTAAAATTTTAGTTTTGAAAATAATAAAGCTATGAAACCCAAACACATACTTCACTATTTTTGAGTAATTTGGGTCTGAAATATTAACGATTTAATTACTCTTTAAGAAAACTGATAAGCAATTAATCAACAGATATGAACCCCTATAATATTTGTCTCTTCATTATCTCAATAAAGACAATATTTTATTATTCCTTTTTCTTTTCTTTTCTCGAAGTATTTCAGTATTACTATTATCTATTATCGCTGATCATTCTTTTCTTTTCTATTTTTAATTTTATATGATTTCGTATCCATCGTTTAGGCTTCTGATATATAAAATTAAAAAGCAAAGAAAACACAATCTTTATCACAAATACACCAAAACTTACCATTTAATCCACTTTTTCCTGAGAGTCATAAAGTTTTTCATGTAAAAGGCAATATGGAGATATTGTATAATATAAAATGAATTATTTAAAAATTCTATGTGATCTGAAAATTACACGGGTGCATAGAGATGTTAAAAGGTTTACCTGCATAATATATATATATATTTTAGTAACTTGTATTCTAATTTGTTTTTTTAGAAAATACGTGCTCAGGACGATAATTGATAAATTTTAAATTTATATTTTGATTCAAATTTGTTAATTTACTAAAACAAAATGTACAAAAGGTCCTGATCCATTAATAATAAACCATTGTCTAATATTTACTCCGCAGTTATGATTTCAAAATTTATACAAAAAATTGAAATTCATAATGAGAAAACAAATTTGCTTTCGGAAGTTCCTTCAAGTACGGAATTTCCTCAATAAGGGCTATTGACAGAATGTATTTTTTCATTACAGCATAAATGGGAACATTTTCCCACGAAAGAAAATTAAACAACGAAAAAAAAACGCAGAAAGAGCAATTTAATTTCGCGTAATCTACTTTGAAAATAATAGGCCAAACTCCTCTCCATCCGGTGTATTATAAATTATAAATGCCATCAATTTTATTAGGGAGGACCCTCTTAGCCCAAACGAAGCCTGTCTACGGGCCAGCACCATCCATCGATGATGAACGCGATGCAAAAACAAGAAAAAAAAGAAGATATCATCGATTTATTTGGGACAGAATATTAAAAAGATTTATGAGTCAAGTCAGTTACAAGGACCTTCCCCACAGCAAAGGTCCTTTGAATAAACAACCAGGGAACAAATCGGTCTGAAGCAATGTGACCAATTTTGATGAGAGGAGTGACAAACTGAAGATTTCGGCGGCCGAAATCGCATTTCGATCTCATGTGGATAAAAATTGCTTTACAATTTATTCAGTTTGCCTGACGGAAGGACGAAAGTGGAAAGGGCAATGTAATCAGAAAAATTGGCCGTATCATTTCTGAAAATTGAATGATCTCCTTCCGTTCTCCTTCAGCCGGAAGGAAGTCCGCGATTTATATTGTAAACAAAAAGGATTCTTTTATAGCAAATCGAATAAGCGAATATTCAGTCGGCGATTCGGAGTTTTATAATTTAAGACCCTTTTATTAAGTAGGCACTCTGACAAATTTCCAGCTAGACTTTAATAATTTATATTTTTCAATTTTGTACAAAAATGCATGCATAAGAGCAAATCTGCAAGTCACAATTTTTCATTGAAACTTGGAAGCATAAACGCTCCCAAACCGAATCCATACTGCCAACAAATACGCCCACAACAAACATGAAAGTATTCAAAGTAGACATGAATATTTCAAAATACTTTGCTACAAAACTAACGTAAATTTCTACGCGAGCTGATTTTTAACTGTTTAAAGGATATTTTGACGAAAGTATTGTGCACATATTATTTCATTCAGACTGTTCGAACAAAAATTGATTTTTATTTGTAGACTTGTGTAATCCTAACTAAATAAATAATGGGATCTAACCTTTATAATTTAAAACAATATAATTTTTGATTCATAATAAGCCATCTCGAAAACCGTCACAATAACATTGCAAGAAAAGTGTCGTACTGCCGATCGTTGTTTTTTTCATTTAATATAAAAATAGTTATTGGCATTTTCAACGCATTTTGAACTTAATAACTCAATTTTAGCGGATAAAGTCGACTGTCAGTTTATGCACGAATGCAATTTTCAATTAACATAATGAAAGAAAATAACAATCTCTTGAATTAATTGAGTTTCTTATTGTGGTAAAATTCAAAATTTTCCACTCTGAACTTTATAAGAAAATTCGCGTTTCTATACAACAAGAAAATGAAAATTTACATTGTCGCCCTAACGAATTCTGCTTTGTGATCTATTTGATTCCTTTCGACTATGAAAGTCCTCTTATATTATGATGCTTTTAATTTCATTTTAAATTTACTGCGTTCGTCGTCTTAAAAAGGCCATAATTTCCCCGGAAACGTGTCCAAACAAACTTCTTAAATGATTTCCAGCACAGTGAGTGCGTTTCTAAAGATCCAAGAGGAGTAGCAACAACAAAAAATGTCATTAAGTCACTGGAAATTTACGATGGAGGACAATTTAACCGACCGGAGCGCTTCAATCAGAATTTTAGTCCTATGTTAAGGGTCGTCCGAAAGCCCTCCCTGAAGGAGGACCACATTGTCACCACCAGGAGGCTCCGGAACCCCCGGAGCCCCCGGCCAGATTAGAGCCGCAGATTCTCTGGTTGCCTATTTCCGATTTACACCCAATAAGATCGCAACGACTGAGGATCTCGACCTGGGGCCACCCCCGCTTTGACTCCTTGTCAGGAGCTTAAGGCGAACCATTCGCCATTGTGCGGATAAATTGGGCATTTCCTTCGAAATTAAGTGGGCTTTTTAAATTCATAGGCAGCTGTCGTTCGTTTTCATTGCCCTTGGAGGGTCTAGACAAACTATGGGTAAACTGCGTGGAGCCCCAACGGGGGAAAATTGCAAATGAAGGTGAAACGAGGTCATATGCTATTACGCGTGTGGGTTTCCTGGCGCTATTGCCAACTTAGGGATGATAGTCCTGCGAGGACGACGCTTATTCCCTTCACGAGATTCCTGATAGAGCTCTAAAATCCCCCAAAAAGCGTGCCTGATTAATGCGCCATAATGCTAGTTCACGCGGAAGGGTGGGTTCTTAAAATCAAACTTTACACCACTCTGCACACAGACCCTTAGCAATTTTAAAAGTTTGCTTTTACGTAAGATTTCTGATAATTATCTCCCCACTTTTAATTTATCACTTGTTGTTTTTTATTTATTACTTAGATCATTAAATCAAGACATCAGATTTCATTATTTTACGATAATTTAAATTTAATGAAAAAGACCTTAATTTTTGCAATTCATATTAAAATCTTATTCATTCAGACGAAACTTTGATGTATGGAGTTTTTACATCGTAAGTCAGTTTTTAATTACTAAAATATAATTTTTATTTAGAATGCTATCAATTCGATTCAATGTTCTTGTTCTGAATATCACAAGCAATTTATTTTAATTTATAAAACTAGCACATATAGTGAACAAATTATTGCTACTTCAATATTTCCTTTTATTAAATCTAATACAAACTATAAAATATTAATTCAATAACATAATATTTTCATACCTCTGAAAAATTATTTCGTTTACAAAACATTAAAGTGCAAATCATTTCTTGTCAATTTGTACAGACAACTGGTCTATATTATATTTTTTAACTTTAAGAAATGCTCATTTCCAAAGAAAAAAAAATGCCAACTAATGCAAACAACAAAGTTTTATTTATTTATTTATAAAAGGCTTGTTTTAGGTTTTAATTTCCATCAGTATTGTCCTTGACTCCAAGACAAAATTAAGCCCTTTTGCCTTTGATGTTATGAAATAGCATTTTTTACCTTTCAAGAGGTTGTAATGGATGATCCTAAAGGTGCACTTACCCCTTGGCCATCGGGGGTTGGTTCAAAATGGTAGCGGATTTTTCTGCTTGAGATTAAGTTGAGCCGTTAACCGTTGTCCTTGTCTTACTAAAAGGATTTCTTAAGAATCAGTATCTTATAAAAAGGTTTTTTATATTTCTTTATCATTCTTAATTAAATTTTCCAGATTGATATAATAGACTTTAATATCCAGCTCACATTTCATTTATTTTCACATTCATCTCGGAATTTATATCGTTGAAAAACAATTTAGAATTATAATAAATTGTTCTACTTTCTCAGAATTGCGTATTAAAATCGGTCGCAAGATATCTCAAATGCGATCCCATAACTTCAAAGGCTTTCAAAAAGTACTAAATTTACCCTGAAGGGTACTTTCCAGTGTATTCTGGGAAAACCCTAAAGAAGGTTTGGGGCTACATTTTTTTTAAATTGCCAGAACTACAAAACTACATATTGATATCTATCGTGACCATTTTATTGCGCTCAAATCCATAAAAATTTTCCTCAGTGCAAAACCCATGGTACTTATTAACTCTGAAAATGAGGAAATAACATCTTTTGGTGAAAAATTGTCAACGAAAGCATATTTCATAGAGAGCACAGTTCGGAGTATTTTTCCAACATCTGTAGAACATGTTCAATTTTATGCTACTCACAAAATTTCTGAAGGAAGTAAAACTACTTAAATCACAGAGGTTATATAAAAATGAGTATGTAAAATTATTTCTAGGATGGTCGAGGCAAAAGTATGAAAGTTGCAGCTATAAATCTGGAAGCAAAAAAAGTGTGAAAGAAAGTTGAGGAAGTTTTAAGATTTAAAAAAAAAAAATAAGGAAAGTTCTTTACGAAGTTCTGCGCTTTACGGGGCATAAAATTTATGCAGTTTTAAATATTCACTGCACTTTACCATCTTATGTTTTATGGAACTCCACTTTCAGCAAATTCCCTCTAACGAATTATTGGGACTAAGCCGGTCAAGTGCGAGATAAATTTACGCTTATTATTTAAGTAGGTGAATAATTTCACAATCCCAATTAAGTAACAAATGGAGATGGATCGCAGTTCACAAAAATTAACTCCAACCCGACGCAAAAGAGAATAATCTCAGATTATCCATAGTAATAAGTATTGAAATTTTATATAATAGTTTCATAGTCGGTATCAGTGACTAACGTGTTAATACTGATATTTATTATTATTCAGGTGAAATATCTTATTTTATTAATTCTTTTCGTAAAAACGGAAAGTATGTTTAAAAATCGTAATTAGGAGACCTTATTTTCAAAATCAGTTAAGCAGCCTAGTACCTAATAAAAATTTCGAAAATAGTAAAAGATAGAAAATAAGATAAACAAACATCTAGCCCTCATTTTGGTCGATTAAAGAAATCTTAAGGTAAAATATAACTTTCAATTTAAAATTTTGCAAATAGTGTCAGTAGATTTATTGTTGCTATACATATATTTTCATTTTTTATAGAAACTTGTGATTTTAAAATAATGGAAAACATCAAACTATGGCAAGCTTTTCTACTTCGCCTACTTTCGCACTTTATTCGATATCAGAATATAAAAGTAATTTAGAATTTTAATCCTCATTTGTCATTACCAATGGTAAAGAAATTTGAGATTTTATTTAAGAAAATAACGTTTTAAAAAAATAATATTTTTATAAAGGTTTGGGAAAGTTTAAGAATGTTTTTAAGTAGCAAAGGAGTATTTCATCTTAATTTTTTGAAGTCTATGAGATTCCTTAAAAGTTAGAAGAAAGGTGAATACCTAAGAGGGATATATTTCGGCAAAACAAAGATCCTAACGCAAATTAAATAAAGGTGAAAACTTGTTTCTTAACAAAAACAAAAACAAAAACAAAAACACCTCCCTTCCAGGAGTTTTAAATTAGATAAAAATGTTTGCGCAATCAGAGGAAATTCAATTTATGTATGTGCAATTCGCCAAATAAAAATTCAAATTTTCCTTGAACACGTTCACTCTCATTCCAGTGGTGCGGGGGAGGAGAACGTCTTGTGGGGCTGCTCGGCTAATTAGGTGACCATAAATATTATAAGCTACCCCTCGGAAGTATCCCCGCAGTAACGCGTTTTGAGGTGGGAAATTTAGCGAAAAATAGCACTATAAAACAAAAAGTCCAAAAGCAAAAGGCCAATTCAGCGACAAAATTCCCATCTCTCGTTATGGGAGTCTCGGAGGACTCCGGGCTGTGGGGAAAACGGCAGCTGATAGAGTCCCATTTTTATGGGGGGCTCGAACCCATTTATTCACGAGTCCCCCGTGAAAATCTCGTAGTAACGCACCCCCGGGCCACTAAAACGCCATAACTCGTGAAAATCATTGAGCGTGGGGCTCCTGTCCCGTGCCCCCGGGGGCTGGGCACGGTTTATCCACGTGAATACCTCCAGAGCGGGCGAATCTTACGTGTGTTCATTTTTTAGCCTTAAAGCCTTCTTTAAGAATTTCCCGCATTTTCGAGATAAATTATGACTCGGCAGGGCGGGGAATCCCCGTAGAAGGCATATGGCACCGAGTGACTTTCCCGCACGAACGGTCGCATTGGGTTCTAATGACGAAGGTAACTTTCGGTTCGAAAACCTTTGTTTTGTGGATCTACGAAGCGATAAATTTTACTGAATGGTTCGGGGAGGAATTTCGTTCCATAAGGTTGGGACACCTTTAATCAATTTCAAATAATTTTATTGTATTTTAAACCCTCTATTATTTGAACCCTTGTTTTCATATCCGAGTACCCAGGTGCCTACTGTGTTATATTTGCATGAAGAAAACTGAAAAAAATTAAAATTCCATATTCAGCTCCCGAATCCTCGTTATTTAGCTCAAAAGCAAGCACATCATGAATTTAAATTATTTTTTATTATTTTAATCAGTTTATACTCAAGCCATCGCTGCATTCGCAACCGGGTACCCCCGTACGCACATCAGTATTTATACGAAATGCATTTAAAATTATTTTTATTAAGGCGTGGAAGTAAATTTTGTTGTAAAAATAGAGAAATGTAACACTCATTTCTTTATAAACCAACGACAATTTCCTTTAATATGCTTGCAAAATTGACTTTCTTTCCTCTCAAAGTAGGTAGCAGCTGCTCTGCTTCGAACAATTGAAATCATGAAACCTGAGGTGACCTTAACTAGTTTATAATGTTGCTTACATTTCTACAACATTTTCTCTTCTTAAACTTCCCTTAATATTCAGAAATATTAGAAAGAAAAATGTATAAACACTTTTTTTTACTACAATATTAAAAATATGAAGATTACAGTAAATGGGTACCCGAGTACCTCAGGTGCTAAACTATGTCGGTGAAGTTGGGTATGAAAATAAGGATTAAGCAAACAACAATAAAACCATTTACATTTTTATGGAAGTAATATTAAACGTTCATTAAAATATTGGAAATTGATCGGTCAAAGATAAACATCAATAACATTTTTACAAACTTTTTTAAATGCTTTTCTTTAAATAAAATCATAAAAGCCCGGATAAAAATATTCATATTTTTTCCAAAAGGTCAAACTTTGAATGTTTAGTTAGGGGTATTTTTGTCGGATAAATTGGCTGCACGGTTGGCTGCATGACGGCCGCACTGCTAAATGTAAGGCAGCAGCACGGCTGCACCCTCGCAAAGAAATTAATTTTATTCGGTTGTAAAAAATAATTAATGAATTATATAATTATTATTTCACAATTTATATTAAAATATTCATTTATACATCTATGTAGGTACACTAATGATGATAAAACATATTCACTTATGTATGTAATGCATGTACGATACAACTAGAATTTTGTTCTCAATTGTTAGTTAGTAACTTCCGGAATGTATATCACAATTTAATAGCATGTATTTCATAAAGTCCATGTAAATTTTTAACCCTATCAGGTACTTTCAACTTTCTTCGTTAGTTGCCGAAAGTGGTAACTTTTACTACATACATAGATAAGTGTAGTATGAAAATTTAATGTAGATTAGCTCCTTAAAGAAAAAAGAAAAATGCTACTTAAAAATATAAATTAATATTGACATTATTCCATTAATTGCAAATTTTCAGTATCCAATTTGAAATATTATAAGTGATCCAAAAAACAAGCACTCATATTTTCATTAATAAATCATTTCGCAATTTGTAATTTGTAAATTTAAATACAAGGAAAACGGAAGTCCAAAAGGAACTAATTTCATTTTACTGCTTGTAAATAAATAAAATATATGAGAAAAGTGAAAGAGACAGAATTTGCAAAGATGATCCCATCTTCGTTATACTTACCCCAACCTCTTTTAATATCAAAAATATTTAACCTTCTTACCTCAGTTCCATTACCATCTAAATGAGGTTTACCACTGAATTAATTGGATTTTCCGGAGAGGCAAATCTTAGTAATCCTTTGTAAATCTGCGAACAATCTAATCTGTTAAAGATTTTCCGATTTGTTGCGCACGTTACGTTAACACGTCCCAGAAACAACTGAATCAGCCCCCGCAAATAAGAATAAACTTTCGCCATCCTAAGAGTTAAGAACTTCTGGAAGATTTGCTTCTTCGTTATTTGTACTTATACAGGCAATCTTTTCTAATCCATTTCCCGAGGGGTTCGCTTTGTTAATAACTTCCAACATTTCGGATTTTTCGTTTACTCAGCGCTTAAGTAAAGTTTGCGCCTGACAATCCAAGATTTCATCAAGCCGAATCCATTTTTCATAATTTCACCTGTCCCACCTGCGAGAGATGGTTTTATCATCTTCCGGATAGAAGACCCTGAAATATTCATACATATTGCCCGAGGAGAATAATGTAAGATTACTGGCTGTAATTATTCAACGGCAAGTGCAAATGTTGACGAAGGAAATCGCATTTAGGGGGACAGAAAATTTTCTTAAATGTTTCTTGATTAATATCCAGGTTAATGACTAAATAGAATGAGGAAGTGCTAAAGTTTACCCACTCAAATATTTGTCTTTGGCTGGAACTTATAATTAAATTTTGTTAGCTTATTTGTCACAAACCTAATATATACTGTATAATTATTTAGTCTAACAGATACTTGGGGAAATTAGGGGACACTTCAATCCAATAATATAAATCTGAAAGTGAATCTGTCTGTCTGTTTGTTACTTTTTCACGCTGAAACTGTTGAACTGATTTAGGTGAAAACTGATACAGAGTTAAAGTAAAGAACTGAGAGCAACATAGGATACTTTTTATCCTGGAAAAATGCATAGTTCCTGAGGTACAATCTCTTACATAAAACAATGTACTAACTGATTGCTTCATCAATACTGAGTTATAATCGCTGAAGCTAGTTAAATGAAATTTGGACGGTAAGAAAGGATTTTTGAAGTTATAAATCAATGAAAGCCAGTATTTAATCATTACATTAACAATTAATAAGGACGTATTTAAGGCTTTTTAGAATTTTATCGCTTAAAGTAATAAAATAGGAGATGAAAGTTTGTATGGAACTTCCATTATTTTAAAACCATGAAAACATGTATATATTTATCCTTTATGTTTGAAATCAAAAATATTGTGCTTCAGCGTTTTTGGGAAAAAATTCCACGGGGAACAAACTTTTGTATGGAATTCCGTCAGTTTAAAAAACCTAATTTGGTATTAAGATTATTCGTTTGAAATTAATTGCCCTTATAAACATGTTTTAGGGTTTCAGAATAATCAACCCTCTGATTTAGATATAAAGTAAAAGGAAATAATTAATCATATGGGGATATTTAAGATCCCAACCGAATTTTCATTAATAATAATTTAAATTTTAGGTAAAGACAAAATTTCTTTGAATTTTTTATCTTATACGATAATTCTCACAATATTTTTTCACACAATCATGGATTCTTGTTTTGGATTTTCCTCTCCATGGACATGAATCCACACATTCTTTTTAATTAAGCAAAATCACGGCATTGCTGGCGATTTTTTTATTAAGCCGATTTTTCACTCCCATAAACGTTAAAATGCTGGCCCACCACGGGGACTGTTTACAAATTGTTTAATTAATTCCCAGCATATTCAAGCAATCGTCCACCCACTTGTTTCCTTGAAAGGGGCACTTGCGAGGGAATCATGTCGTGGAACATTTATCAAGGGAAACCCGAGGCGTTAGATATTTTCTTAGGCATTTCGTCGTAATGAGTTTTAAGGACACAAAGTCATTGCTTTCACAAATCCTGACCTTCCACCGTGAAATGTAAATATTTCTAAGCGCTAATGTTGCGCATCCATATAGTTAGAATTGTGGAATCAACTTTTAATTAAAAGAAAACACGGTTCTGCCCCTAAAAACTGGGGTGAGATGAACACATGGAGACCCCGGCTTGAATAAATACACGAATATTCAAATCCTTTTTACTATTTTTTAATTGAATACCACCTGCTCGAGTTTCGTCTGTATTTTACCGGTGAATTATCATTTATTTTTCCTTGCTCAAGTTGAAGGACAACAGTTTGGAACTTTGCGACATTATGATTTTTAAAATTGAGGAGGAGCTTAGGCTCCAAAAGGACTCTATAATCAAAGTTGGGTAGGTTTTGGTGACGATTAATTCAAACTTTTTCCGTTGAGCCGACTTAAAGAGGCGGAGTAAAACATAATTATATCGCCCATGAACAGCGGGGGACCAGGGAAAAATCAATCTAATGATGGATGGGACACTAATTGAAATCAATTTATCTGTTGAGTTTCCGATTTTTTTTTGGATCCTTCGTATTTAATAGAATTATCGGAACTGTACGAAATTGATGCCATTTTTTATTGGCCATGAATCGAGATGTGATGCCTGACGATGGTATCGTTAAGGGCCGTCACCCAACTAATGATTTTTTCTGGTGATAAACATCAAATTGAAATCGGCAGAAAGGTCAGTTCTGAATTTAGGTTTCAAGTTTCCAAATTTTATTTTGTTAGACTTAAAGAGCTTCTTCTTTCTCCTTTTTTGATCACTTGACTCTCGTATTTTCTATTGTATAAAAACCAATTTAATTTGCAAAATATAGTTTTTTGATATCGCAAAGATAAGAGACAATGAAATTATTATACGTTTTATTGGTTTTTAACTTATTTTGATTTTTTCGAATTTAAAACAGGTGTTCTTATTAAAACCAAAAAATGTTTGAATAAAAAAAAGACAAGAATATTAGATTTAGTTTAAAATTTAAATTTGTTAATATGAAAAATGGTGAATCGGATTTAATCTAGAATGAACCGATAGAACGCGGACGGATAATTGCAATATAAGAATTGCAAAAACATTAATAGAAAACTTATTCGTGGTTCTATAGGAGAATTAGCTGATTTTACATATATAGTGTCACTATACCTATTGCATAAAATATTTATATCAACAATTATAGAATGTACCTGTGTTTGTTTTTGTGTGAAATCATAATTTATAATTTATAATTATTTATAGTTCATGACATTGATTTTTATTAATATTTTATTTTTTATATATACATAAATAACATTTGTTCTAATAATTTGTACTGATGTTTTACGAATTCTCAGTTTTTGCTACATTTTAATTAATACACACGCCTGAAAGGTATCAAAATTATTTCAATTTTCGACCTTTTATTTGATTTTGAAATTTGTTGCAAATGAATAAATAAAACGTGTATATTAATCCCTTCTGGTTGATTATATACCCATTGAATTATTCTCTTTTCATATTCAGCTTTCTAATCTTTGAGATGAATCCCATTAGAAGTATCTACTTACTTATTCCATATTTGGTAGGAAAATCCCAAATTTACAGAGCTGTAATCTCTGTTACAAAAGCCTATAAAAAAGGACCCGTATGATAAAAAGTCTCGGTTGACCCGCATTCCTTTCCGCAAAAGGAATGTCTAAAATGTTTTTGTTTTTACATATTTAACTTTAATAAAAGTGTAAGCCATTATTCGATTTTTTAATTTCCTGGTTTTATTCTTTTCCCACGCGTCGAAAATTTCGCGCCGTGTCATTCCCACTTCCTGACACCATTCTCTCGTTTGATCATAGATTTGTTCAAACATATCGAGAACAGGAAATTTTTAACCGTCTTCAGATAGTCAACGAAGTGAAATCAATTGAATTTATTTTTTATTTTACTTTTAAGACTGATCCACGTCCTAATCCATGCGAGGGAAAATTATGTCGGAGCTCCGGAAAGTTGATTATGACTTCTGGCGACAGCCCACTGAGCTGTTCAAAATCAGTCCGTTGTCACTTCAGCTGAAAAGTCCTTTGAATGACAACGCCACCCACACCAGAGGGTGAGGGGAGGGAAGGAAAACTGAAGAAAAATACGAAAATAAAAAAGCCGACTTTCGAGCAGAATAGAATAAAAATCTCAAAGCTCTTAAACGACCATTAGAAGACGGTTGGATTAAGACTAAAAGACGTTACGGTCCCATTCGTCTCCTTTAAGTATAAAAGGGAAATTTTCCGCCGAGGTGAAGCATCTTTGGCTTCTGGAAGTTATTTGGAGGCTTTCCAATGTCAGCTATGCTGCTTTAGCTGGATGAGTTATGATTTATGCTGTGACCACCCTTGACCTTTTTGTTCCTGGCTCCTGGCGGCTCAAGTAATCGTCCTGCTGCCGACCATGAATAGGACCAAGGAGTCACCAAAAATTCCCTGACCAAAAGAACCTCCCTGGCTATACTTGGATCATTGTAATTTAATTTGTGATCCTTTTTTGCATTTATATTAGATTTGGAATGAATCGTCAAATATCTTTTTGAAGAGAAATTTAGGAGAAGCGAAGGCGTTTTAAGTGATCGAAAATATCGAAATTGGAAATTTTGATTTAAACAGGGATTATCTGCTTTTCAATCAGATTTATCGGGAAGCCTTTCTGGATATTGAAAGCCTCTTAGACGAACAATGACAAACCGCTGATATTTTATTTTTTATGAAATTACGCCGAAATCCTCCCAAATCATTCACGCGAAGACTATATACCATAAATTTCATCGTTTGAGCTTATGCTATAAAAATAAAATTGAATATTCCGCCCGAAAATGTGTCCTTTAACAACAAAAACTCTACCGTGCGCTGAGGGGAAACTTGTTACGATTGAGTTTTTGCTCCTTCACTCTAAACACAAAGTAATCTCAAGGGTGCTAAACAATTTTATTGAATTTTCTACCCAAAAAGGTGTAAAAATTACACGAAAAAAAATGAGAAAATCTCTTCAATCCCTTCTCTTTCTGGTTGCCTCGAAACCCTGAAAAAAATTTATACCACAAGCCGTTCTCATTAATTCCCTTGATGACCCTTAATTTGGATCCTATTTCTCACACTGAGCAAAAACAGCTGAGTCCTGATCATAGAAATCTCTTTAAATTTCCACCAGGTGCTAAGGATTCAGGATTTTCAGGTATTCGAAAGAATAAAGGCGCCTTAAACTGTTTTCGCAACAATGGTACCATTGTAAATAGTCTTATAAGCCCATTTTTATGCTTAACCCTTTCACGGTATAGAGTACATAAATTAATTAAACCTCGACCTTTCAAGCTCTTTCCCTTTTGTATATTTTTGGGGGACAATAGAACAAGTGAATTGTGCTGAAATTTTCCATCATGCCTTAATTTTACCCATTTTATCCTAATTTTAAGAGGACAATGGTTTAATATCAAAAGGGGGAAGGATGAATCTGGTGGTTAATTACACGAAAATAATTATGTTCACAATGACTTAATTGCGTTTAATCTGGCCAAGCTTTAAAACAGATGGACACTTTTGTTTTATTTAAACAATTTTCGTGCTGCCTACGAAGGATCAAGAGGCAAATTGTAGCCCAAAATTAATATTCGCTGCTAAGTATTAATTAAAATTTCGTGAAACAAATTTTTTCATTATTTACGTCATTATGAAAACATGGGTATTTTTATGTACAATGTGTTATAAATGACTTTTTGAAAGAAATCTTACCTGGTCGGTTAGAATGACTATCATTAAAAACTGTATTTTGAAATCTTAATAAGAATTTATTTATGATATCATTCGAAGATTCTATACTACAATACATATCAGGAAAATTATGTGAAATTCAAGTTCTCTTCTAATTTAGGAAAATTTATAAAAATTAGTAGACACTAATGAATAACTATATTTTTTTAATAGCAACGACAAAACAAATTATACATATTAAATGTTCCAAATCCCTGTAAAAAAAGACAGATTCGTACAAAGATAGATGTTTTTAATTCCATTAAACTAATTTAAAGACGAAAAAACCATACATATATCCTACCTCTTTCGACATACTCTCAATATTTCTAATTTTAACATTACACACACAAAATTTCAAATTGTGAAAACCCCTATAATGGTATTTTTATTTAAGGGAATGTGAATTTATACGATAGAAAGGTTTGAGTTTTCTTTTTGATTTGTTTTATTAAAATGTAATAAAATTATGTGAATTTGCAAACCATACATAAAGGTTTATTTTTAACCTACTCTTAAATTTTAGTTGTTTGATTTCGTTGCTGTAAAGGATACTACTTCCAAAAATATGAATACTAGTATAATTGATGAAATGAAGAATCTCCCCAAGGTCAATATAATAATTAATAATCCATGGGCGTCTCGAGTTCGGTATTTATTTTTTACATGCTGAGGCAGGACTAGTCGGGAGTCCTTCCTTCAAGGAAAATCAACAGGTAATTGAGAGATGGCCAAGAGGGATTGCAGGGCTCTTCCCTGAGCGCTCATCCCTTGCGGGGTACCTTTCGGCACGTGATATTGACCCGCAAACACCTGCGTCCATTCGTAGCAACCTGAAAAGAATTGCTGAAAATGGATCGGCAAATATCACTCGTCCTTAGCGCTATTTGCCCAGCAAGGCCCTTCAATTTGGCGCTGGGCATCGTGTTACCAAAACCTTAATTTTCTCAATTAACAGTCGATAGAAGGACAGTTGCTAGAAGGTTTCGAGCGGCACTTCCACCAGCTAATTCATCGCACCGTCTGGTTTCGAAAGGGTTTTAATAAATCATCCACGAATTCATTGAGTTTTGACGTGGAAGCAGGAAAGGTGATCCATCTCTGAGGCCTTTTGCGCTGAGGCATATTTTTCGGGTCATTTAATTTCGTTTCACGTAAACAACAACCAGAAGGATGCCCAGTATCAAAGAAACAAAGTTGTTTAGGAAACGAACCTTCAACCCATTCAAAATACCTACGTCGAAGATATTTTCTTAAGGGAGACATTTACATTTTTCTAAAGATGGTTCCTTGCTTCGTTTTTGCATTTACTAGGATAGAATAATGTGATCCTTTTGGCTCCCTTTTTGCCCCATCTACTTAAATATTTTTTTTTTTATTCATTCTATTTTTATAGGGCCCATTGTGAAACCATCCATTTTCGGGTAAATTTGTGTAAAAATTATGACACAAACAGATTTTGTCATCCTTTTTACACACAATAAACTTGTAAGTGTTGCCCTTGTTTGTAAGTTGTAAAGATTTCCAAATAATTTGATATGAATGATGTGTGGCGAAAAATATTAAAACCTAATAACTTCTTTTATATCTGAACCAGAAGCCATGTTGCCATGGGTAGATAATAAATCTCCAAAATACCTATAAATTTCTTTATAATCGTATTACAAAAAGGAGATTGTAAATCTTTCGGTATTTTCGTAAATTGCTTTTGTATTGTTCAACAAGTATGTTTAGACCGAATACATTGAAATAGATAATACTGAAATTAATTAATTAATTCAACAATAGTAAATAAGTAAAATTCAAGTTTTGTGCATAATTGAACTAGATTGTCTACGGGGAAGTTAAAATAAATACATATGTATTAGAAAAAGAAATAGGGGATAAAAATTTGAATTTGATTTGTCATTTTAGAACTATGAAAATTGGTGTTGGAGAGACAACACAATTGCATATACATATATGGCGTAAAAGAATCTCCAGGAAAATTAAAATCGAAAGACTAGCTATATGCAAAGCCTTCAAAATTCAATAATTTTTAAATCCTAGAGAGACTAGGACTACCAAAGATAATTCAACTCAATATGCTATAATTTTTTTGTAAGTAAATAAAAAACATTAAACTTAAACATCCTATAGAATCCTTAACAATTGTTTTATAAATTCATGGCAATATTCAAATTTCGCCTGAAAAGTAGGTAGCCAAAATAATAATTATTTCTGGAATTTAAAACAAAATAGTCATCACTATACACTGAGCTTAAATAAATTATTTCATTTGTAGCTTTACTTACGGCTATGTTTGATATTTTTCGTCTAAATAAAAATTATAAATTGTGTAATCTGTAATAACACATACAATAACACACTTTAGATTCGATTATAAAAATTTGAAATCATACACTGAAAGAAATTTTTTAGCTTTTTCATCTAAATATAATTAGATGTCTTGGGTTTAGAAAAGGCATTACACTGCCCTACATAATTAACGCACCATTTTGGTCTCTTTTTTTATACTTTTGGTTCCTGTTGAATATTTGAATATTATTTATGAATAATTGTTAATTTTCTTTAAAATGGGTTTTTACAACCTTATGCCAAAAAGGTGGCTCGTTTCGTATACAATGTTGATAAAAATAGTTAAAAAGCCATAAATCCTATTAGTGTAGGAAAAAATTTAAAATACTGGGTTTTGCGTTAATTATGTCGGGCAGTGTATAATAGGAGAACAATAATTTTATTATTAAGAAGAAGTTGTTTTGTTTATTTTTTATATCATATATTTATACAGCAAATAAAGTATATAATTGATAGAAACCCTAAGGAAATTTCACAAAAAAATACTCACCGAAATTATAAAATAGTAAAAAACTGTTTTAATGTCGTAATCTGTTGTAGCCTTTAACACATACATAAATATATATCTTATAGGCAGAGTGTAGTGCACAACCAAATTGGATTGAAATAATTTAGAACAATTGTTTATTAAAATAAAAAAAAAATTATTTTACTATAATATGAATTTAATTTAATTTAATTTAATTATCAATTATCATATGGATTTACGCTTCTAAAGAAATTAATTATTAACAGTGGTTTAAATTAACTACTGATTTTAGTAAATATTAATTAATAATTTAGTAGTCTTTACATAGCAAAATCAACTAATAACTTTTATTGAGATTTACTAATAAATTATTCAATCCAACCATTATATTTATTTCATATACTGTATTGTAAATAGATTAATTGTGTACTTTTACAAAAGCTAAATTATCTAATAACAATTAGGTAAACCAACATATTGAATAGGTAGGCTGAAAATCTAACACTTTCTTTAGATGAAATGAATTATTTTTCGGTAATATCGCAAATCATTTCTCTTAGTGTACATTTTCTGATCTATTTTAAGATGACAATAAATAAATTGAAATGAGATTGCAAAATTTTGAATATATACTAAAGGTATGGGTATATAATATTTGAATAAAGTAACGATTGGCTTTAACGACTCCCTTCGGGGGTTTTCTGTTAGTCTTTAGAGATATCGCTTGTTTCAAAATATGCCAATAACAGATTGCCACTCATAAGCATCATCTCCCACGCCATCAATAAATCACACCTAATCGCTTGGGAAGCCCCAGGAAATTTCCAAACAAACTCTTGGGTGCCAAAAATACAACTCAAAGTCATTTACTAGGAAAACTTCCTCTGAAACAACCAACCCATCCTCATCCCAAAATTTTCTCAACTGAACTGCTCCTCGACCTTCACTAGAGAGTCATTTATTTAAGAATGAAAAAGAAAATTTTTACTTCTTTTCAGATCTTGATGCGAATCCAATTTAACAGGACGAGATTGAACTCGAAGACTCCGCAGACCGGCAAATCAGGGCAAATGGGGCGCATTCATTTCGCGTAAGTGACTGAGCGAAATAACAAAGCCACGTCAGCCCCAGCCTTAGTCCGCAACAAAAGGGTTCGTTATCAGTGCGGCCTGGCTGACTTCATTTGCCGTGCGTGAAGTTGCGTTAAAAGGGGAAAAAGTAAATAAATAAATAAATAAATGCCAGGACATGAACGTTATCAGCCATGAGATCTGTGAACGCGTGTGGGGTCGAAGGACTTCCGGAGGAAGCCGTCAGTAAGCAACTAGGTCCTGTACGAATCCACTCTACAGCCCGTGGACAAAATCGACCCCGATTCAAATCAATGTCATGGCCATCAAGGACGATCCCTTCGAAGGGGAGCAGCACCTGCTCGATTCTGCCGCTGATTGGACTCACTTTTGTGGCCCTGTTCCAGGTGCTGATGCGGCTTCCAGGGGCTGAAGGGGGATGCCGGGAGGAGCCCCGCGCCCCCTGTGAGGCAATCTGCGAACAGAACCCTTATGCAGATTGGGCCCACAATTGCACCCTCAGGGCTGTTGTCATCCTCCCTGCGAGCACGGTCTACGAAGCCTCCCTGCCGAAGGTGCTACCCGTCCTCGAGCTGGCCGAGAAAAGGGTTAAGGAGCTCCAGATTTTGCCGCCGCATCTCACCTTCAAGTGGATCTCCTACGACGACAAATGCGACGCCTCCTATGCGACGATCAGCGCGATGGACGGCTACGGGAAGGACTGCGCCCATGTCCTTTTTGGGCCAGCCTGCGATTACGCCCTGGGTAAGTTTCGCATATTTCATTTTATGCTATTTTATTATATTTTATTTTATTCCGTACATTTTGGGATGAAATTTCGCATAGTCAGTCGGAAGGTTTTTGGGGAGCAGCAGTCTGCTCCTTTTAAGGGCGCCATCCTTTGTGCAAACTTTCCCCGGCTGCTTAAATGAATTTTATGGGAGAGAGGTTTTATTGTCGCAGCTGAACCGAAGGACAAATTGAATTTAGAATTATCTCGGGAACAATCTAAACTTATTGAGCAATTGAGAGTTTGGGGGGGGAGAAAAATGCAAAAATCTACCATCCAGGATGGTGCCTCCTTTCTCTAGCGTCGATGTAATGCGCGCCTTGAGCACTTCTACAGCTTAGAATTAAAAAAGTTCGCCACTTAAGACGGCTTTTCCTGAGTGGAGCTTAGATGTTAATGGTCCATTTGTTCTTAGAATTAAAGATATGATGGAAAAATATTTCCACAAATTCTTATTTTGTATAATTTAAAGGAGATGGGTCAAATGTGACCCATATCTGACGTAAACAAATTTTTCTCAGATTATCGATAATAATGAAAAAAGATCGCTTATTCTTAAATTTAGATGAAATAGATATTGACTGAATATTCACAATTTTATTTTAGTGCTGTTGCTGTTAGCGAGTTTGAACAGAAATTGAAGAAAATGTGGATTAACTCACATATTTTTAAGAGTTAACCATTTCAAATAATCAAAACATAATATCCCAGGGGTAAATCCACAAATTCAAGCCAATTCAAAGCGCTTGTGAAATTAATGGAGAAAATCCCGGAGTGACCCTTTTGAGTAAGAGGTATGATAAGATAAAATATTTCCTAAATCGCAAATTTATGTTGTTGTTATAACAACATAAATTGTAAATGTTTTCATTTACAATGAAGACAGAAATTTCAAAAGATTGCACTTATCCTTAATAACCATTTTTGTTCTTCTTTCTTTATTTGAACGTATTAAATATACATATAAAGAAAAAACAGCTTTCATGAGTCTGGAAATTTCCGAATTGATTTCGTAAGCCTGTTTCGGTCTCTGCTGTTGCGTACTCACACTTTTCAATTTATACGAAAATGAGAAAAGTTAATTTATTTTCGTACGAGTTTATTTTTCATTTTAATTTACGTAATTGTACAAAAATAACAACAGGATATGTGTATTTAGTCATTTTTTAGGCAAAATTAGAAAGCTTACCACAATTTTATTTGAAAACCACCACTTCTCCACAAAACAGAAAATATAATTTTATAAACTATACTATATTTGTAAGATTTTCAATTTTTTACTTTTCGCAAAAAATATGTGGATACTTAAATAACTTTAATTACCACTTTTTACTACTTTTTATTTCTACACTATTTGACTGATTTTAATAATAAGTTCTTATCTTTGGTATAGGCGTTGCTTTTTTTTTTGGTAAACAACAAATTAAAACATATAGCAATATTAACGTATTACCTAGAAGTATGAAATATAAAAACTTGGCTTGAGTTTATTTTACCAGTTTGCTTTATCATCATCGTCTTTATTTAATTTACATACTTAGAAGTCGCAAAATAATTTAGTAAAAGTGAAGCTTTAATCCATTGCTTCTTTTAATTCTGTATGATAAAATTTTAATAACGACGCTATTCGAGGTAACTTCTTATATTTATGTACTTAAATTCAACCTGGGCGCAGTAACTGATGTGGTTTGGTGTTAAGAAATCGATAGAACGAACCTCTAAGTACGAGGGCAACCACTGAACCTAAACATTTGCTTTGTTATGGTCCCTCAAAGGCATGCATGGGATCAGTCAGCGGCATGTGCCTGACTCCGATTAATCGCCTATAATCAGATCCCCGCAAATGACAATCTAGCAGCCAATATTTACAGGAGCCCCGAGTCAGCTAATTGTCCTTTCACCTCTTAATTTGTCTCTGGGAGCCCGAGGCGCCCGGGGCCCATTTCGAAGGAGCGCTGCTTGCTCATGTTCCATTAACCCGCAATCACCCGAAACCTCCGGACTGCAAACCAAGTTCCATTAATCCCCCATTCAGGTGGTCTCCCGCCCGCTCCCCCCGAACCTTGTCAAAGGCGGGAATTGTGGGGGCGGGGTGGCGATTGTGAGACTCCCCTTTGTTGGGCCCCAAATCGATTGCGTTTAAGAAAACTCAAAAGTCACCCGCACTTGTTGGGTGCCCCCTTGATGAGCTGCGATAATTCACCTAGTCCGGTGATCCATCGGGGGTCCTCCGACCGCCCACAAGCAGCCGTTGGGGCGTGAGCCTTTGAATAAATCTTTTCCGCTTCCGAACAAAATCGAACCGATGTTTTTGTGTTTTTAGGACCTCCAGTCGTGCTCCACTTGAATGGCGCTCTATACATGATTGTTGACAATTTCTACATTTTAAATATAATGTGAATTTGTTTCAAATATTGAAAGTGTATTCCACTATTATCTACTAAATTAGTTACTTATGAAAAGAAAATAATTTATTCCAAGTAAAAGAGACCGTTTCACAGGACCAGCAAATAACTAAGACTTTAAATTTATCGTTAACAACTTCAATTCTTTTCTTATAGAGTGTAATATGGTTATTTATTTAAAACAAAAAACGTTTGCAATACTCCAGGGTTTGAGGATATCTATCTTTCTACATAAACAAAGAAAAAGAAAAGTCCTGACTCATCAACGCCTAGCCTAAACACTTAAACCTAGAAAGCTCAATTTTCGATGTATATATGTAAGAAATAAGGATATTTCGAAATTTAACTTAAAAAGGAAGGATTTCTAAGTTTTTATGGAAAAGCAATATTAAATACACATTTCGACTTAAAGCTTCAAATGAGTATTCCCGTACTCCTAAAAACAAATACGTATTTCGTGATTTTTTGAAAATCAATCCCTTAGGTGGTGAAATTAGGTAAATAAACTTAAAAATCAATATGAGTCGTTATTATTGATCGCTTTTTAAGTTATTTATCACGAAAATAAATTCAATTTTGAAATTTATGATAGGGACATGACATGAAATTAAATCGATGTAGGGGTGAATCGGAAATTCTAAATTTTATGGATAAGTAATATAATATTAATTTCTTTCTAGTTCTCTTAATTTATAAATCTAAAATTTTTAAAATTAGAAGCAAAATGTTAAATTTGAGTACCTATTTTTTGAACTTGTAAAAGACATATTGTTTGGAGTAGTAATAGTGTAAAAAATGAAATTAGATTTTATAATTCAATAATTTTTTTATACATTACAGCTTCCGTCGGACGCATCGCAAAGTACTTCCGGTCCGAGGGGACTCCGCTCCTCTCCGTCGGGGGCTTCTCGTTCAACTTCCAGCACAAGAAGAAGAGCTGCGTTGACGAGTTCTACATGCTCATCCGGACCGGGATGCTGGGCTTTCAGGCTATCGCGGAGCTTTTCGTCGCGATGATGAAAAGGTACTAAATCCACAAATTTAGTATGTACTATTTGATTTTATTCTACAGCACTCAAATATTAAAAACAAAATTGTATTTAACGTTTTTATCAATTTCTTTGAAATGTACAAAACTAGAGGATGTTAATTTGGGCTCTATACCCCTTTTATAGTGGTTTCCTCCAAATTTAACTTGGTTTCCGAACCCTCAGGTACAACTGGACTCAAGCGGTTTTCTTCTACGACCGCGACGGCCAGAAGAACGTCGCTGGCCTGCATACGTGCCACCTCATGATGAACACCCTTGCAAATTTCTACCGGGATGCCAACATCATCTACTCCTCGTTTGTAACCGATTCCGGGACTGGAAACTTAACCGAGGATTTGACGAGGGAGGTGGGCTTGGATCACTCAAGTAAGTTGAGCTTTTTACCTTTCTGTACAATTTCTACTTTCGGTAGCTTAAGTCAAGGCACCGTTTTTCATGAAAAGCTTAGGGAAAACTTGCTGAGAACTTTTAAGCCGTAGAGAAAAAGGTTTCGAGAGAAGGTTTTTCTACGGAAAGCTATCATGTCCCAATTTTGTGACAACTTTGTAAAGCACTGCGATTATAATGTTGAAAATAAGAAAATTCTTTTATGAAAATGTTCAACCAAAGACATTAAAATAACAAAATGCTACAAATTTCATACAATACAGCTTTGAGATTGGGTACGCGGCTGGAACAAGCTTTTCAATTTGAGTCCTTTCAAAGTTCTTTTTCACTTGTTCGCACCACTTCAAAGTTCAAAGGCAAATTCTAGACTGCACTTTGCTACCATCGTTCATATTAGGACCACATGTCAGATTGGCTATGCAAAATTACCAAGTACGAGTATTAATCGCAATCCATTCAAATCTAAAATTGCTGGTCACCATCTTAGGTCCGTCATTTTGAAACTCTCAATCTTGCGTCCATAAAGCTGGTCGATGTATATGTTAAGTTGAAGTATATAATATCTAAAGATAAAAAATGAAAAATATCAAATCAACCATTTCGGCGCGATTGAGTAACAAACATCCAAATAAACTTAGATAATAGAGAAAAGGATGCGACGCAACATGTAAAAGCCCTGTACCCTAGCCACCAAATTTGTTCTTCTTACAACACGAGGGGGACATGTTTTACTACATTAGAAAGAGCTAGACGGCACTAGAGGGGGGCTGGAAAATAGGGGCGGAATGACACTAGATTTCACCTGTTTAACGGCTCATATCACTAGTGTAGTCTAAAACACGTTTTCGGAGCGGCTACCGGATTTTATCAATTGCTATATTAAGCGTATTTTTTTTATATTGTTTCATTTCACATTCTTGTTAAATGAAAACCTTTTATAAAAGTTCACGATTTTATTTAAACATGAATCAGTTGACATTTATGTGGTATGCCCTCTACATTATAATTTCGACTGATATCACAACTACTTAAATGAACACACTAAAACATGAGGAAATTTGGGTCACCAAAATTGGGTGATGTCGCATCCTTTACTCTATTATTAATACGAAATTTAACCTAAATTCGTACAACTTTAAAAATTTTGGTCGCCATATTGAGACGATCATTTTGATTTTCCAAATTTGATAGTAAGATTCGAAATTAATATCACCGATTTTCCTTTACTGCATTAATTTATATGGAAATCCTCTCAATTTCCACAAAATTCTTCGCTATTTTAAATTTTCAAACATTTATAATAGATTTAAATTTACGAATAGTGGCATTACCTAGTACCACAGTAAATGCTCAGATGCAACCTAAGGTAATACTTTTTTAGTTGATCTGGAGAAAATTGATTTTAAAAAGGTTTACAAAAAAACCTTCTTTGCGATATGTTACCGCAGTTTATTCTATATACACTTTTTTTCTAACGGAGTTAGAGTAATATTATGGATTATTGCTGAAATTTGGTGCAGTTGTATTATAGAAATAAGTTTCCCTTATTTTTCCTGGCGAAGGAATTTTGGAAATTTGTAATAAATTGAGAACTGGAAGTTTTTAGTTCTAAATAGCATGTCAAATGTAAGTTAATTCGTTTGGTTTAGGGAGTCAAAGAATTTTCTTTTTATTAACCCATTTTAATTGTTGACTTAAACCCAAAAATCTACTGAAATTCCAAATTGTCTCTTACTGGTTTGAGGTATTTTAGAAACGAGTTTAACTTTTACACGCAACTGTTTGGAATAAACCAAGTTACACGAAACAAAATAACATTAGTCCACACCTAGATCCGCACCTCATTCCATTACAAATCTATCTTGTCTATTACGTGTCCTTTATTTGATACGATTTCTTGCATGTCACTACCACCTGTAATTAATCCCAAACCTAACCGAGTATTTTAATATAAATATCGCGTAATAGTTCTGTTTCAGCACTAATTCTCGTGTGCATCCAAGTTGCTTCCTTAAATGGTTCGCAAAAGTTGCAACATAAGAAGTTTAATGAAAAAGAGCAGTTTACAAACATAAGCCAACCCTTTCGAGGTAGAATTTTCCAGGAGGATGGGATCAGTTCTGCGGTGGAACTACTGATGAACGAACAGAAAATCGCGTAGATTGGGACCTTTCCGTGAAAATGGGTGCAAGGAAATTATTTATCCTCGGTCAACTTTACGACAAGAGAAAACGAGTTATGAAGCAGGCCTACAGCTTTGTTGAATTTGACATTTGTTAGCTTTTCAAACTCAGTAACATTTCGCTTATCACAGAAAATTGTTCAGTTTTAGCAAGATTTTATAATGGATACCTTTGATTTGCAAATTAAAATCGTTTTAAAATTTTTGTTTGTAATCGCGTTGGTTCTCCTTCCTGCTATGCTCCTTGGTAGTAGTGGACATATGGTTTCCAGCCTCGGTTCTGAAAAGGCCTCTTTTGAATTCACAATTATATTAGTGATTTTTATAACGCTAACGTTCTTCACTATTTTTTTCTATCTTAACTGGAAAGAGGACGACGAAATGAGTGACGTGGATTTACAACTAGAAGAATCATTTATACACATCACAGAATTTTATTACTTACTAAATGAAAATATGAACGGTATGGACACTGCAAGGGCTGTATTAGAAAACATTGTTTTGAAGAACATTTGAATTTGGCGATCTCACGGCAACAATTGAAGAAAAGGAACAAATCTGGATAGTGGACGAAATATTTACAATATTTATAAAGCTTTTATTTTATATACGTTTTTTTGATAATTATGTTATTAAAAGTTATACATATTTAATTTCATAAAGATTCTTTTGCATTTTTTGGTTGCTTGTATCTGGAGCACTATGTAGCAGACATTTTAATTGCAATGGGATTGTATCCTTTGCAGTATCTCAAGATTAAAGGGCGATTTTGTCACAATATTGTGCTAGAAATTTTACTTAAAGGATAACAGGAAGACTTTTTCAGGACGAGGCTATCTGATTAGTATGGCTTGCCAAGGGCATTTTAGCGGGATTCTTTCTTTTTTTATATCTTATAAGATCTAACATTGATCAGTCCCAAGACGAATCAAATCCAGTAGCTTTCAGTGCTCTTTGGGACGTTTCTGGTCATGTACTTGAACAGATCTTCATCAACAAGTATCCACCGTGTTGATGTCGATCAGACTCCTTAAGTACAAAATTAAGTACTTAATTTTCAATTATATTTAAAATGTACTCCTCTTTTCAGCAATTCATATTTACAAGTGAGACAACTAAATAACTAAGGTATATGAAGAAAAGATGGCTAAATTTATATTACCTTGTTGCACTCTGCATAAACTAATAAACACCAGGAGTTTTTCGAAAAATTTTGGTGTATATTATTATATGAACAGATCAACTTAAATTAACCAACCTTAATTTTGCATATGCAATGATTGCGTATTTTCTCTTTTATGCTTCCCATGTCTCGTATTTACTAAAACACCTTCGTCAAATATATTTTCGAAATTTAAGAATGCTTTTTGAGGTAATATTATTAAGTGGAAGTTGTTTATTTTATTCAATTTGTCTTTATTCTATAGAGTTCAAATAAGGGAATTTCTATATTATATTTCTTAGAAAACTTTCTAGCATGGGGTAAAATTCCTCAAATTAAGGTAATTTTACTGACAAATGAGGTTTTTTTGTTTCCCTCGATTTTCATCACATTTACATTTTTTTGCCGCCTCTAGGGTAACACATTTTTAAGACCTCAAATAAAAAATAGTATAGGATATATGGTATAGTGCCATTTCTCAAAAAAAATAATTAACTGTCCGACCTAGCTTTGAGGCGTGATTGAGCAACAACCAAACTTTCGATTTGATAGACATCAATGAGAGTAAACGAGCGCATTTATTTTCTTCATCTTGCAGAGGTAAAAAATTATCTTGTTTATGTGCATTTTAAAATATTTAACCCTAAACAATGTATAGTACATTTCTTTTTTCACTAAGTTTAATCCTTTCGTTCTTAACATGTTTCAAAACGACATTAGTACAGAGGACCATCTATTGTATAGATATTGTATTTTATTTCTGCCTCCTTATCAAAAACAGATATATGTACCTATCACTTTTCATACATTTTTGATATTTGGAAGACAGCAGATTTGGACGGAAAATATTAAACGTAGTTCGTCTGCAAGAATAAATGTCCTAAAATATTTATTAGAAATTAAGCAGTTTTCATCAAAAGTATAAAGACAGTTTTTATAAATATGATTTTAGATGAGTAGTGCAAGAAGTTAAACAAATTTGGAATGATCATAAGAAGGAAGTAGCTCCTTTTGAATATACACTCATTATATTATTTAAAAATCCATTAATACCAAATATTTTGGTATTGAATCATTTAAATTTTGTTAAAAGACCTTCATAGAAAGGGGCAATTATTGTAGCAGATTCCTGGAATAAAAGGTAAAGAAAAAGATATAAAATTGTAGGAAAAGTTAAAATTATATATCTTTTATTCACTTTTGGTGGTAAAAAAGAAATTGTTCCAAGTTTTCTTTCGCAGAGTTAATTATTACTAAATATCCATTTCTCATTTATCAAGATATCTCTAAGGTCATGTCACAAGGCGCTCTAAAAGACATCGAAGAGCACGGGTGACAAAAACGTGGGCATTCGGTCGCGTTTATAATCAATCAATTTCCCTGTAGGCTTCCGATCCCTCCTACCGTCCGAAAATTCCCCAATTCCATTGCTCGAAAGGACTCCTCTTTTAATATCAACGGGCAGTTAGTTTCTCGCTGAAAAGAGCGCCCCTGGAGCCCCAAGGACGTCTGCAGTCCCCCGTTGTCACTAGTTATGAAAATTGTTTCCAAAAGGAGCACTGAAGATGACATCAATCGACGAGTCCCTGAGAAATGCGCCCCACCTCAAGGAGTCGCAGGACAATCGCGGCTCGTGTCACAGTTGTCTCCATGAAGGGATTGAACTTCATCCCGGCGACAGGATCCGGACTGGAGTTTAATTACCAAAGGCGAAGATGCTGTGCGATGCGAAGGTTGGGGCTTCGGAATTAATTAAGGAAACGGGTCCCCGGCCCGGACATGGATATGCTTTTGATGAGCTGCAGCATGAGGAGCTGACAACTTCCTTCCGGGAGCCTACGATAATTCCACTCTATTTAATTAGACCATGCCAGATTTGTCCGGATCCTCCGGGGTTTTTAATGACGACAAGCCGCTTACGGTCTCCAGTCAGCAAGGACTCGTCCCGGAAAAGGGATAAATGTGTACTTTGTCGGAAAACAGATGAAGAAATATTTGCCCATGTCTTATTTGTCTTGATTTAATGCGAGCGTCTTTGCACTCCTCCAGTGGCGAAGTTAAGGGCTGCGGTGAGGGTCCACCACCTCGACAGACACCCTTACGCGTGCACATTCATTTCATTCTCAAAACGTAATAAAATTGTTAAAATGTTGAAACATAGAAAAACTATTTTCGGACTTTGCTTTGAAAGTGGTATGAAGCTTTTAAATTTTTCATTTATTTTCAAGAGGATATGGTTTAAAGTTTTGTTTCCACTTTTCATTTAATACTATGCACTTTTGATTTAATATCCTTGAGTTAGATAATATTAAATTGTTAAATTTTATAAAAGACTTATACATTTTGAAATTGGAATTTTACAAGATCGTATTTCATAAACCTAACTAAATTTTCGCTGCAAAGGGACCTGAATTTACCTTTTGTAACTTGATTGTTGTCACCTTCAAAAGTGATATGTGACACCCTTTAAAAACGCGGGGAGAATATGAAAGGTCCGCTTAATCTACGGTGACACGGCAATTTATCCTACAAAGCACAACGAAAGAAGTGCGCTTTTCAAATCTTGTGAATAACGAACCCCTCTTTTGGGAAGTCCGTAGTGTGAAAAGGGGCAATGGATCGGTCCAATTCGAAAAAATTAGAGCAAATCTTAAAGGAACTGCTCGAAACGTATTTCTGTTCAAAAATGTCATAGATATAAAATTTTTGGCGAGCTCGTTGAAAGTTTCCCAGGAGCGATTTAAGTCGCATCATAAATTTTTGATGTCCCAAAGTGTGCCAATCAAAGTGTCGTCGCCCAGGGCAACGAGTCATGCCCCGGATCCGACTATTAAAATACAACAAAATGAGAAATTGTTGAAAAAGCACTTGGCCGGCGGAAATGGCTGCCAGATCGTAAGACTTTAGTCGATCGGAATTTATCACCTTCGAATTCGTCTTTCGGCGACCATGGCATGTGAGACTTCGCGGGTTTCTATTTGAATTTCTTTTCGTTTCTTGAGAAAGTGGCGTTGCTATGCTGCACCCACCCGCCGTGGGGTGAGTGGGGCCGGGTGGGGCCCGGGGTGCTCTGGCGTCGCTAGTTTTCGGCGACACCAGGGATAGAGTTCGTTCGGATTTTATTCCCCAAAATTTTACACATTTTTTGATACACTAAAAAGAAATTGAATCGTAAAACCAAACATGATTAAGATTAATTGACGATATATTTTACATAAATCACAACATCGACACAAATTTGTTTAATATCTTAAAAGTTCAAATATTACATTCCTCAAACATTTATAATATGCTAAAACTATGTACATTAAATATTATAGTACATTTGCTTGGCAGTAACAATTTTAAAAATCTCTGTATTAACCAGCATAAACATTCTAGTCATGCGATTGAAAAATGTTATTTTGAACGAAATTTAACCAATATTTTAAAGTCTAAGTCCAAGTTAAATACATGCATATAACACTTTTTTACATAAAATCTTATTATTTATATGCCCATTTCGTTGAGACTGCACGAGGAATTAATTATATGTATATTACAAATAAGTATATGCAAATGTTAACTACTTTACGAAAATAGATAAAATTTGAATTTCTGTCTTAGAATTGAGAGTTTCAAATTTCGGTAATATAATTTAAATTTTGCGGTAGCTCTACTATACAAAGTACTGTGAGTATGAGTTAAATATTTTAATTTTATGAAAACAAAATCTTGTGAAATTCTTTTGCACAATTCTAGACGGTAAATGAAATTTCAAACTGACGATGCATATTCCAGGATAGATTTTACTAAAATTACAAATAATGTCTTAAACGCATAGAGATCCATAAAATGTACTCTATTTGTTTTCATAAATCCTTAATTGTCTATATACCTTACTTTCTACATAATAATAAATTCGTGATATTTATAAAAATTTAGTCTAGCATCCAGAAAAACCTCAAAATTCTTCTAATCTTAGTACTATGTATATTTGAGATTTAGACCTTTACTTTACATATTTAAGAATAAATAAAAGATAAATAAAAGCACTTATCATCACACCACGGGTTTTGGAGAATTACTGCATTTGAATTATTTATTACGAATTTTGAAGTTAAATTTCAAAACATCTGTAAAAAGGTGAATTTTGACATGAGAGTTAAGAAGTGTAGAAGTTTTATTACACTGGTTTACAAAATAAGAACGCGCTATAAAAAAAAACATCCCTTCCTTCATGTGCTTGAGTTTATACACATCATAATATTTCGATTTGTCCTACATAAACATAATCACAAAATACCCTAAGTATTCATAAAATTTGCTTTTGTATTTTTGGGTATTTTGCCCATTTCTGAAAAAATAATAAAAAACTAAAGGTTCTTTATAAAAGTATATATGTAAATGAAGGTCCAAATCATAATCTAAGAATATCAAATGCAAGTTATCCCTATAACCCCTTTTGCATATGTAGGTGAACCAATTTTTCGTTTGCGCTTGCCAATGTTTTTTATGAAAATAAAGTCATAATCACTATTTTTATATAATATGCTTAAGATACAAGTTTTTATTTAAGTTATGTTAGTAGCTCCTAGAACAATTTGTTACTTCTTATAGATATATGTATTTTATTTTTATTTTTACAAATAAGGCCTTTTGCTATTTTAATATTTATCTTTACAATAACGTAAGAAAAGTGACTATTTTATTTTCCTAATCTACATGCGGCAAAATCCTTGTGTTATACATAATAACGATTTCTTTTTATTAAAATAGAAGTTTTCTCAGTGCACCAAATATTCGTGCAAGTTTTATAAGACCAAAATTACGGAGTACACCTTCAAAGAACGGCTGTAATTTACTCATTTTCAGAAGACAGCAAAAATGAAACAATCAATTCCTCCCTATTTTGTCTGCTTATAATGTCAGTGCACATAATCATTTGAATTTCATGTTATTTTTGCGTCTGTCTACTTTTAGAATTTGACTCATTCACCTGCTTCTTTTGACATATTTTGCAAAGTGTCTAGTAAACGAGTTCTGGTTGATTGAAATTCAGAACATGTCTGCTGGGACTCCGACGCACGAATAGCATAATTATTTTTGGGTGAATCAAGAGCATCGATATTTGTACATAACATACATAATCATGTGCAGTTCAATATGTCTACGACACGTAAATGTGTCCCCAAAATGTTGTCAGAACGTGCTGAGCACCGCCCGCCGAAACTTTTAGGATGCACGTCTCCTCCATTGGCATGTGCCGCCTAACATCATCCCGGGGACTCCCCAAATCTCATGGGTTCCCTAAAATTTAAATTTCAGGAACCCCTCCCTCCAAAAAGCGGCACATTACAAGTGTTGGGGTGGGTGCGGCAAAGTCGGTACATCGCACCTTGCGAAAACCACGGCACAGGGGATGCTCCCCGGTCGTGGCGGTCCCGGTAATTTACCCTGACAGCGGAGCACTAATGAGTGTAAGTTGATATTGGCGCGATTCCAGAGTCCCGCAGGAAACCATCAGTGCCCACCTTTGTTCCGAGGACTCTTCCTTGAATGACTTCGTTAGGGAAATTACTCGTCATCGTCTACGCTGCACGTTAGATTCGCCCTATGCAAAATTATCGCGCAATTGGGCGTGTGCGTGAGTTCGGGATAAGTCTTCAACAAGTTTCCCGCCCCATCCCGACAAAAGTTAACGAAAAAAAAATCAGGATGGTGAAAGGGCTGTGAAAGTGAATTATGCGAGGTAATCGAATCTTAGACTGAAAGGCTGCTAAGCTCTAGCAGGAGTGATTTATCTTTAGGTGTGGCGTCACTAGGATGCCTCTGCATGATCCTGTGGGTGCACACTCTGTCGGCGAAGTTTTGCGGGGCTCATGATAGTTGAAAAAGGATTGGGTTTCATAGATCCTCTCATTGCTTTCTTCTCGCATTGTTTTTCGAAATTTGGATGGGAAACTTTTTGATGGGCACGAAAGTTTTCCCCGATGCGAGGGTATTAATTCTGTCTAGGTATCTCGCACTCAGCTCTATCGGTTTATTTCAAAAAGATTGACACAATCTTGGTCAGATGAAGATAGGTAATAAAAGGGATTGCACAAGCATTGAACGAATCGGAGAAACGCAAATACGAATTTTATAGCCTACCCATCAAAAAGTTAGGGTAGAAAAGTTGAGTGATTTTATTTTACCGATTTTTGTGAGTAGAAACAAAATATTCTCTTGCGTAGTACGTATTATAATATTAGAAATGAGTAATTTCACGTTATTACAGATTCGCACGGTTAATATTATATTTTATAATTATAAAAGTGCTATATTATTATAATATTTTCATAATTCGTATTTGACTATTATAGATTTGTAATATAAAATTCAAATTTTCGTAATCTAATATATAAAAATCCCGTGTCACGGTGTTAGTGTTCGCACTCCTCCGAAACGGCTCGATCGATTTTTTGTATTTTTGGTAGGTATGAGAATAGATCGTAAAGTATTTTTCAAACAACTATCCCAACTCTCCATTTTTGAATCGCGATTTTAGAATTTCTGTATAAAAGAAAGAACCCCATTTTTCATTTTCCAAAAACCGATCCAAGCAGTCGCTAAGTTTCGTTTATTATAGTTTATTGGTATACCGCGCAACGACGGGATGGACAAGTTAGTAATATATAACTAAAAAAAATTAAAGACGAATAAGTGTAGATATTGCAAGCATTTTATTTTTAAAGCAATTTAAAAAACATTCATTACAAAAGAAAAAGTAAAAGATAACTTTCCCTAAGCAACGGAAATTCATTAAATTTTTAAAACCTCGTTTTGTTGGCTTAATGTATAATTCATTATTTTAAGCCTTTATAAACGCATCAAATTTGGAGCCAGTGCTCTTTTAAACCTCAAATCGGTGAATTAAATTATTCATAGATACTTAAATCATTATAAACCCCGCATATGGGAGATATCTCATCAATTCCATAAATTGTTGGCTTTGCTTTTATTTTGATCTTTCAAGCGAAATTGAAGTATTTACCTTCCAAAATCTCGTCATAAGCCTCTCACCCTTCTGAATCCCAATCGTAATCTTATCAGGCTGATACGATTTGGAGTAGAGCATGCAAATTGGAATCTATGGTGGGTACAAAATCTAGAAGCATATTCATTTTACTCAGCCGATTATGAGGGACTACTTCCGAATATTTCAACATAATTTTCAACTTTCCGGGCGTAAATCTTCCAAGCAACGCACGGCACAATCATAATTAATCACGACAGAAGCTCATGGGTATGAAATAAAATTTACGCATGGACTCCCTGACTCCACGGCAGGGGAATTGAAATTTTTGAATAAAATTAAGCGAATTGCAAAAAGCTAAAGAATTCTTATTAACTCCATTGGCGGGGGTGGGAGTTACAAAGGCACTATGATAAAGATGAAGTTGCCGGGATCCCACGTGTTTCATATAACAAAGCGAAACGGAATCTACTCAAGATAAAATTAAAAACGACGATAAAAATCTTCTCGTCAAGTGGCCAAGAGACGGCCTTTTCGTTGTTTTTCTGCAGAAATTTCGCGAGATAAGTCACTAGAAATTTTATCGGGCGGGTGGAAATGATTTCAAAAAGGACGAGGCTTCTTCTACGTTAATTTTTTCTCCAACTGCTTCAAAGGGAAAAGTCGATTTAATGCGGCTTTGTTTTGCCTTTCTTCATTTCAAAGTCTTCTTTAGGATTTGTAAATTAATATTACTCTGCCGCCTTCAGTTGTTCTTTTACAAAATTGAGCTGCTTTCCTGTTTTCGGGCATTGATCTGCTACAAGGACGTAAGGATAATTATGTCCTGCTACGCGGTTTCTACAACGACAAGGAAAAATGATATAAAGCTGGGTTTAGAGTACTTAGATTTGTAATTGAATGCAGAAATATATCGTCTGTACTTAACCTTAATTAAAGAGAAGATTCGGAATTATAGTAAACCTTAATAAGTATTTATATAAAACATTTGTGTTATTATACAGTTCAGTTTTTTAATACAAATTTAATTAACACTAATTTAAATCATCATTACTTATTAAATTAATTGACTCATATCAGGGTTTCGACCTATTTTTAGAGTTCCTAAAAAGTTTTTATTATTAGCTGTATTAAGTTTTGGTATGCAAAAAATCAGATAGAAATTCGTAATTTTATCCAACATTAATTTTTTATGAAATCCATTTATCAACAAAATCTAAAGCTGTGTTTTTTTCACAATCAGATCCGGATTAAAATTAGCAGGAGATTTGGCATTGAATTGAAATGTATAGCAGTTTATACCAAACATTTTGTTTTTCGTAAATATAAAATCAAATTGCATTGATTTATGTATATCCATTTTGCGTCGAAAAGTTAATCTAAAAATTTGCTCGGTTCAAATGTTTGGGTAGATAAAAATCATGGCAATTTGATGCACTTATCGCACATTTTAAAATATGTATATAGGGCTTATAGGCTTAAAGGCTTTTCAATTCAATGAAAAATTTCCCAACACAGCTAATGTTTCCATTTCCCTTCCCCACTTCTGATAAATAAAATTTAAAAAGATTTATTTCCGAAATCCACTCATCCTTAAATAATGAACCTAATCGTTTTCGCTGCCCAAAATTCGTTCTCCATTAAAAGCCAGACCTTCGACTTTAACCAAATTGATTAAGGTTTAGGGAAATTAAATTTTCCGTGGTAAAAACCTTTTGATTTCCCCCTTTTTTCCTGGAACATTTATTTTAACTGATTTTTAAATTGCCAAAGACATGAATAAACAGAAGTGCCAGCAATTGTCTATCTGCTCTGAATGAAAATAAATTCCAGAAAAGCGACGAGACTGGACATAACATCAATAAATCCTTGGAATCACTCTCACCCCCAACCGCAGATGTGAAGGAATTTCAGGAAATGGAAGTCAAAATCAGGGATAAACGAATGAAAGTATCGAGGAAATCGAGGTGGTTTCGTTTTATGTTAAAATCGAGGTGATGCTGTTTTATGATAAAATCTAGCCGTTTTATGATTCCTCTTAAAAGCGGGGGTGTTATTCAGATTTACGACCGCTATTTGCTCGGCCGGAAAAGCTACGTGAACTTCCTGAAAATTGCTGTTTAACCCGAATGGCCCACTGATGGGACCCGCAGATGAGTTGTGGGATCCATCAAAAACGGATTTTATGTCGCAGCACTTAGTAGCGCGATTTTGATGATGAACGATTCCATTTTGATCGATAAATCCCGAACGTATGCACCTTTGTAGGTGCTAAAACCACTCCGGGAATAGGTCGTGTCGTCATAAACCCTTCAGCAGTTTTGTTATCAGGACTTGTTGTAGTCGTGTTGTAGCAGGGAGCAGTTTCCTGATTTCGGTGCTGCACAAAGCCCGGCACGATCCCATCAACGATAGTATGAAATTTTTTGTCATGTGAACAAACGTCGTGTCGTCCAAACTCATAAGAGCCATTTATTGGAGCGCCACCTTCGACCCCAGCAACCCCCATTCTATTAGGGTTGCCGCCTTATCGTAGAGCATCATGTCTCTCTACGGAAGATAAAAGCAACTACCTTATCTCTCCGTTCTACATCAAAGGGGTATCAACATTTTCCTGTTGAAGCCTTTTTCTTTTGACGACCTTTTATCGCATAAAGGTTTTAAATAGAGCACTTTAATAATAAAAAACAAAAACGGTCAAGTGCGAGTCACACTCACGCAGAAAAGGTGCTGTACTCTGGAAGAAAACGTATAAATAGTTCTGTAGTTAAATTCATGGACCGTCTCAAAAATAGCAAGACCTATGATTAACACAGTAGTTTTGCTGTAAAATATCAGTAAACCTCTAGAAGCCCTTTTTTATAGTTATAATGATCCATTAAGTTATACTCTATGAATATTTATAGGTATTATTGTTTGAAAGGATTTTTGCTGATTCATCGTTTTAATTTTCTTGTAATATTTACATACATAAATCTTTATCAAAACTAATTATTTCAGATTTATCGCTTTGCAAACTTGAGAGATGGATTGCATATTTGTTAGTCATTTTTCATCATAAGTTGGAAATTATGCAGCATAAAAAAATATGAGAACCTATTTTGGAATGTATAAATGAAGCCCTTTCATAAATATGATTATCCTTGACCTTCTAAATCTCAGTTTAAAATGTCGACCTTCCATCTCGGCACGTTTTGCAATGAAAATAAATATATTTTTTTAAACTCTTTCATTAGCAATAAAGCTGAACAAACATTATTTGATACTACTATTCCAAATTTCAACTTGCAGAATTTTTAGTTGCTGAAATAAGCAGCTGTGACAGACGGACAGACAGTCAGACAAACGAAGTCGTCCCTTTTTATCATTTTTATACAGAACCCTAAAAATGTTGTTTTCCTTACATTAATGCGCTAAAATTTATGAGAGTAAGATATTTAAGATTTATTCATTGTCACTATTTTTTTTATGAAAATATGTAAGGGAGACCGAGGCTTGTTGCCGCAGCAGCTAAAATAAAAGAAAATATGATGCATTAATATCTAGTAATGCGTCATATGCACAAGTGCCACTCTTCATCATGTATGCTGCAGCGTTGCATAAGAAGTGTGCATGTTATCATAGTTTTTAATGTTCGCAAAGTAAATTTTCATGGTGAGCTACCCCTTATTGCATCAAATTTCTTAATAATTTGTTTTATTCTTTATGACTATTCTCGTAGTAAATACATACAGTCAGTTCTGGAATATTTTATAATGTTGAATTCCTCGAAATTTTAACATTTTAATTACATATATTGAAGATTATTTTGTACCAATTGGGTCTACTCATTACATGTTAAACTATTTTAAATATGATTGTCAGTATTTCAAAACTTAACTATAGTGCATTATGTATGTATTTACATAAGTATTCATTTTGTTTGTGTTTAAAATGAATTAGCTCCATCCAATGTTTTTAGATAAGTATACATATTCTTTAATGTTGTTAAGAATGTTGAATTATGGTATAATATCTATTTGTTTTTTAAATCGATTTTTCCCTAAATGTGACAACAATCCCAACTCTTTCCCTAATATGATTATCTAAAATAATTTTTACGAATTTTCGTATCCATGTATAACAATTGTTTCAGATACTAGCAATTCCATTTTATTATATTGCCCTGTTTAATTTTGCACACTTTTGAAAAACTTAAGCGTCAAACCATTACAATTTCTAAGAAACGAATAAATTTAAGCCAATGTGAGCAAGATTAGAATTTCCTTTTATTAATATATGATTTATTTGTTTTTCATATTATAAAATTTGAGTTTGCGATTACGAGTGAAATTTATAAGGAATGCAAAGAAGGTTCAGTATTTTTAGAAAGATATGTAGGGTATTAATAAAGAATATTCAAGCTGGAATTGGAGCCTATTACTACTACTACAACAAAAACGAGCGGTAACCCCAACTGCTATTGTTCGGAGTGGATTTCAGGACATGCCCGGGAATTGCTAATAAAAAGCAGGTGCTCGTTCGGGAGCCATCTCGTCTTCCTTCAAGCCATTTATTGGCTTCGGTGGATGACTCCTGTTCTGCAGAGGCATTGCATTCCCACAGGAAATGGGCTGTGCATGGATTTTTCAATTCGTAAAACGACAAAAATAAAACAGGAACGTGTCCTCCTGGTCGCCTCGACGAGAACATGAATATTTGTATCGAAGTGTAATCAGGCAATGGAAAAAAGGACTTTCTGGAAAAGAAGGGTTTTCCACGCTCGATGTAATCTAGTGCTTTACGCGCAATTTAACTCGCTTTGCTCGTTGTAATCTCGACGGAGAATTGCTTACTGTCTTATCCTTTTCATTTAATTTTTTGGTTTGCCCTTCGAATTTGTTTACGCTTTAGCAAGCTTCGAATTTTTAAAGGACCCTTGATATATTTGTCTGCCAATTTTAAGGTACTTTAACCTTTTTGGGGTTTTAAATCACTGTTTAAGGCAGACCAACGATCTCAATTGTAGCGTTTACGATGAAATAATATTTTAAAGTTATGCTATTTGTTTTACGTTATTTTAGAATAGCTTTATTTTGTTCGTTTATCCAGAAAAAAAGGAGATTTTGCTTACATATGGGATTTATCATGAGCAACCTATAAGAAAAATTTAAAATGTTTTTAAAAAAACATGAAATTGCAACGAATTTTATCCACTTTTATGTAGAAAATTAATTTGAAAATTCACGAGTTGAAGTTTTGCATGAATAAAAATCATCAGGATTGTTAATGCAAATTAATAAACCTTTTTTGGAGAAACCTTTAATAAACTACAGTTAAGTACAGTTTACAACTTTCTTTGATAATTTGATAAACAATAGAGAATTAGTTGTAAATGTGTAACATAACAAACTTAGGCAAATTTAATAGTCTTAAAAGTCAATTAAGGTTGATCTTATACTATTGTAATTATTATAATTTATTTAACAATTTAAAATTTATCTGGACTATTAAAATAATTTTTTTTGACGCGTACCTATTTTCTTTTGTTTCGCTTAAATATAGGATAAAGGATTGAGTTAACAAACAATTTTACATCATGCTTCAAATGCAATAACATCTCAATTTGTATGAGATTCCTGAATCCATATTCGGCACGTCTATTTTCTCATTATTCTGAAAACATAGAACCCTCAGGAAAATCAATTTTATACCCAGAATTGAATTCGTACCCGTTCCAATAGAAATTCGCGAAATCAATTTTCAAATATCAGAAGTGGGATGTCTGTGCTAATAATACGCACCTGTGGCAAATATAGCTGTTAAAATAGAACCCGTTCCGACCACCGTTCATTTTGTAGGTATTTAAAATGTGCTAAACGTAAATGAGCTCCGCAAATGAGTAAAATAACCTGTTACAGGATTAAAGCAGTTAATTTGCATAAATCCCAGCGGAAAAAACCCTCTCAATGGATTTTCGCGTACAAAAACGAAAAAGCGCTGAAAAGTTAATCTACGTCTGTAGCTGTAGCTCTCCTTTTGGGGGAAAAGCTCCCAATTTACAGGAAAAGCTTCTGAGTGAGCCGCCGCCGATGCCAGAGGTCTGCAAAAATATTTTCAAAATATAAACAGAACCTTGAGGCGTTTTTCCAACGTCCAGACCATCTGCAATCGTCGGCGTGAAGCAACCGGTCGCCAATTTAAGTCGAGGTGGCCACGGCGCTTGTCTTTCACGGTCCAGAACTCCTCAAGCATCCGACGAACGTCTTCGCCGAGTTCGCATCTGATTACTCTTCTTGAAGGCTTTTATCAGTTCAGTACAAAAGCAGACCTCGTTCAAATAGGACGCTCCGCATAAAACTTGTTCGTCCGGGTGAAATTTTATCGAGGGTTCTCACTTTCTGCGCTATTTTGATTAATAGTTGAATTTAGTAGTGCAAAATGAAGAAATTTTACAAAAAAAATTGTTTTTCTGAATAAAATTTTTGCTGTATCTGGCAGTTTATAAATTGGTGTGCACTGAACTGAAGATGTTTTGAAAATTGCAAAAGCCGGACGGCATTCTATTTTCGATAGTGCAGACTATATTTAGCAAATAATGAGGCAATTTCTAGCGATGACCAATGACATTGAAGTAAAATGAGCAAGGTAGAGGAAGTGCGATTTTTTAGAAAGTTCAGTGATTTTTGCTAGTTTGAAATCTGAAAAAAATAAAAATATATATAAGAAAAAAAGGTTCAAAGTGCCAAAGTTCATACATATACGAAAATAAAGTGTAATCCATCGACAAAAAATAGTAAATACAGTACCCGTGTGTGTCATTACTTGCAAATTATACGAAAAGTATAAAAAAATAAAAATAAATTATCATAATCTACGCATGGCTGGCTAGAAACAGGTAGAAATTCAGCAGCTGAGTGAGTCTAATTAAATGCGTCGCTGCAGCTTTTGAGTCTATCAATTCAGGTCTGATCCACTTGTTGATTAACAGCGATAAAAACCTTAAAGAAATTTAACCAAAAAGTAAGACAACAAAATCACAGTCGTCGCGCAACCCAAGTATGTGAATTATAAATTTACATTTAACCAGTCGGCGCCCAATTTCTAGCACTACATCATCCAGACAGAAGGCAAAGAGCGCACTGTGCCGGGGGCTTTATTAAATTCATTCGCTATTTTACCCAATTTGTTGTGCCCCGCGGTTAAATATTAAATAACACGCGAAGCAGCACTACAGGGTAAACATTGATAAGCTGTTTTGGGAGCGGGTTTTGAACCAATGTTTTGTTGAAAAACTGCGGTGTTTTAACGAATACATCTTAAGCTATTTATATCTTAATTATAACAAAAAAGTTTAATTACAAAATCGCTGACATTATTTCCAGTTTTGTATTTAAAAACGAAAAACAAAAAAAAAACACCACAAAACTCTGGCTGAAACTACGTTACCTAGTCTCAGAGGACAAAATTAATTAAAACAGATTTTCTAGGTAAATTTACCTTATTTTCATTTTCTTGCCATTCTTTTGTATAACTAAAAGCTAGGGTTAAATTAAATTTCGAGAAATATTCATTTAAAAAATATATATGTAGTATAGCGACGCCTGGAGTGAGAGTTCTCAATACTTTTTATTATTAAAATTCATAAAATCATGTACAGCACGTGATGCAATTAAATTGATGCCAGCGGTAAGAGTATCTAAAATTGAGAATAATATTTATTTTTTCCCAGTGCAATCGATTTTCGCTTACTTTATAAATATTTCCATTTATTTCGCAGTTGCTATAGATCCACTCAATAAATATTAAAAATATAGAAGTACTTTTTAATTAAATAATGCTCAGTACATCTTATTATTAAACATTTCAATTTAAATACGTTTTTAAAGAGAGGTTCATATTTTATTTCAAATAAAATATTTTTAAATATTATCAAGAAGACAAAACAACAACAACAATTTTTAAACATACTACTAACAAAATAACAATATACATTGTGCTTCAAAAACCAACATCAGAACGAAAAATGAATTCACGACTTCCAATAAGCCAAATTTACTATAAATAAAAATATTCGAATTTTAATTATAATGGCACTTCTTTGAAATTACGGAAAGTAGTTAACTATGATAAATTTCTTCGGTTTCGTACCCAAAAATGTTGATATTATTCTGTTTTTTGCAAACAATTAACAAAGAAGCTTCTATGTATATCAAATGTAAGTAATGATATTTTCAATATGCTTGCCTCTTTTACACAACAAAGAAATCTTTTTCAATTTTATATGAATCAAAATTTATACAATTTTTATTATTAAAGATACTTCAAAAAAATTATAATAGTAAGTGAAAATAAGGCAACGCAAATACACACGTAATTTATGAAATTTGCTGTTTGTCATTTTTAATACAGATTCTAATTAGTACTACGCAAAAAATTATAGAAATCAATATTATCATTTTGAAAATAGCAGTACTGAAATATCAATACCGTCGTGCATCATTAAAAAAAGTTGTAGGTGTAATACCTTTTTAACAATCTAGAGTACATGTGTCAACTTTGGGGACAATTAGTGAGTTAAGCTCGGTATTTTTGAGTTTCGTAAATTTCAAAGAAGTGCCATTATCTCGAAAACCAGGACATATTTATTTAGAATCAATTTAGCTTTTTGGAACAGTCATTAGTTACTAATTGCTTGTTTTTTAAAGCTGCTAAATCATACTTATTTATTCTAAAAACCATTATGAACGGTTTTTTTTTATTAGTTTTCATGATACTAAATAGTAGATATCATTTTGTAGCATTAAAATACATAATAGAAAGTTGCTAAATTTAGTATTTTGTATTTTAGTAGATACTTCTAATATCAAACATTTATTTTTTGGGAGTTTATTTGAAATTATATCAAAGGCTTAATAATACACAGAAATGTATTTAAAAATAAAAAATATGTACTTCTAAACTCCCCATTAATACATACATATATCAATTTACCAAGGTCAGCATCCCTTAATTAACTTTTTTTCACCCTGATTGGTGTTAATTAGGTGTAATGAGCCATCTCTGATAACGTACTCATCGATTTTCGTGATATATTCCCTCTGTCCATGTCTGAATCTCAATCAGTTTTCTCGGCTATTTTTCACATCATTCAATTTATCGCTCACAGGGTGTAATTGATTTCGCACATATGTCATTATGAAGCATTGTACAATTAGCATCTACACCCTGTGCTAACGATCTGCTATTAGCACGCATTTGATGTAAGAACGTTGACTCCAATTCGGATGATATAATTGATTTATCTGAGGAGCAAAGTGAATGTGCGGGTGAAGAGTCCTCGAAGCCAATCGCCGTGATTTTAAGAAGAGAAAATTTTGATTGATTGAAGTAAATTGATATGTCATGCCGGGCCTTTCATTTATCTGTGAAAGTGTATGGCTATCTCATTGCAAACGTCCAATATTTCTTTATAAATTGTAAGGGATGCTTTCGATGAAGACTTCACCATCCAAAGAGCCTTTGTTAATAAACTCTCTAACTAAGACAAGCATCTCCGGGCGAGGGTTCCATTATTTAATTGGATTTTACAAAGGTCGCAATGGCTTTTAATAGATAAATAAATGGAGAAATCCGAATGGGTAATGTAACTTGGCCTTTCAACTGCAAATGGAATTTACTTATCGATCTAGGTCGACTCAAAGAACGTGAACGATCGTTCAATATTAAGGTTTTCAATTTTGTACCAAACATATAAAGTTGTACATGCTTGAAAAAGAAATTTCTTTCAATCAATGAACGACATCGGTTTTCAATAAAAAGGCATCATTCTCTCAATAGTTTCAATAGTTTCTTTCCTTAGAATAAAAACCGATTAGTTTTAGTTTCAGCGGATTATTTTGTATCACGGTCCAAGTAGGAAATCACATTCATTAAAATATTATATTTTATTTGCAATAAATAATTCTTTTCTTAGATTAATGAGAATTTTTAGAAATCAAATAGGGTGGAAATTAAAATCTTCAAATTAAAAATATTTTAGTAGTTCTAATACATTAAAAGATTTTCTTCCAATGTAAAGTATGTATGAGTTTTTCTGAGTGCAAATTTTGATTATTAATTGGTGATACTAAAGACTCAACATTAAAATATTTAGTATAGTAATATTAAAAAGGCAGCTATGTTACAGAAATATCCCGAATTAGTCTGCATTGCCTTTTCTAAAATAGACTTAACTACACTAACTTAAAAAAAGAATCGTAAGCTGGTTTTTACATTTAGAGCCCTGTCAACAAGGGATTAAAGTTATTTTTGTTTAAGTTACCTCATCTTTCTAACTATAGTAAGTTTTATCTCTTGTTGCTAGCTTTATTACACTAAAAGAGCAAATTATCCCTTCAATCTCTTTAGATAAATATAATTCTTTAAATACACCATTCTCAGACTGTTGAACATCTTGGTTGTCAAGGACTTTATCCAAGTTCAAATTAAGTTCAAAACAATCTGTCTAATCTTGAGAAGCTTCATCACAAACAGTCGAAACCGTCAAAATACATTAAATTAAAAAAAAGAACATATACAATCTGTGGTAAGGCCTCAAGTTGCAAAATATGGTACATTAAAGATAAAGCGGGACAATCGCGCCACTAATTCTTTTATTTATTCGTCATTTACCTGACGATCGTCTTTTAAAGCTGCCATTTACATATTAACAACTCTTTTTGAAATCTTATCAGTCTCCCAGAAGAGTGATGATGTCGTCGACCGCAAATCTGCATGATGAAAACATCTGAAAACGTCTTATGCTTCATTCAGGACCAGTAGTTTTCAACAGTTTCCGCAAATTTGAAACTATCACTGATTTCCTGCTAAGAGACCTCATTTCAGGGCAAAGTTAGGTACCAACCTCGAAAATCCAACTGGTATCAGTGAAATTTGCAAAAATTTCAAATAAATTATGATAATTGGGGAAGAAACAGAAGAGTGCACTGAAATTTAAATAAAGGAATATTAAAGCACTTCTATTGAGAATTTAAGTTGATTATGCGTCTTCTTTTCTCCTTGTCGCCGAGAGGTGTGAGCTAAAATATCTGATTTCATTTAAAATTTTTGCCAGATTTTACATTTTGCTATTTCAAATTTCTTGGGGGCTTCAATAAATCTGATATGCACCAGCCAGGTACTCTTCATAAATAGTAATGAAGTTCTGTGCCGAGAAACAAACAAGTCAACAAATCATGAAAACGTAATTAATCTGAGAAAACAGTTGGTAGAGGTTCTGGTGGAATCCAAACAGATCATATATAGAGGTGGTAGAACTTTCATGAATGTTGAATCTGTAGTTTTCACACAGCATAAACTACAAGGTGGTACTGCTTCTTTGAAATGTGGAATTTCATTATTGTGCTCATAATAACGTACCAGACAAGTGAAACTTATTTTCAATTTTGGCTTGAATTTATGCATTTCAGTATGTTCCTCATGTTTGCGTAAACAATGTGCTGTCATCTTTTGAAAGTAGGTTAGTTTACGTCGTTATATTCAAAATAGAATAATATCAACCTCTAAATATATATAAACATAGTTTTATGAACAAAATAATTAAAATATAAAACCCGATTTTTTATTTTATCGTTATATGAACCTTTCTGAATAATTTCCCGAAAGAAATTTGCAAACTTGAAAATTGGAAAACCATGAAAATATATTAATAATAATAATAATATAATAAGATATCGACTCAGTTTTGGTTTTATTTGCAAATAGATTTAATTTATTGGAGCACAATTTTTATAGAACCCTATTTATTTCGTAACGTGAAAAAGCAAATACATATTAAAAATCGTAGTACCTACTAAAAGTTTGAAACGTCATATAAGAATATAGATAGACTGAATAACTATTTTAACCACGAAGAAGAAGTGGAAAGCTCTAAAACTGATTAAATTAGTGATGTTTCAACTTATGACGATAACTTCGGAGAAAAGTAATAACTCGAACGGGCGTTACTAGTTTTATGATTTTAACTTTATAGCGTTGTAAATTATACCAGGTGTGCATTTTGATATCAGAATGTTTGAATTAGTGTAGTAAGTAACCCCATTCAAAACCTAATGGCAAGTGAAATCTGAAGGGTTGCTGTCTACCACAGGCATAACTTCTCTACTTAAGTAAAATATGAGTGCTCTAAAATAAAGCACTTTCGAGATTTCACGATTAATTCGCTTTGCGGCATTGGAGAATTTAAACCTCTTCCGCTTAAGCACCGCATAAAACCTCCACAATAAGGGTTGAAAGGGCAATTTCATATAAAAATATTCTGATTGTTAGGAGCGAGCATAAATTTTGATTTTATAGGCGAGAGCAAAGTTCTCCAGAGGTAATTTCACAATTCATAATTACATCCCTCATCCACTGAAGTGGAAATAGCGTAGACACCCCCAAGTCCTCAAATTTATTGACCGAGGCTGAAAATAAATTCGTCCGTACCTTCGAATAAGCTGGCAATTGAGAAGCCTCCGAAGAGGCCGACCGTCTGTTTGAAAACCGATTATTGGAGCCAATTAGGGGGATCAATTAAATCGGAAACCCATTTTACACCTCAAAATTCACCAAACCAACCCCACATCCGCACCATCCTCCATTAACACTTGAGGGAAAATCGTAATTTCCGCCTGGTAAAGTTTTTCTTCTGTTCCCGAACATGAAAAAACAAATTAAGTTGCTGCCTGTTGCACTTCATCGAGTTGTTTAACTTTTCCGGGATAAGCAAATAAAACGCTCCGAATAAATCTGCCCGGTGGCGTCCAGAACGTGCCCTTAATCAGCTCAGGATCTCCCTGGTTCTTGCAATTATATAACAGGGAAGAACTATGGCGAAGTTTTGGTGCAAAATGCACCTGGTGCTCACCGCAAGGTACGAGAAAATTACCTGGAGCGCTTTCGGAAACTTTTACAGGTGTAATCAGCTGCCACAATTTGTTAGACCGTCCGGGACGTGTTTGGGATAAACTCCAGAAATTCTAAATCGGAGTGATCTGCTCCACCCACTCACGTAATTACTTGAAAATGAAATTTTGTTCTTGTATTCTATTTTTGCAACCAACATGAGTACCGCCAGGTGAATAGTTAACTTAAGAATTCTTTGCCGAAAATTTTCCAAAAGTTTTTAGCTCCTTTACATAATTATTTTATTATTAATAACTGCGTTTTTTCCGTTTAGATAGTCGAATAGTCGAAATTTGATCCATAAATTAGAAAATTTTTAAATCCAAAGGTGATTGAAGCGATCCTCAAAGTTGTTTTATACTATTACATATTTTTTTGAATTGCAACTTCAAAAAGATTGAAAATGAGAAAAAATTAAATTACTCAATTAGAACTCATTGAAAATATGAAGAGTTCTTTATTGAATGAAACCTAAGCTTCATATTGGCAATTTCGTAGTTAATATCATATCTGAGGCATAAATTGAGATTGAGATCTCATCTCCGAATTTCAGGATTTTATAAATATTTGTAAAAATGTCCATTGAAAGTCAAAAGTGATGGCTATGCAAACAAAAAATTGGTTATATACAGTGCTGCGAAAATGCTTAGGATCACTCCAGTTCTTCGGGTACTTTTAGACAGTTTTCCGACGTATGTCTTTTTTATGTTGGCAGAGCGAAGAAAATCAATGGGAAAGGATACTTTGAAGATTATTTTAGCCCTGCATCGATTTTCTTCGTCTGCCGAACACAGAAAAAGTATGCTTCAGAAATTAAAAGTTCCCGAAATATTGAAATGGTCTTAAAAATTTTAACATTCTGTAATTAACTTGAAAGTTTTGAGAAGCGTTCTGCCACAATTACTCCATACTATACCAATCTTTTGGTGAATTTAGGATATTTATGTAACGAAACTTTTACGGAATATGGAAAAAATCCGGACGATAAAATTTCATAATAAATATACCAATAATTTCTGATCGCATATTCGTGACTTTTGACTTCAAATTGACATTCATACAAAATGTTATCAATATTCGTGAGGAGATCAATGCTAATATATATTTTATAATACATATTGTACTCATTAAGGCCTTATATAGCATTTACAAATATTTTTTAAAAATCTTTCATTATACTTTACCTTAGTTTGAAGTGAAAAAGAATTCCGCATGTATTCAGAAAATCATAGTTAAAATTATGGGAATAATTAATTCGGTTTTTATTTTCAAAAGCTGCTAATTTCCTAAAATTTAATTCTTTATTAGAATTCATTTTAGTACTCCATATTACGAATAATTCTATAATGAAGTGCGGAGTTAAAATAATAATAATAATAAAATCATTTTCTCCTGTGTGCCACTTTTACATGTGATTACAGTACCAAAAATGAACTTGTTTCAAGTTACCGAGAAAACAAAGTCAAACCGTGGCACTTTAATGCTAATTATGTACTTTCTTTGTTTCTACTTTCGGCGGTTTTTCTTATTATGATCTCCCGGAACCCCTTGAACCCTCGTCTCACCGATTTGCTGCACTTTTTCTGCAAGTCGTTCGTGCTGCGTGTGATTTTGAAAAGTGGGTAACACAAGAAAGTTGCCTAATTACTTCCTTGAAGAAGAAACTTACGCTTATTCGAGGGGATCGGTAGGTCGCTTTCATTTGATTACCTCAAGAAACTCCTGAAAAACTCTTTAACAATGCTTCCAAGGACGTGCAAATGTAATAAGAAACTGAGTTCCCAGTGTGCGAGGCACGTACAAACGAAGTGAACCAAGGCAAATTAAATTTACTCATTTCGCTGGAGCCTCACGAATCTCATCTAACGCCTTTATGCGTTAGGTGCTAAAGATATTACACTCTTTTTAAAGAGGTGATTCAAAATCTTAGGTGCTTTCCGCCGTTTCAATTAAAAGGACTTATCGAGTGCTTCAAATTAGAAACAGAGCAGGAGGGTTCTTAAGGTACCCAATTAGAAAAGATTTACAAGTTACCCTCTAAGAAGGCAGATGATGATTACTTACTTTTGGGGTAATGAGCTGATCTTAGCGATTTTGTCTACCTGAAGATGCTGGAGACGATTAGCAGCATAATTAATTAAATTAATTTGCTTTACTAGCTCTGGCTACCTCAACGGTTTGTGGTTCTAAAAGATATTGGATTTATTTACTGTTAACATTGAACTGGTTGTTCTACAAAACTAAATATAGGTACCTAGTTAAAAAATTTTAATTTGAAATAATATCGGTTAGGTATATTTTAATTTAAGAATTAATAATAGAAACTGAAATTATTTTAGTGGCAAGCAAAATCTATATCTACTATACTTTTTTAAATATAAAAACCTAATGTTTGTTTATATGTATGAGGTAATATCGGAAATTACTGAGCCGAATAATATTTGTAATTTTTTTATCAATAGAAAGCTTATAACCCCAATTTTACAGTGTTAGTTTTGCATTAATTTACACTACTTTTCAACGCCTGAAATCGAATTTCTTTTTTATAATTTTATGAGTAATTTCGAAAACTACTAAACTAATTTGAGAAATTCCACTTAAAACGAGTACTAAAAAAGGATTATAAGTAAAACAGACTGCATTTTAAAATCCTCTATAACATAAAAAGTAAGACAACTTATATCTTTTATCTTCAGCTTCTTAGAATTTCAAATGAAATTTAAATTGAAAACAATGAAATTTTTATGATCCATCAACTACCTTTCGGTTGCACAGTTGAACTAAACTAATTTCCTGAGTGATTTTATATCCTTTAACGGCGGGATAAATTTACTTCCGTATTTCAGCCATTGTGCGAAAGTCCTGAGGATTACATTCTTAGTATGCCCACAGAAAAAGACTTTGCTCTTTTTAGCGCAAGAAGACAGACTCGAAGAAAAGAAGATAGTCCCACTATAAAGGGCTTATCCCAGACATCTTGCTAGAATCCACTTACAAACTCGATGTATAAAAAATAGGAAAAAAGGAAACTAAGTTCAGGTCTACAGCAGACGGGACCAATTTTCTTTGCGGCAATCTTCTACACTCGCCTCCTGCTTCAAGGAGGAGCTAAGAAATATTCTGTGTCCGGGGGAGCGATAATAATTTTTTTTTCCAGCGATCTAATCTATTTTAAGTCGTTGTGCTTCACGGAAAAAGGACGCTGATGTCCTTGTTGCCGATACTAAGTGCCGTGGAATATCTTTTCAGCTCCACGGGCAATTGTTTATCACATTAAAAAGTGAAGATAGAGAAGCCAACCTTATGCCCCGGGAAGACAAGAAAAGAATATAAGGAATATAAAGAATTCGCGTTTTGTTTGAAGCCCTACAGGGCGGAGGGCAGTTTTGTGGGTGGAAAACGATTGTTTTCGGGGGCGAATTTGAGAAGCATTGAAGGGCGCTTCGAAAGAAAATCAACACACCTTGGTAAATATCTTTTTGGAGGATCCATCGAGGAGTGCGCCTATACCTGAGATTCTGGCCTGGGGGAGAGTAATAAAGACATTCCCTGTCGAAAATTGTGAACTGCTCAATTCCTCCCGGGAGATCGAATGAGCCCCGGGAATCTCATCGTCATCGAGCAAGTGGATTCCTCGATGATGAAATTATCCTCACCATCAAGTGAGGAGGCGAAAATGCCAAACCAAATCAGGGTTTTGGGTGTACCCCTCTACTCCAGGATCCAGTTTCTTGATAAGGAAAGCAGGATTTAAAATTGTTTTTCCCTGGAATCACTTCATTTCATCGGGATCCAATGCTGTCGCGACCTATCTTCATATCAACGTCTTAGGGGGTGTTTCGCTCAGGCCCAAGGCAGGGCCGCTGATTGGATCCGACAATTGTTTTTTATTCTGTTTTGTTTGGTACAGGGGGATGCTGCCACCATCTCCACCTCATCCGAATCGAATCATTTTGGACGGCTGGCATTGTTCCTCTGGAATTTATTATATCTCGTATTCATGCCCCAATGTGGTATCATTTCGAACCAGAATTACTGCGCCATTTAGAGAACAAACGGGCAGGTTTCGGTAAGGGCTAACTAAGCCTTTCCTTTCAGTCCGACGATGAATCTTGCGAAATTGCTCCGGGATGAAGGTTTGGCATCAGATGCGGGGTCATTTGATAGATCGTCCTGCAATTGAAACTTGTCAGACTGTGGTAAACTTATTCTTTTATTGAAGACCCGATGCGGTCATTATTGCTCTAACATTTATCTTCCCTTAAATCGATTTTCTACTCCGAGCACTCTCTTCAAATTCAATTTCAATATTTTTCTTATTTTGGTTTTGGAGTGAACCAAGAGTATTCACTATTGCACCTTGCTGCTGCATTTTTATTTACTATAATGTTTTGCTTAATGTATAATCAATGCACCGTTCGTCTGATTCGTCCTTTTAAAAAGATTGTAAAACGAATCATACATTAAGGGGGAATTCTCATTTACAATTATTAAAAAATCGATTTTCTTTCTTCATTTTATTTGAATGATTTCGTGAAAGAAATGTGCTGAAAAAAGTTTCTAAGTTTAAACGTTATTTTCTCGAAACCATATTTTTCGAACTTGTACATATAAGCGATAACTTTTCAACGAATGCCGATTTCTACGAAGTTTTGGTTTGGATTCAAAAATTCTGTAAGTTTTCCATTTCAACTATTTTTTAAAGCAAAAAAATGAAGAAAAAGCAAGACGTAAACTTAATTTACTTGTCCACACATTTTGTTAATATTCTACATTTTATTAATTGTAACCAATCTCATATATTTTATGACAGTTTTTGAAAATTTGATTTCAGATGATTTTTACAAACGCTGCAATTTACACAATATGCGTTTTTGATACTTGCATTTCAGCATGCATAACAGATTCTAAAAATATAATACATAGTATGTTGTAAAAAATCCGTCATACGTTTTTCATGCGTCATAGAAAACATTCTCAAAAATTGAGTAATTTTTTTGGGTAGCAAGATGAGAATATAATACATATGATGTTTTCAAAACGATTTGAGTATCAAATTTTCATATACATATATGTATCTGTATGCATTTTAGAATGAGGTAATTTTTAGACCGTTTATTAAACCATCAAGTTAATCCTACATCAAATTTAATATCTGTGACAAGATACTGAATATTTTTATTTTATGAGCAAGAGCATTATACTTCCTAAATATGTCTAAATTTTTGAAACGTTTGGTTGTAATCAAGTAGTAATTTAGACTAAAGTACCTAAAGTACATAAAAAATGTATGGTTGTAAAAAAGTGGCAGTAAATTACACAACTCATGATGGGCTTCACCATAAAAAATAACATAATAAATTCATTCTAAAAGCACCCTTTTACTACAATCACATTACTTCCTCGCAATAAACAGCCTGTTCATTTCGTCCGTTTTAGTGATATTAAGTTATAAAACCAAAGGAAATGTGACGGAGAGGTTTATCCGACCCTTTAAGTGCTTTAATAATTCATACCGGAGAACAAAACATAAATGTTAGGATCGGACCGAATAGCATCACTTTCTCTTTCGGTGAAGGAAAGGGGCCAGTGTGTTTCGAGTCAAAATTTATTTTATTTCTCTGCTAGATGTATGTAGGTTGGTGGATAGGGTTCATCCCTTTCTTTGAAACTGAAAGAAAAAAATAAATGTGTAGCGCACCAAATCCATTAGGAAGGGAATATCATGATTTCGGATTTACACATCCCTTTTTTCACATTATATCACTGTAATACGCCTATAATGTGGCTCTTATTGATTGGGCGACTATGGGGCCTTTCTGGAGCTCTAACTTTATTGGAACTTACTTTTGGAAGGATTTAGGCCGGAATCAATTTATGTTGGGTCACTTAAAGTAAGAAGCTGATGGTTCGCACCCGAAAGATGGGTTGGATATCGTGAATTTCACCTTGAGATTGAAATGTGTTATACACGCCTATGTTGGAAATAAAGGGGATAAAGGTCTAAAACGAGGAGCCTTTCTTGCTTAACCTTTGCTCCATTCATACCCATTAGACCATTACTAATTTCTATATTCCTGTGTATCTTCTAATATTGAATACAATACGGCTAAACACCTTTTATCCAAGATAGGAAGATTGATCACGATTTCGCTTAGTGAAAGTGTTTCTATGCATATTAAAATTTTATATTTCGCTCTCTCTCCAAAAATATCAAATTAGATACTAACAGAAAGAAGTTAATTCCTCTCACTTATATTGAACTTTTCTCTAGTATTAGCAATAATTTCTTATGTTTATAATTAAAAATCGGAGCTTCTTTTATAACACAAACTTACTTTTAAATAAGTTGAAATTAATTTCACCTGATCCTTAAATAATACGTTAGTTATTAAAAAATGTCCAATGATTGACTCATTACAGTCTCATTCTCTCTTAAATAAAAGCATAAATCATCATTAATTTGAATTTTTTAGCTATGTCCACAAATTGACTTAAAAATAGAAACGAAAATATGTTTGGGTAGTAATTATGGGAATATAATAACCAGAACAAAATACAGCTCTGCCCTTGTTATAAATTGTGAAATAAGCCCGCAATAAATACGCAGATAGACATACCAATTTTCATGTTCTGATTCTGGAACCAGTGCCCATTAAAATTAATATGAATAATAGGTACATAATGATTTTGCGGTGATTGCCTATTTGTTTTTCAGACATACGGTTTATGTGAAATCCAATTTTAATATGTAATTTTTTGGGTAATATCATATTTTAGGGTTCATTTCCTACATCGTTTTCGATTTTTCACTGCTTTGTGCTGTTTTGTGGTGTATTGTGGTCTATGCTACACAATTTTTGAATTAAGTTAAATTTCCTCGAAATGGCTGTCGATTCTTTCAGGAGTTTTACAGAATGCTACCTGAATAAAAATGCCACCGCTGAATTGCCATGAACTAAACTGAAAACCACCCCTGGTGTGTTCACACGTTCTCAATTTAGCAAGTGTCAGCTTTTTACCGTCAGCACTTTATATATTTTTTTATTCTTTTTCGTCATTTATAAAACCATCCAGCCACGACATCCAGGCCTCGGTAGCGGGAGCATTTTTCCAGTGGGAACATCTCCCAGTCGTCAAATGCCACAATCACGGGGCTTATTACCGACAAGGAAAGACTTTCAATAAAACCCCCAAACCACTCCCGATCCATCTCCGGCTTACCACCATCCCTGCACGGGGGATGCTCTCTGCCGGAAAATATTTCGACTTTTACCACATGGCAAATCATCCCTATTTCATTTTCCGGAAATCCTTTCATGTTCCCGCCAGCCTGCAAGTGTTTCCAGAATCGTCCTTTCCAGCCGAAAGTGTTAGAAAGCGCGCTTTTACCAAACTCTAACCGTCGTAATGAAAACCTGGATTAAACGATTCAAAATGGAATGGATTATGTTCCTAATAGTTACTCGCATATTTTATAAAAAAATATGGAAAATATTTTGTGGAAAAGCGTTTTTTGCATTTTTAAAATAATTTGAAATGCTTTTCTGGATGAATGCGCTCGCTCAAATATGTGAGGAAATGTACCAGACCAGATTTATCTAGATTTGCTAGACTGAATTCAGCGAGGAGCTGGGAAACGCGTTCTTTCTGCCAGAAAAGTGAAATGGCGAAGGAAATTCCGTTCTTGGAATTCTTAATTGGATTTAAGGAAACTGAAGTGATTTAAGGGCTTAGAAATTTTAATTTAAATCGCTTTCCTCGCACTTGCTTCCGGAGAAATCAAAGCAAAATAAGGTCAGGTCCTAAAACTCGGAACTTTGTGAACAAAAGGTTAATTACAGAAAAGTTAAAATATTTTCGCTAAAATTACACCCCCTTGCTCGCAGCGCCACCGTAATTTAATTCGACTTAACGTTTTGAGAAGTAATAAAATTTGATTAGATAACACGGCTGAAATAATATGAAAAATCGCCTTTTTTTAAATATTTATCATAAATTGGGGAGACCTCAACCTTACGAATTTTCATGAAATTTTGTAGTAATGCCACATTTAAGGGGTGAGATGCAATCAGATGCGTGAAAAAAGTGGTATTTTGAATACTATTGTTTAATAATAATTAAGTTTATTTTATAAAACTAAATACACAGAGTCACGTTTATGTTACGTTTCAACTTGGCTTCCACAAAATTTTAAAAAATATCACCGTCTTTAATGAACCCCCTTCCACAAGTAGTGCTTCGCGGTGATCATCATCACATTTCACTGAATCATCTAAACTCAATGGAACAACTAAAAATCATAAGTTTAATAATAAATCTGATCTTTAATCTAAAATGTTTGTTTTTAAATTAACATAATGCCGGCTTTTGGCACTTTATTCCCGAATTTACGACCAAAAGTCTGTAGTTTATTGTGGAAAAAAAATCCAAATTTGGAAAAAAAAGGGAATTCTTCAATCAAAGAACAGTTTTTAATGCTATTAATAAGCTGAAACAATTTCCTCAAAATCCATCCAATGGTTTTGAATTATATATTATATATATATGATTTTTTGAAAAATCTAACAGCATCTCACCCCTTAAGGCAAAAGTGATGGAAATGTACAACAATTTGTCGGTCGCTTATACTACCTAATATATTTAACTTAAAAGTCTGAAAGGCGATAGTTTTCGATTTAATTTCTTTTTGCTCCTATAATGTTTTGATCAAAATTAAGGAAAAATCTTAAATGGTGGTATATGCAGAAAATCCTGGTGAAAAAATTTTAATTTGCAAAATTTCAATTTTTAATATCTCGGTAAACAGAAATACCAAAAAGTTTTTATTTGCATATTCCTCACTTTGTACAACAAATAAACTCTCTTCCATAATTTTATAAAAATCCGTGACGAAACCTCAAACTCAATTTGTCCCTAAATTATAATTTTTAATATGAGAACATCCATATAATAGACGACCTTCTATTACGCTACATACGACGGTTTTGAAACGAAAATTTAATCCTTTCTCTCCCAAGGCAGTTGTAACATCAAATAAAAAAAATATTGAATTTCTTGATCCCACCCGAGTAAGAGGTATCCTCAATAAGGGATCATATTAGTAAACATCCAAGTACTCAATAAAATTGGCCTTCAAGAAAAAAAAAACCCTTTTTCTTGAGATTACTTTAAAATCTGTTCTTTCCCACGACAAATGAAAAAAGTTCTTGTCGAAAAAGCCCTGAAAAGGGGACTAGTAGAGAATTTCTTGAAAAATTTGCTGAGGGACGCCATTCGGTAATTCCTTGGGAACAACCCTTTAAGATTGGCGAGAAGCCCTGGGACAACTTTTCCCGAGTTTTTGTTATTGTCACAGTTTTGTTGTTATGTCCTCAGCCTGCTCAAAATGATAGGAAGAGCTGCGGTGTCTGCGTATCGATTTTATGTTGTTTCGCAAATCCCAACTCTTAAGGTGTTGTTATAGTACAAGCAAGAAGGGCGATTTGTAAACGATTGTTTGGGTATTTTGCAGATTATAAACAGTTTGAGGAGGTTTTACGATAATAAGCAATTTGCGGTTAAGTTGGGGTCGAGATTTTGGTTTAACATAATTTGAGGTAATTTCTTTAAGGGGTTTTCTCATCTAGCTACCCAAAGAATGACGTAATTTTCAGAATTTATTTTTCCACACTAGAAAATAAGGCAGTCGAGTTTTATATTTATTATGTATTATATGTAAGTAGAAAAATTAACTATTTTTTAATAAAAATAATATCTTCAGGATCTGTTATTCACAATGATTAATTGTAGCACTCAAATTATTAAAAAGTCGAAAATTTGCAAAATGGCGGACAAGTAAAATTTGTGTCAAGATTTTCCTTCATTCTTTTACTTTTTGGATACCAATAAGAACTCGTTAAAATGAAAAATAAAATTCCATTTTTTTGCCCATACCCTCCAATAAATTGAAATATATGTATGTATTTTAAATTAAGACCAAAAACGAAAAGATATCTTATTTTATTCAACATAGCTTACACAAATTCTAAAAATCTAGTTACGAGAAAATCTTATTTAAAGTTTCAATACTCCATAGTTTGGCCAGTGAAAACTTGTCTACAAACACACATAACATTTCTAATTTTCAAGAGTTTTACAAATTTTTTTCGAGATATTATTCAGTAAGGTGTATAGAACAATAAAATCGAATTTTAAAATTTTCCAACGCGAATTGGATAAAAGTGGTTGTAACGACTCAGACACTGAAAATGTTTCGTTTGGTTTTTTTATCTACTAGCAATTTTAGCATTATCGAAAAGAGTAGATTACTCTGTTATAATTACGAAAGACAGTTTGATTTTCGATTCTGCATATTTATATTATGATTAATATTTAAAATAAAATGATTTTAATTTCATAAGTAAATAAAGGTTCATAAATTGTATATTCTGGTAAAATTTTAAATTTGCTTAAAAGTACATTTATGCCGATAAAAACAATTAATTAGTATGTATAAAAAAACTAAGCTTTAATTACGTAACTTTGGTACTAAAGTATATACATACATATGTATATATACAGGTTCGAAAAAAATACGTATCGATAACTCCAGAAAAACACGACTTCAATTTCCTCCTATAGGATTTCCGGTTGATATCATCGACATGTGCTAATTCCCCCAAAGCCTCAATTAATCAGACAAATGAGCATTCCCTTAATCCAGCGCTAATGGCTTTATTCAGTTAATTATTCCCACTAGATCCAACTGAATCCTGTCAAATTATGAATCAACGAATCCCATTTATTTTCGAACTGAGCACAATCCCCAAATTAGTCGAACTGAAAAAGTTTCGTTCGTCTGCGGACTTATTGCCCTTTACGAAATACAGACCCAGGACTGCTGTAAACAATAACTAAGGCAAATATCACGCACAGATGAACTCTCGGGTGAATAAAAAGGAGACCGGGAAGAAAAAGTTGAAGATTGCGAAAGATACGTGCAGCCTCGATAGACATTACTTGGCGGAAAAAGCCAAAATAGGAAGCGATTCTCTGATCCTGAAAAGGGGATGTTAGAAATAAAAACGTAAAAGAGCAATGGGCATTTGTACATTTGGCATCATCCGGACAGGCCCTTGGATCTCTGTTTATTCTCACAGGTATTTTTTTTTATCCTCTTATAAAAAAGAAAAGGTAAATTTAAGGTCGAAAATAAAAATCCTCTTTAAAGCGCTTATCTGTTCCAACCTTCTAAAATTCACCTATGATTCCACAAATTCTTTTCAAGTTAAACTCGACTATAAATCTCATTAGCATATCAAATTTACGACTTAGCCAACATTACTCCCGTATCCTGAATACAGCATCCAAGTCAATCAATAATCAACCCCGTAGAATTGTGAATTGAAGACGCCTTCGAGGATACTTGAAGGAAAGTGTCTCAGCGCCACCCTGTGGGGGTGAGTGTGTTCCGAAAATTGCCCTTATCTTGAGCTAGCTGCAAACGAACTGACGCAAATAAAGGGCCACTGGTTATCTATTTCTGATTCCGCCAGTTAAGCAAACTTTATGAGGGCGGAGACGCCCAAGTGCCCTCAATCACCGGTCGCAGCTCGCATCCTTAAAAGGACTTCATCTAGTCAAATGCAGCGGCACCCTGTATGCATGTGTGGCAAAAATTCTGCAGAAGGACATGTCGAAATTTTAGTTAATTCCTCCTTAATGGTTCCATTGCCCTTTTAAAGTCATTCTTTATGGAAGATGTCGTAAACATCTGACTTAGCACAGTGTTGCTATGTTCTGCCCACCCTAAACATGAATTTTATATCAGCAATTCCTTTTCTTTTGTAAAATTTCCTTCTTACCCCAAAAATATCCACAGCCCCTTTTAAGTTGCGTCATCACTTATTTTACCCTTGTTATGGGATAAAAACGAAGAATTTTTTTTTCTGCGTCTGCTGGACTCCAGAGGGATATTTGCACATATTTAGAACAATTTAATATGATTAAATTATAAAGTAATACATAATTAAAGAAACATTTCAATTTTCATGAAAAATACAGCAATATTTTTCGATAAAAAATTTGTTTATTGTTGTTACGACCCATAAAATTTCGAGGCTGTGTCAATTTCAATATTTATACACTTCGGAGTAAAAAAAAAACCACGCATCTGGTTTTACTTTGAAAAGGATATGAAAATGCTTTCCTAGATATTAAAAAGTGAAATATTTATTTTTCGAAAGGTTGTTTTATTTCTCTTCATGTATCTACACATTTTTAAATTTTATTATATTAAAGTTTATTTGATTCCATATTTAACTATCATGTTATAACATAAAAAAACACTTCAACAGCTAAACATAGTTTAAAACGATTTTAAAGAGATTTTCTAAAAATTAATGAATTCTCTGAATGTATCCAAAAATTCCAACAGTTTGAAAAAAAAAGAAGTATGTATGATTGATCATTATTTTTGGAAGGCTTACCGAAATTCGAACAACCTTGGGTAAGTGCCTCGGTTTATTTCATCGTTTTTATATTTATTATGAATTAAAATAGTGAAAAAGTACCCAAACTCTCCTTAAATTTTGTTTTGTTTTGTACCAACTATGATACAGATTTTGAAGACCGTAATTTCGCCATTTTTGATTAAACTTTTAAAAAATTGTTCACCATAAAAGTGTGTAACATGACTTAGTTGAAAGTTTATACTAATCTTTATTTATTCGCCATTTATTATATGAAATAATCAGTTTATAGAAAATAGTTAAATTCATGGATTATTTCGAAAGTTTTTGGGCCTTTTGTATTTTTATAGCTTAACATTTTGAATAAGATTATAAACTATCGACTTCTAGTTATGTACGCTGTTTTGTAATGATATTTCATGGATAGTAGAGAAATTAAATCTTGCACTTTTTAATCCTATTTGTTTCGAAAATGAGAGCAGATCGAATTTAGTTTATGTGATAGAATATGCAGATTTAACAAAAGAATAGCATTGAATAATTATTTCACTCTAAAAATGAAGTACATGCATACATATGTATTTTCAACTGAAAACTATGCTTTATTGCTATGTATTTATGAGCATACACTCAATGAATCTAATAATAGCTAGCTTCCATCTAAAAACGACCTCCCAAATATGCAAAAACAATAAATCTAATAAAAGATATGTATTTCGGCGAATTTGCGAAGTAAAATGAAAGTTGCAAAACATTTCACCTTCAAAACTGCAACATCACTCACTGTCAGCCAATGGACGTTTAACATTCAGTCTGCCGTCCCTCACCTCGTCGTCAGCGCGCTTCAAGGGATCAAAATCAGTAAAAACGTCTTGACTAACCGAAAAAACAACGTCTTACGGACATTTGGCGGAGGAGACGAAACCAGTTTCAGACGCTCATCGCATGCACCAGTGGACCATGTCTATGACGTCTCAGAAACGGCTGAGGCGAGTGACATCACTCTCTAAAATAATTTAACCCTTGCGGGGTCAAGTGACTCGTTTCCATGTAGGATGCACCCAAAAAACAGTCGTTTTTCTTCCGACTTAACTCTGTTCGGCAAGTGATGATTTATTGGAGGCAAATCGAAGATGTCTTACCATTTTTGGGGTGTCAATCCAAAATAAAATTTATTGGACTATCATTCGCGGATAAAAATAGACCCTGGAAGAGGTCTCGCGAAGAGAAAAGACAGTGAACTTTAGAATTCCTTAAATGGTCCAAACGCCTGATTCAAGGTTCCTATGAGCAGGTTTGACTATTTTTAGCCGATTTACCCACTTCCCGGGATATACAACCAACCAACTCTCTCAAATCAAAGTTAAGGCTATGCACTCTGGCAAATATTAATTTAATTTTTGGTGAAGCCCCCCAAAATACTTCCACATAACACAAAAAACGTAACTATCGTTGTGGGATTTTAGCCATTCTGCGGTTTTGGTGTTATTTGCAAAAACTTGTTCCAAAACTGGATTTTAGCGCCGCTAATATTAAAAATAAATTATTTTTCTTTTATTATGCTGGCAACTATTTTTGGCTTTGCGTCGAGGGCTGGATGCTTTTATCTTCATCCAATAGTTGCTAAAGTCGGTTTTATTTTTTGTTTGCAAAATCATCGTATTAAATTAAAATGATTTTCCAATTATAATTTTGGTGCGGTAGGCATAAATGGATAGCAGGTGTTGGTTTCATGGCGGATTATTTTGTCCAACAAGTGCTTTCGTAACTTTTTTCTTGATTATATTAAATAAGTTTTTTATCGGGACCTATCAACTAGCCGATAGCCAGTTTAGATAATACGACTTCTAAGTAACAAGTAACTAACATAGAATTTCCGCAGGTACAAAATCTAAGTTATGATTTGTTTTTTAATAACCACAAAGCGCTGTACATAACCGAAAATATTTGGAAATATCCCTTGATAAAATATAAACATTTTAGAGTTTAGTGCGAAATTGAGAAATCAGTTTTATTTCATGTTGTTCGTTTTATAGTGCTTGTTTGTATTGAAGAAATTCCGGATTCAAAAATTATTGCACAATAAATATGTTTTATTAATTTAACGAAATTCAAATGAAATTTATGGTTATAAATATGATTAACGTCCAACATTTACCTTTAGTTTCACTTATTTTAAGAAACTGCTCCTACACTAACATTCATTTAATATTTGTTGTATGAACTAAATTCTTTTAAGAAAAATGTTAACTGAAACGAAGGTTTTCATAGTTTTATTAAAACGATCCCGTTCCAATATTTTTAAAGAGCTTTTAAAAATTGTGATGAAAGTCGATTGTTTTTAATACATATGCATTTATTCTCAAAAGATAGAAAAGAAATATGTTAATTTTTGATCCGTATTTAGAACCCCAAATATTCCAAAAAATAATTGTTACAATTAAAAAAGGTTTTGCTCATCCAACTTATTTTCTATTCATAAAAGTTTTGTGTAAAAGAATTTTTGTTTAAGTTCCGTAGAGTGAATCATAGTCATAAATTCACACATGACCCCGGAGAGATATGAAGAACATAAAAATACATAATAAAAATAGGAAATAACTAGGAAAACAATTTCAGAACTGAAAACATATTGCCATATGGGTACGGATCCAACCGAAACGAGTTTGGAATTCAAATTTTTCTTTACTCCTCGAAGAAAAAGTCAATATATTTACATCCGAATTTTTGCGTAAAAATTACTTTCGGAGCGTTAAATTTTAATAAAACCTTAAAAACCTCCTTTGCCACAAAATCGAGTAACATGTTTGCCCAAAATGAAAACGGGCCTAACAAACAAAATGAAAGGCTGCTACATCCGTCCAATAAATTCATGGTAATGTTTGTGTATGAAATCTTCGAGACGTGATCCACATACGAACTCTTTTAAGATCATAAAGCCTGTTAATATTAAACAGCGTGCGAGTCGGAGTTTCGTGGGCGGAAAAACAAAATAAGGTCCCATATGGTAGGAGGGGGGAATACGGGGGGTTGATGTGCGTGTGATCCAGAGGTTTTCTGAACCCTTTCCCTTCAAGAACACGTGGAGCGCACCCAACGAATACACCTTTGGGATGAGTCTCAAGACTCGTTGAAGAAGCCGTCGGCTCCTCAAGGCGTCCTCCTGTTTACCGCCAGCTCCTTCGGGACCCGTCCTAATCTACATTCAAAGATTAAATCAGAATAACCGAATCGAGTTTCGGTCTAGGGCGCGCCCTTTTCTCTCGAGTCCTCGCTGCCACTTCGTGTCATAAGCAGGAAGAGGCAAGTGGGGCTCCTAATGGATCCCGCCACTCTGCGGCTAAGGTTCCTTGCGTCCTCCGGGAACACTTCTCCCGAGGGTGGGCTCCAGCAGGGGCGGCTCCTTGTGTCCGTTTTTCAACGCGACGACTTATCTCCCGTCCCCAGGACGCCCGGGACGCCCCCGCTCCCAGAATAATGCCACTGTGGCCTGTGGAGGCCGATTGTTGAATCTTCATCACCGTCACAATGTCAATGAAATTTGAACCCACTCTCAGTTGGATTTTGCATAAAGTTTTGATAGAGGCAAATCGTGCGGGCTGCACTGAAGAGCCTTGGTGGTGTCCTTGCTGGAGGACTATCTACACAATCTCTACGTATGTTCATAAAGATGGAAGATGCGGCATATTGCGAGATGTGCCCTTTTGCAACCGCAATATGCTTCACTTTACGGATCATGAAAAGTGGAAACACTGTTTGGAGGGCGGAAGTCGTAAGTTTAAGTACTACGGAAACTTGTTATTTATAGCATTTTGAATGAAATTGAATCAGATTTGAATTAAATTATGTTACAGAATGTATTTTGTAAGGTCTCTCTACTGACTGTCCTACCTTTGTAATTAAATTCACATATTCAAATGAGCATTAAATGAATTAAGGCGGAATCACCTTTTAAACTTAGTTAATTTAATACTTTAAATACCAAAGCAATCACTCTTGAATTGGCTTTGTCGTAATCTATAGATCTAATAATAAAGTTAAAAGTATCACTGGTCTATAAAATAAAATTGTTTCTGGTGGCTATATTGTGAAATTGTGATCATATTTAATAAATTTTAACCAGCTTCTTTTATTTGTCGTGCAACAAAATAATCAAAAAATACTCGTTAAAGTGTTTGAAGTCATTTTAATTTTTATAAGCTTAAGGTTCAACATTTTATTTAAGCTATGAAAATAGCTATTAGCCTATAACAATTTTTTATTTATTTACAAGTTTATAAATGGTCAAAATATGGGTTCTGCACTTCTTATTCCTTTTTTAAGTACAAACGGGAGAAAATTGAGTACGTTTATTTTTGAATTCGTAATCTCTGGAAAAAACTCCTACATATAGAAATGATCTGCTATTTGTGCGAGCCATATTAATTTAATAAAAATGATGACTTAATTTAATTCATCGAAATATCTCTAACAAAAAGCACATAAATTATCTCACATTTAAATCTGAGTTTTTGATAAGCCTAAAAGTAGACATCTCGTATGAAATAGTGTCATTAACAAAATTTATTTGTTTATAACAAATCGCGCTATTTCATCTAAACTGATTCGATAAGGTATACAATATATTTGATAATTTATTTATTTATTTATTTATATATAAGTCTACATACATCAAAATCTTACAGACTAGAGAGCAAAAAGTTCTTTTAATTTTTAAATAAGTTAATTACAAAACGTGAGGGCATCAAATAAGGGATAAGTATTAGCATCTGTCGCAGTACACATTATTTTATAGTTTAAAAATGGAAAATACATATCTGATTGAATTATTTAATTAGGACTCTTATTTAGAATTCTTATTATTATATATTATATTTTAACTTTATTTTGAATATTTTTGCGGCTGTTTTCTCATAACTAAATTTGTAAATTATGTATTTCTACATGATACATAATTGATACGTGTTTTTCATCTTTGTTTGATTCAAATTCAAATAATATACATATAACAGTTGTAATATCAAAAATCATTAAATAATATTGGATTAGAATTCCAGTAAAGAAATTCTAACCGAATTATTAAATGGTAAAACCTCGAAGTTCTGACCTAGTTAAATTTTAGTATGTGGTTAGAAAAAAATTACTGTGTAAATCGTAAAAGCCTCTGATATTGCGGTGCTAGAGCTTGTTTAAAATCATAAAAATAAACACCTAAAAGAAAATGTTTAAAAAGTCTCACCCTAGTCGAAAGCATATGATGTTTGCTTACACAACTAATTTAAAGTTATAAAGTAATAACAATTCTTCTTCATACTGTTAATCCATTTAATTATTTATATTACAGTGACAGAATTAAGGTTTATGACTAAAAGCCTTTCCTAATAATTCTGCTAATATACTGTTTAACCGCATCTCAGCTGGTTAATCCGTTCCAAAGTTATAAGGTAACAACATCACACTCAAACCCAAAAGCCTATATTTTAAGCACACAGCCTGCACCATCGCTCCGGGAATAATAATTTCTCAAAATAATTCCATGATGAAAGACTTGTTAACATTTACACTGGGGTAATTTTATCCCCTTGAGAAGACGTAGAGGGATGTTCTCGTTGTCGTAAACAAAAGATTAAGAAAACGCTCGCTTTCATTAAATTCATAAAAGATTATTTCACGACATCGCAAAGTCGTGAACTTGCTTCTTCCGGATTTATGCTATTTGCTGTGTCACACCTCATTTACCTGGTGCGGGAAATTATTAAAATTGTGTCAGCATGGGTCATGACGCAGTATCCGGATTTTGAAGAAAACCTATTATATTTTCTCTGTGAAAATTTTATTGTAATTTCCGGTCCATGACACTTCGGTTTATCCTGGAAAAATTACCATAATTTCCAAAATAGTCCGCAAATCGATCGGCACATCTTGCAGAAACAGACATTACTCACATTATGTCCAAAATGCGGTGACCACTCCCAGAGTGGGAGCTGAAAAACGAGCAACGAATTTTGCTTTTGTGACTAGAAGAACGCCGCCACCTTGGCGCTTCCTGTGCCACTTGTGGTCAGCTCCCGCATAGCGACGCTGCGGGGGCGGATCTGGAGCATCCCAAAACGAGCGTCCCATTTGTGATCCATTATTCAACTTCAAATAGTCCCACCGATTCGATTCGGACTCCCCGAAAACCAGGAAAATATGCGGGGACCCACCAAAATCCGACAGAATTACAATTTCCCGGCGAAATCTAATTATTCAGCTCGAAAGTGGCTTACCAAAGATCTGAGGAGATCTGCTCCAGTGGTGTCTGCGGTGCTCCAGAAGAATCTCCCCAGAAAGATTACACGGGTCATGGGATATGACACGAGTCTGCCTTTTTTTTTTATTTGTGCCATGAAATTACTTCGTGTTTTGCGGAAAAGCAGGGGGAGTATAGAAACCTACAATGACGTGGTAATATCCAGAGTTTTCCTGAAATGTAGGCAATTTACGACCCACAAATTGGCGGCCGCTCATGTCACGTTGACCGCAGCCCACATCATCCTGAATCGAAAAATAACAAATTTTCGAAATTAATGCCACTATAGCATAATTGGACTGTTATATGAAATACTTTGGCATTTTCGGTTTAAGCCTCTTTAATTAATATTCACTCTGCAATTTATGCACATTCTCATTTACCACAGCACAAATTGTAAAATATATAGTATATAATTGACTTCACTCAATTAATCATGTATATATATAAAATCGAAAGTTGGTTTGTTTGTTTGTTTGTTTGTTTATTTGTTTGTTTGTTTGTTTGTTTGTTTGTTTGTTTGTTTGTTTGTTGCTCAATCACGCCTAAACGACGAGTCCGATCATTTTCATTTTTTGGGTGAAGGTACTACATATTCCGGTCCAACATATAGGCTATTTTTTATTCGCGAGTTTCAAAATGGCGGACCCAAGATGGCGGCCAGAAATTGAAAATATCAAGCGATTTCCATGAAAATTGGTATTTGGGTGCTTCTGGATGTTCTCATTGCGAATCTACGTTCGAAATTTGGAAATTCAAAATGGCGGATTCAATATGGCGACTAAAATGTTTGAACACCAGGTAATCCATCACGCCTAAACGGTGGATCCAATCATTTTCATTTTTTGGACAAAGGTACTACATATTCCGGGCTAACATATAGACTACTTTTATTTGCGAATTTCAAAATGGCGGACTCAAGATGGCGGCCAGAAATTTAAAATATCAAGCGATTTCTGTGAAACTTCGTATTTGGGTGCTTCTGGATGTTCTCATTGCGAATCTACGTTCGAAATTTGGAAATTCAAAATGGAGGATTCAATATGGCGACTAAAATGTTTGAACACCAGGTGATCCATCACGCCTAAACGGTGGATCCAATCATTTTCATTTTTTGGGTGAAGTTAGTACATAGTCCGGCCCAACATATAGGTTATTTTTTATTCGCGAGTTTCAAAATGGCGGACCCAAGATGGCGGCCAGAAATTGAAAATATCAAGCGATTTCCGCGAAAATTGGTATTTGGGTGCTTTTGGATGTTCTTATTGCGAATCTACGTTCGAAATTTGGAAATTCAAAATGGCGGATTCAATATGGCGACTAAAATGTTTGAACACCAGGTAATCCATCACGCCTAAACGGTGGATCCAATCATTTTCATTTTTTGGATAAAGGTACTACATATTCCGGGCCAACATATAGGCTACTTTTTATTTGCGAGTTTCAAAATGGCGGACCCAAGATGGCGGCCAGAAATTGAAAATATCAAGCGATTTCCATGAAACTTGGTATTTGGATGCTTTTGAATGTCCTTATTGTGAATCTACGTTCGAAATTTGGAATTTGAAAATGGCGGATTCAATATGGCGACTAAAATTTCTGGACACCAGGTAATCCATCACGCCTAAACGGTGGATTCAATCATTTTCATTTTTTGGATATTCCGGCCCAACATATGGGCTTCTTTTTATTCATGATTTTGGAAATGGCGAATCTAAGATGGCGGTTATAAATTGAAAATATCAAGCGATTTCCATGAAACTTGGTATTTGGGGGTTTTTAGTCGTCCTTATTGCGAATCTATTTTCCAAATTTGGAAATTCAAGATGGCGGATTCAATATGGCGACCAAAATTTTGGTAAATCGGGTAGTCGGTAAACTGGGTAGCCCATCACGCCTAAGCGCTGAATCCGAGCTTATTCATTTTTTGGGTGAAAGTACCACATATTCCGGCCCAAAATATAGGCTACTTTTGATTCACGAATTTCAAAATGGCGGACCTAAGATGATGGCAAAAATTTGAAAATATGAAGGGATTGCCATAAAATTGGTGTTTGGGGGTTTTGGATACCCTTCTTGAGAATACATGTTCGAAATTTGCAGTGAGATGTGGCGGATTCAATATGGCGTAGACTAATTTTCGAACTTCAGGGAATTTAAACGAAAAGTAGTACTATGGATATTTTGAGGTAATTTCGGATTTACTATCAAAGTCTGGAAATTCAAAATGGCGGACCCTACACGGTGACGCAAATTTGTGTACACTGGGTGAAACCGGGTAACCCATAACGCCTGAATATTGGATCGGACTATATTTATTTTTGGGGTGAATATCCTTCATACTGCGGCCAAGCATATGTATAGGCTGCATTTTATTCTCTAATTTCAAAATGACGGAACCAAGACGGTGGCCAAAAATGTTAAATAGTAAGGGATTGGCGTGAAAATTGGTATTTAGGGGTTTTTAGATATTCTAATTGCGAATATAATGTTCGAAACTTGGAAATTCAAAATGGCGGAATCAATATAGCACCCAAAATTTTTGTACACGGGATAAAACTGGACAAGCCATAACGCTTAGACGGTGGATTCGATCATATTCATTTTTTAAGTTAGGTACTACATATTCCGGTCCAACATATAGGTTACTATTTTTGCGAGTTTGAAATTTGGCAGATCCAAGATGGCGCCCTAAAATTGAAAATATCAAGGGATTGGCAGGAAAATTGGTGTTTGGGGGTTTTTAGTTGTCCTTATTGTGGATCTATGTACAAAATTTGAGAATAAAGATGACGGACCCAATACGATGCGCGGCCAAAACATTCGTACACCGGGTGAAACCGGGTAACCCAGCTAGTAATACATAATTAGTTTCTATTTCAATTTCGCAGGAAATTCCAATTAAGAGAAGGATTTTGTATGTTGCTGATTTTAAACTAGGTACAAAATTTTAAACATTGTTATTTGTTTCTATATTTAGATCCTTTTAAAACCTAAAGAGCCGCCGAACAAAACAATATAATTATTCAGGACGAATAAAAACCTCAATAATGAGCATACAATCAATTTTTAACGTGTATTTTTATTGGCACATATGCATGCACATACGCAAGCATACTTTTAATTATTTAGAATTTACATTTAATATAACTAGTAAAATATTAATATGTGTTAGAGATCTACTCACTAAATTATATATTATTTTAATAATAAACTAAAAAAAAGTGTAGTATAACTAGCAGCATATATAGTACTTCATTTTATACTCTAAATATATAAATACAATTTTTCGTTTAGATTTTAAGGTTCCAAAATTGAAAAAATTCTAATATTTCACTTTGCGAGAACTATATATTGATTAAATCCTTTTATACAATACTATGAAAATTTTCAAGATCTTCCCAGTTCTTCGAGAACTTTCATTTTGCTGAAGCACTCTTTTTTATCTTGGACAGAGGGAAGGATATCATTGGAAGAGGATACTTTTGAGGAGTATTTTCGCCCTGCATCGAGCTTCCTCTTCTGTCGAACCTCGAGAAAGTATTCTTTGGAAATTAAAAGTTTCCGATATATTGTAGATATAACAGATATGTATATATTTTAAAATTATAAAAAATAAATAAACAAACCAAATGCAACAAGAAACTTTTCCACCTTTAAAAAATGCGTCCCCGAAAAGATTAAATTCAGACTCTTACCACAAATAAAACAAAATTGAAATATGAATTTTCCACAATTAAACAAATTTATTTATGCAATAGTTACGTTGTGATTGCCACTAGATTGCATTTAATTCATTATGAGTGCAAACAATAAGGTTTTGGACATGTTGAAGTAAGTTACATAATTAATGAAAACAAAATCAATCTGAACACTTTCATTTGCTTCGATTTTAACAATTGTTAATCAAAGAAAATAAATGCAATCATCTCTCTTCTCAAGTAAAAAATAAATTGAAGTCACTTATTTCGTTTTAATTGACATCTTATTGAACGAAAACGTGTTCGCTTATTCGAAGCTGTTAAAACTGCAATTATAACATTTTTTTTAATCGAAATCACGGACTTCGGACTCGATTTTAACAGAATTTCAGGACTTCGATTCTTTTATAAAACCAGTTGTAGTTTTCGTTATTGAGATTTCATATTTCATTTTTGTATATTTTTTTGATTGCACAAATAAGATTAATTAATTTTAAAAAATGTTTTATTTGACCCTTTAACCTTTTGCCTCTTTATTATTTTTATAGGGAAGTTTTTATTTACAGTACCTGTTATTTCTTTCTCGTAAAAGAGGAAATGAATTATAAGTGTTTTACTTTTTACTTAATTAACTTTCTGTAGAGTAAAAAGGGAGTTAAGGGAAAATTTACAATAAACTTTTTAGTGGATTTTAATTAGTGGGGAAATAGAATTACAATTCGATTGTTGAATAGTGGTAGATTGGTAGAATTTCTTCGGAAATTCCTTGGAAAATGCCTCCGTTCGTTTTGCTTTCCCTTAATACACTCGCTATCTTAAAAATGCCTATTAAAAATTCCTTTCGAGCACATGGAAATCTCCACCACGGAGGTATGCACCGCAGAGTTCCCGGGGACTCGAAGATAAGTGAAAATCCCATTCCCATTCGTATGCAAGGTGAGCCTCACTCGAATGGCTCAACTCGTTGCCACCGAGTCGGGAGAGATCTGGGACGTGACTTTATCACTTGTAAGCAAAGTGGATGTTCGAAATTCCCGGCGAATATAAGGGAAAATGTATTGCATCATAAATAACGTCCTGGCGATCCAATAAACAATTCCACCCCCGCAGCCTCCCCTGCATCCTCCTCTGGATCCCCCTCTGCATCACCACTTGTGGAGCAGAAGATACAGAGATACACAGAATCACACGACATTTTGCTATGCTGTTGAATATGGTAAACTTTGCAATTTTGTTTCAAAAGAAGTGCAAATGTCTTCGACAGAAAAACTGCATGTCGATCCCGAATAAAAAAAAAAAAACAAGAAACAACTTTTTATGTGGCTTTTCTGGCAACCATCCAGGAAATCCCGGAAAATATCGTGGCACTTTGGTGGAATTTTTATCGCCTCCCCATAAAATTGAATGTCGTTTTAAGCTGCGCTAAACGTTTCAAAAACAATGGTCCTGTAAGGTACTATTAAATCTTAATAGCTCATGGTTTCCGCAAATAAATAATGAATAACAGTGAGAATTGCTCACTTTCCCGGGAATATCGACATGCAATGCGTTTTTATATGCGAAAATGAACATCAAAATGTTCTTCATGTAACCATAACGATTTTAGAAAATCATGTCGACAGTAAAATTCACAATATATTGTACAATCATCATGTAACGTTTAACACGCTGAGATTTAAAACTGAAGAACGATGATTGCGAAAATTTATTTTCAGCTGGAGGAAGATGCGATCCTTCTTCATATATTTTCGCGAAAAGAACGCTTTCAAGGAAAAATGAGAACTTTTCCAATTAACTCGTAACAAAAAGCAACGGCTTCCTTATTTCATCTGAAGCCACGTGCAGTTTTAATTATATTTTTCACGTTTCGTCGTTGTTAAAAAAGGGATAATCTTCGACTATCCTTTAGGAAATAAAGGCAAAATTATTGAACCTCTTAAAATCCGGATAAATGTATTGTATTTAAAATACTAGGTATCGATATTCTATATTTTCACAATTTATTAATTTTTGATACTTAAAATATCTTTGAAAGTTTAGTAAGATTATAGTACTACGGGGTTTTGATAAAACTTTTAAAACAAGCAAGACTAATTAAAGGAATCGAGCTTAATACGAATAGCTTTTTATAAAACAAAATTCTTTATTTCTGTATATTTTTTGAGAAATTTAATTTTAGTAATCTAAAAAGTAATAATTATCCTTCGCAATTTTTCGATGCTCCCGCAATCTTCCTGGAGACAATTATAAATATATATGTATAAATAAAATCTAAAATTGGAAATATGTCCACCGGATTTCTTCAATAAATTTTAAGTGCATGACTGCTGAAAATAAGGAAAGTTTTACTGTATTTCAATTTAATTTATCATTTTATAAGATGTTGGTAAGTCAAATTAGACATGAAAAATGTTTTAAAATGAAGAAGTGCAAATGTCCTTAATATATTATATTCATACAATAAACAACGAAACTTTCTAGGAGTATTCAAATAATTGTGATGGACAAATATCGTTTCTAAATAAATATCTCATGAAGTGCAAGTACAGCGAAAAATGTTGTTTGCATATTCATCACTTTTGACTTGAAATGAACACTCCTATAAAATTATATCAAAATCCGTGAGGACGGCGTAAACTCTGCTCCAAATATCTTTTTATAGGTTGCACTGTCTAAAGTTAAAATTATTTTGTTTAAAGTGATAATTCTTAATGATATCATAAGTAAATGTTTTCACAGTGTAAACGAAAACCCAAGACGCTTTGTTTAAAAAACAAACAGATTGAAATCGCAACAAAATCCCCATACAAACAAGACTCCAGTTGTATTTTGCGTGGTAACTCAGCGTGTAATAAAAGTAGGCAGTAGCGCTCAATCAAACCACTTTGAGACTGATATCACTCTTCATAAAAGTAATTCGATCTCGAGCCATATGTTGTTTTCGCCATAAATCGGAGCTTTTGAGCCAATAAAATGAAATTCGCGCCCCAGAACGATAAAATAGCTCAGTCGTGCTTCTGCCGCCGTCCGCCAGCTGCTGATAAGAAGCCCCTGGGAGCGTTTTAGAATTTCTTAAAAATCCACCTGGCCGCGATAAGACATCAGTCTACCGTGATTTACGAGTGCATTAAGATCAAATGCAAGTAAACGTAAACTCATCATTTTCGCTGAATTTTCACTTTTTCGATTTATGCGAAGTAATCCAAACCGAAGTCCTCACAGTCAGTCAAAGCAGTTTATAATAATATTTTGATGAATGGAGCATATCCGCGAGTCGACTGGAATTTCAATTAGCCGAGCGCGGGTGGAGCCGAGTAAACATAATTTCAATGTTTTTTTATCCGCCTTTTTCCGCGGCAGACTTATTGCCGCGAAATTCAGCGTGCCGAAGAGTAATTAATTGGCTTTTATACAGACGGACTGCGATGCGATGCGATGATATCAAAATGGATTACGACTACTTATGAGGTTTAATTGTGGCTGATGTTGGATCGGATCAGTCATAAATAGAATTCGAATGGATTTTGGTGATATCACTCCTACGGGCCTTAATTAGCACCGAATAAAACTCTCCTTGCTTAATATGGATTTTGAAAAGACTCGCGAGATTTTGAAAATTAATTTGGGATACACTATACACAAAACATGGTCTACGCTCTGAAAACTAATTGAATGTTGTTACAACGTTTATACTTTTACACTTTTATTTGACAACATTCAACATTAAAAATTTGTAATACAGACTATAGAAACTTCCAAAGTCGTAAAATAAAAACAGCAAGATATTAAAAGTATTCATATTCATGGCGATACTGATACATTGAAAAGAAAATGTACGCTCAGCAAACAAAAGGCCATTAATTTTAATAAAAATGCATCACATGTAATTTGTACAAAACCATGAAATCGATATTTTCTTAATTCAATGTCAATGTTCTTAAATTCGAAAACATTTTGCTTTTATAATAATATTATCTACTACATATATATTTATTTTCATTGGTTGAAATCACAACTCTATAAATCCACAATTATGTTTTATAAATATGAAGACAATAAGAAACATATTATAAAACAATAATAAATATAAAATATGCTTATTTACAATAAAATTAACCGAATTGGTACCGCTTATGAAACAAACACATTCGTACTTTTTCTATGATTTTTAATTTATAAGACTGCTCATCATTTTAAAGGAACTCTCTTTTTATATCAATGAAAGGCATGAATTTGCAATAGAAATGTCCCTTAGATGAAAGTTCTTACAAATAGGATAGAAGACGCAAATTTTCACTGATTTACGATTCTGTTAAGTGAAATTAACCCCAGAAATAATAATACGCAATAATATTAGTATGAAGAATGCAGGCAGCAGCTGTTGTTGAGAAAACTGAAACAATAGTTCATATTATTTGCAGTGCAATAAAATTGTTAGTGACCTCAGATTCAGACGGAGATAATCTTCTATTATCTATATTGTATGCATTTTGCTTTTTTCGTTTTAAGTCATACAAGTATTTTCATAGCTGTTTAAAATTCACAATCACACATTTTCTATATGGGATTATAAAGGTATACCAGAAATTATTTTATATTTTTTAGTCCATTTAAAAACGTAAAAACTTTTTATATTTAAATAATAGTACTAACTTTTACTACATATTTTTTAGAACGTAGTCATCAACGAAAGCGTATAATATAAACACGGATTAACGAACTTTATCTATATTTGATAGAAGTTCATTTTATATCTTGTTGTTGCATACCTAATTTTATTGATAATAAAGCTAGTTTTAAATTAGGGTAAAAAGCTGTAAATTTGAAGAATGTGTCTAACTTTTTTACTTTTTTAATTCCACCCATTATTTGGTCGGATTAGATATCTTTGGTGAAATTACTGACTTATTCATGCTCTGAGGAAAATATCTAAATTATGTACAATAGCTTTCAAAGGCAAAAATTGTTTGGTATGGCCTTGTCATAACCATACTGCCATGGGCAATTTAACTTCTTAATCTCTTAATGCTCTTCGTCTTCCGATGATCCGGAAAACATTCAAAGACTAATCCCAGATCCTTACAAAAGTTCTTAAACTCAATTTCCGCCGAGCAAATGAGGACGAAGGTTGTGGATTGCAAAAAATGAAATACGTCTCAGGAAACAGCGGGTTCAATTACCACCAACAGAGCGGCGCCACTTGTCTCTGGAGCTGAGTTGTTCCGGACAAACTCCATTAAGTGTCCGCAATTGCAATAAACTTTTTTAAACCTTCTGCTGCTCCTTGCAGGACTATCTTTATGAGTCCACCCGTCTGCTCAAAGAATTCCAATCAGTGAACCATCACCCACACATTCTACCCCTAAATTAAAAGTTTGCGCGCAGGCGTAGTGAAAAAATTATATAGAATTGAAAATTTAAAGCAATAACAGCCAATGTTAAAATGAAATTTGTTGAAAAAGTCGTTACAGAAAGACGTGCGTATTATGTGTTTTAATTTTATATCAAGGTACAAAAACAATTAAGTACACCAGCAAGCAATTTTAATACTGAATATACTACAAATATATGTAAAATTAATAAAAATATAGTCACGTTGAAAAAAAAGGTTAAGAAACAAGAAAAAATGTAACATGAAGAGAATACTTTTGTTTTTACAGAAACAATTCAATGAAACATTTATAACATTTCAAAAACGTTTGAAAAGAATTACGAACAATTAATTTTGCAATACGAAAACTCAATAATGTAACACTGGCGTTTTGAAAATTTATTCAAAAAATAACGTCTTAAGGAGTTTATTAAAAATTTTAAGAATTGGTGCAACTCTTTTAAAAGTAACACCTATGATAAATACACAGGGTGAATCACCACAAATCTACCTCAAAATGTTTCCGAACGGGCTTTAAGCGGGAAATAACATTTCCGCCTGAATACTCCCCTTCTTCCTCCGGGAACCCAAGAAACGCCCTGAGATGAATGACAGTGAAAAGGAAATTTGTGTAATTGAAAATTTGTCCCGCGTCGTCTTGAGACGCATAAAATATTTTGAAACGCGAAATATACGCTTCCCTTGAGGCTGGTATTGGTAATATTTTGATACCGTGTACCTCCCCAGGTGTATAGAATACGAACGGATTCATCCGGTTCCCAGTAATTCAAACTCATGTCAATTTTGTTTTTTATATTTGGAAGAAATCAAAAACCTGGATGAAATTGTTTTGTTCAGGGAACCTCCATGTGATGGAGGCACTACCTAATTTAGACAGGACCTGGGTTTTGTATTTTTTGCTTCCCAAAAAATTGAGGAAATGTAAATTCATCAGCTATGATTTTCTTGTTGCCTGGGCCTGTTGTCGACATGGACGCCTTATCCTGAAGAAAAATAATCTGCATCCCATTAAATTCCGAAGGACAACGCGCTCCCACACTCTTCAAAAGAACATCGTCTGACGGCCGTCCTGACGCAGGACCACTTTCGCCAAAATGATGAGATGATTCCACTTTGTTTACCCACCCGGGCAATTACTTGTTGAGCCGGACCGGCTCCTTGGGGAGCCGTGTCCCGGAACGTCTTAGAACCCCTACACGGGAGCCACCCTTCCCCTCAGGGCCGGGATATAAATCCCTCTCATTTCGCGACTTTAGTGAAATTAATTTATTCATTAAAGCACCCTCGGGAGGAACACAGTTCATTTGTGATATCGCGGTCGAACGGGAGATGGACGATGAAGCTGTTTGTTGCGGGGCTGGATCCAGTGAACCGTGTCAACTGTTCGTTGGGTCCTACAGGAATTCGCGATTTATTGTCAAGCCTGCTCCTCCGGCCTTTCACGGTGGATAAAGCGTTTTAATGGCTATTTTATCGCGGAAATAATTTAAACGGGATGAGAATTTGTTTATAGAAAGCACCGGAGCAAAGTATGCTCGAATTTTGAATTATTTTCGGGTGTTTGTTTTAAGACAATAGCCGGGAGTTAAGGCGTATCGCTCCCCTGGGCTGGGACAGGCGTAATTTTCAAAAAGGGGGATAGTACAAATTCACGAGAAAATTTTTGATATTCATCGTAATATTGAAGGAAGTGAAACCAATTTAGAAATAAATTATGGCTTTTGATTATTGTAAGGAAAGTAAAATTCACCGCCTCTAAAAACTTTATTCCAAGTAAATATAATCGAAGTTTTTCCATTACTCCTTAAAGATTTGTGCCAAACTTTAAATTATGTTTTATAGTACTTGTACTTTTTATACCATCTTTGAACATTGTTGTAAAAGAAAAATAACACCATCACCAAACAATTTGTTTATTCATTTGATTATTTTTTTTTTCTCATGATTCGAAACAATCAAAAATACAATAGATAATAATTTTTGTTTTTTTGTGTAATAGGATCTGGATCAGATTTAGCATTGAATTGATATTTATGAACAGTAACCTCTGTATCTAACAATTTTTATTTCATATAAATAAAATTGAAATTCTTTTATTTATACCCACTTTGCGGTATGAAGTTAATCCAAAACTTTGTTCAATTGCATAAGGTTTGGAATTGAATTGAATAAAAATCATGGCAATTTGATGGGTTTTAAATGAAGTTTAAAATTCTTATATATGTAGATGACGACTTCTGTTTACAGAATTCAATTCAATCAAACATTTCATAACTAATCTGATCTAGATCCGATTATATAATAAAACGAATTGTCATATATTGCATAAAATGTCAACAAAAATCAAATTCACGAATTATTACAAAATATTTTAAGCCTTTTGTTTAGATAAAAATAGCTTGTGTTTATTTATATTATGGTATTTGATCCTCAAATAATTCATTGTTTTTTAATGATTTTTTATAAATGCTACAAAAACTGCTTTTTGCACATTCTAACCCTAATTTTATTTTCGAATTCGTAATCTGCAGAAAAAGTAGAAACGATATGTTATTTTGTAGGGTGCAAAATTGATTTTGACTTGTGTAATAATTGATTTACACACAAAATCACAATACATACTACATATACATATAATAAAAAGTATTCGGGCTAATGTTCACGGTTAAGATTAAATCAAAGAACTAATTTTTATCATACAAAAAATAATTTTGGCTCCACCAAAATATCTCTCAAATTCTCATAAAATCAACTAAAACAGAAAAATTGAATTATGTATCAGAATCCAACCGAAAATATTACAAATTGTCCTAAAGAGAGGCGTAAAGTAAACTCCGTAGAAAAACATATGCCAGTATAACTTTTCGTAGAAACTCGCAAAGCTTCTTTCTGAAGTTTCTTTCCTTCTCACGGAATATATTTAAAGAATTTGAATATCAGGAGAGAAGATAAAGTTTTCTAGCACCCTGAGAAGAGATATGCTTCATTCGATTTTCTTCGAGCAGTATAAAGAAAAGTTTTAAGAAAATTCTATAGCCAATTACAGGGCAATTCACGTGAAAATCTTCTTTTCGCCCGCTGCGCTGATAACGCGCTTCCGTTGAAAAGTAAAACAAAAGCGTTTCAACGCAGATTTGTATTATCTTTTTCGCCAGTATCCATGGATTCTTTTTATTTTAGTCCAGGGAATGCGTAAACATTAAATGTCTAAAGAATACAATCCTCTTTAAGCTCTTTCAGAAGTATATAATTTCGTGGAAGAACAAATACAGTCATTCCTAGCAATTATTAATTAATTCCATTCAATTAGTAATGATCACCATTCACCAGCCTCGATTTTGGTGACCAATTCATTCTAGTTGATTCGCACGTTCCTAAAAGGATCAACTTGAATTTTATAAATATTACGCTCCCACAGGACTATAACTAACGAGGTGTCGGCGCCAGGAAGGGCGTAAGTGGGCCCATTTCAAATAGGACCATGATGAGATTTATTGGGCTTGTATGTAGTAACTCTCCACCCATCATGTTTTGTGCATGTACAAATAATTTGATTGATGATGTCAACTTTTAAAAGACGTATTTTCTCGCTTTAGATGAAGTAGGAGGAAAGCCTACACAATTTAATGTTTTTGCCATGTTCTCATCTCGATAAATTGGAAAATCCATAAACGTATTAGGTACAATCTATATATGTATGTAATCGAAAATTTTTATAAAAGAAGGTTAAAGTATTAAATCGATAAACAGCATGGGCCTCAATATTGAACCCTGCGACACCCAACCAAAAATCACGAAAATAGGGCTTTTCTGAAAATCAAAGGAAATTTAAGATGTGGTTACAACTTTCACCTTATTCCTAGCACGTCTGCTTAATATACTTCTAGCTTTATCATGAACAAAAGAAATCCCTAGGGATGCCAAAGAAACCGCCACGTGGTAGAATATGTCTATTATCCTCAATATCATCCGTCCGCAGGGCAAAGATTTCTAACAATTTGCATAAATCTCATGACACTTTCCTGGAAGTGTTATTCCCATGATACCTAAATTCTTCACCTTTCATGGCATGACCCGGGGTAGGGCAGCTGGTAAATGCCAGTGGGTAACCGATGGCAAAAGAGGAAATTCTGTTATGATGGAAAACTTCCGGACTGATGATGTTAAAAACATCTCAAATTTACTTCAGCATCCCTCTTATAATTTAATTCGGCTAATGAACATTTTCATCCGTGTTCTAGCCCACAGGGATACCTTCAGTTTCCATGGGGAATTTTGCATGAGGACTGACTTGTGGTTAATTAGCTGTTTTAAGCTCACGAGCTTAGACCCACTCTGATTATTACATGGCACTGATAGGCTCAACTTGAGTAATTGTTTTAAAATTAGGGAAAGCTTATCGCTGAAAGACTCTTTAAGGGCCGAAGAACATCCGAATGGGAGTTAGTTGTTGTTTGGTTTCATATAAATTTAACCTTCAGGCTTCAAGTGCAGTCAAATACCAAGAACCTACAAATATATAATACATAAGAGTAAGATAACACATTCCAGATGAAAGTAAAACTAGGAATAACTTTCTAGTTATAGTTACCTTCACAAAATGTTATACTATCTGTTTTTCAGTTCTACCATAAGTTTTAAAACTCTTTTTCGATTTGAGCTGAATTTGGTAAATGTAGCTAGCTGTAAAGAGAATTTCAAATACATCTTATACTATACTATATATTTTCAAATATATGTGATTTTAAGTTCTCTTCTCGTTTGGAATTTTCAAAAAATCGAATTTTTTCTTTTCATTTTATCATTATATTAACCTTTCCAAATTTCCCGACAGAAGTTTCCAAAAGTATTAGCTTTCGCTGGCCAAACCATACTGAAACTTTAAACGTGATTTTTTTTAAATTGTATGAACTATAACTATTCAACGAAAAAGATAACTTTCAATTAAAAAATTATATAAAAAGTTATCAGTGCTAAACGAAACTCATCTAGTCTTTCTATAACAAAAAAAATTAATGAACGATTAATATATTCTGATAATGTTCATAACCTTGTATGCAAAACATTTTACAAATAAGTAAAATATTATACATACCTACTTTACTAAAATTTGATTTGTTTCTAGGGATAAGTTTAAGTTTAAATCAATACACATTTATATCAGAAAATATTTAACAATGTTTGAAAGCTGATAACTAAGCTTCTATTTATTTTTCATAATGGAAAAAGTTAAGGTCCTTCGCTAAAATTATTTCGATTATTTGTAAGAAAAAGTACCTAAAGTTCAAAAATATTTCTTACAAACATCTTAAATCTAACTTTTCTCTTCGACATGTATTTGTATGCAACTTAAATTCCTAAAAATTTAAAATGTCTCTCATATTTACAAACTTAACCCGCAACTTCACCTCAATGCCCTGAAAAACATCAATATCTTAAAATTTGTCTTTAAAGATGTTTATTCCGCAAAACTTTTAATGACATTCCAAGCTTCTTCAGTATTGAACATGCTCCTGAAAAATAAGAGAATTCACGAGCATTTTCAATATTCCGAAAAGGTGTCACCAGCAAGAAAAAAAAACTTTTGATTACTTTTCGAGAAATGTTTCTTATTTAATTTATGGATCGAACCGTGCGAAGCCACAAGAAAGGTTTTGGCCAGTTCAAAATATCCTTAACGAGAGCTATTTTTATATTAGGCTTGTTTACATCAGCCTCATGGCTCCGAAACGTATGTAAAAGTCCTCGAAAGTTAATGGGATCCTTTCATGTGGGACAACATTTGATTCCCATTAAACTCACTTATCTGAGTAGGTTAATTTTACAAAACAGTGAAGGGCAAATTTGGTTTTATATTTTCAAAGAAATAACAAGCATTTATTGAGTAGATTTTATTTATAACATATAAACAGAAAATTAATATTCGAAGTTGTTTAAATCTAAATCGAATCTAAAAATGCCTTCTACTCCCATCGGTCATTGCAAAATCAATTTACCGACGCCAAACAAGTGCCCTATTTTTCGCTTTATCTATTTCAAAGTTGTCGGGAGCATGTTCAATTACAGCGGAATTTATGTCCCTGAACAGCACAAAGCTCGCCGCCTTGGGGACACTTTTGAAACATGTCGTTAGGTAGGACATATGCAAAACAAGCACAATGTAGGTTTCAAAAACAATTTACCTCCCTATTTTTCCTCCGGGCTCCGCAAAGTTGGAGTGTATCCTGCAGGAATACCTCTAAGCCCCAACTGTAAGGGAAACTTGTTACCGGCCAAAATGAGCCATTATTACCTGTAGTGCCATTAAAGTTTTTTAAAACTTCCCTCGAAACTGAACTCTTGCACATTCATTATCGTTACTTTTAAAATTAATTTTCACATTAATTATCTTTACTTGGAAGTCACCCTTTAAACTTCATTCCTATTTAATTAAAAATAGCAAGGAATGAAGTATGAGTTTATAATTCCTCATACATCACCATAGTTATTAATGACTTTAATTTAGTCATTATATTTTAAACCATCCTCATTCGAATGTAAATGCTAATAAAGTTAAGTAGCGTTATCCAAATGAAATCTCACATCCAACATGTTAATTTTAATTAACACCCCGAAATAATCTTTAAGCTGTCACTTAAGATGGTTTACCTTTTCAAGAATTTTAGAGAAGTTCACAAAATTTCACACCTTAATCCAAAGTTCGACAAAATGATCCCAAAATTCTTTACGAATTTTCACATAGCTTTGGTAGCTAACGTGTAATTTTCCTTTCCCCTGGATAATTTAAATGCTTGGGATCACCGGGTAAATTTATGGCTTGTGCCTCTAAAGTGATTTTGGCTTTCTCCCACGGGATAATTTATTTCGAAGGTACCCAGGCGCCAGGACGTTTGTAAGGTTCTCAACGAGCACCACCTACTGCTTAAAGAAGTTTTGCTACTTGAAAGGAAACGGCATGTGAACAGGACTAAATTTATGAAATTTCTGCTCCTAGGTTCTTAAATTTTTTACGCCTCGACTTGAGTACACCACCTGTCGCGTCTATTTCTATGCGACCTGCCAAGAATTGAGACACGTGGAAATTTTCTTATCTTAATTTTTGTAATACTTTTGAAGATAATAGACAGCTTTTGAACTAGAAGTTCGCTTTAAAATTCAATATCGATACTATTAAGTTTTATTCCTAGTCTTAGAAACTTTATAAGTTTGTAATCTTTCTTTTAAAAGTACAAGCCAAGTAGCAATCCGATTAAGGTTCCCACCATGAAAGAAATAAATATAATACTATATTTTAAATAAATCACAATCGGTGTCCTTCAAATTGCTCCTCATCCACTCATTGTACGAACTAAGTAGTTCTTGAGGGAGCTCATCTTTAAAACATCCGACAATTCTTCGTCTTATAAACCTGAAAAAAACAAACAATATTTTTATTCTTACGTACGAGTACTTCATATAATCAATACTGAAATATAGTATCTATATTATACCGGTAACTATCATCAGACTCTGTGGTATACATTAACTGCCCTTGATCCTCGTACCAACAAGACTTATTGCCTGATAATAGAAAAACATATTTTAAATTTGTAAATACCAAAAAGTCTTATTTAAATGGATTTACTTTTCATGTTATCAAATGATAAGTGATCTAAAAATTTTTCTAGTTGAACTCTTGTAATGAGCTTGTTCAGGAATTTGCAGGTCCTCAGAATTACAGCCTCTAAATAAGTCTTCATTTCTTCATAGGTTAAAAAGAGGATGTTGGACTGTTTTCACATTTTCCAAAAATCAAGAATATGATTAAAATACGGTGAAAATATTAGTTCAGAATTCATAAATGCTTTAAAGAATCCATCCTTTGAAACATTTAGCTTAAACCAATTTCTGAAGTGCTCATGATAAGACACAGCAACATCTCTCGGGTCTCTTACTATGTAGATGATATAAATAAATATAAACAAAAAGGATTTTAATGAAGAATTCTCAATTAATACCTTTGAGTGCTTTAACCAAAGGTCTTTCGGAAGACAAGATAAAGGTAGATGGAAATGGATAAAACGTGGACTGTCTGCTGCGTTAATATTTTCAAGACTCTCATTATTCGATTTTAGGACAATAGATAATCTAAAGTAAACGACATAAATTTTATGATTTTTATATAGTACATAATTAATTATAAGAAATATCAAATTTACTCCAAAAAACTGAATCTATTTTCTTGCCTTCTCAAAATCGAAATTATTTAAAATCAACCAACACACTTCCTGCATCCACGTAGTACCGGATTTTGGACAGCTCACAGTCCATCGTGTCCACATCGTGTCCGCGCACTTTAAATTTTGTTACTTTGGCACAAATTCAATATCGCCAATTTGAACTGATTTCACTGGTGTAATTTTTATCATTTGTTTAATTACACCACCAGGAATATTTTCAAAGTGAAACATCTTCCCGCGTCGAAAGACGATAACTTATTAAAAGAATGACAGCTCGTTTTCTAGATCTTATATAATACAATATATTCACAAAATTTTAAAATTACTTGAACAATTTCATTCTCGGCTTATGTAGATAACAAATATGCTGACATTGTGGGAAAATTAAGATGAAGACAAGTGGGTCTTAGGGTAATTTGATAAATTCATAGAAACCTTGCCCTGCTTGTTAAAACAGTTGTTATTGTAAAAACACTAAGCCTTGTTTAAATTTCCACATTTTTGGATCTTGTGCCCAATATTCTTTAGCTGATGAAAATGAAAAACTCGAAGACTCTCCAATTTTTCAGCAGTTTCAGTAATAACAGCTGCATAATCACCAAACAAAGACACAACTTAACATTTTTACTTGCTCTGAAATTATAATTTGTCCTAAATCAGCCAACACATTTCCTGCAAGCAAGTAGTTAACGATTTTGAAAATACTACGACTGAAGCATCACCTACACGAATAATAAAAATTCGGGTCCTCTCAAGATATGAATAACAAATACCTCTTATATGTACCTCCAAACATTCTAAACTAACAATTTTAAATTTTTAATAGTGATAACGAAACTTGTAAAGATTTTCACTCGCAAATGATTGTTTCTTATTACAGCTTTTTAAAAAAAAATACAGAAAATTTCGCACTTTCGACTCAGATATTGCACCTATCTAATCCTATCTTTACGACTCTCCTCTTTATCGTTACCACAGCATCTTAAAGTATTAATTTCTGTAATGATGCAAAATTATAACATAAATGTAATTTGGTCGGACGTTTAAAGTGATAAGAAGTTGTGTTACGGCAATTTTTCATTTACCTACAAATAACGCCATCAAATTTATGTAGGTTTCAGTGCAGAGTTTCAATTCGACGTGGAAAAATGTTTCGTATCGAAAATATTTCTGGTGGAAATCGTGAACGAAAATTAATAAAGGCAACGCCTTTGGAGCCAGTAAAAGTCGGCGAAATTACGTTTCAGCCGCGTTCATGCACATTGACAAAAAAAATGACTGGGTACCTGGACAGGATTCGAAATTTTACGGTGCGCGACGACGATATTTGGATGGTCTCAATTCCAAAATCTGGAACAACTTGGTCACAGGAAATGTGTTGGCTAATTTTAAATAATTTCGACTTTGAAACAGCTAAAAGTGTTGATATTGGGAAAAGATGTCCAAGTCTCGAGCAAGTTTTTAGATATAAATATAAATGAAAACAAAAATATCAGTGATATTTATTTTATAGACTAACCGGAATAGGGGTGGATGCGATCGATAGCTTCGAACAAGCTGAAAAAATGGAGAGTCCTCGACTTTTGCAATCTCACCTGCCTTTACCTTTCCTTCCTAGAGAACTGTGGACAAAAAATCCAAAAGTATCTGAATGTTTTTTATATTTTATTTTAAGTTATAAATTAATTTAATTTTCAATAGATCGTTTACATAGCAAGGGATCCCAGAGATGTTGCTGTTTCTCGATATAATCATTCCAAAAATTGGTTCACACTCACAGTGTCCGAAGATAGTCTTTTCAAAGCCTTCATAAATAGTGAAGTACAATTCACACCCTATTTTGATCATGTTCTTGAATTTTGGAAAATCAGAAATCAGCCGAATGTCCTTTTCCTAACTTATGAGGAAATGATATCAGATTTAAAGTCGGTTGTTTTAAAAACTTGTAATTTCTTTAATAAAGTTATTTCAAGTGATCAACTAAAACAACTTCTAGAACATTTATCTTTTGGCAGTATGAAAAGTATGAAAATCTTTTTAAAGACTTCTGTGGTCGTATTTAAAACGCACTCTTATTTTCAGAAAATGAGGCTTGTTGGAGAGAATATCAACGGAAATTATTATGCAATACAGAACCTGACGATAATTATCGGTATATGTTTCTGATATTTTTTCTAGATTGATGAACAACTTATTTATTATCTTCAGATTCATAAGACGGGGAATAGTGGGGTCTTATAAAGATGAACTCCCAAAAGAACTTCTTGAATCCTATACTGAGTGGATGAGAAGTAATTTAAAAGATAGCGATTGTGACATATTTACGATTTGATAAGGCGATGGTATAAATTTCGCCCATATATAAAAAATAACCATGTTTTAATGCAACAATAAAATAAATAAAACACTAATACCACAATAAAAATTCGTATATTATAAATATTATAATAAATATCCAGTTTAAAAATGTTTTTGTCCCTCAATTATTTATTCAAAAATATAAAGGTACAAAGTTCCATTATATTCCTTTTACCTCATTTTCTGAATAATTGAAAACTGCGTAATGACACAAAACCTTTAAAAATGCTTTGATTTGATAGTTATTTCAATTTATGCTTCTACTTAGGCGTAAAGTCATCTATAATATCATTTAAATTACTAAAAATATTTTATTCTACAATATGATAGTGTGATACTACTTTCATTTCTGGCCTTTTATGCTTGGCTCTCAAACAAATAAGGAATCAATATATTGATTTATTGTAACTGTATTAAAATACAATTCAACTGTAGCTTGCAAACCTATTACAGCATTAAAAGAAGAGTGTAACAAAATTAAACCTTATAAAATTCGAAATCCGTCTTGGTTAAGTTTTTCTTCATCCATCCATTGTAGACTTCGAGTAGATCTGGACTAAATTCATCCTTAAAAGAACCAACGACACCACGTCTAACAAACCTGCATAAAAAAACAACGAAAAATGAGTTGAGTGTAACTACGGAAAAAACAAAGTTCCTTACCGATGATCCTTATCAAACACTTCTAGTTTTGCTTGATTTCTTGCATAATTATGCTGGCAGGCATCATTTCCTGGAGGTTCAAAATTCAAAATTTCATTAATAATATAGATATTAAAATATACAGGCTGTTCTACATACGTCTCATGCTATCAAACGAAAGATGGACCACCATATTAATCATTTGCTCCTTTGTAATAGGTTTATTCAAAAATTTACAAACTCGCTCAATAACTGCCTCTAAATTCTCTTTCATTTCCTCGTATGTTAGGAAAAAGACGTTTGGATTATCGCGCAATTTCCAAAATTCCAGCACATGATCCCAGTAAGGTGAATATATGATATCATCATCGATAATTGTTTTTAAAAATGACTCTTTTTCAACATCTTTTCCGCACCATTTTCGAGTGTGATGGTACAACGACGCTGCTGCATCCCTGGGATCTCTGGCTGTATAAACAACCTATACGATGAGAAGTATTTTTACTATACTAGTACAATTAAAAAACTAGAACATATCTACTTTCGCATTGGTTGTCCATAATCCCTTTGGTAAAAATGGTAAAGGTATATGTGATTTCAGAAGTCGTGGACTTTTCAAACTTTTAGCTTTATCAATACTGCTTACAGGAGCAGCTTCATATAAAGAAGAAAACCTAAGGATTAAAATTTCATAAGATTTCTGAAATAATAGTGCAAAATATTTACTCCAAAAACGGGCTTCTTTCGCCAATATCGACCTCTTTGGCTCCTTTGAAATCAAAATCGTTTAGTATTAACCAGCACATTTCCTGAGTCCAGGTTGTTCCTGACTTTGGATAAGTTACAACCCAAACATCGTCATCCCTTACAGGGAAATTTGCAATACTCTCAAGATTTTGCACAATTCCTTTAGCTAGAACTCCACTCCTCGGCTCGATGGTCACATCTCGAATCTTAATCGGATTCAATGGTGTCACACGCTGATAGAATGTTTTAAAATTTTTACGCGGTAAATCTTCAACATGAAACATTGTTACGGCTTTCAATTCAGAAAAATGACTGAACTTTCTTTTAAAATTGTGTAGACATGAAGCAAAAGAAAGGAACCTTATCAGCATATCTGATTATTTGCGCTGTGTTCACTTAAAGAGATATCATTGAGCGATACCAGTACAAGTTCTTTCACCTCTTATATATTTATAAGAAAGCAAGTTTTTATCGCAATTAATCCGAAACAATGAGATAATAAAAAATTTAACAGCAGAATTCAAAGTCTGCTTGTAGAATTCAATTAATTATATTTTGTTGGCTTCATACAAATTTTTACGTAACAGTTTAGATACATCAAATTTTACTAACATTAAAATTAAAGTCGGTTTCCTCCAAATTTTTTTTCATCCATTCATTAAAAGACTCAATTAAATGCTGAGGAAATTCATCTTTATAAGCGCCCACAATTCCTCGGCGTATAAATCTATAATAAAAAATTCTAATAGTTATATATTTTAGAAAAGGTTATCAAATTACCGAAAATTTTTATCATAATTTCCTAATTTTATAAAGCTCTTCTCATATTCATGTTGGCAAGCTGGATTTTCTAAAAATAAAAAATATTGAAAGAGTTTCGAATGTTACTTAAAAAATAGCAAAATAAATCACCTCTCATGCTCTCAAAGGACAAATGTTCCAATAATTTTGCCATCTGTTCACTTGTAATGGTTTTATTGAAAAATTTGCAAGTACGGTGAATAACAGCTTCTAAATTTTCTTTCATTTCCTCAAATGTCAGGAAAAGAATATTTGGCTGATTTCTTAGTTTCCAAAATTCCAAAACATGATCCCAAAATGGTGAAAATACTAATTTATCGGCAATAAAACCCTGTATGATACCTTCCATTGTTGCTGAATATCCTAACCATTTGGCGCAGTGGTAGTGAATAGATATCACAACATCTCTAGGATCTCGAGCCACGTAGATAATCTAATGTAATAGTAATATTATTATTATTTTAATACAAATGCAATCACATCAAAAACCACCTTTGGATTTTTTGACCAAAGCTCTCTTGGAAGAAACGGCAAAGGTAAATGTGACTTCAAAAAGCGAGGGCTTTCCATTTTGTGTGCCACTTCTATGGTATCAATACTCGAAAATCCACCTAAAGCACTATACCTAAAATTGTTAATTTCTATATTAGACAAAACGTATGTAATTACAATTAATTTCAATAACACTACTCAAAAAAATGTCCACGTATTCCAATATCAATCTCCTTTGCCTTTTCAAAATCGAAATTGTTTAAGATTAACCAACACATTTCTTGTGCCCAAGTTGTTCCACACTTGGGGTAAGTAACTACCCAAACATCGTCATCTCTCACCGGAAAATTTGTAATTTTCTCAAAATTATCCACTAAACTTTTTGTTAGAATAGTATCCCTTTGCTCAATAGTAATATCACCGACTTTAACCGGACCCAACGAGGTTACTGGGATCCTTTCGGCGTGATGTTTCGCTTCGTTCGACTTTTCTTCCGCGCGCTCCATTGTAATTGGAAGTTTAACACTAACTGAAACATGCTCAAGTAAACATAAAATTAAAAATAGAATTTATCAAGGAAGAGATAACGCCGAATAATCGAGCGTTGTAAATACTCTTCTCTTGATACGAAAAGTGGCACCAAAACAGGTTCTTCTACCACAAATTTTAACCAGTTTCCCGATTTTTAATTGAAAAGCTCTCTCGGGTTCTCATTGAAAAGCTTTCCATGTATTAAATATATAAAATGTTTTCATATTTGATGCAAAAACTTGAAAATGAAAGCTTGTAAGCCGGTATTAAAATAATATGATCAGAAAAAATATTAGAAAAATACACCGGGTGATACCAGGTAACTCTGGCTATTGCTTTATATTACAAAAATTCTGAAGAATATGTTTCGACGGGAAATTTTTTTATTAACATGCATAAAACCTTCAACTTCACCTGACTTTTGTTTTGCAAACAAAATGCGACGGAGAAATTAAATATCCTAGGGTTTTATTTCACATGTTTTTATTCTGCGAATATAGGAAATAACGAATGTTGAGATAAGAAATGAATTTTGTCGTTTCTACATCTTGTCAAGACAATTGAAATACTAATGTAAAAGACATTTTTAATTTGTTTAACCAAAAATAGATGTAAAATTTAGATGAGAGATTTCGGAATTAGCATGCAAAACAAGCAAAATACGTTTCTTATTCAAAGTCATGCTTATTTGAGATCCAAACAAGGGAGAAAGCATTTTGAATATTCTGCAAATAGACACGGTTAAATATTTGCTCCAAGAATTATCACAGAACTATAAAGAATGTACAATTCTTAAGAACAAGAAGCTCATGAAGCAAATAAACAGAATTTGCTTTGGCTTTAAGTTTTATCTGTTGAACTTACCAAAAGCTTTCATATTTGAAGAGACTCCGATTTCTTATTTATATTTCTTCAACTTCTCCTTAATGACTTTACGAAATAAAATAATAAATCCTAAATCGTTTAGGAATTTGTACTATTTTTTTATTTAATTTCTTAATAATTTTCCACAGCTTCACTAAAGAAAAAAAGTAAAATAAAGTGTGAAACAAAATAATGCATTTATTGGTTGGAGTTAGAGGTAGTAATATAACATTAATTATAATAAAATTAAAATATTCATTTGATAATGACATGACTCCTGCGGTAACTAAATTTCAATTATCTTTTAACAATATAAAACCAAAAACTAAAAAATACACATCACACTTACAAATATTTCTTATAATAGTCAAAATCAGTTCTTTGGAGATTTTTTCTCATCCACTCATTATAGAGCTCAATGAAATGAGGAGGAAATTCATCTTTATAAGATCCAATAACGCCTCGTCTTACAAATCTGTAAAATTAAATTTGCCTTTTATAACAAATAACGCATCGAAAATATGCCTTTAACTTACCTAAAATTTTCATCAAAATTTTCGGTTTCAATCAAACTCCTTTCAAAATTATGTTGCGCAGCATCGTTAGCTAAAGAGCGATAATAAATAAATAATAAGTTTATTCATATATTTTTATAAAATATATAAATCTACCTTGCATACTCTCAAAGGATAGATGTTCTAACATTTTGGCCATTTCATCATCCGTAATAGTTTTATTGAAAAAATCACATGCTTGTTGAATAATTGGTTTTAAATTCGCTTTCATATCTTCGTATGTTAAGAAGAGTATATTTTTTTGATGTCGGATGTTCCAAAATTCAATTACATGATCCCAATAGGGCGCGTAAACTGTTTGCGAGTTAAGTGACCAATCCAAGAATTCCTCTTTCGTATTGCTAAGGCCGTACCATTTGGAGAGGTGATGAAAGTAAGATATAGCTGCATCTCTTGGGTCTCTGACAACATAGACTATCTAAATAAAACGTATTAAAATAATACTTTACTATAACACAAAAAGAATATATATTTTAAATACTTTGGGATGTTTAGTCCACAGCTCCCTAGGAAGTAAAGGCAAAGGTAAATGTGACTTCAAGAATCGCGGGCTTTCCAGTTTTTCGCAATTTCCAATACTGTCGATATTGGTAATGTCGCATAATTGACTGTATCTAAACATACGATATATAAACAACAATACAATATTGGTTTAAACACTAATTGAAAACATAAATATAAAACACTATTTACTCAAGAAATGGTCCTCTTTTGCCAATATCTATATTTTTAGCTCTCACAAAGTCAAAGTCATTGAGAATGAGCCAGCACATTTCTTGAACCCAAGTTGTTCCACACTTGGGATAAGATACAACCCACACATCATCATCCCTAACATGGAAATTAACAAATTTTTCGATGTTTTTGGCTATCACTTGGTTCACAACACACGCCCTAGGCTGCACGGTTACTTCTCCAACTTTAAACGGATCCACGGGGGTAACTCTAACGACGCCATGATTAAGGTCGTTACTTTTGCTGTCCAATATTTTTTCAACACGAAACATATTTGTCGGAAATCTAGAAGGACACTGAATTACTAAAGCGTTGCTTAGTAATTTATAGAAAATGCAAGTTGCTTTTATCAAGCTAATGTTATCAGTTATTCACGTATAATAATGCGAAAGATATAAGTATTAATACTCTTAAATTAATCTCCGTGTGCATCAAATTTATTATGCGATAGCAGTAGGTACGTTAGTAGAACAAACAAATTGTTTTAAGATACTATAAAAGGATTTTTTGAGACTTTATCTAGAGTAGAGTAATCTGATATAAATTTAGAATTAAATCTGCATGTACGATTTTTATTTAGAAAATATAATACATTTTTTTGTAGGAAATCAACAGGTTTTGATTTTTATTTTATTTTTATTATACCATATATGTATATATTTACAATTCAATTAAAAATACGGGCAAAAGTAAACGTGATTTTAAACATCGAAGGCTTTTTAGTTGATCGCATTACTCCACACTGTCCATATTAACAAGTCCGCAAAAATCGCTGTTTCTAAAACAAAATCAATAAGTTGAATCTTATCTAGAGAATATTTTTAAAACATATTAATTTACTCAAGAAAGGATCCTCTTTTCCGAATGACTGTTTGGCTTTAAAAGAAATCAAAGTCATTTAAATGAGCTAACACATTTCTTGAATTCAAGTTTTACCATATTTTGAATGAGACAAAATTTATGCTCTTCCCTAACACAAAATTTAACAAATTTTTCCACATTGTTGAGAACGCAAGCTCTTGGTTGGAGAGTCATTTCACCAATTTTAATTCGAAATGTAGGTGGAACTTTCATCATTCCATGATGAATATTGCTAGCACTATGTAGTTGTTATTTTTTCAACACGAAACATTTTTCTTTCCATTTTAGAGACCAGATGAATAATACATCTTTTTAAAGAAGACATACAAAAATAAAAACTAATACCATCATATATGTATATTTTTATATCATATAATCATTAGAATCCTAATGACGTATTTCCAAGTTTTCATCTTTATTCTATTATAATTCAATTGACATATATAAAAAACAATAAAACGTTTATGAGCTGTGTTATCTTAATCTTAATCGAGTAATTTTGGACAGTAACGTCTCTTTAAATTTTAAAGCAAAGCAATGATTCACGAAAATTACTTGAAAGTAAAACAGCGAATACTCTAAAAATATCACAAATGAAGGAAAATTGTATTTATTACATTTATTTGAGATTCTTCTTCATCCATTTCCCATATATCACAATGTACTCGGGAGGATACTCATCCTTAAAAGCGCCAACAATGTCACGTTTTTATATCTGGAATAAAAGATATATTTATGTAGTTCTTTCGTTATACATCTCAAATGAAAGCAAACCTATAATTTTGATAACTATTTTCAATTTTCAAGAGACTATTTGAAAAATAATGATGTATAACTTCATTACTTATAACAATATAAAAATAATTAATGAATTTATAATAGTACATTGTTCACCAAGGGAGTAAAGTAGTACATTTTTACCCGGGTGTAAAATTGCCACCCGAGCCGTAGGCGAGGGTGGCAAACACCCGGGTCAACATGTACTACTTTACTCCCGTGGTAAGCATACTTTTTTTTTACCACATCACCGTCGAAAGTTCATTTTTTTACCCAACTTTTAAGGAACAAAAAGTAGCGTTTTTTTGCCCTGAAAAATTTACCAAGGGAGTAAAAAGTACATTTTTACCTGGGTGTAAAATTGCCACCCGAGCCGTAGGCGAGGTTGGCAAACACCCGGGTAAAAATGTACCTTTTTTACTCCCGTGGTAAACCATTTTTCAGGGCAAAAAAACGCTACTTTGTTCCCTAAAAGTAGGGTAAAAAAATGAACTTTCGACGGTGATGTGGGAAAAAATTTATTTTAAGCAAAAAACCTTTCACGCTATTAAAAGAAAGATAGTCTAACTTTTTTGCTTTTTGTAATACTAGCCGTATTAGATACATAGTTCACATAAATTACTAAATCTTTGAAAGAAATTGAATATTAAACAATGTACAAAATTCATATTGCATTTCCTCTAAAAAAGGCCATGTTTTGTCAATGTTTATACTTTTAGCCTTTATCAAAATCAAAGTCACTCAGAATCAGTCAGCGCATTTCCTATGCCCAAGTTGTACCGCACTACGAGTACGTAATAACTTACACGTTATTCTTTCTAATAGTACAATTCCCATTTTCTTCAATATTTTAACCAATGGTTTATTGAGGAATGGCCTTGGTTGAAACACTATGTCACTATATTTAATTAGATCTGCAGACCTAACTGTTATTAAATCGGTTTCAACTCCAATTCAATACTTTAATAATTTTTTAATCTTTCTGCAAAAAAGAAAAATATTTAAAAAACTCTGTAAAAGAAAGTAGATACTGTACAGATACGTTATCAGTTATCTTAATGTAGATATCAAATTTAGAGCGATAATTTAATGTGCTATGCAAAATTCTACTCAGAAAATTAAAAAGAAATAAATTTTAATAGAATAACCCCTTAAATTCTAAAATGTTGGCACTATAATAAATTATCGTTTAGAAACAAAAAATAAGCTACCATAAATATTTTTGAAAACAACGCCCATGTGTGCGGTGCAATAATCTAAGAAAAATTTTTCTTCTAATGAATTTTTTATGAACTTGAAGAACTTTCTTCGTATTCGCGCCACACCTTCTTAAACATATTTTCTTAGAGTTCAAATTTTAGAACATTTGCAAAACAGAACGCTCACAAAAACTTAAAACAAAACTTGAAAACTTTCCAATTTTCCAAATGTTTTCAGTTAAAAAATATAATTATGTAAAAGTAATTAACCGGCGATGAGCCCTCTTATCCAAGACGATGATTAACTTTTGTGAAGATTGATGCTGGGGGGTGTTCTCACGCCAAAACAAGTGATTTTGCAAATTAAAAAGAAAGAAAATAAATTGGGAAATGCGAAAATGAACTAAAATTATGTGGGAAATTCTGATTTTATCTGGCTAAACGCCAACAGCTTTCGCTGCCGGGAGAAACGTTTATATGTGTCGGCTAAATTGGCATTTTTACGAGTCATTTCAAGAATATGATAGAAGATTTAAAGTTATTTCAAAAATTAAATGGAATATTGTGTTTGCTTTTGTATATCCGGATTTTTTGAATTTTATATATTGTTTTCGTTTTCGAATTCAGCAAATAAGGGCTTAAATAAGTTTGAATTTATTGTTTAATTAGCGTGATAACTTTAGGTGATTAATTATAGTATTCTAAAATTGTTTCACGAATTACATGCAATGTGACTTTTACTGACTTAACGCGCTCAATTATATTATTTATTTTATGTTCGAAAATGCTTGAATTTTGGGCCAATTATTCCATTTTTTTATATTATACAAAACTTGATATGAGTTCCCAAATTATAATTGTTTGTGGTACTTACGAAGATGAAGTTCATGAATATTTAAAAAAATATTAATAACAAAAGACTTCGTTAAAAGAAGTTACTTCTTAACTCAAATACCACATACACGTTTTCATTTTGCATTCAAGTTGAAATTCCTTTTGTTTGTTCCTCTGGCGCTAGCAGCAAACAATTTTCCAAGAATGAATTAAAGTTGAATAACTTACCATAAGAGCGAGTTCACTGAGAAAGTTCTATTTTTAGTCCCAAACTGTTTTGCAGTAAGTTAAAAAAGAATGTAATAAAAAACTGTTTTATGCAAAATAACTCTGGATTTAAAGGCTATGCATTCCAGTAAAATAAATCAGATTTACACTCGATAGAATTTTCTCGTTAAAAGGTTCAGCAATAAAACAAGTTTTTAAACTATTTAAAGATTGCGCTTTGCAGATCTGTTCAACTCTGAAGTATAAATTGTTCATGTGTTATTTTAAAAAATTTCAAATATTTCAGCCAATTTCCATGAATCAATATTTCTTCTATTTTTCTTAGTTTTTTCAAATCTCATCTATGGATTGTGGTACATAGAAGATAGACGTTTTCCATTCCAACTTGAAGTCATTCAATATTTCAAGTTTTGTAAATAGACAGAAGCATAAATCCGCTTCACTTAAAAATTCCTCAGATGGCTTCAAATACATCTATCGCATTTTTGGCCTGCATTTAATTCCGAAAACAACTGCTTACAATCTTTGAATAATTTTACATCATGGCAAATTTTGCTTTTTTTGGCTGGTTGCCAATTATTTCTAAACGCTGAAAAACCAATAATGCTTAAAATTTCCGTCAGTTCAAAAAACATAAATCTTTCCCCAAGCAACCTTCTACACATGTCTAAAAAGCTTACAAAACAAATCTGACCGCGAAAATGTTTGATCGTTTCGCAAAAATTCGCCAATTCCAAGTTTTGGTGTCGGTAAACCGAACCTTTGAACCAAAAACAAAAGAGAAAAACGACGAAACATATCAGGCGTGAACTTCTCGTGTGACTAAGTTTTTTTTACAATTTATTTTTCTTAATAATAAGCTACTTTGCATCGACAAAAATTTTTCTCAAACATCTCCATTCTAGCAAACTTTAGCAATTATAGAAGCTGAGCGAAAATTGCCATGCTTGTACAGACTCTTGTCTAAAGTTTAAACTTTAGAGGAGCTAAAACATTAACAGCCACCAGCTGAGGCGGTACAAGAGTGGGTCGTCGAAATGGGACAGACAACCCGCTCTGCCGGTCTATCCATCCGCGATCCGCGATCCGCGATCCGCGATCCGCGATCCGCGATCCGCGCCGCGACTAAACGCGACTAAACCGAATCAAATGGTTCGCGTTTTGTCGATCAGAGGTATTCTGATACAGGCGGTTCAGTCATCGACGGGTATCCTAAGTGATCGTTTGCTCGCGATCTTTTAAACTTGTTTCATCGAAAAGAAAATTTTCTTTTCGAACTTGAAAAGAGTGGTCGACCGAGCCGGTCTACCTCAGTTGGAGTTTGCTGAATAATTGCGCTTCTTTTCATTCCGTCTTTTACTTTATTTTTATTTTTGTATACCTTTATCGAACAAGGTACACACTGTTCATAACTCAAGGTCATCGGTGAGTTGCACAATCTACGCAAAAAGCAACTACAACAAAAACTTCAACAAGATTGCGACTCAGAACGCGCCTTTAAATCGATAGTTGCAAAATTTGTAATCTTTGCCGCAGTCTTAAACATCGCCCAGGAATAGATGAGTTATAAGTGCGTGAGTGCAAAACTTAGGAGCGCGTCACGATCAACAATCGACGCAATTTCTGTGATTTCACTTTGCTACTTCACACAATATATATGTATAGTGAAAATTTCATCTTTAAAATTCAAATTTTCGCCGCTTTCCTAAAGTTTTTAGGATTGCGTTGAAAAAAAAAGCGGAAACGTGTAAAGTGATTTGTGTGATCAGTAGTTAATACGATCGAATGATTGTTTCAATGTTTACTCGACTACTGGTCATGAAAAACGCACATGTTGAAGTTATCGTTTTTCACTATGGAATTTCGAAATGAAAAATATTTATTAGTGCTGTGCGCTGAGTTGTGTGTAAATTAAACCGATTGTCGCGTTCATTTTGATCGTGTCAGTGCTAATTGTTGCTTGAGGAGCCCAAGAATGTCGGTGCCCCAGCCGCAGCTGGCATGAATTTTCCATGTATCTTTTATAGGCCTTTTTTAATTAAAAGAAGAACTTTTCTCGTCTCGCGAGACATAAGATCGCCTCAACAAAACGATCTTATCATCTTGGAGGCGAATTAAAGCGCCTCGAACTGGTCGGCCGATCATTAGCCGGAGCAAATAGGCCAATTTAATGAGTGAAAAACTCCCTTGTCCACAAGTTAAGTGAGCCTCTAAATCAAGTGGAATAAGTGAACTGAATTATTGCTGGCGATCTTATCGACTGCACTTGGGAGGGAAACTAATATAAGAAAAATCGCGACCGCTCAGATACTCGTTCTGCTGCTCCTCCCTATGGTTTATCACGCATTTAGCAAACAGGCTTATGTAAATTAAATCAGTTACGATGTCGTTATTTCATATGTTTTTTAATGCAATTCCACTCGCATGGCATTTTGCGGTCGAAATCAAAATAGCAAATTTATAAGGAAATGGGGAGACTTCTGGCTGATTACACAGTCCCGTCTCAGGGTCGCGAGCAGGATGCAAGCGGCCTTCTTTTATTTTTTTATATTTTCAAATCTAAACTGAGACACATGCCTCACCAGCGCGCGACCACAAACCCAAAAATTTACTTTTTAAGCGACTAATTACGTATTCATGATATAAACTGCTTTAATGATTCATAGAAGCGACACCATAAACTTTATGGGATACTTTTTATTTTCATCTCACCCACTTTTTGGACCGGGCTCAACCAGGCGGAAATATCCAAGCCCAGATGCGATGAACTTTTATTTTTAAGACCTTCGACAAGCACGAGCTCAAGACATTGACATATAATTCAGCTTGAGCTCCTAATCTTCAAAATTTGGCTAATTATATGCCCGGTGAGCACACCAAACCAAGAATAGAACATAATTGTAAGAAGAAAAAAATACTCTTCAAGATCATGAAAAAATCTTAAGAAATTGAGATGTTGTTCTAAATCATATTACCATTTCAGATTTTCTGCTCGACTAAGAATTTCCATATTGTTGAGGTCGGGGTTCAAGAAACTCAAAACGTGCGATCGATGTGTTAATTCAAAATTCTTTCTCTTAAAAGCTGACTAGCACTATTTACTTAGCATACCTCAAAAACATTTAATAGTTAATATTGGCAAAATCAAGTATTTTGCTTAACATACACACGAACAAAATTAGAAACTTGAAAGCTAAAATTAATAAATTGTATATTTAACGTTGTTATTAATCGTCTTCTTTAATTAATTGATTAATTATAAGTGCTTCTCAAAAATCTCTCGAATCATTCATAAATGCACTTATTAATGATCCATAATTTAAGTTATTAATCTTAAAGTCAAATATAAAGTTTACGTTAAAATAATATCGACAATATTCACTTTAATATTGAATATGCTCTGACACAATTTCTAAAATAAAATAATTCAGATTGTCATTAATTATTCTGCGTGCATCCCCGCATGCAACCGCTCACAAATGAAATTATTTCGTTCCACAATTTTGTATATAAGGCTAATTAGCCTAGTAATAAGATTAAAACAAATTCCCCAGGGTACCAGAATAAGGGTTCCGCGTTAATGAAACAATGATTATATCTATACATGGCTAGAATAACATATTAAAATTTGTAATAAAATATACTGGCTGTCAACTACCTCGACATTGTTAATAGGATTTATTTTAAATAACATATGCAATGCACGAGCATAGCCAATTTTTATGATTCTTCAAGGTAATAAATTTTACTATTTGCATTTATACTAACACAATGCACTACTCAAAAATGTTCAACATCATCACGATTTTCACGTATTAAAGCTTTACATATTGAACCTATATTTTAGCAAGCCTTTAAAATTTCGATAATTTTGGGCGTTTTTAACAATCTCAATATTTCTATTGACTGATTATACATATATTTGTTATTATTTATATTAATTTTAACTGATAATTTCAATATCAGTTGCTGCAAAAATCTCGTTCAAATACATCAAACTCTTATTATTCTATTAAACTTTTATTTATGGCTATCGTATTCGTAATAAAATTTGTCTGTTACGCATTCCGGACAGACTTTAAACGAAACTTAAATTTTCTGCGAACTCAATTTAGAAATTATCATTTTGGTCTTCTTAATATAATCCAAAGGAATATTATGTAAAATAAGTTCTTTATTTAAGAAGCAAATGGTCAAAACAAGCATTCATCGTATTCTACTCGTCGAACTCTTATCGTTTTGTACCCGTTGAACCCTTTCATTTGATATCACTGTCAAAGGGGTTTTAAAGTAAGAGTTTAGGCGCCATCTTGAATTTGGAAAGTTATTAAATATACTACATGTATTGCATTGTTATCGGGTTTATATAAGTGTAACAAATTTCATATATTTCCGATAACAGGAACTGGTTCAAAATTCAGTAGCAAGATTTGACCCAAAAGCTAGTAATAAAAATTTTAACATAAATTACCCTCTAATTTTGTAATTAACCTCAAAATACAAAATTTTATGCAACGTGTGCCTCTTTCATTTGATTATCATAATTCATTATTAAAATGGTTTTGACTGAAAAATTGTTGTTGTTCTAAAGCGTAAACCGTCTCGTTTCAAGGAAATAAAAATGAAATACTATCTCTATTTATTATAATAGAAAACAATAAAAATTCAAAAATAAAAATTCTTAACATGATTAATGCCGCCACAGACCGGCACTTAAGTTTTTATAGCCCATTTATTGTGGCGTTAGCTCTTCCGTGAATTGATAGCTCAGCACTTTTGAACTCCAGTACTGTGAATATTTTTAGGACCACTCCAGTTCTTCGGGAACCTTTAATTTTCTGAATCACACCCTTTTTAAATTGAACAGAGGGAGGGAAATCAATGGAAAAGGAGACTTTAAAATTTAAATTTAGCCCTGAATGGTTTTGCCTCCTCTGTCGAAATTTGAGAAACTATGTTTCAGAAAATTAAAAATTTGCGAAACATTGAAGTGGTCCTAAAAATTTTCACAGTAATTTCATAAAAATCCAACCCCTGAAATACATATGTCTAACATCTTTTGATTCCAAAAGAATTTGAGAAAATCTAAAAATACCGCGAAAAAATTTGAAACTTAGCAACACCAAAAATTCCGTGGAACTCAAAAGCTGCACGCGCACTGCCATTGCCCCTTGGTTAGCAAATCGCAAAGAGGAGCACCGGCCCCAGTGGCCCCCAGTGGCCCCTTTGAGCCCCCGCACAAATGCTGCATGGAATAAACAAAACAAAAAAAAGTTAATTTTTTCCATATAAACAGATCCCTGAGACACGAATGGTCCAGAGAGGCTGCTGGAAGAAGGCGCAAGACTGAAGTTTTTGGGATAAATCCACATGTGCACAGAGCCACCCCGAGCGGTTTGATCTGATTGCAAGAAATTTCTCTTAGAATCTTAAAAGATGGCGAGAAAAGAAACCGTCTGAGATCTGAGAAGAAGCAAGAAAAGCTCCCAAAATGCGATGGATCCGATTCGCACTATCACTTAGCCTGCTGGCTTCCGCAGCGCTAGCTACCGGGAGGCTGTGGAGCAAGCAAAAAGAAGTCATCAAGCACTTCCCGGTGAAGCGGTCCAGCAAATCCGCGGGCCCGGGGAGCAACTTGGTCTTCATGACGCTGGCCGCTGGACACCAAGACGACGAGGTCGAGAGCACCAACGACGCGATCTTGGGCAAAATCTTGGCCGCGATCGATCTGGGAATCGAGAAGATCCAGGAGCCGGGGTACCTGGCCGCCGATTTCAATGTCACGGTGATCGCCAGGGACACGTTCTGCTCCTCGATTTATGGGGCGGTTGGATTTTTCGAACTCTACACCGACTGGAGTCCTTACATAAACGGGGTGTTTGGACTAGCCTGCGACTATGTCCTGGCCCCAATATCAAGATACTCCGGAGTCTGGGACATTCCCATTTTAACAGTGGGCGGGAGGGCTCAGAGTTTCGATTTTAAGGAGTCCCAGTATCCGACAACCACCCGACTCCTTGGTGGACATACCGCCGTCGCCCGGGCTATCAAGGGAATGATGGAGGGCTTCAACTGGACCCTAGCCGATCTAGTTTTTCGAAATTTTGTCGATGAGAATCGCGGCTACTCAGACTGTGCCCTGTGCCTGAACGCGGTCCTGGAAGTTATCGAAGTCCCCAGGAGCTACGAATTTGAACGGCAGCTGACTAGATCGGAGGCCACCAAGATCTTGACGGCTATTTCAAACGAGGCAAGACGTAAGATTTGAACATTTTGATATTTCTGGAGCGGATTGGTTTCATTTACATTTGGAGCATTGTTTTGTGGCGACATCTATCATTTTTTAATCTTCATGGCCCACGAGGTCTACCTCATTCGAACAATTTTAAAATTTTAAAACATAATTGGATTCTTTGCACTTACTTACAGTCTGCACGAGTGGTTGATGGTGCGTTTCGGTTTGAATTATCATAAGTAATTTAAGATTCTGCTGTTTCTGGGGCTTGGACTTGGAGGTATTTTTTTTCTTGAAGTGTGTCTCATTTTGAAACATTATTTGAACAACAAAATTTACTTACATATTTACATACGCATATCATTCACTTTTCTCAAAATTTGTATGTACAAAATTTTTATACATATTTATACAACAATTTCATGTATATATGTTAATCTAGTTTTAATAAATATCACGTCGCTCTTATCTTATAATAGGAGCTAAATCGTTTTAAATGATAATGATAAACTCGACCTTGAAAACCCCCGTCCAACTTTATCAGGCTCATTCTGTTAATAAAAATGCTTTATTATTTGAAATTTCAATTACCTTATTTTTTAAGTATTTAAAATACTTTCTGTTTTTTTTTTCACTTTCCAAACAGCTAAAACTCTTTCCATAAACCAAGTCGGAGACGGAGCGTTCTATTTAAATATTTATTAAAAATGTTGATACCGTACCTCAAAAGTTTTTTGGAAAATAATTAACTGATATAAATAAACAAAAGGTTAATTTATTTTAAACATCGAAAAATCACTTTTTATATACCTATTTTCTACAGTTTAATTGTATCCCAAGTTTGAGCACCTTATTTAATAATAAAATTTGTTTTGATTTTAAATGGGGATCTACACTAAGTATAAATATACATAAAAACACCGACACAAAAAGTATTCGCTGCCTTAATATCATAATTCTCAATTCATCTGATTGTCTGAGTATAGTTCAAAAGCGGTCAATTCTCTTTTTCGCCGCGAATTTTGCATAACATGAAATCGCTTTTCGCGACTCAGACGAGATGGCATTTTTTGTGATCGCATCTATTTCTGTTTCGAACGAGAAGAGCACCACAATTTGGACTATTGAGAGAATGATAAAAATAAAAGGTCATTAATTTTTCATAATTTTTTGGGCCAATCTCGGCACATTTCAGAACGTGTTTCCGTTTCATTCCCCTCAGACCGGTTCACAATGTGACGTATATTTTCTGTTTTAGATTACGATAAAAAGATACAACACATGTTTTAGCCAATTTAATAATATTTTATTGCGTCACAGAGCATAGATAAGTGTATTTGTCAATAAAATTACTATAATCATCTGCACAGGACTTACTCAAATAAAAATCGCCAAAATATTCACTTCACAGCTATGATAATTTTTTTTTGTAAACTTCTTTGAAGGTAGTTGTTGTAGTAACGCACGAATCTCAAAAGACAGTGTGCTAAACGTTTAATTACCTTAAGTGTGACTGAATCGTGTAAGATTTATTTACACCTTCATAAATAATGCAATCTATTCATACTTAAATAAGCAATTACCTGACAGAGCAAAGAATTCTTCGACAGAAATATTCATAGTATCTTTTTTTTTAATTTTTACTGTAGAAAAATTACCGGGAGACTATATTTAGACTTTCTTTGGTCACATTTAATATTTATAAGAAAAACTCATTCATTTTACGGGAAAGTTTTATATTAAGACCGAAATAGAAATATTTTTTTAATATACACTAGACTATGAGTACTTGTATGAAGGGGATGCTTTGAGGGAATATGCCAAAAAGTTCTTGAAGAACAAAGACCAATTTGCACTTGACCGATTTTATTGTTGATTGTTGAGTACCATATGTATTGCTCACCATATTCTTTCTGAGTAATCTAACCGATTTGGAGAGATATTAATAATTATCCAAATGCAGTCGATATGCGCCTTTTTGCTAATTACTTAATTAATTAAGTATTATTTGTCGCTGACCGTCAGCGTGGCGCACTATCAGCAGCTAATCGATAGTGGCCATGCGGTATCCCAATCAGCGGTATGATTTTTCGCGTTAACCTCAAGTGGACAGAATTTGTAATCAAAAATTCGCGGTAAAACTAAGCAAAACAATTAAAGTGAATAAATAAAATGAAACGCTATTAAAACACGCCAAAAGCTGCTCGACCAGAGCCAGGTCTATTAAACAGGCCTCTGTCTGAAAAATTTCATTCTATTTCAGTGTGCGGCTCGTATAATACCTGTCCCGCACTATGCCAGCCGATCATCAGTATTCGAAAAGAATTAGCCGCGGAGTGCTGTGAATCGTAATTAATCAGTTAATTAATGACGCAGGAAGAAAAGGTAATTTCGGACTGTGGTGCTCCGATGTGTGACTAAATAAGAGACTGTGAGAAAAGATGATGATGTCACAGTTTGTGCAACGACGGTATTAATTAACCGACAAAAAAGAAAAATCAAAAATAAGTAAATAATAGTATAAAAAATGTGATTGTGTATAGTACCCCCAAGGGATAGTTAAAAACGCAAGGCTCGATAATGCAAATAGGCCAAACACTAGCCGTACTATTGAGCTATCTGTCGCTGGTGCTAGGATACGTGTCTCCCAGGAATAAAAGTTCAAGCACGGAGGACATCCAGCACTTCAACTACTCAGACCCTTCAATGCCCAGACGGAGTATAGTTTTCGTCGTCTTAGTCACTGGCAGCCGGGACTCAGAATCGGAAAATAACGACGACGTGATTCTTACCAAGGTGAGATCAGCGATCGAGCTTGGTATAAAAGAGGTGCAAAAACCCGGTTACCTGGCTGCAAAATTCGACTTTACCGTCATATCCCGGGACACCTTCTGCTCGTCGACGTATGGACCGATCGGCTTCTACGAGATCTACTCGGCCAGACGTAGGCAAATTGATGCCGTTTTCGGGATGTCCTGCGACTATGAGCTAGCGCCAATTTCGCGATATTGCGGAGTTTGGGATATCCCTATTTTTACTACTGGCGGTAGGGCGGTCTCGTTCGACACTAAAACGAATTACTATGGAACTACGACGAGACTTATGGCAGGATATTCAGCCGTGGGCCACGCCCTTAAGGGCATGATGTCCGACTTCAACTGGACCGTGGCTTACTTGGTCTATCAGAATTTCGAGGACGCTAGTCGCGGCCACACGAGCTGCTACCTCTGTCTGGGCGCTGTTAAAAAAGTAATTGGAAAGGAGGGCGACTCGAACGGCTTCAACGGGAGGATCACGAACAAACAGAATATCACCGATCTTCTCAATGGAGTTAAAAAAAAGGCAAGAAGTAAGATTTTAACTTAATTACATTCCTTTTCAGAATGCTTTTTTAATCAAACGCATTTACTACTTAGTTAACATTTACGATCTAAAAAAACGGAGATAGAAAATTATGCTTTTAGTAGCCATAAATTTCAAATCTTCGTAAACTTTATATTTATCTAAAACTATATATCTTAATACCTGTCAGTAGGGTCAAGTACGAAATTTTTAAATTCATCAATTCAAAACTTTCCAAAGATTTGAGTTTAGAGACTTTGAGCCATAGATATTGTGTTTCATTCAGTGGATGATCAAAAATAATTTTTCAATAGAAAATTCATTTCTAATTAAATTTCTTACTTCGCTTTATATGCAGTCACCAAATAAATAAAAACTTTCAAAAACGCTTACGAAAATTGGGAAATTTTCTAACCTCAACCCTGAGAATTTAACGGAAATTCATCGACAGAAACTATGTTTGGGTAAATAACTACCGAAAAACAAAATTGCAATAATTTAACTTTACAACAAAAAGTTAAATTCTGAAATAAAACATTTCATGCAAAACCTGCGCATGTTTGCATCTTAATTGAATTAAATAAACGAAAAGTTTGAAATAAATATTTATAACCATTGAAAAAGCAACAGCTTAAACCGTTGATGTAAAATAAAAATTCAAAGTCATTCGAGGATGCTCCTCCCAACGACGTGAATTATTATCACACTTTTGCACTGAAATGTTCAATGAGATGAGGTTCGAAAATTCAGCACAACCTATGTAAATCGAGTTGGTACACAAATCCTCAGAAATTGTAATTCAATTGATCGCAGGAAATATACCCAGGGGTAAGACAATTTGCTGCCATTCCTCAAAAATTTATCCCGAATGGCCTTCAGGGAAGCAAAACCGCACGCCTTTGTGAAATAAGAAAAGCAATTTAATAAAATTTTGAAATGGGTCAAAGGGGGTTATCTTTTACATTTTATAAGTAATGATTATTTATGGAAATTCCGCTTACTTCCAATAAATGAGTTGTTTATGTCAACAAAAATGTGACTACGTCAATTAAGAAACTTGCTTATAATCCAATAATTCGAGAATATTCAGATGAGAATTATTATAAAAAAACAATTCAAACAGATGTATATTAAAAACGTTATCGCTTTGTAATATTTTATTTTTCTAAGTTATATCGCTACTATTACGGAATAAACCATGAAGTAAAAACTAATCTAAGAACACTGATTCACCTTATTTTAATACTTATCTCATAAATTTTTAATAATTTTCTTACAAAACGCTCATTTACCAAATTAAGTACTCATTAACTTTTTTTGTTTTGTTTGTAAATATTTGGTTATTTTTAAAATACAGTGTTTTGTTGAAAAATAAATCTTTTAACTTAAAGTACATGTCTTAAGTTATTAATTATTTACTAAATCAATAAACATTTAAAGAAATTTAAAATGAAACTATTTATGTTTAAAATAAGCAACTTCTACTATTACCGCAAGAATTTTGGTTATTTGATTTATTTTTAGAATAAGTTAAACATTCAAGCGGATCTGTAAATTAAAATTGGTGAAAAACCCAAATACAAATGTTTGTACAAATGCGACTTGCGCAAGATGAAGGTGAAAAAAAGCAGTGGACCAAAGACAGAACCAATTGGTACTCCTCTGCACTTAACCAGGTGGAATGTTTAAACTCAAAATAAAATACGTCTGAAAGAAAACAAGTTGTGTAACCTGAACTATTCGACATCTCCATGTAAATATTATCTTAATCACCATCATTTTTTTTTGTTCCTAACTGCTAATATTTTGTAAATATGTGATCATAAAAAAATACATGACGTACATAGTTCACGTGCCATTACTTAATCTATCCTCATTCAAATCACATCCAAACGGCTGAGCCACGCTTCATCCCTCATTAAGCCCCCATCCGGAGTGAACTGCCAAAAATAACAATGCGGGTGAATTCATAAAACCAAATCGCGATTCGCGCGATCAATTCACGTGTGTCGCTACAGTCCGCGAAAATGCGATCAATTCGAATCGATAATATAGTATAACAACAATCGATTAGAGTGCTCCATCCGTCGCATTTGGATTCTTCGATACTTAAGGCGGGGGTGTTGGTTTTTCAATTCGCCTGCACATCACCGGCACCAAACTCCAATTCATTGGAATCAATTTGGAATTGTCGATCGCACCGAAGACGATCTGTAATGTCATAATCATAATTAGTCATCGACGCTAAAAATAAGCACAATTTTCTTATACTCCTTGCATTTAATTCACGATGCTCATGAAAAATTAAATAAATAAATTAATTGCGATCGGTGGCTGGGTGCAAAAGTTGTGGGTGGGCTGCACGTCGGCGATTGCTCTGCTCGTGGTGGCGCAGCATCATCACGAGAGCAATTATAGTAGACTCGGGAGCAATCAAGGAGATCGCGACCAAGCCGCTTATCTAAATTGGCCCTGGACTAATCGACTTCCTCATTTCGATTTTCGTTGCAGTTGTCATCATGTGCGCCGACCCGGAGTCGATTCGACAAATTATGCTCGTCGCTGAGGAGCTGAATATGATCGATAGTGGCGAGTATGTTTTCATCAACATCGAACTTTTCTCCAGGTAAGAAGAGAGGGCCGCCAAGTCACGTTTCGGGTGATTTTATGTATTTATTAAATTTCATTTTACAGGGTGCCTCATATGGTGGCACAGCCGTGGTACGACAAAAACGACACCGCCGAGAACAATAGACGCGCCCGAAAGGCGTACACGGCACTGTTGACGGTCACCGCCAAGCAGCCCGATGACGACGAGTATTTGAGGTTCTCCAGGAAGGTGTGTTGTCCTTAAGAAGTTCTGAGAAGTATAAAACATTTTATGAATGCATCATTAGGTCACCTTTACGACTGCAATGAATCACTTAGCGAACAAAATTAGAAAATAGAAACGTAACACCATCTTTAGGGGTGTTATTCATAAAACTCAAAAACATATTAATTCAGAGAAGAATAAATTTAAAATAAAAATTTAGAGAACCTCCAACGCAAAAACAGAAACTATGCTGTCTATATAGACAGCATAGTTTCTGTTTTTAATTTCTTATAATTAATCTCTACTACCTAGCAAGGCACCAACTATTTTTTTATTTGGTTTTTTTTTATTTGAACATTCATCAATAATTTTCAATTATTATATGTGCTTAACCACTATAATATTATTATTTAAAATATTTAATTAAAAGAAATAACTTCCCAAAGAATATGACTATAAGCACCCTACAAAAATAAAATCGGCATGCATTTTTATTTTATAAATTGTAACCTTTCAAGAAAACACGATTACGTTCATGTATGGATATTTGTTTTACAAAACCAATTATCGGGCATATAGCCCGCGGCTAATAGCAATTAAGATCCGTCATGGACATAAATACGAAAAAACTTAATTGTATACGTATAATAATACGAAGTCTGTGAAATAACCAGACATTTTGTAAAAGTCAGGAAATAAAGATCGCTTAATCTGTTCTATGTATATGTAATTGCACTTTAGAGGTTACATATTTCTGGATTTTTATTTTCTAATTCTAATTGTAAGTCAGGGTAAGTCGTGCTCTCACTTCAGAAAAAATCATGTTCTTAACATCGAAAAACAAATTTGCTGAGAAATTATTATTTCACGATTCGTCACCATTTTTTTTGAATACTCGTATTCTGAAACTTAAATTTTTATTTAGATTAAATATTTCAATAGTCGGGGAAATTTCTTTATCATAAAATCATTATTGAAATGAAACGTACATAGGTGTGATCATTGTCCAAATAATTTTCTCCTATTAAAGGATATCGATTGAAAAATTAATCTTAGAAATTAATGTTTCAATTTTTTAGCTCATCAACTTAATTTTCTTTTACAGATAAAGCAAGTGGCTGCAGAAAAGTACAACTACACTTTCCAAAAGGATGAGCCAGTTTCAACGTTTGTCACTTCATTTTATGATGCAGTTCTTTTGTACGCCTACGCCCTCAACGACAGCATAAACGCGGACCCCACGGTTTTGACGAGGCCCATAAATGGCACAGACATGGTGCGTCTCATGTGGAACCGAAGCTTCAAGGGTATCACGGGGAACGTGACCATAGACACCAACGGTGACCGGATCTCAGCATACTCCCTCCTGGACATGAACCCTATCACAGGACGATTTGAGGTCGTTGCGCACTTCCTCTACAATCGGCTGGAATATGTTGCAGGAAAAAGCATCCACTGGGCTGGAAATAGGGTTGATCCTCCTCCGGATAAACCAGTCTGCGGTTTCGACGGATCATTATGTCCAGATAATTGTAAGTAATTTATCTGAAGTGAAAAGATCAATTATTTAAAATATATAATATATTAAATGTAGCTCTTCCCGGATATGCCATTCTCTCCCTAATCCTTGGCTTCACGGTGATCGTGATGGCCATATTATCACTTCTCGGATATCGCCACTACAAGTCAGAGGCTGAGATAAATTCAATGACATGGAGGGTCAACAAGTGCGAGGTCATGCCCTGTGACCCCAATGGCAAATTCCGAGGAAGTATGCATTCCTTGGCGAAACGTGGTAGTCAAATAACCATGTACTCAGAAGACATGGGATCACTTCCCGGTGATCGTCAAATGTTTATACCTGTTGGATTCTACAAGGGCTGCAAGGTTGCTATTAAATACATAGACGAGAGCAACACAAGCTTAACCCGCCCCTTAATGCTTGAACTAAAGCGAATGAAAGACATTCAGCACGAACACTTGGTCAAATTTCACGGAGCCTGTCTCGAATCTCCAAAATGTTTCATTATAACAGACTATTGCCCCAAGGGATCTCTCCAAGATATTTTAGAAAATGAACAAATTAAGCTTGACTGGATGTTTAAATTGTCCTTAATGCACGACATCGTTCGAGGAATGCATTTTCTACATCACACCGATATAAAGTCTCATGGAAATTTAAAATCCTCAAATTGTGTGGTCGACTCACGGTTTGTTCTGAAGATTACCGATTTTGGCCTACATACCCTGAGAAAGCCCAACTTGGAAGACGACGTTGAAAACTGTAACAGCTACGCTTACTGGAAAAGTATAAAATTAACTAATATTCCTAATTATCGTCTTGATCATTTTTTTTTTTTTTTAATTTTATTGTGTCTAGGACTGTTGTGGACTGCTCCAGAGCTGCTCAGAGTGCAGAACAAACCTCTGGAAGGTACACAAAAGGGGGATGTTTACTCTTTTGGTATAATTGTGCATGAAATTATCACCCGACAAGGACCCTTTTACACAGGCGATCCAACACGATCGCCGCAAGGTAAGATAAAAAACGAACTTTTTTTTAAATTTATTTATTTATCAATATTTATTTAATACAATGCCTATTACCCTGTTGCCTTCTTCAAATACGCAATAACGTCATCCCTCTCTTCTTGTTTCTTAAGTCCAACGAACACCATTTTATTTCCCGGAATGTATTTTTTCGGATTTTCCAGATATTCTCCTAGTGTTTTTTCATTCCAAGTTATGCCACTATTTTTGTGTGCATCCGAAAACATAAATCCAGGATATGTTCCAGCCTTTCGTCCAAATAATCCTCCCAAATTGGGTCCAACTTTGTTTTTTCCTCCCTTTTCCGCTGTATGACATGTACTGCATTTTTGGACAAAAATTTTCTTGCCTTTATCTGCGTCTCCTCCCATTGTTTTTCACGTTAACTAAACTCAGAAATTTCAAAATAATGTTAAAAAACAAGAACACGTCAAATCAAATCGAAATGTACCCGATTGCTGCGTTTTAAACTACGGTGAAATAAAGTGCTTATTATGCTGAGGGAAATAAAACTACTTTGAAAATTTAAAAACCGACAAAGTTCACTATTATTTTGTTCTAAATTTGACACAATTTAGCTTCTGTAATAGGTTTTCGATTCAACCAGTATTCGAGGAACGCGAAACGATACAAGATATTTTACGTTCCAGTCTAAGTCCGTTATCCTTAAAAATGTGTGCCAAACGGGAATGTTTAAAAGGGTCCGTTTTAAAATTTACTACATCCGAAAAAACCCGCGACCTTCTTGAGTGGTTCGAAAAAATAGATAAGAGTTCATCCGAAGCCATAAAAAAAGCAATTCCATCTTCCGATTATGACTGTGAGATCTTCAAAACTTCGGCTACGTACGCTAAACATGAAAATGAAACATTGACCTGGCCTAACGAAGCATACGTAAAATATTTTCATATATCTTCAGAAAGAAAATTATCTGTTCAACAGATCTTTTTCATGGAACCTATGATTCTACCTAAAAATGAAAAGAAACAAGAAACTTGTAAGACCTTCTTAAGATCTGGTACTTGTTCCTCTGATTTCAAATATCGTTTTTCACTTTTTATTATCCTAACGTAGATGAAGATCCTATAGTTATTGAACCGGGAAAGAATTGTAAAAAAATAAAGTGTGGCTGGAGTACTTCTAATATAAGTTGGTTGGAAGAACTAGAAAAACACTCACCAAATGTAAAAGAAGATTTTGAAGAAGATATATGTTGCTGTCCGTTTCCTACCAGTTTTTTATTTTGTTGATTTTTATGAGTAATGTTTTTGTTACCGTTTGACCAATTAGAAATAAATGTTGTGTAAATGTTTGTAACTTTTATTTATTATTAAGAGACTGAGTGAATCCTTTCTATCTATCTGTATTTATTCAAGCAAATGAATGTTGCAAACGGTTATCTAAATTAATTTTCGGTACTTGATTTGACTTGACTTTTAATTACAAACCAAGAATATTTGTAATATTTCATTTTTAATTTTGTAAAAATGGGAATTTTGGAACTAAAAGTGAAAGAACAAAATTTTTGAAACTGTCTGCCAGTAACGATAGCTAACGGATATAGATGTGGCTTAAGTCTGAATAAGTTGCCCTGAAGAATTTCGCTTACCAAATGTTTTTTATTTATTTATTTTGTAGCCAGTATAAAATATCGAGACAAGAAAATTTAACTATTCTTAACTTTAATACCCTACAGAAATAATTCAACTCGTTAAGAACTATCCGAAAGGACTGACGCAACCATTCCGACCCACAGTAGAAGAAACTGCATACGACGATATTAATCAAATAATGGTAAAATGCTGGGCAGAAGATCCTTGCGAGCGTCCAGATTTTGCTGTCCTAAAGGCGACTATTCGAAAGATAAACAAGTAGTTGTACTCAAACATGGATGATATGATTTTAACAAAAAACAAAAACCTTCTAACTTATTCCACAGGGACAACGAAACAGGCAACATTGTAGATAATCTCCTGCAACGCATGGAGCAGTATGCCAACAATTTGGAAGGACTCGTTGAGGAGCGCACCCGTGACTATTTGGAGGAGAAAAAGAAATGTGAAAAATTGCTTTACCAACTTTTACCTCAAACTGTTGCCGCGCAGCTAATCAGTGGACAGCCGGTCATTGCTGAAACCTACGATCAAGTGACGATCTATTTCAGCGACATCGTGGGTTTTACAGCGATATCCGCGGAAAGCACCCCCATGCAAGTTGTTAGCTTCCTCAACGATCTCTACACCTGCTTTGATTCCATAGTCGAAAATTTCGATGTATATAAAGTAGAAACGATTGGAGACGCCTATATGGTTGTGTCGGGGCTGCCAATTCGGAACGGCAATCTACACGCAAGGGAGATCGCCCGAATGGCACTGGCTCTTTTGAACGCTGTCTACAGCTTTAGAATTCGACATCGTCCCAACGATCAGCTCAAACTTAGGATAGGACTACATTCTGGACCCTGTGTAGCCGGGGTGGTGGGTCTTAAAATGCCACGGTATTGCCTCTTTGGCGATACCGTGAATACAGCGTCTCGAATGGAATCGAACGGGGAAGCCCTTAAGATCCACATAAGCCAAAGTACAAAAGAATTCCTCGATCAGTTTGGAACATTCATCCTAACGAAACGTGGATATGTTAAAATGAAGGGCAAGGGTGAAATGTTAACGTACTGGCTAGAGGGTGAACATCAGCCACAAAGACCAAACTCTGTTAATTCATATGCTGAAAAATACCATTCAGTACCGGACATATCCTCATCAAGACAAAACATTCACAGCGATCTCAAGACTGAAGAGCACTCGTGCACCGAAAACAGCAGCGAAGCCGTCGACGATAGCCAAGCACTACTTACAGGGAATGGTAATCCACCAAATCTGATACCAAACAGCTGCAGCAGCCCTAGTCTTTGTAGTAATAGCGAAAATAATGACTCCGCAGCGGCCGACAGAAATTGTTCGGATTTAGCAAACTGCAACAGTAATAGTCTGACCTTCAATAAAATCGTTAAGGCAAATCACATAAAGAACCTCAAAATTAAGTGTAATTCCACTGAGGACAACGTTAAGAGTGTCACACAGCCCCTGCTGGCAAGCATTAATTCATAGGATAGGGAGACGCCGAGCGGAAGCAAATTGGAGCTTCCGACTCCTGAACAGGGTGGTTCTGGATGTGATTGATCAGAATTTTCCGGGAGGCGAACAGTATGTGATTTATTCCTTGAGGAAATAGTGCCAATACAACCGGGCTAATGATCTAATTTCGGGAGGGGTCGAAACATTTTTAATGTTAGATGTTAAACTTTGACTCTTGAGTAGACGCATTTAAAAAAAAAAAACATAATAGTTATAATAAAAGTCGTTTATCTAGATCATTTTCATGTCCAACAATCCTTATAAATTTGAGAAGTCAGAATAGTTAAATTTAAGACATTCAGATTTAGCTCAGTCAAAAAGAGTTCAGTAAGAGGGGTTTTGTTTTATATCCGTCATATATTTTACGGACTTACCACAGAAATTCTAAGAACTTTCGCAGCGAATAATGAATCCACCGGCTGCATAACTGACCGGATTAAGTGATTAGGGCAATCCGAGAAATGTAATCTTCGGCTACTCATCAATCCGCAAATGGGTGAAACTTGAGGCAAGTCCCTAAAGGTCTCTCGGGCGAATTGTAATGTTTCTACAACTCCCACAAAAACAAGCATTGAGTTGGATTACAATTATTAAAAGAAATAAAAAGGTCACCTATCGAAATCTACATAGACAACCCACTGTCTACAGAAGAAATTCACAACTTGTCCTTCTGGTGTCCCTAAAAATAAATATCCCTCCCCCTCACCAACCCCATTCCAACCAAAGAAACTTTGTTCACCCGATCACCCACAGAGCAATCAATTTGAAAACTTCCGTGAAAACTTCTCTGTAAAATTGAACAAAGTTTTAACTAAGTGCACAAATCGGGGAATAATAGTGAAATTTAGTGGCTCGGATGGAGAACTTTCCTTTCATTTGAACAATTTGTAGAGGAAGCTCTCTACAGAGTACCGGAAAACTATAGAAAATTAAATAGAACTACCCTCGAAAAGCTTAAAATGCATTCAATAATAATTCAATGCATGCAGTGGTTTTAATTGCCCTTCCTCCCGAAATTAGATCAACAGACTAAAGCCGGTTATGCGTAACTAATATTATTAAAAATCTCCAGCGATGAAAATATTAATGCCCAAAAATAATTGTTCCCCCCTTTTTGCCCTCGGCAATCTGATGATGTGATGTTTTTGTGGTGCTTATCATCTCCAAATTTTCACTGGTAAAAACTTTTTACGAAAGTTCTTCAACCGTGTGAAAAATAAAACAAATTAAGCACTCACTAGATTTAAGCAGTGTTACTACTTCTAATAAAATCTTAGCCCAATTGTAATTATATTAGTTATGCGAAATTTGGTGAGCCGTGTGCGCGCAAATGTTTTTAGGCGTAGCTATAGCAAGATTAGCCGTTGTAACTTAAAAATAAAATAATAAATATGAAAGTTAATCTTTCTGTGCTATGAGTTGTTTTTAGTGTTTTAAAGCCTGCTGGGCAGTGGCTCTCCAAAGGGGGGGAGGGGAGGAAATTTGTAGTCAGAGCGTTTTTCTTCTATTTTTAAAAATTTTTTATTTCGTACTTAACAAGCCCGTAGCCCTTAAGCAAGTAGGTACAATCCTATGTAAATGAAAATTAAAGAAAATTAAAGAAAATTAAAGAAAATAATAAACATTTTATCCAATTATTTGAAAGCATTTTTAGTTTCCATCTGCCAGACCTCAGTTTTTGCTGCTATGGCCCCAATCGTACCCCATTTGGTTGGACCCCCGGGATATAGACTGCATGAATAGCACCACCTCGCCATATGATTGACACAGGAGGCCTTAAAATATAAAATAATTCAAATTAGTATTTTTAGCCGTCTAATAATAAAGAACTGAGGCAATCAATTATTGTGTGATATATAATAATGAAATCTATACTTCATTTATGATTCTACCTACGCTCAAATAATATTTTAAGAGTGTATAAATTTCAGACAGTACTTAAAGAAAATATTTCGTAAACGCCAACCCAGAACCTAATAGTTAATTAATATAAAATTTATGGGTAAAATAAGAAGTTCAAAATTCACTTCGAATCGACAGTACAATATTAAAATGTTATTGTAGAACAAAATTTAATTTACAATAATCTACTTTGAGTAGCAAACGGTTGAAGATTGATGGACAAAATTGCACTATTGCCCTCCCTTGGAATTTTGACGAAGACGAATTTATACTTGTTTTTTAAGGATGTTTTTCGTCCGCTGAAGCAGACAAATCCAATAATAGGTCAGGGTTTCGATCCGAGGCACCAGCCAAAACTTTGTCGGTGTATCTGATGCTGTTGCCGCAGACACCACACCAAAGGGAAATAGTACATTGTTCACCAAGGGAGTAAAGTAGTACATTTTTACCCGGGTGTAAAATTGCCACCCGAGCCGTAGGCGAGGTTGGCAAACACCCGGGTAAAAATGTACTTTTTTACTCCCGTGGTAAACCATTTTTCAGGGCAAAAAAACGCTACTTTGTTCCCTAAAAGTAGGGTAAAAAAATGAACTTTCGACGGTGATGTGGGAAAAATATCTTTAAAATAAACGTTAAAATAAAGTATCTCACCTTTATTTTTAGTGGGGTCTAGGAGTATACTGGAATACTTCAGCTCTGGATTCTGCCCCGTAACCCAGCTGGCCAGCTCAGCGATAACATCCGTGCACCTCGGGATCATAATCGGGACGTGGTAGTACTTCCAGTCGCTTCCAAAAACAGGCAGGTGAATTCTGGCGTAGCCCAGACTTGTCTCAGTGCCCCAAATATTCTTCCCGTAGACACTGATCACAATTTGGGGCCCTGAAAATGTTCAGTAAGTTAAGGATTTATTTCCAATCAAGAAGCTTAAATGGGTTAGGGGTACTCACATCCAAACGGGTTAGTGGACTTGAAACAAATCTCGAGCGGCATATTGAAGACAAATTGCTGCTGCGAGGAGCTGGCTACCGAGCACTGCGTAATCCCAGTTTTAATTCCGGAAATTATCTCCCAATCGGGCCCTCCCACAATTTCGTACCGGCAGAACAACTGAGAGCCACCAGGACCAAGTGGGAAACGCACAAATTCTATTTGTCCGCTTGTAAAAACATGGAAAAAGCTCATGGCTGCCATTTCAAATATAATTCTAAAATCAGAGTTTAGTTTATTCTAGAAAGAAAGAAATGCTCACTATGGCAACGGAATTGGTTTGAATTAGTTCCAAATTTCCACGCTCCTAGCGCTTGTGTCGATTTATTGTTAAGGCCCCTCTACACTCGCGCGCGATTCGCGGGCGTGAATCGCGGCTCGAATCGCGCGTGAACTCTTCTTGGCTCCACATTCGCAGTGTTTGCAATTGTGTTTCACAGTAAAGCCTGGCCCTAAATAGAAACGTAACGTAACGTAAGAATTTAACGAGGCGAGCTTGCGGACGTCAAAACTGACATTTCGCCCGAAATACAAACGTAAGGTGACGTGAAAGTTGAAGTTTAGTTTCTCATTGTGCTCCCTGAAAGTATTAACATAAGTGATATCAATTGTGAAAGGCAAGATGAGTTTTGTGTCACTATATTTGACACAATCACCTCTGACACTTTTCACGTTTGCTTACGTTTTGTGCGATCCTTACGGCACCTTCACGTACGGCTAAGTGACATTTCCAGATTTGACGAATCTTCGGCAAGTTTCTTAAGGCCTACCCTAAATGGGACGTAACGTAACGTAAGAGATGCCAACGTAACGTGCGAACGTGTGTAAAGCAATGGGGGCAGCCTAAATCGACGTAAGAAACTTGCCGAAGATTCGTCAAATCTGGAAATGTCACTTAGCCGTACGTGAAGGTGCCGTAAGGATCGCACAAAACGTAAGCAAACGTGAAAAGTGTCAGAGGTGATTGTGTCAAGTCGTATAAATCTTTCAATTCTTCCAAAACTTCCAAAATTTGCACAAAACTCATTTTGCCTTTCACAATTGATATCACTTATGTTAATACTTTCGGGGAGCACAATGAGAAACTAAACTTCAACTTTCACGTCACCTTACGTTTGTATTTCGGGCGAAATGTCCATTTTGACGTCCGCAAGCTCGCCTCGTTAAATTCTTACGTTACGTTACGTTTCTATTTAGGGCCAGGCTTTACACACGTTCGCACGTTACGTTGGCATCTCTTACGTTACGTTACGTCCCATTTAGGGTAGGCCTTAACGCGCGAATGTGGAGTCTTGGTTGTGTTTGCGCAGCTTTCGCGCGTTCGCAGCCGTTCGCGGGCGAGTTAACCGAAAAAAGTGGTTAACGAGTCGCGAACCCGCGAAAAATATGCGAATCGCCTCCACATTCACGCATTCACGCGTTCGCGCGCGAGTGTAGAGGGGCCTTTAGACATGAGACGAGAATTGTCAAATGTGACATTTTTTACGTGACAAGAATTCTTTGTGCATCGTCCAGAGAATTAACAGGTGAATAAAAACAGTATTTCGGGCCACCGGGCTATGGCCAAAAGCAGAATGATTGCGAAAAGTTGTCCGAAATGTGACCAGCAAGTTGCCGTAGCGTCAAAAACATGCAAATGTGGATATTCGTTCTTCCAGAGTAGAAGAATTATTCGTGGACCCAGCCCCAAAATGGATGAAAGACGAAGGACGGGCAGAGTGCGTCGCGAAAAACCAAATTTTTATGACTCCCAGCAATTTGATAAGAAACACAAGAAGCGACCAAGGGTATTGGAAACACGGTTTAGCTACTTATTAAATAAATGATGGCTTTTACTTCACAGAGACCTAAACAGTTTTACAATGAGGAGAAGCTGGCTGGGAAGGAAACAGCCGCGATAAGGGCGAAGCGGAGGCAAAAGAAAAAGGAGGAGGTGGACGGGGGCTACGACATGGTCGCTAAGTAAACTAAAACTAATTTTATATTCGTGAAAATGGAAAAATTTCATATTTTCACAGGCTGCCACCGGAAAAACAAGATCTGGCTGCTGTGATACTTTCGGAGATCAACAGGAAAATTGGCGTCGTCCAGTGGAAGCCTACGTGATTTTGAGGATTGATTTTCTTTTCTTTTAGTGTGGCTAAGGTACAATAAACGCAATAGAGTTAGATGTAAATGGTTATATAAGATTAAAATAAGAGATTCGATTTACTTTTTCGTATTCGTATGTAGATACTAAATTTTTAGTTTTTTATTATTAACTTATAGTTTAATACAACCTTCAACAAAAATTCCAAACTCCAACATACCGGGTTCAATATACAATTTGTAAATTGATGAAACAAAGTAATCTATGAAATTATCCAACCGTATGTTATACCTCATAGTATCAATCAGTTCTCAGAATGTAAGTATGTTCAATTAATTATATCAAAACGCGTCAACCTTTCCTCATGAGATGAGTCCTCTGTCCGCTATTTCTAGTAAGTAAACTTTGTCTTTCGAGAGGAACTGCAGTAATATTCGTTAAAACTTGCATTTAGTTAACTGGAAGTACATGAATTCAAGCAAAACTGAAAATAATTATGGTGCTGAATAAAAACACCAGTTTCCATGTGATTTTTCGTGAATCGTACAGTGAACAAAATCTACTGAGGCTCTTTTCATCGAATTTCAGAAACGGATTGTCATGACTACTTGAACATCGTAAAGAATGTTTTACTACTTTAAGCAATAAATGAAATGCCCGGAAATTGGATTTATCAGGCTAAAAATGATTCCAAAGATACGGCACGGATAGTAAAACAGGAGGACGAAAAAATTGATGTGTTGAAGTGGCCAGCACAGACGCCCGATCTCAATCCTATTGAAAAATAGTAAAAATAAAAATTTATTAGCCACAATGAACAAAGATACATAAGTCTTTTAAGTACAAAGTTCAAATGGAAAATAAATTAATAATCTTATATATTAATAGACAAAGCCAAAAATTGTAATCGATTGTAAATAACGGCGACGGTGATGTTGTTAATGATATTTTTAGGTCTTTATAAAAATCTTAAAAAAAAATGATTTTGTAATAAAAAGTAAATCGAAACATTATTTTAATTCTATTCAATTATATAACACTTCTTTTGCAATGATTAGTAGTGGAGCTACGATTGGAGCTGACGCATTGAAAGGTATTCCCCATTTTGCAATTCATGGCGATGGTACTATGTCATATAGAAAAAATATCATGTGTGTTAACAATACTGATGTTTAAAAAAAAGATAAACTACTCAGCATGGGAGCCCGTTGTCGTGGCGTAGTAAAGGCAAAGACTCTGGAACCTACATTACAAAGACTGTTCACTCCTGCAAGTTAGATTGTCGCTTCTTGTGACCTTAGCACCGTTACTCCTCCCAACCCCACGATTTTGCTGGAAGTCGATAGCTTGCTCAAGCATTGTGGTGGAAATGAAAGAAACAATGCAGAGGCAGGGCTTGGAATTTAGAAGAATTGATGCAGAGCTACAGGGTCCCTAAGAAATATGAACGACAAATTTTTTATAAGTAGTCCATGCTAAAATTAATTATTTATTTTTTATTATTTCAGCCCAATTTTTTTTAGATATTTCAAAAACAATTGGTCCAATATGCAACAATTTAGCATAAACTCAATAAAAAACCCAATCGGAAAGGAGTCACTGTCCTTTAAAGCCACCAGATCGTCGGCATACAATCACATTTGCTTTAGCATTTGTCTTCGGAGCGCATAAGAAAACCCTATTGTGAAAAAACGAAAACAAACTTATCTGAGAACCACTTCAATGTGTGTGGCAGGCATTTCGAATTTCGGCAGTTCCTATCTGAAAATCACGGCCGGGTCACCACCAGCACAATGACAGGAAAACTCAATGTATCTCCGGAGGGCAAAGTAATAGGTGAACTCTTGTTTCATAGTGTTTGTCGACATTTGTAACCGCTGTCGTCCTTCTTGCTTATTAGTAAATTTAAACGAGAATTTGGAACTGGAACCAGCTCTCATTTGACCAAGCTATTGCAAATTTAAACTAATAGTGCACATTTAAAATTAATCATGTGTACATATAAAATCGAAAGTTTCTTTCTTTGTTGCTCAATCACGTCTAAACGCTGGATCCGAATATTTTCATTTTTGGCGTGAAGGTACTACATATCCCGGGCCAACATTTAGGCTACTTTTTATTCGTGAATTTCAAAATGGCGGCCAAAAATGCAAAATATCAAGGGATTGGTATTTGGGGATTTTTAGATGTTCTTATTGCGAATCTATGTTCGAAATTTGAACATTCAATATGGCGTACAATAATTTTCGAACTTCAACGAATTTAAATGAAAATTATGATTATTTTCAGGTATCTTCGAATTTACTGTAAATTTTTGAAAATTCAAAATGGCAGACCCATTATGGCGGCTAACATTTATGTACACCGGGTGAAAACGGGTAACCCAGCTAGTTTTTAATACAAATCTTTGGGAACTAAAAATAGCATTTATAAATAAAAACCAAATAAGTACGTTGAATCCCACTAATTTGAAGAAAATTTGCGTTTGAAATATTCACTTCACGAAAAAGTGCTTTCAAGTGCTAGTCACGAATAACCCCCACAGCATTCAATGGGCTAATTATACGACCGCCACTGTAAAACTTGTAAAGAATTTTATTTTATTTATTACTTTGTTAATAAACTTTTACAATCTTAAAATTCATTAATACTAAATTTTGGGGTTGGTTCATTTTTGTATAAATATTATGTATGTTCTTTAAAATTGTTCGGAAACACGGTTTTAGGATGTTTCTATCCGGAATTTGCTGGGGAAACCTGCAATGACGCATAATTTGAATAGTTAGAAAATAATTTCGACATGCACTTTAAAAATTCAGAAAAATTTCATAGAATTTAAAAATCCCCGGAAGAGATTCTTGTTGCGAATAGAACACGTTCTGATTACTAATCGTACTTCCCCTACTCCCACCCAGATGTCGCGTGGTTTGCCCATGTGCTACTATTACTCACTCGTTTTTGAAAACGCTTTAACTGTAAACACCGCGCACACACCCTCAAAAGAATCGCTTTCCCGCCCGATTCGTACCAATCTTCAGGTGAGTGTGTGCGTTTGTTGATCGAATCGCGCCTGTAGTGGTTAGCTTGCTTAATTCCGAAAGTGCGAAAAAGCGCCACCGGCCGCACGACAAAGATGGAGAATGTTCGAATAAATGAACGACTGCGACGACGACGGTGGTGAAGACGGCCGCTGGTGAGCTGTGGAGTGCCTGAGAAAAATCAGTTTAGGGGGGAAAGCGCGTGAAGTGAGAAAATTTTCTTGCCGTCGTCAACACAAAGGTGAATAAAAAGGCCGCGAAAACTGATCTAGGAGCCGTCGATTGGTATCGAGTGATCGCGCAAATTTCAATTATTGTTCTAGTGGGTGTGCCGCGCGGTCCTCAATCGGAAAAAAAAATTGCCGCACGAGCAGAAAAGTTCCCGACCAAAAGAAGAGAAAAGAAAATTCGTCGTTCCCATGGTACAAGAAAAAAAAGAAAGAGTATTTTTTCTCTAATGTTGGCGGTGGCACGGAGGCCCGCAGTGTTTGCGGAGTGTGAGCAGCTCGCGCTGTGCCCAGTTTTCAGCTAAAGAAGCACCCAGCGGCTGTGGAGGCCCCAGTGTGAGTATGGAGTGAGTGCGTTTTTCTGTTCGGTCGGTGTTGCCGCAGAAGTCTTCCTCCCGAGTGGTGTATTTTTTTGTTTTTCAAAAATAAAATGAATTGTGCGTGTTTACATTAGCAATCGATGCCCTACAGGAAATTTCCAGTGATTAAATTGTCAATCGGAGCCCGGACAAAGGCCCTGGACATTTTCGAAGTTGGAAATTCTCGGGCCAGCAGACATCTTGGGCTGTGTGTGAAAAAAGCATTTCTTTAGCCAGCACTTCTCAACATTCTTCTCCCTTTTCGGTATTCTTCGAAATCGCACCGCCGAACCGACGGTCGCGCGCACACACACAAGCAGAAATTGCCGCTGCTGGACTAAGACGGATACAGGGGGCATCGAGGGGAAATCGAATTTTCTCCTGATTGCTGTCACACTCAAAATGTCAATGGAACAGAGAGAAGACGAGAAAAGTGCGTTCTCCTCGAAATTGAGTTTGTATTTGTTGCTCAGCAAACACACACCTGCATGACTTGATGTGTTTTAATTTATTTTATTTATTCGATTATAGCGATTTTTTATCACTGTGTGCCTATTAATTGATTGCGCCACGATAAAAAAAAATTGGTATCTGGTTTGTATGCGTGCGTGTACACAGTGTAAAATAACAAAAACTAATCAAATACGGTGCATGTGTGCTTGCAATGTGTGTGTGTGTGTGTGATGTTTTATTTTTTTTTCTGTTTAATATATTTATAATATTCTTCCTGCATAAATGTATGCGCGCTTAAAAGTTCATTCAACTGTCAAAATTTTATTTTTACCTTTTCCTTATTTTTGGCCCTCATAGGCAATGGCGCGGTATCCAGTCATAAATAATTCTAAATTTTCATTTTGTTTAATTTATTATTTCTATGAATTCGCAATAAATGTCTCGAGTCTTTTAGGCCCTCAGACATTTTCATTATTTTGGTGGTGCGGTGTGTGGCGCATTTCTGGATTTTTGTTTTTATTATTATTTTCCTTTCCTGTCCACTTTCAATATAATCAACAGTCGGTTGAACTTGTTTTAAATTGTATCGAATATAAGCCGACTTTGCGGAGCGGCGAGGGTGATGACTGCCGCTCTGCTGGCACGGCCGAATATTGCCCCGCCTGAAGGTTACGGGGTTCAGTAACAATTGATGAATTCGCTACGCGGGCTCTTTTCTTTTTATCGCGTTTATTGATTGATTTTCGGCTGACTTTAAGCCGATCAAATCGCGGGACTCTCCCGCTTGTGGAGTGGGCTCGCAATTCGAAAAGATGGACTCAGAAGAGCCGCTCTGGAGGCCAGCCATTTTAGATCGAATCTGGCTGAGAAAAATTCAGGGACCAGATCCAACCACATGGTCGTGCGCCTTTATTTTGGTTCGGGTCAGGCCTCGCGAACTGTGCTGGCTTTGTTTTGATTGGGGGAGTTTCTTTAAATAGGTCGAATTGGTGATAATAACTTGCGAGATCGCAAATAAAATCGGTTGACTCGGATTCAAGATTCGTCCAGACAAAGAAATGGACAAAACCCAGGGCCTATCATATATTATTCTTGTAACAATGTAGATAATGCGCTCATAATTTCTAATACTTACTAATATTTCAGTTGATAACATTGCCACTGAAGAGTTGATTTTATAAATCACAAAGAGTGTTCTTTACAAAATTATCAATTCTAAAAAATCCAAATCGACCGAGCCTTTATAGATACAGAACAAAAAATGGAACAAATTAAGTTTAGTACTCATTTATAGTTATTCAATACTTCAAACATAAATTAAAAACTACTAAAAATTCTTTCATTTACTTGCCTGCTCACAAAACATCCAAATGATCGATTACTGGCAATCACTGGTCTATATGTTTAAGCTAGTGCAAATCTAACCATTTCTGAAATGCCAAAAATTAAAATCATTTATTAATAATTTTTGAGGAGATTATGTAAATACTATGAATAATTATAGGAACACTCCGGGAACCTTTAATTTTTCGAATCATGTAGTTTTTAAGTTTGCCAAAGGGGGGAAAATCAATGAAAAAGGAAACTTTGATATTTAAATTTAGCCCTGAATTGATTTGCCTCCTCTGTCGAATCTATAGAAAGTATGCTTCAGACAATTAGAAATTCCCAAAACATTTAAGAGGTCCTAAAAATTTTCACAGTACTTACTGTATTTTCCAGTTCCAATATTTTCCAATTCTATATTAATTCAAAGCTTCAATTTGAACTCAGATTCAATAGCCTTCAATTCCGAGCACAAAAAATTGTAAAAATTACAAATAGGCCTATTTTACGCTTTGTATTACAACTGTAATTAAACCATACTTTTGAAATGAACGATATGATCATTTTAAAAAGCACCTTATCTGATTGATCACATTGAAATTCGAAGCGACAATACTAAATTTAAATTAAAGCTGAGAAATATTTGAATACAATTGTTCCCAGACGAGAACGACGTGATTTGGCTCCATTCTGTATTATAGCGATGGCTCAAATTTGTATCTCACTTTGATTAAAATATGAATTATTAAAGCCAAAATGGAATTTTCAGATCAAAGTATTATTTATGATTATTAAAACGATTCCAAGGCTCTTGAAAATTCCCGCAAATGATGTTAGCAATAGGATGGGAAGATGTCGACAAATGATTTTATGAATCAGAAAAGGTATTTGAAAGCGAAATATGCTTAATTTATAATTTAGTCACAGAATAAATAAACATGAGATAAATATATTCATAAAACTTGTGGAATCAGTTCCATTTGGTAAAATTGAATTATTTGACTAGATAAATTCTTTCCTAGAAAGATTGAAGTGGGGTTTTTCTCGTCACGTTGAGAAAACGAGGAACATATTATTTAAAAAATTCCAATAAATGCCAGCTCTGCGTGCAGCCAGAGGATGAAAAACTGGATCAATGTCAAGGTTACACAACAACCCGAAATGTCTTCGTCATATTAAGAATTTTTAGAGCAGAATAAGTTGTGTATCTGGTTTTGCACCTTCCCAGTCTTTTTTTAATCCCTCTGGCTGGAACATCTGCCCAAAACGAGTCCTTTGGACTCCCTGGTTTAAGAGCAGAAATAGAAAAAATATTAAAAACAAAAGGGACCTAAACTTGTAAAAGTTCCCATGTCATCGTTCCCTTCAGCGGCAAAAGCTGCACCCTAAATAAATAAAAAATAAATTCCCAGAACTGTGGTTATTTTTAAAGCGAGCTTGAAAATGCTGCAAAAAGTCGAAATTCCAGAATATCTTGGGTATATTAAAGCGAATCCCGTCCTTAGGCAAGGGAGAGGTGCGCCGAACGCGCAATGACAATGAACTGGCAGCCCTAGATACTTCCTTCTCAGGGTGCTCCCGAGGGTTTTGAGGGGAGGAGCACCAGGAAAAATCAATTTTTCGTGAATGCCACTGTTTTCGTCTCTGTGTACGTGCAATTTCGAACGTTCAAATCTGGCGAACTGCGCCTCAGGAGTGTGCGTTCTTTTTATCAAAACAATACTTGAAAGCCTAGCGCTAGCGCTCCTCTGAGCCCCTCCTGGAAGATGTGGCTGAAGAGCCTCCGCCACCCCCCAAACCCTGAGATGATGTTATTTGCGGCACATGCATCTTTAATCGAGGGACTGGGTGACTCCTTGCTTCCGAGGGATATGCTCCTTTTTTTTTCCGCCTTGTCCTGGACCCTAGAATTAGGTAAAATCTACTTAGGGCGCGGGGGCGAAAGAAAGGGGCCGCGTGGATGGCCGGGGCTTCGTCGCAGTGGGTGGTGTGGTCGTGGTGTGACACAGAAAAAAATCGAAACTTAAATAAGCAAGAAGAGGCGAACTGTAAGCGTCCTGCAGGTTGTTGTCCTCATTTCGGTCTGAGTCCTTCCAGCTAAAGGGGATGCTGGGAACAGATGTTCCTGTAAAAGATTAGAGAACTTCTGGAAAATATAAGGGCATTTCTAAGACTGCAAATGTTTTAGTGTTACGCAATTGAAGTGAAATTGAACAACATTTAGCCAGGGAAACGTTTTCATACAACAAACAAGTATTTAACTTTTATAAGACCGAGAAATATTCTTTGCGTCTTTTGGGTATTTATTGTATCACCTTCAAATCTCTCTTAAATTATATATATATTTTTTAAAATTTGTTATCGAATGATAAGAATTGTAAAACAAATATTTACAAAATCATTTGAATATTAATATTTATTATTTCTCTTATAGGTTCGATTCGTTACTAAATTTAGTAAATTAAGCTTCGATTACGCAAAATTCGACTGATCTCCATTTTTGTAAATTTTAATATGAGATTTCAATAACTATGTAGATTGTACTAAAATAATCGTTATACATATATGTATAAACAAATTAATTCATTCTTCAGGAGTCAATCTTTAATAGTTTTTATTTTAAGGAATTAACGAAAATCTATCATATAATAATATAATGTACATAAAGTTAGTTATTTCGCTAACGCCACGTCACAAATCAAATTTGTTTTTAATCTTATACCTTGTCGTTTTTAGTTGCTAATTAATTGTGCTATTAAAAATGTAATCATTGTTATTTTTTTAAAAAATACAGGTTTTTTCGTTAACTTCATATGAATTTAGCTAAACATATGAAAAACAATTGTTTAACATAAAAATTATACAGAAAAGTTTCATTTTTTGTCGGTAATTAATTGTGCTAGTGACATTTTATTCAATGTTAATTGTTTTTAAACTGACGAAAATTATCAGAGCATATTGAAAGAAGAATGACTGATTATTAAGATTATCAAATAAATTGAAATGAATGGTAGTTAGTCCACAATTAATAAGTACGAGTTGAGCGGCAAATTTCTGTCCAGAAATTGAGTTTATATTGTTGATATTTTTCAATTTTTCCATTTTAGAGCGGATGTTTTGCTAACTTTATACTCAATCGTATTTCAATTTGCACTGATCGTGTGAGAAAAAACATTACCTTAAAAAATAACACATAAAAGATTTTTCAATAGTATTTATAACTAAATAGCGACTGAACAATGCCGAATTATAAGACCAAAGCAATTTGATTCGTGACAGTTATCTTACTAACTTTATATAGATGATATGTTATAATAATTATTGAGACTGCATTTGTTTTTATTTTTGTAGACTTTTTAAACAAAGGGTCTAGGCTAGACATAACCCCGAAGAAAACTTTTTGAATATCTTCCAATTTGTTAATGAATGTTTTACTTAATTTTTGTTGTTATCTCTTGAATATTAAGTTGTATAATTAATAAAAAACGGAAAAGATATGTAATTGTTTGGATTATTTTCCAATAAATGAAATTAAATCCATACATCGTTCCAATAAGAAGACCTGATATTCAAATATGTTTATGTTTATGAATATTCCCGGCAACGAGTGCATGAAAGTCTGCACTTTCTTCAGCTTAATTCGATCGAGTCATCGTTTTGCGTTCTTCTAAGTAAGCAAAGTATCATTTTATATTTAATCGGTTTCACGCTTCGTCAGATATTCTACAACTTCGGTGAAATCCGACAATATAAAATATACAAATTTATCAGCAGAAATGTTCTGGTAGAGATAATTCAATTTCAGCGCTCTTCCAGGGAAAAACAATGGAAGCCGCAAAGGCCGCAAATGTTTACATAATTGGGAGAAGCAAGTGGAAGCCGTGCTCGGTTTCTTTTTGCAGACCTTTTATCTCCCCGTGCGGATAATGTTGAGTTGAAATCGCTGAAAGGTAAATATTAATGCGGAGCGTTTGATAGTCTGCCGGAGCACCCCAGTTTAGAAAGATCGGACGCTGAATTGGCTTCTTCAGCAACTTTAGTCGAATTATGGTTACTTAAACCAGTTTCGTTTTGTACTTCCTAAATTGTGTGTGGGGACTAAAATATTGTAAGAATATTGATGTAAGTATAGTATCCAGAATACAAATTTAAATAAGACATCAATCTTAAGAGATATCAAAATTCAACCTAATTTTTGACTGAGTCTACATTTTAGTTTGGATTCTGATCTTACTAGAAATGTAGACTATATTTGTTTGCAAATTTTTACTAAAGACTATTTCTGATCGGGTCAATCATTATGCTTGAAGATTCAGTTAAATTTTCCGGACCATATTTATAAAATTAATCTTAATTGGACTTATCGAATACTTAGAAACTCGTAAAAGTAAGCCCCTTCAATTCGTCTTCAGCAACAACTAGGAATTTTTTGAGATTAAGTGTGTTGAAGTAATTTACTTCAATTTATTCAGCTTAATTTATTTCACGATGTTTGCAGTTTCCAGAGACATCAGAAAACAAAACATTGGTTTATGTAACTTCTTACAGATTCCATAGTATTGATTTCTATCCGAAATGGCAATGAGATATCAAAATTGGAAAATGAATTTTTACTAGCTTGTTTCCTATGTCGTTATTTTATTAAGTAATTCAAAATTTTTTATATATGATATCCCAAAAATTTAATACCGCGGACTTAAGGCCTAACCAATGAACATTTGGTTAAAATGGAAAACGTTTACCGGTGTGCATGTCTATTTAAACATAGACAGAAAGTAAAAAGAAAACAGCAGCGATTCTCGGATCTTGAAATTAACTAATTTGTTGAATTGGCTTAATATCCTTCAAAAAAATTTCCAATAGATTATTATTATTAATATTTTTAGTTATTTCATCATAGAACTCATTTAGCTTTAGCATTGTTACTCGCTGTACTAAAATTCAAAATTTCTTGTTGTTGTAGATGTTACTAATTGGTTATAATCAGTCTAAACTCACCATACTTTAATCAAGCGTTTAATTCATGCGAATCACGTAATCTCATCATATAATTCACCAAAAATTTGTAAAAAGAAAAAAAAAAAATATTGTAAAAAAGTAATAACATACATTTCAATCTTCATTTAACAGATATTTAATGAAGAAAAACGTTTTACCTTTTTACAGAAATTCCTTAACAGCACCAGCATGCACACCTTTAGCAATTATTTCTTCTAAACAAAACTCGAATCAGCTTTTCTATTGCCTTTTTATTCGCGCGCCATAAAATAAATGATCAAAAAGAGATGGCGACCCCACAGGTGAAAGACTTAGTGCTTCGGTCTCCAGCTGGTTCCGATGTTGTAACATACACTTGGCCCCTGCAGACAGGCTCTGGCTCGGACAAGCATGACAATGGGATTGATATTATTGAAACTATCCGGCTTGTCTGTGACGATGTGCCCGAGATACTGTCGGCGTTCGAGGATTTCTCATTTAACGATATTGACACTGCCTGCTATAAGACTATGTCTAATTTGGTTGATAGGTTTAATAAAGCTGTCGATGGTATTCTTGCATTGGTAAGTAGAGTAACTAAAACTTCAGAGTTGTTAGTAGTGCACTAAAGCTATCACTATGACTAAATTAAGTGATAGTTCATCACTAAATAGTTAGGTGATAGTACATTCAGAATTCATTATCCCTATATTGTTAGGTAATAGTGCAACGTAAAACGATTGCACATTCCGAAAGCTTAAAAAAAGTATTTCTGACACAGGAAATGGTTTTTTTATTATTATCGATCGATTAAGTGATACTGATTTGTAATGGAGTATCACTTAAAATTTGAACGATAGTTTGATCATAAGTGATAGTGAATTTTAAGTGCACAATCACTTATAAATTTAATAATAAACGATATAGTTCACTACGTACAACTCGTCTCTAACTTTTTGGAGAGTTAGTGTAATTGATTGCTCCCCTTTTTATCTATTCTAGGAAAAAGGAACTTCACTGCCAGCCCAACGGCTAAACAAATTCGCCTCACCTGTTCTTTTACGACATATATTACAGTTAGTTTATAATGCTGCCGTCATTGATCCAGACAAATTAAATCAATATGAACCCTTCTCTCCGGAGGTGTACGGAGAAACCTCCTATGAACTGGTTCAACAAATGATCGAACAAGTCGAAGTTAAAATGGAGGATACCTTCATTGATTTGGGGTCTGGTGTTGGCCAGGTCGTCCTTCAAATGGCAGGATCATCCCCCCTAAAATCATGTATAGGTATTGAGAAAGCAGAGGTACCCTCACGATATGCCGAATTAATGGATGCTAATTTTCGATTGTGGATGAATTGGTTCGGCAAAAAGTACGGAGAGTATCAGCTTATTAAGGGTGATTTTCTTGCTGACGAACACAGAGAGAAAATCAATACCTCAACGATTGTTTTCGTGAATAATTTCGCTTTTGGCCCCAATGTTGATCACCAGCTAAAGGAGAGATTTGCAGACTTACGTGATGGAGCTAGAATTGTGTCCTCGAAGAGCTTTTGCCCCCTAAATTTTCGCATAACCGATAGGTAAAAGAATTAAATTCGAAATGATCTTTTTGAGAAAACTACACTGATTGATTTCAGAAATTTAAGTGACATTGGTACAATAATGCACGTTAGTGAAATGTCCCCGCTGAAGGGCTCAGTATCGTGGACTGGAAAACCAGTTTCGTATTATTTACATATTATTGATAGGACTAAACTTGAAAGGTATTTTCAACGACTTAAGAATCAGAAGGGGGCGGAGAATGACGCTATTGGTGAGTTGGAATCATCTCATTTTATCACCTCATCGTAGGCTAAATTGAACTCTAGCTGTAGGTAGTTGGTTACTTCTTGCAATGAATTCGATAAAAGTTGATGGACTAATTATTTTGTTTTAGTGGAATGCCGTTTTTTATTTTTTGGTAGGCTAAATCAAATCAAGCTTTTTGGTGTTATTACTTTTGTTTTGTAGAATTTGGTATAATCTAAGAATATGTACAAATTAAGAATTTTGACGTAAGGTGGAGGACTGAGAAAGATGTTTGGATGGAATTTAAGAGGATGAGAAGTGCTATCACTCTGTCTTTACTGCTAGAAAAATATCCATTAATATAAGATTTTTAAAAGGAACTAATTATTTTCTTAATAAACCAATGTCTCGGGAAGGATCTTTATCTTGCAGGTTGCAGTGATCCTATTTTCTTTTATACCAAACAAATAAATAAATCAAAGATTTATGCTATTTTATATTCTGATAATTTTGTGTTTAAGTGCCCTGGGTTCTTTGACTTTTATATAATGCGAAATTAGTAATATTGATATACATACGTATATTGAATCTAGAGAATCGCATATAGGGGGTTTCAATTATTTTTTGAATTATCATGAAGGAAAATATCCGCAAAAAGAATTGCACGTTGCTTCCGTGGATTTTTCGCTTAAAAGCAAAGTAACGTTTCGGAGTATTGTCTTTGAACTCTGAATCAAGACTCGGAATTTCTTATTTAATTCAGAGCCATTCTGAGATGTTGAAGATTCTGAAATTTCTGTCTAGTTGCGCACTATCCACCACTTATAGAGCTTTCAGATAATTGATATTCAAATTCCAAACTCCTTCGAAGTAAAATTTAATAAAAAGAACGCTGTCAAACCAAAATTGAAATAAGCTATTTTTCTGATTTTATCTAACTTTCAATCTTAACTCTCAGCGAATTTACCGAACTGCTTAAGGGTGGTTTGCTCTTCAGTTCCTTAAATTTTCTTGTTCAAACATTTATTCTTAGTTCTCGAAATCCTGTTAAAGAATTCGAAAATGATACTAATAAAAATTCTCTTTAAAATTTTAAGGTGCTAGCACACGATCATCTCGTGAGCGCGGAAAACGTAGCAACGGTGAGACATCTAAGCCTCAAGCATTAGATGAATCTTCGACGGAATCTGATGGTGAGGTGACGGGACCAACGACACGGCGGGCGTGGTCCGATTGGTGTAGCTCAAAGGGTAAAAGTAGTCAATCTGATGATGAAGAGAACAACAATTTTAGCACCAATTCCGCACGGAATGGTCGATCTGGAAATCAAAAGAAGCGAAAGAAACTTACCCGAAAGGCGACGAATTCATCGATTGGAAATAAAAATGGTGAGAAGCCCCCGCCTGCGGAAAAGCCTCAAAAACCGAAAAGAGGACGAATCAAAAAAGGTCGTGGGCGGCGAAATCTTAAGATTGTTGGCTTAGAAGCGTTACACACGCAAACGTTGCTTAGTACTAGCACTGAGCTAATGAGCAAGAAACTTCCTCCAGCTCCAGGTTGTGTGGATCAGCAGTTGACCTCTCTTACTGGTGACATGTGCCACGAGGAGCTGGATATTCCTGCTGCTCCGGCAGAGACTCCTTACGCCCTCCAGATTTTGCTGGATATGTACAAAGCGCAGTACATGCAGGCTCTCGAGTACATGAAGTCGAAGGCCTTCAAGGAAAACATTAACAAGCAAATCGAAAGGGAGAAGGAGAGGAACCAGAAATTCCTTAATCGGGCTAGCCAGCTGGAGAAGCAGATTAAAGTCCTGATTGATGATAGTGTCGCACTCCTGAAGGCCCGCATGAATGAGCTGGGAATCAGCATGACTTCCCAGAACGATTTGCTAGCAAAAGCCAAAGAAATAGTCGGGAGACATAAAGAGCTACAGGTGATGGCTGCAAAGCTTCAAAATCAGGTTAATGCCATCGAACAGGAGCAGAAAAGCCTCGTTATGAGGCATGTGCAGAACATCGCTGAAAAGTATGTTAAGCAAAAGAATGGAGAAAACTTGGAGCTAACACCTGCTACATCCCATGAGCTCGTTTTAAAAGAAATTGCCAACACCCTTGCGCAACGCAAGAAGTTGCATGCACAGGTTTCGAATTTGGAAAATGAGATAATAATGATCGAAAAGGTGAACGAGGAGAGAAAGGCGGCTGCTGCGATTCTAGCGCAACAGAGTCCGCACTTGACCGTGACTGTAAATCACCACTCATCATCATCATCGTCCTTGTCATCATCGAAGTCTTCATCCCATTTGAAGTCGTCGAGGAGGAGTCGTGAACATCGATCTCGATCGCAGGAATGGCCCGATGTACCAGATGTTGGTAAAATTGAAGAAAACAATCCAGAAATTTTAGCTCAGAAAATCCTCGAAACTGGAAGGCAAATTGAAGCTGGAAAATTTGTTGGAGCACCGAATACGCCGGCTGGTTATAAGCAAAAAGATGAAAGAAAAGGTGGATTGTCACATAATGGTGATAGTGCTCTAATGCCAGCACCACCAGCCGCTGTTAAGACCCCACAGTCATCCATTCATCTCCCTCAGAGCGGCAGAAATTCGAATAGCTCGAAAAATTCAAGTTTTTCGAATGTAACAACATCAACACCAACATCGAAATTAATGCAAGAATCCCCGAAGGTGGTGAACTTTGAGGATCGCCTTAAGAGCATAATTACATCTGTGCTAAATGAAGATCAAGAGCAGCGGAAAGCAGCTCTCCAAACAGACCGCAAGCCAAATCCACCAACAACTCTCTATAACAACTGTGCCAATAAAGCTATTTTCGCGACAAACAGCAACAATTCAACTAGTTCCCACCTCCAGCAACAGCAGCAACATGCAAAAGATATGAGCAACATTCTGACGGTGGTCACCCAGGGGCTGACCCATTTAAATTCAACAACAACCATCTCTCCCGTTACACCACCGCCCTTCGCGTCGGCGAACAGCTCGTCCCAAATACCTTCATATAAGTCATCAACACCGCTCTACAACGCCGGGAAACATCCGATGGCACACAACACACCTGCCACGAATCTGAATAACAACCAGCAGAAGTTCTACTCGAAGAATTTGACGATAAACGTCTCATCGGGGGCTCAGGCGCCCCACGCCCACCACAGCCCCTCAACAGCTCTGCTCTACGCGGCAGCGGCGGCACAACAACAAGCCGTGGCTGACTTGACCTTTAGGAGGAGTTTGGAACATGGTGATCGAATCGAATTCAAGGCTCCTGATATGAGGTAAGTTCTGCACTTTCTACATTGCACCCACTAAGGGTTTGTAGGCTAGAACAAGTTTTTGCGTGGCTTTATTGGAATTGTTGTTTCCCACTGAGTTGTTTGGGTGTTGGAGATTTTTATGTACATGCTATTCTTTATTTGATTGCTATCAATGCAACACTTCAATTTTTGTGGAAAATTGAATCCTTATGGGACACCAAAAGTAAATAATTACAACTCGAAATACCAAAGATGCAAATATATTTGATTTTTCTTAGTTATAAGGTGTTTATTAGGTATGCTTTCAGCGTTTATTAATTAATGTCTTTTAAATTTAGTCAGTTTGCTACTTTGAAGTTTTGCTTTAGTAAATTCTTCTTGGTCCCAAAACCCCTTTATGTAGTTCTGGCAAAGAGAAATCGGTTCAGATCAGCAAGGATTGATTTAAGTATTCAGCTTTTAGAAAAGATCAAATGCAGACAATTATACGTTGCGTGAACTAAAAGTACTTGTAAAAATAAATATTTAAAATAAGTAGTACTCACAGAGAAAGTAAACATCAAAGCACGAAAGAAATTTTTTAGTAAAGGATAGTACCATTTATTTCTTGTACTATCACGAATCTTGAACAAACTATCTCCTTATCAGAAAAAGTTAAGTGCATTAGAAACGTTTTGCCTCATTTGAGTTGAGGAAAAATTGTTACCTGTTGATATAGTCTGAAAATGGTATAACAATTTTTAGCAACAACGACGCAAGTTAGTCTTCACATAGGTAATCTATAAAATTAGAAATCTGCAAAAAAGAATTAATAATTCATATGTATTTTTTCCAGAACTTGTTTCCATTAATTAGGGTTTAAATGTAATAAATTTTATATGTACATATGTAAGTGACTAACATTCAGCTAACAATTTAACAATTTCATTTACATCTAACCTTGTTAGTGAGTGACTAACGTGGCTCTTCACAAAACGAATATAAAAATAAACGAAAACCACTTACATTTGCAGGTTCTAATCCAATACTGATTCAGGTGATTAGTTTTCTCGTATTTGGGTCGTAGCAACTGACTAGACCAATTGATAATCACATGCTTGTGGAATATTTTTGGAAAGCTAAAGGATTATGCATGCATTTTTTATCTATCGTCCGATCTGACCAATTGTACAAATATTCGGTTTTTTTTTATTTTCTTATTGCTTATTTTCTACTGTCATTTTCATTAATTGATGCATTTTAAGTTTTCTTAAGGCTTTTACTTTTATTTTTGAATTTTTCTTATATTTGGTTTATGATTCGATTCTTACTTTGTTTTATTAATTATGAAGTTTATGTAAAAACAATTTTCTTTTTAAAATAAATTGAATGGTTTGTTCAGGAAACGTTTTAATTTTTGTGGTGGTGGCACCCATTCTTAACTATCTCCCGTAGATATCCTTTAATCCTTTTTAGAAAGCAAATAATTTTACTCTGTTATATTTCACTCTTCACTCTTTTTATTACTGACTGGTACAATCGCGATATAAATATTATATATATCATAGAATTAAAAAACGAAACTATATCCTTAATTTATAGAATGCTTTCTTGCATTTCTTGGTACATAATAGTAGATTTTTTTTCTTTTTTAAATAGTATCGAAATGACGCGTTCCGTGAATTTCTTGGCAAATATTTCATTTATTAAAGCGTACCTACCAAAAGTATAAAAAATTGGTTAAATTATGATGAAGTTAAAACTTCCTGATCAAGCGGAACGATTAAATTTATTACAAAATAAAATCTGAGTGGTTTTTCGAGTATGTGAGGTAGTTCAATGATATTTGGAGTAATAATTACATCAAAAATATAAATTATGTATACACATGTTTTTGAACTTTCATTTCAATAATCTTTCATTTGAGACCCAACGTAATAATCTTGAAATATTTTTTTTAACCACGCCAACAACTATCCGTCAATTAGGATTAAAGTACTTCGTCCTTAAAAATAAAATTTAAAACAGTAGTTAACACTTGTTTTTAATTTCTATCGCCAAAATATATGTATCAAATTCTCCCTATAAACGGTCGACTCCAACAATTATCTTTTATCTTAGGTACGAGAAGCATGGCCAGTCGATTGAAGAGAACGTTCGGAGCAGCTCAGCCTCCTCGGATTCAGCGATGTATTATCCATCGAATCGGGACCGATTGCATGTGCCCGGCGGTCAGCAAGTCCAGCAGCCGAGTCGACCCAGCTCGAGCTCTTCACAGCCGGACTACACCCAGGTCTCGCCCGCAAAAATGGCCCTTCGTCGTCATTTATCTCAAGAAAAGCTTGCCCACCAGCATCCGATGTCGCATGGGACGATGATGGCAACAAAAACCATTGGAGATTTGGTAAATGGTGAAATTGAGCGCACCCTGGAAATTTCGCACCAAAGCATTATAAATGCTGCGGTCAATATGAGCACTGTTGGCTCAGCGAATGGACCAGCTATGATAAATCCGAATGTGCAAAGGCCAGAAAGAGTGAATGTTCGATTATTGGACGAATCCAGCCACCACAGCAGCTTATCAAATCCCTGCTACAGCCCAATATCCCGGCCGAATAGTTGCGAATCAAGAAAATCACCAGTCCACCTCCATGGACAAAGTAATCTTGCAACTCTGGCTCATGTTGCTTACAATCATAAGATGATGTCGCAACAACAGACACAACAATCGCATCTACCCCCCGGTACCGGTGGATCATCTGCATCTTCGGCAAGGCCGTCGAATCATATGTCAGGATCGTCGAGATCGGCGTATCCAAACTCGACGGTTGTTTATCAGCAACATCAGTCGTCTCTACGGAATCAAAACACCGGCAGAGATCCCTATCCTACTGTTTCACTTCCCAGGGCCGAAATGAAGCCCTATTTAGAATCCTACTTTACAGAGGATCAAAAACCACCGATTGAGGAGAGGAATTCGAGAATGATGAATGGAAACCCACCGCTCGAAGGTAAGAGTTTTCTCAGTTGTCTTTGAGAATTTTAAGTTGCTAATGGAGTTTTTCTTTTCTATCCTAAAGGCCTTGCTGCGTCGCTGCAAGCACGAGTTATAGCATCCCTCAAGATCAAAGAAGAGAATGAAGAGCGCCAAAGACGTTCAGAAATGAACTACCCATGTACAACTTCATCGAGTGTAACAATAATGCAAACATCGCAAATTAAAACTGAAGGTAAGTTCAATTAAAGTTTGATTTTACCTTTTAACTTTTTTGAAGAAGAAGAAGTTGGTTACATTTCGCAACTTTCCGGCGTTAACTTCATATGTAGATTTTTTTGTAAAATTGAGATTATTAGTGGGTAATACTATTAAGTACTTCTGTTATATTATCTGGTATGTTATCCACTAAAACTCTTAATTTGTGGAAACAATTTAGTTACGACGTGGTCAACACAGAAAGAGGACGATATGTTTAAAATTTAAACAAAAACAGTTTGAGTTCATCACCTTATAGGCATACTTTGAAAAAAAAGTAATGAACATGTTCCATACAATCAACTTTGAAAATATTTTTAGCCTTCATCCATATTTGAGAAATATTTTGTTTTTGGAATTCTATCGAATACGAAACCTTCTTTTCACTCCATAAAAATAGGCTCTTATTCATGACGTAATTAATTTGACTATAGCCGGCATGAAGAGAACCTCTCCCATTGTTCAACATTCGCGTCCAGCTAAAATTGGACATTACGAAATGCATGATCAGCTTATGCACGCAGAGATGAACCATTCTGGGCGACAGGTGAACTCGTCAATGGAACCCCCGCAAATGAGTCCTGAAATAAATTCGCAGACTTCGGATGATCGAACAGGGCCAAATTCGAGGCAACGCAACGATGACGGTAAGATAAACTTTCTTTGATTTAGTATTATTTTATGTTTATATCTCATTTTTGTGTTTTTGAGTAGTAATAGGTTTTAGTTTAGTATACGTTTTGTTTCTTCTTCCTCGTTTTTTTAGTTGGCACTTTTGTTGTAGTATACATTTTTTGGGACACACCGATTTACTGTAATGATTTATTTATTATCAGAATATTTGATAAACTCAATATAGTTTCAGATAAAAACCAATCTTTAGATATGGTTTGCAATAGCATGTTAACAATTAATGCCTAATTTTTCTTATTTTTAAAGAAAGTGTCGCTCGAAAAACAGTTTATAAACACTACGAATTTATAGCTTTTGCAAATAACAAATTTTGGCAAAAATATTACAGTAAATCAGTGTCTTGGAATATTTTATTTTGAACAAATTTCGTCCATTTTTTGCATGTAGACTGATTAAATGTAGAATGAAAAAGTGTCATATTATTTTGTCTTAATACACTTTTAGTTCCAAAATAATATGCGAAACGGTATCGCGATAGATATTAACGTGATCACTGTTTAACATAAAATAGAACAATATTTCCTACTAAACGCATAAAATAGAAAGCAAAAACAGCTTCCATAATGTGAAAACGAAAAATAAAACAGTTCAAATGGAAATGTTTAGAGAAATATAAATCATAATTTTGTTTGGCCCTGGGCCGCGGTACCTGTACTAGTTATTGTTTTTTGTTTTTTACTTTCATTTTCTTTTCTTTTTTACGTTCAAAGTTATTATGCTTATCTGTTGATTAATTGTTTTTGTTTATTTCCTTACGTATTTCGATTAAGACGAATTGGTTACATCTAAATTACGTATGTATGCATTTGGATAAAATTTAATTTTCAAGTTTTTTTTTCATATTTAAGTTTTTGATTAGCTATTATAAACATATTGGTGCTCGGAAATACTCGTTTTTTTTTCAAATTGTTATTTTATTGAATATTTCTCATTTTTAGAAATTCATTGGGCAGTTTTAAATAATTAACAGTGCAGTTTGGGAGTATTATTTATGCATTTACTTGTTTATAGACAAAGTGTCATTTTATAATTAACTAAGAACTTATAAGACCTGAAAGCAAACCTTATATATTTTAATAAAACGTTCAAAAACACTCGAAAAATATACCTTTATAATGGTATGGTATGGAAATGATTTTTGATTGAGTTCGGAAACATATGAAGCATGTAAGAAAAATTGTGCAATATTTATAAAGTGATTTTAATTGTATTTTATATACTTACACAAGATTTTCATAAAGCATCAGTTTATACTTGTGAATAATTGCGGTCGTCATCTCCGTCATCTTATTTAGATCACATAATTTATTCGACGTTATCCAGTTGTGAATTTACGTTTTTTATTAACACTGAACTACCAAGGAGCGGTCAAATGACCGCTACTTAATTCCTTCCTTGAGTGAATTATAGTTTTTAAAGTTATAGGTTAAGGTTTATGCCAAAGTTTATTAAGATTCGTAACTGCGACATATTCAGAAATTGTTTTCAATTTGTCATTATTATTCCACTTTAAAAGGTACATTACGTTAAAGGCGCGAAAAATGAGTGAAATTACATGTTTGAGTGATATTTGAGTGCTGGTAGGTTTAGTGTTAAATAGTAAACATGAATTTATGTGATTCAATTTTAATATTTTAATAATAATCACATAAAAGAAATCTTATTAACATCATCGATAATGTTAAGGTCCGATTCGTTTTGCAGCATACCGTCATAAATGTGTTAAAAACGTACGGAAAAGAATTGTTGAAAATATGCTTGTCAGATAAATAATTTAATAGGTGTATTATAAATTCCGAGGACTCAATGCAATAACTCGACATGCTTTTATTCGAAATTGTAGAGGCTGTAAGGAGTTATGCATGAAAAAATAAATCGCCAAATTACAATACAACATTAAGGTTGGTTCTTCGATATACATACGCTTTATGAATTATTAGGTAATATAACAATTGTTATAATGATTGCATTACTGTTATATTTGTAATCTAAGATTTATGATATAATATATACTACATAATAAGAAATTAGCTCCCAGTCACACCCCAAACTGTACTGAATGTGAATGCATGCTTAAAAAAATGAGAAACGCAGGAAAAGTATCTTCGAGCACAGCATAATCAGTGTAATCACGGATAATAACATCAGTCAGAAATTAAAAACAAGACATTTCATTTATCGCTCATTTCACGATATTTGTTTTTGTCACAAGATTAAAATCCATTAACATAAAATTACTCTCATTTCTCATTCATTGTTTTTTAGACTAAAAATTCACAATAGAAAACAAAATAGACAAAAATATTCTAAAAGTAAAAAAACTCCTTTTCAACAGTTGATACCTCCTTCCGTATAACGAACAATGACCTCCGGCGTCGTTGTTTTCCTTCACAATTTCGAATTGGATTAGCTGGTAGTAATCACCCAAAATGCAAAAATTAGCAATGAAAGCAACTCTCCTGTGTTGTGAAAAGAATCAGTTGTTTTTTGTTCTAATTTCGATAATTTTGAGAAAATAAAAATGATAAAAAAAAATAAGTAAATTCAAAATATCCAAAAGTATCCACCAAATCTCCTAGAGGTAAGTTGAAAAAAAAAAAAATTATGAAAAAAGGAAGAGAAGTTTAGAAGTTGTTTCTTTTTCCTTTCATTTTCGTTTTTCTGTTTATTTTTTTCGTTACTGTTCCGAATTTTTGTTAATTCAGTTAATTTTGATTGAGTTCTAGTTTTAATTTTCCATATGTTCTGTCGCTGAGAAGTTGTTTTTTATTTAAATTTTGCTTATCGTTCTGTTTCTGTTTTGGTCATTACTAAATGAATTTTGGGAAATTAAAAGTAGAAATGAAAGCAGGTACCACGACCATTTCAAAAGCTTTTTTTATCTACGGTTTTTTCAAAATGAATTGTTTGAAGCAAGTTTTTATGTTAACAAATTCACTCTATATTTTCTGTTACTAATGTTATTAAACTGGCTATGGGTCAAGTTATGTCATGTATTTCCATTTAAAAAAGTTTATTTAAGTATAATTTGTGTCATATTTTGAGACAATTTTTGTGTATTTAATTTAATTGATTAGTTCTACGTTTGCTCTTACCTCTATCTAAAAGACATATTTTTCGAAAAAAAATTCATGAACATTGGTATCAAATCTTTATATGGCTTACAATATTTTCTATATTTTGACGTCTAAAGTCTTCTAAAACTTTACATACAATTTTGCTTAGTAGAGTTTAGTTTGTCGCAATTTAACTAATGCGTGTGATATAATACCCTAATTTTAAATTGGAAATTCGGAGAATATATTTAGATTGATGGGTTCTAATAAATGTCTTTGTAACGAAAAAACTTTTTTATAAATACTAAAACTTTGCAAACGTATTACTGTTTTTTCAACCCTGCGACCCCGATTTGATACCAGTTGTTTGCGTCCTAATTTTTGTTCTCAGTGTTTCGGTAAGCGAAGTGATTATGGTTTTAATACATATGAACTTCCAAAATAACAAAGTAAAAAGTAAAATCGTACTACGAATTCAAAAAAAGAATCTCAAAAATTGTCTTAAATTCTGCTCAAATGGGAACTTGTTTTACGCTTTTGCGATTGCTTACATTTGGTTTTTCTATTTTTTGTTTTACATGTTTTCATTGCTGTTTGATTTAACATTGTTGAACATAACGTTTATGTGCGTTATATAATCAAAAGGGTATTAAGAAATATTTTTAGTTTGCTTTGCTTTTTCACAGTACGCTATCATTGCATCATTAATAATTTATTTTTTTTATTTTTCTCCTCTTTCCCTAATAATAGCAAGAAGAATGAACGAAATTTCCATTATTGAATCGTACGATTACGTCAATAAGACTTACTTTGCAAAATGACGACAGTTGCGTTGTCTTACAATCGGATTGGATCATATTTTGTAGGAAATTTTTGAATTGAAATTTATGAGCAGTTACTCATATTAAATAATTTTTATTTCATAAAAGTAAAATCGAATTACCCTGATTTATACCCACTTTGAGTCAAAAACTTTATTCAAAAATGGATTCAGTTCAAGATTTAAGGTTTGGATGGGTAAAAAGTCATGGCAATAAGATGCACTTATCGCGCATTTTAAAATTTGTCTGTAGGTAAAAGCGTAAATTCCAATTCAATCGAATATTTTCTTATTAATATGATCCGGATCAGACTAAAAGAAACGCAGCTAACGTGTTCTATCGGTTCGGTGGTACGCGGAAGAAGTTTAAAAATATGTTATTATTTACGATGTTATTAGTGAATATTTTATTATTTTAAATGGAAGGTTTATTGTTATTGAAATGTTATATAGGAAATTATAAGCAGTTACAGAGGTTTGTTTTCTATTAATCTGTTATGGCAATTGCAAATAAAAAAATGGTTAAATTAAATTAAATTAAATTATTTTTACAAGTGTTAAATTGGAATTTTGGGAAAGCTGTCTCTATGACTCTTTTCTCCTTCTATTTTTGCACAAGGTGCATCTAAGAGAAAAAAAGTATTTTTACATAATTCGAAAAATACAGAAGAGGTTGAAAAATGAAAAAAAAACAAATTATGACTGAATTTAATTTAGAAGCTTGGAGCTTTTGATAAATGTTAAAATATTCAGAAAAGGCCGGGGACATCGCAAAGAAAAGCTTAATTGGCATGTTACGCCCTTCTCCAGGTAACATTTAATTTATTATTTTATTTTAATACCACAGAGCTTTTGCTTTTATTAATATGCAAACACAGGATTCGTAAGATTCCGATGTTATTTGAGGAAGCCGCACTGGATAACAAATAATAATTTAATTTTTCAGCCGGTTTTCTAGGTAGAATTAGTTAGTTGGGGAAAAAAATCAAACATTTTGGATTTTTTGTTCACGATTTTGTACTGAACGACTTTTAGAAATTGAGTATTTAATTATTTGCCATTCCATCAAGGAAAATCAGAAACAAACAAATTATATTGTTTGTTCTATCATTATTCTACTCCTGTATGCAGCTTACCTTTAGTATTTTCAGAGTGGCAATTAAATTTCAAATTTCTACTGCGTATTTAACTCTGCTGTGAGTAAGCTGTGACTACTTCCACCCTGGACGCACATAAAATTGCCCTGTATTTAGACAAACTATGGAATTGTTTTAAAAAGGTTTGCTTATTTCGAAATGTTGGAATTATTATCATTAAGGCCCTAACAGACCAACGCGAAACTGTGGGAGCGGGGCGGCAACAAATTTTGGTGGGACTCAATGGGAGTAGGAAATTATGCCCTGGTCACATCTAGCCAAGCGAATTCCTCTCGCCGATCTTATATCAAAATTTTGATGCAAGTCAAAGGATGTCCTTTTGATGCGTGCGGGAACTACGCTAATGATGGGAAAAACGCTTCATGCTGCGAACCGAAAATAAAACGCTGCAGGAGCGTTCGTTGCCTAAACATGACGCGTCGGTGTGAGTTGTTCCATATCCCGCCATGGTTTCGAGTCCTGCAAAAATTGCGCTCCCGCTTCGGCGGTTTTGCGGTGGTCTTGAAGGCCGTTATATTTGTCGAAATTTCATTCCATCAAAAATGCAAAAAGATTCAAAACAACCCTCGACCTCAGGGACTTCGACAGTAATCGTCAAATTTAAGAGAACACTTTTTCCGGCAACTTTAAAAGTGTACTCAAATTGGAGAATTTTTGATTTGTATGTAAAAATTTAAACAAAAATTAAAATTAGTTTCGAAAATGGGATTTTAGATTGTCCTAGGATATTTAAAAATAAATGTGTTAACCTTCTGACTGAGCATGGTTATGTAAAAAAATACTTTTAGAAAAATAGTACATTAACATATTTATTTGAAAACATAATTGCTATTTTTAATATCGCAGAACTCCTTTCTTATTCGGAATTTGTTCATTCATATTATCTATTAGAATTAATATCCTCCTATTTCTTTTTTATATACGCTTTTCTCAAGCATTTAGCATCGCTTTTCTTTCGAATACATTCATAAACAGCATTTCCCTAAGCCAGCTTCGGGAGTTTACTCACATTTTTATACATTAAAAAAGAAAGTCCGGAAGCGCTTCAACATAATTCTAATGTTCAGGAGCAAGAAAAGACTTATTAAATTTGTTAACATAAATTAATTCAATGCTCTTGCTGTTTAAAGTCGGAAAGAAGTTCAATTGAGCACTTACAAAAATCCTTTAGTACTTCAGTAGCATTTTTGATTGGTTGTTAATCGAGAGAAGATTAAAGAAAAATCAGAAAAAAAATATTAATCAAAAATGCCTCGTAACATCTGCATAGTGGTAATTTTCACAAGAGGCCTTGTTTTTTTTTTAATTTGTTTTAAGCGATCATTTTGGTAATAAGTGTCGAAAACAAGATTATTTTTGAAAGGTTGCTTTTTTAACAAAATGCTTAATAAAAATCGTAAATTTAACTCCGTTTGATGCGAAAATAATCGAAGAAATTCTTCATTGTGAAGAAATTCTATAAAACTTTTCTAAGATTTTGAAAGTTATGGAATGTTTTAAAACGTGATATTTTACTTCTTTCTATTAAAATCCAACTTTTTTAACTATTACCAGAATGATATCTTAAAGGTTTTGAATAATGTTTGGTGCTTCTGATTTTTTTTTTTAAAACTCATTTTCCATTAAAGGTTTCTTTGACTTAATTTGAATCAAAATAAAATATTTTCTTTAAAAAATAAAACTCATTGCTATGAAAGTCAATTAATAATTTGTATTTTTTCACTTGTTCTTTTTCCAAACATTAAAATTTGAAAACTCGGATACTTCCCGTGACCAACAATCTGCCAGACGACGTACTTCCGGATGATGAAACCCATTGGAAGGATTGTGTAAGTTCTGGATTCGATCGGTTAGTTGCATTCGCCTCAACGGAGCTGGATAAAACCCGGAGATCGATAGAGAACGATACGGCGCCATCGATAAGTTGCAACACCTCACCAGATTCGGGGATAACGCACAGCAGCAACAGCGATGCCCGGACATTCTTATCCTCTTCGTCGTCATCATCCCAGTTGGATATACCCGTCGTAATAACCAACGGCACAGGACAAAATCTAAGCGAACGGCAAATCGGCGAAATAGTGCCAATCATAAAAACATCACCAACTGAAGCTATCGAAAGTCCTCCTCTGTCCGAAGGCGGTTTGCCGCGCACTCCAAGTCCGTCAGCGACCCCGCCCCTCATAGCAGCAGCCCCACAATCATCGATGATATACTCCACCAGCGCTCCTGCGGGTGCTGGACCCATTGGTCAACAGACCCTAAAAATTCCACTCAAATATCAACGACAGTCGAAGGTCTCGGAGAAGCACTACAAGAAGAAATTCCGCGAGAGGACGTGGGAGTACGACTTCGACGACTACAGCTATGAGGTGAATGCTAATTTGACCCAAAGCGGGGGCGGGAGCAATCCAGCACAAACAGAGTCCACCATGCATCACAAGGCATCTAAATTTCGGCCGAAGGGCAAAGACTGGGACTGGTCCAGCGATGGGAAAGGGAAAAGTAACCACGAAGACGCCACTGTTGCATAAATATTTTTCTGTTTTTGAACAATTCTTTTTTGTTTGGGTTTCCATGTTAAGTTTTTCTTCGGATACCATTGGTTTTCGAAAATTTTGTTTTTGTTTGTTTCTTTTCTCTGATTTGTTATAAATTTTAAAAATTTCAATCATGGGAAATGTATGAAAAAAATGTTTAAGGTTAATATGTTTTATTTATTAAACTAGCCAAAAAAATCAAGACGAAAATGGCTATTTGAATACAAAACGCGACCAAAAGCGGGATATATTCATATACATATTATTGCTGTGTTAGTAAATCTGTTTTTAATTAAGCTCAATTTAGATCTGTAAAATTCTGCATTATTTATTTAGCTTTAGATTTGTTGCAATTTAAAATGTTTTAACTTAATCAGACGATTTTTTAATAGCATCTGAAACGCTTTATTATTAAATAAAATAGACCCTCTTTTCATTACATCTTTAACGCGTTGAAAAGATGAAATAAAATGATTTTATTTATTGTATATTTACATTTTATGCATGAAACTGAATATAACGCTTCCGCCTTTTGGTCTAGTTTTTAAATAAAAAACCTTCGGTTTCCAAAATTTGTTGAGTAACTGAAGAAGATTCTGGTCTATAAGATCGATATTCGTGCTCTAAATTAAATTCAATAAAAGTAAAAAAATTTAACTTATTCTCTCAGCACGGTTTTATTCTACATTTCCCGAAACAAAAGAACTAATAATCAGATTAATGGCGGCGGTACAGTTCTACAGAAAGAAAATTAAGCAAAAACACAAATAAAATAAAATCAACAAAGCAAAAATGTGCCTGACTTTATACTTTCCATTTTAAACCAAGTTTCGAGCAAAATAATGATAAAAAAAAATAGTTTTGTAAATGAACGAATGTATTAAAAGCAGAAAAACAAATAAATTAATCACATACAACCCATAAAAAACAAGGATTAGTGTAAAATAATAACAAGCGAACTGCCATTGAATAGTTACATTACATTACACTCATTTTCGATGATCATCGCAATACGCCCGTAACACGACAATTACTAAAAATTCATCATGATCGCAAATGTACAAAGATACACGCCCCCTGTTCTATTTAGTTTTTATATCCCTCCCCCACATCCCTAGTTATTTGTATTCCAAAAAATTTTTGCGATTCCCATCTCGCCTATTTATAATACTGTAACAAGGACTTAATGTTAAGGAATTTTTCGAGTAATTATTTCGTGTATAGTTGAAATTTAATTAGTTCGTAAGGAGCATTCAGCATTATTGTAAGCGATTTAGTGCGTATTTGGTTCGTTCTTTCCCTTGAGTAGCAATTGTAAACGGTCTTACGTCAGTGTGAATGTGTAATTAATTCTAGTAGCGCTACAACATCTCTTATTTAAGTAAATAAATTATTACGATTATTGTTTCCATATATTGGTGGGTCTACTCAATTTTTAAAGCAATTGTATAAAGCAACCCTTGTGTACATTCAGTTTAAACTTCTTCCTCTGAGTTATTCTCTTATTCTTAAGTAAACAATTCTTGTGTTCGTTATATTATTAAGTAAATAGAAATTTTTAAACTAAACATTTATTTTCATTTACTCGATTTCCTTTTCAGGTATTTAAATTTAATTTACGTTTTCTGATGTTAAAGAAAATTTATTAAAATCGCATAAATAAAGAAAACATTGATTTAGTTAATAACCCGGACAATTTCTAGGTGGAACTGCAGAATTGTGAATTAATTCAAAACTGATGAACGAATCTCAGTTAGAAGCTTTAGCGGAAGCACTGTAGAAACTGAGAACGAGAATCTTCATTTAATTTTTTTGCATAGAATTTTTTTTACCTTAAAAGTGAACACCAAATGGTTTTAAAAAAATATTAAATGCTTTTCTACTTTTTATGCTTTTCCGTTTTCAGAGGTACTTTCTCAACTCTTTTAAAATACTGTCAATGGAATACCAGGATAGGTTAGTCTGCCTTTTTCTCCAGCCTCCGAAGATCATAACTCGATGAAATGTTTTTATTAAAAATCCTGAACAATAACATTGTCCTTCCCTGGTCCATGATATGTGTATTAATATTCCTTTTCCGCTCTCACCTTCAGAATTCCCACTGCTAGAACTAACATTCTTCAGATTGCAAAAAAGCCAACAATGTGCAATTTAATTCAATTGATCTCTTCCACAATCAAAGCCCCTACCATTTCAGACTCTCCCTACTTAATGAATTAGTCAAATTCGTTTAATAAACATTAGATCCTCTAATTCTTCCTTTTAAAAGTAAATTTTATTCTTTTATTTTGCCTTTTTACCATCTATTGCTCCTTTTTTTTGCTGCCATTTGCTTTTTAGTTTTTAATTATCTAACTTTTAAATCTTTCCGTTCTGGTTTTACGTCTCTAGTTCAATGAATTGCTGTAGTAATTGTAACCCCCACGGTAGTATGTAGTTGGACTTGTCTGTGCATTACTATCGCATGAATTGGTAAATAAATAAATAAATAATAGTCTAAAGGATGCGACGCAACATATAAAAGCCCTGTATCCTAGCCATCAAATTTCTTCTTACAATACGAGGGGACATTTTTTACTATGTAGAGAGAGCGAGACGGCATTATAGGGGGCAAGAAAGTAGGAGGATTTTAGGAATGTTTTAACCGGCTTCCAAAAAAGGAGGGGTAAGCGCCATATGGGCTATGAACCCGAGAGCGCATTTTAGGGTAGGGCGCAAATTGATTTTGGCCTCTGCCTTTATTAAATAAATAAATAAATAAACAAAAAAGGAGGAGGTTATCAATTCGACCAGTATATTTAAGATTTTTTTGGTTACCTAGTTTTGGATTAATATCAGGTTTTCACACCGGCTTCAAAAATCTAGGAAAGTCTTGTATTCCATTTTGAAAATAGTAGCAGAGGACTTTTAATATAAGTATTCTATACTTTTTAGGGCTTGGGATTCTTCGGAATCGCTTTTATAGTTTTTTAAACATTTGTTTACATTAAGCGTGTTGTTTTATATTGTTTCATTTCAACTTCTTGTTAAAAGAAAGCCTTTTATAAAAGTTAAAGATTTTATTCAAAAATAAATCACTTTAAATTTATATAATATGCGCCTTCTTCTCTCTACGTGATAATTTCGAATCATTTTCAAACCACAAATACTTAATTGAACGCAATAAAACATCAGGAAATTTGGGTCACCAAGGTCGGCTAATATCGCATCCTTTATTATCCAAGGATACTGTAATAATCTTTTATTTTTTAAATAAACACACACACACACATTAAACAAATTAATATACAATTATCAAATAGAAACTTTATACGCATCCAGGTATTAATATAATTTATTAAATTGAAGATAACTTTTAATCTCATACTTTTTATTTTCAAAGAAAACAATTTGAAATTTGTCATATCAAATAATCGAGACTCGAACTCGATACCATCAATCTTAATTTTTGGTCTGCCAAAAGACAGTCCACCGGAAGAAGAAGAAGAGCGTTGTTGTTTTCAGGAAATTTTTTGGACCTGGCCAACATTGCTTGTTTTATTTTGATATTTGAAGAGTTTTAATTATTTATCGAAAATGATGGAATTTGTGGTGGACTGGAACGCAGTGTGCCTGGTGTGCCTACAGGAGGGAGATATGCACTCAATTTACGAGAAGGATGAAAGGGACGTAAGCTACTCCGAGAAAATAATGCAGTGCTCCAGCATTGAGGTGCGATTTTAGGATATTTATGCTAATTGGCGAATAGCTCATTATTTACAGGTAGCAAATTATGTCACAGAAGTTATATCCAAGCGACAGGTAAAATTACCTCCTACCGCATCAAATCGGACGTTCTGTGGGTAGCTTTAGTTTGTGTCAGAGGGCTACATTTTACTGCTTTAATGGATAATTTGGCTGTTTCCGCTGATTAAGTGGATTTTTGTTACATTAAACTATACCATCGACCTCATCAACCCTTAAAATTAAAATTGTGCACAAAAGTTGATTTCAGGTTAGAAGCCCCTAAAGAGGGTGACTTTTCTAAATACAGCCCCTCATGTTCAGATTAAAATGAATAAATTCATCTCGTTTAGTGCCCCAAATCAACAATGTTAGATTTTACTCTTTTAAATAAGCGGTCCGGTGTGTTGGAGTAGTTGCACTTGGCAATTCCCCCTTTGTTGTCGTCCTACGGGCACTTAGCAACTGGTCCAGCTGCACTCCCCCCTCTCGTTTAATTTTAATTGAAAACTGGATGGGTTCTTTTTAAATGTAGGAAATTTAAACAATTGGATTAAATTTTATGAAACTAAAAATCCCTCCTGGTTGCTATCATAATTCAATGGTTAGCAAATACTGTTCCTTTTTGTCTCCAGATTTTCGTTACATAAATTTCACCTATATTTTATAAAATATTCTAATAAATAGAGCGTATTTTTATCCAGCTTTGCTCAGTAGGTTTTAATACCACAAATTTGTCGTTTGCTATATTTGTTTATATCCGCAGATAAAACGTGGCATGAATTTGCCGGAACAAATATGCATCCCTTGTCTTAAAGACCTCAACGCTGCGTATCGCTTCCGCACAAAATGCGAAAGTTCTAACGTAATCCTGAAGTCGTTCATCGAATCCCGCATAACAGACTTGGAAATCCCGTCCGCAAACGGACAGATATACAAGTACAAACCCCCGTCAGGGCTGAATGTAAAACGGATCAAATGCGCCCCTAAATTTGAGATAAAGGAGGAGGAGCACATTATAGATGAGTCTTCCGTGTATCAAACCGATGATCCCAATGAACAGGTGGTCACCGTAGAACGCTATGAAACCAATGATAACACCTTCCAAGAGGATTATGATGATGAATACGAGGATCCGATTTATTCTCCAAAAGTCATAGATGAAGAAAAGCCGGATTCTGAGGAATGCCAAACCAAAGCAGATTCCGAGGATATTATAGAATGCCTAGAACCACCACCGGTAATACAAAAAATAATTCCATATCAAGCAAATTATAACTAATATATTTTTAGACTCTACAAATAGAACCAGAACCCCAAACTGCACCGAAAGGAAAAACGGGCAAACGTGGTAGACCACGGGGTCGGGTCGATAAGCAAAAATTTCAAACTGATGTCAGTGCAGATAACGTCTCAAACATGGTGCCGAGCTTAACGACGGTTACATATGTTCGAAAAAATCCTGAGGATGGGAAACCCTTAAAAATTTGCGAAATTTGTGGAAATGGTTACAAATATCAACATGCCTTGGACAGTCATATGAGAAGGCATCGAAATGAAAAACCGTTCTCATGCGAGTGAGTCCCCTTTTATTTTAGCTTAGAAAGAACGGCAATATTAAAACAAGCTGTTTTTTCTAGATTCTGTGACCGAGCGTTTGTGGCAAACGTTGAACTGAGGAGACATATGAGGGTCCATACTGGGCACAAACCCTATCCTTGCAGATATTGCGAAAGAAGATTCTCTGACTTTGGTAGCCGGATTAAGCACGAAAGGTATGTTAATTTTAATTTTAGAAAACTATTTTATTTACCTATTATATTTCACTTAATTTAGAACTCACACTGGTGAAAGACCCTACGAGTGCACAACATGTGGAAAAGCTTTTGCTTATGCTCATGTTCTTTCAGTCCATGTGTTAACCCACACTGGAGAAAAAAGATTTAAGTAAGTCCATTCACCATACATAAAAGAAAAAAAAATTAAGTGAGCTTAATTTACACTCAGATGCCAAGTTTGTGGTAAGGGATTCACCAAAAAAGCGTACCTATTGAGTCACAGTAATCATCACATAAACACTCAATTTCCAAATGAGTCAAAACTGCAATCAGCCGAAACACTGGATGAAACACAAGGCTCAATTATAATTGTTAAACAGGAGCAGGATCAAGATATTGTAATGGTTAGTACTTTGTTTTAAAATGTCTAAATAAATCAAACAAATATTACGCTTTACAGGAAAATGAACAGGCCAACGAGCAGGTTACAATTGTTGAGTACTAGACTAATTTGCAGCATCTATGTAGGCTAAGTGAAACTGAAAATTGTTAGTCATTTCTGTTCTTCCTGCACTTTTAGTTTTCCGCATGATGTTTTTTTATAGCGGACAGAAGGAAGAGCATATTTCCGAAGTTAAAAGTTCCCAGATTATTGCAGTAGTCCTAAACATTTTCACATTTCCAGTGAAACGAATGCGAGGCCCTCCTCCTCAATTTCAGTCTGGCTTTAAAGTTACATTGTACATATAAGGAACTTTAAAAAAACACTAGTATTAACATTGTACAAAAGCTTCCAAAAGTGAATTTTTTTTTTTATTCAAATATTTAGTTTCTTAAGACCATATCCATTTATTTTCGGGCATGTTTTACAGGATCAATAATAAATAAAAAAATGAATTTGACGTTAACTTTTTAATAACTTCTCTAAATTAGTTTTCACACTCTTCATATTTTCGTCCAATTTCAAGGCAGCCAGATAGCTCTTTTCTGCTAAATCTTTTTTACCCCAACGATGATAAAGAACACCTGCATTCGAACAAAACAAAATGCATTAGAAAGCTTAATCGGCTATCAGAATGTTGATCTTACCTAAATTACTGTGGTAAAGTGCATTTTTTGGATTTTCCTTTATAATTTTGAGAAAAATATTTTCCGCGTCCGTGTAATTTTTCAACTTGCCTAAAACATTGGCTCTTATAAAAAGAACCGATGGACTGTTTGGCACAAAACTTATTGCTCTGTCCGACAATCTCAGAACGTCTTCGTGCAGGCCCTGATTATCGAGCAGGGCTAACATGTTCGTCCAAGCGTTTTGGTGTTTTGGATTAAGTGCTACGGATTCTTGCCAATGTTTCATCGCCATAGAGTAGTTTTTAAGAGTCAAATACTTTGAAAATAGAATTGTGTACTCAGTAAAATTGTAATTGTAATTTAAAGCACTTACCAGATTTCCCATATTGTAAAGACAGTTCGAGTACCGACTTCTATAGCTTAATGCCTTGTTGTAGCTGTGCATCGCTTCTTCATATTTTTTTTGTGCTGCCTGGACTATACCCAAATTCATCCAAGCAGAAGGAAACTCTTCTCTGCATTGAATTTTTTTGTTAATTCAATTTTATTTGAAATAAAGTTGTACTTACAGTGCTTCAATGGATTCCTTTAAGTATTTTTCTGCTGTTTGGTAATCGCCGATTTCTCTGTATATGTTACCAAGATTCATCAAGGCTGATTCATATTTTGGGTAAAGCCTGTCCACACAATTTAAAACAATTTTTGTTAAAACAAAAAAAAGTGGTGTAACAGGAAAGATATTGCTTATTAAATTCAACTTTTTGAATGTCTTCACTAAACTTACCGAATTGCGTTGTGATAATATTTAAGGGCCTTACTTATTTGCTTTTGGTCTGTAGCCGTTCTTGCAATATTATAGTGTACCTGAAGAAACATGTTGTTAAATCTGTCCTTATATTTGCTGCATCTTAAACAACATACCTTTGCATTATTTGGACAGACTTTTAACGCCGACTCAAAAAGTAACTCCTCAGAAGTCCATTCAGCAGCTCGTTGCCTTGTCCGAGTCACACTAATTGCGATCACAATGAACAGAAGTACATACAATGCCTGAAATAAAGAAGTTGTAAATTCAAACTTCTAAAGAATTTCAATCATGCAAAGTTACCTTCTTAAGTTTCTTGAAATAGTCTACAAAACCTTTAAACCCTAGAGCTACCAACAAGCAAAATCCCATAGATGGAACGTACAGCACTCGTTCGGCTATTACAAATCCAACTCGAATAATTCCGGACGCAGGCAGGAATGTAACGATCGAAATAGCGAGCGCCAGTGAAAGTAATCTGAAATTGATAGGTTTACAAGTATTCCTTCCTAAAAATTGTTATCACTTACCTAACCCTTCTAAAAGACAAGAGATAAATTACGGTGTAGAGCAGGGCAACAAATAAGCACCTAAAATCAAGCAATGTTTCGATAATTGGCACGCACTCCATGGCCCAATCGAAGCTCAACCATTCAGGGCAAAGAAGAAGCCAGCAGTTGAGGACGTACAAATAACTTTGAGACAAAAACTGAAATATGTTTCAATCAAGAATTTTTCAATTTCTCAAATGTGGGTTACAAACATACCTTGCTAAAGAAGTCATCTATAAATCCAATTGGATTATCCATTTCTTTAAATTTGGGACTTTCGAAATTTTGCACATACAATCGTGCGACTAGGAGTATGAGAGTTAATAGCAATAAAAATATACAGCGACCTAGAACAACTTTTTTAACAAATAGGCGATTGTTGGCCATGTGAAGTAGATTTGTCCTCATGATAATGTCGTAGCAAATGCAAGCGGGCTAGAAAATAGACATTTTTATTTTTTAAGGTTTTGCATTTTTAAAATTTGTTTGAAGAAATTGATAAAATTTAGTACCATAGCTCAAATTCATTATTTACAACCAAAATATAGCTATTGCATAATTTACAAATTTCGGAATAATGCATTCAAAGTGTGTGATAAAAATAATCGACATTGTTCATCTTTATTATTTCCTTTTTTCTCAAATCAACAAATTTGTGATAGACGAAAAGCTAAGTCCATGAAAAATTGGGTCTATTATTGTGGTAGTCATTCTTTTTCTGGTCAAATAATCGGCGATTTAATCTCCAATGATATTGAATATTTTGCATAGATATGCATTTGCTTATCGATTACTTGCAAAAAAAGTCACGATTAAATATAATCAAGTGCATTTGAAAAAGATAACCCAAAAACTGATTTTATCGCCCCAGAGACACGTGGAATAATACATATGTACCTTGATATTTGCGATAATTTAGAAATTTAACCTTCAAATAACTTTGACGAAAAAGTGCACTTTAATCGTGAGTCGCACTCAGAATAAGAAATGAATTATAGCATTCGTTATTAAGTTTCGTGCTCTTACCAAAATACTAATAGCATTCTCCTTGAAGAGCAACCCTGCTCCAGACAAGACAACAATCCCAAAATATCGAAATAGTAATGACAAAATTGACTGTTTTTCTGAAAAAGAAGAGGCTTGTTAGGACGCCCATCGGATGAGTTAGAAAGCGACTCCTTACTTGTGTTAATGCTGGCGTAAATGAGCAGCGACATGAGAAAGCATAGCCCGAACATAAGTTCAGCCCGGCCAACAATCCCACTGACTGCCTCCGTGTGGACCGGATGCACAGCGAAGAGGCTCGCCCCAATCAGGGAGATCTCAAGTTTATTCGTTACAGTCAGGAAGAACTCCAGCAACAGGCAGGAGTTCAAGCAGTGAATAATTAAATTGATGGCCTTCATGCCGAGGCTGCGCATGTTAAAGTGCCCGTACTCCAGCCGGAACATGAGCGTCGTCAAGGGCCTGTATGACTTGTGGCTGGACGAGCTGGTTATGTTATCGCCCCAGAAGTCGTGGCTGAATATCGCCTGGATGCCACTTTCGCTCGAAGTTCCGGAGACATCCTTGTTTTTTAGAATTGCAACCGTGTCATCAAAAACGAAGTGCCCGTCGAGGGCGCTATAGAAGCACGCCAGACACAGCACGATAACTGAAATGTGCTAAAAATAATGCGATTAAGGAGATTTAATAGCTAATATTCAGATTAAACTTACTGCTGATGCGATTCGCATAATATAGCACTTTCATAGCAATTTTCCCAAACGGCCGGCTTTTGTTTATACACAAATTTCTGACACTTCACAAAGCTGATGTAACGTGAGTGGTGGTTGCGATTATATGAAAACGGGAGTTTTTGCATTTAAAATCTAGGAGGCGGTGCGAACGTTAGCGGTCATGAGAATTTCTTGCTCTATTTTTTTGTGAAAATTAATTATTTTTCTTTTCAAGGCTTCAATCAAAGAAGTGAATATCATCTATTAATCGCAGATCTGAATAAAATTTATTGTTTTTCGCTGGAGTTTCCGTACCCTTCAAATATCGGCCGATCCGGGTGAACTGACAATTGGCCGTGTGTGCGTCGGGTGGGTTGTTGGCGGTCGTGTGGTGGTGAGGTGCCGAACGAACCGAAAGTTCAGCAGCGGGCAGCAGAGTGAAGGATTTTTGTGTCGAGGGATCTCGTCGTCTTCAGCTGAAGCGAAAAAATCGAGCCTAGCGACTTTCCATTTGAAAAATGACATAATTGATAAATATAATCATTTCGATATTCGCACAGTCAAGCGTCCCAGACCGTCGCGAAATATTACACGGGTGGAAAGAAATTCTTGGTGTCCCGATTTTTCTTAAAACTTCGTTTGCCCACTTGTCAGTGGAGTGAGTGGAAGAAAATTGTGCCTCTCGGTTACCAGCGAATTTTGGCAATTTGTTGATGGGGTGCGGCCAAAACTCACTTCGGTTTGTGTTTTTGTCCCCGATTTAGCCCCAACGAGCGACCGCCGCGATAACTGAAGCGTTCACCAAAAAGAAGCGCTTGTCGGATTCTGATTTTTGGGGGCTCAATTTTTCTTATTTTTTTATTGGCCGTGAGCAGTTTTCGTTGAACTTTTTCGCGTAGAAGGATGGTTTGGACTTTTTTGCTGGCCACTGTTATTCTGTTCAGACCCGTCGTTGATTGCGCCACGGCTCCGTAGTTTGTTTATTTGTCGCCCTCCAAAAATGTTTGTGATTATGCCCGTGGCACAAGGGATCCGCGCTGTTCGAGATATTAACAGAAACTAACCGGAACAATGTCACGCCTAGCAGATTACTTTGTTATCGTAGGATACGACCACGACAAGGAGAGTGAGTACCTGGGGCTCCGGCTCAGCCTGCTCCTCAGTCTAAACGCCGCTTATTTCTTTTAAGGAAGTGGAACGCGAAGTGGAAAAATCCTCCAGAGATTTCCGGAGAAGGATTGGTCCGACACACCTTTCATCGAAGGGATCGAATGGGTAGGTTCACTAGCTTAGGACAAGTTGTCGCACTTGACCTCTCTTCGCTTGACCGCAAGATCTTATCAAAATTTTACTGCCATCCCGAGCTGACACTCTGGGGCCATGAGATGAATGCACTACTTGTTGACTTGAAATCACTTCTTAAATTAGCAAACAACTCAAGTATCCTTCGAAGTCTGAAATTTTCGACCAATGGTCATTTATTTTAAGAGCAGACTATAAAATGGATATTCGGGGAAAGCAAAATTAAGCTTATTGTCAGTAGAACTTTATAATTTTTCGAAAAAGTTTCTTAATTTTAAGGTCTTACACCTTCATGTCTCAAAAAACTAAAATCTAGGTTTTCTTTTCTTTAAAATGTAATATAATATGTATTCAGGCAGGTTAGTATTAAAACTACACCAAATTAAAGAATTATTAATTTTATATACATACCTTTACAAGCTTCTATAAACCGTTTCTTTATAGAGTTTATTGTTTAAGAATACTGATCTAGAATTATGAAAACAGTATAGAGTACTGTGAATATTTGTAGGATAAATCCAATTCTTTGGGACTTTTAGTTTTCGGAAACATGCCTTTTTAAAGTTGGACAGAGGGGGAAAATTAATGGAAAAGGAAACATTGAGATTTAATTTTAGCCCTGAATTGACTTACCTCCTCTGTCGAATCTAGAGAAAGTATGCTTCGGAATATTAAAAGTTTTTGAATCATTGAAGTGGTCCTAAAAATTTTCTCAATACTGTAATTACTAACTTTAAAAGAAAGTCAACCGACCAAAAAAATGTATTGTTTTGGTAATCAGTACATATATTTTAAATATGTTTTTCTGAAAAACTAAAAAAATAAGCTCAACTATTTGAGCTTTATTTCTTTGTATATTCATATTAAGTAATTTTTTAGTACTGATTTTCACGTAGTTAAAAATAAATAAATGAAATCAGTTATCAGAACTACTTACTATATTTAGTTATTTTTTCTAAAATTTCCCAGTTCTGCCAGCCGCTGGGATGGTCTCTATCAACGGAAAGACAGGAGCCCAGATTTTTTGTATCAGTTCTGACCGATATAGATGCGAATCGGCATTACTGCGCCTGTTTATGTTTCAACGAGACTGTAGCAATCACGCCGAACAAGCCTGTCGATGAGGAAGAGGAAAACATCACACCGGGGCGCCTAGCTTCGTTGGGCGCGACTGCGACTATTACCCATCATAGTGTCATGTACGCCCCAAAATGCTTGGTCCTCGTTTCTAGACTGGATTACACCGAAACTTTTAGGGTAAAAATTGTTTTACTTAATTTTAATTGATGATCTTAGTTCTAGCTGATAATTACTCAACTCTATGCCTGTGGTGTGATCCTACTTTCAGAATTGCCTTGGGACTATCTACACTGTTTACATTGAAAGCTTGCCATATCCGCTAGAGACTTTGATTGGGAATATTCTAGGATGCATACAGGTGAGAATAATTAAGTAACAAAAAACCGTGTTTTTTTTTAATGCACTATAATTCAAGTTTAATTTGAATTAAATTTTTACTTGAAGTTTAAGCAGACTTACTACTTAAATCATTATTTTCATTTTATTGCCACTTTTCTGAGCTTATAAAAAATTTATTGAAATTGAAAAATTTGAAACTTGTGATAAAATAAAAATTTGGAACTTCTGTTCTGGTATTGGGATATACAACTTGTTTTTCTGTTCCTCTATATAATAAAAATGAATTGATAATCTTAATAGGTGCCACCTCCCGGAGGACCTCAAGTTCGCTTTTCAATTGGAGCTGGGGACAAACAAGCATTGCAACCACCACTATCACCTTCTCTACCTGTGACTGGGACTTGTATTAATTTTTTATTTAAACAATTAGGTAGGTATTCTTTTATTTAAGAAAGCTTTAAACAAATTTTCAACCATCGATCTATATATGTTCCAGGGATAAAAAACGTTTTAATGCTCTTTTGTGCTGTAATGACTGAACATAAGATTTTATTTCATTCAAAAAGTTACTACCGTCTGACTGAAAGCTGTAGAGCTCTTGCTGCTTTAATGTATCCTTTTCGGTAGGTGGCCTAATTAAATACACCATAACATTTTAGTTTACTAATATTCGCTGAAGTTATAGTCATGTCTACATTCCAATTCTTCCCGCCCCTCTCACCGAGGTGTTGTGCACTCCAACACCGTTCATAATGGGAGTTCACAGTTCGCTACAGGGTGAAATTACAGATCTTCTCGATGTTATTGTCGCTGATATTGATGGTGGTTCAATAACGATCCCAGAATCGCTGGCTCCTCCTGTAGCAACATTTCCATCTCCTCTTTGGGAAACAACTCAACTCGCTCTTACTTTAGTTTTACAACCAGAACTAGCACAAGCGGATTTGGCATTTGCTCCATCGAATGGATTTAGCTGTAAAGAGAATAAACCTCCGGCTATGGTGGATAAGGAAATTAGGGCAGTTTTTATGCGTTTATTAGCACAACTTTTACAGGGGTAAGAGTGTTTATTTTTCAGTTAATAGGAGCATATCTTTGAATGGATCGAATTTTTTTTTTTACAGATATCGTTCTTGCCTCACTTTGATACGAATTCACCCGAAACCTGTTATAACATTCCATAAAGCTGGCTTTTTGGGTGCCAGAGATTTAATAGAATGCGATTTTTTATCACGTGTTCTCGACAGTATGTTTTTTACAGGGTTTGTTACTGAGAGGGGTCCGCCCTGGCGGCCCTGTGATGCATGGGATGAGCTTTACAGCTCCATTAGTGACTTAATTAAGTCTGAGAATCAAGACACTAATCTGGTAAATAAAGCTAAAAGATTTTCATTTTTATGCTATCGATGGCTCTTCCTCATTAAAGGTACTGCAGCACATACAGGAGCTCGCACAAATCTTGTACACAAATGAAAATCCAAATCCGCAAATTTATGCGCAAAAAGTACTCCGACCTCCTGAAGGTGCTTTTGCAAGGATCCACCAACCGCCCATGCCACACATTGACTCTCTTCAGGTTGAATCAATTATTAGGGAAGGAATGGCTAAAAACGATTTACAATCACGCTTTCAAACCATACGGAATCCACCGCGAATTGTTCCAATGGGACCACATCTTCAGAGCATCTCGGATGGTAGGCCAATTGTTTTAAACACCGCCAGAAGATTAGAGGTAAACAGAAATTGAAATTGAATCTTGAACTGCCTTTATATCTGCTATTTGTAATTCAACAGGTTCTCAGGACATGTGTAAATTGTATTTTTGAAAATAAGATCGCTGATGCTCGAAAAATTTTCCCAGCTGTTATGCGAACTCTACAAAATCGTGATGCCCGCCTAACGCTCTGTCGTGAGTTAGCTCGAAGTGTTCATGGAAATAAGGCTGTGCTTGATCACCAACCATTCGATTTAATCGTAAAACTTATGAATCGTGCCCTACAAGATGATTCGTCAATGGATGAACATGGTGTGGCTGCTCAACTACTGCCGCTCTCAACAGTATTTTGCCGAAAACTCTGTACGGGAGTTATGCAGTTCGCCTACACGTGCATTCAGGAGCATTCAGTATGGAAGAACCAACAATTCTGGGAAGCCGCCTTCTATCAAGATGTACAAACTCAAATCAAAGCTCTATACCTACCGCGAACTCCCATCGAAAATAATTATTCCTCTTGGTACAGTGATACAAAGCTCAGTCCAACCCATAATAGAGATCTTAATGATTTTCGAAATTCTATCATCTCAAGGGTTCAGGAACCGTCTGCTCTCGAAATAGCTGCTGAACAAATGAGAATATGGCCAAATATGGAAGGTGAAAAGCAGCAGGTAAGTAATATATTTCTCCTATGCCTTATATTAAATAGTATTAAATTAACGAAGAACTTTTATAAGTTCTTTCAATTGGATTGATTATAACTACATACTAATTAGAGATTTTCAAATTCTTCGATTTCACTTTTGAACATTTATGAAATTCAGAAAGGTTTTAATGTCATTTCGTCTACTATGCCTAGCTAAATCTATATCAGTTTTGCTTTTAAGCTAAATAATAGTCCCAAAATAATAAAAAATAAAACAAGGATGTAAGTTAAGCATCAGTAACGCAAGAAAGCTCATTAATCTATTTTAAAAAAATTGCAATAATTCCGATCTATTATAAACAGCTGATGGTGAGTGTGCTTGATATTTTTATTAACGTGATGCTCACCTTGACTTAATTGCCGGAATCATCAATCTTATGACCGCTGTCAGTAGGTGGAGCAAAAAATTAATGCAAAAGAAAGTCTCTGGTGTATATTAAAATAATAGAAAGAGCAGCAGGAAAGGCAGGTGACACATCTCTTTAATCTAATAATAGGCACTTTACTTTGTTGCATAAAATAAACATGCGATGACAAAGTATTCCCATTAAATTTCACAAAGTGGGTGCCCTTGCACGCATGCAAACATCATGGCCATAATTTTTTAAAGATATGTTTGATGATAGTAAATTATGTGATCAGTGACCGACACGTTCGGAAATTAAATTACATATTTTTTCCTTCGAGCTTAAGACTGGATGTTTAAAAGCCTTAGACATTCTGAAAAAGTATCATAAAAATAAACAAAACTAATTGTTTAATAACTATGTATATATTTAATCATGTAAGACTATAAAATTGCCCCTAATTTAACCTTGACACTCTCAAAAGAAAAATGTTGAAAAACGACTATAAATTTGTCTTCGTAACGATTTTATTGGCTTTTTTGTGTCAGACTTTGAAAAATAATAAATCTCTCCTTGGGTTTGGAGGCCTGAAATTCATGAGCATTTAATTTCACTTTCTAGGAGTATGTAGTATCAGAAGAATCAACTCTCTATAGCCAAGCTATACACTACGCTAACCGAATGGTAGCTTTACTTATTCCACCTGAAGTTAATGTTGGAGGAAAGATGCAAAAAATCGACTCACATTTGGAGGACGATACCAGTGTTTCTAACAGGTTCGCTTTTAATTTTCTTCTCACCTTTCCAGCATTCGAGATTTTAGTTTTCGCAGACGATTGTGCAATTCAGCAATTGCTTTTGTGAGGTTCAATTGAGCAAGCGATTGCATTACTGAATTCTCGTGAAGAGCCAGTTTCTTACCAAGGTTTCCTTTGCTTGCAGTGTTGTTGAATCTCGTAGCCGTAGTGAACATTCTGATGAAGGTTTCGAAGAAAGCGATCCCTGTGAAATCGGTGGCTCAGTGGCAAAAATGGTGTCACGTTTCATCGATCGCGTATGCACTGAGGGAGGAGTGACCCAAGAGCATGTCAGGAATTTGCATGCAATGGTACCTGGTGTGGTTCATATGCATATAGAGACCCTGGAAGCGGTATACAGGGAGTCTAAGAGACATCTTCCTGTACAGAAACCGAAGATTCAATCCCCTTCCTTGCTAACAGGGGAGGATATTTTAACAGAGCCTCTGAGGGCATATTTAATGCCAGATGGCCGCGACGATGATCTCTCGACCCTAATCCCAGCTGAAGGAGCACTTTTCCTAACCAATTACCGCTTAGTATTTCGAGGATCACCCTGCGATCCCCTTTCGTGTGAACAGAGTGTTGTACGTGCTTTCCCAGTTTCGTCGCTGACTAAAGAGAAAAGGATTTCTGTATTATACCTTTCTCAGCTCGATCAGGCTCTTCCAGAAGGATTGCAGCTTAGGTCCTGCACGTTTCAGCTTCTAAAAATCGCCTTTGATACTGAAGTAACTCCTGAAACTATTGAGTCTTTTAGGAAGTTATTAAATAAGGCTCGGCATCCAGCGGATGAATTTGGGCATTTTGCATTTTCATCGCACGGAATTGTGGCGCATACACCGCAACACAAGGTTAAGGAAAAAAATGCAACCTTAAAGGGATTTGCTAAAAAAACCCTTCTCAGGACTGCCAAAAAAGCAGGATTCAAGCAAAAGAGCACTACAAAACGAAAGTATGTTCTATCGGGAATTGATTTTGATGATGCTATTTCGAACGAGGTACACGAGGATGATGAGGGATCTGATGATAATACTGAATCAATGCCCAGAGTAACAGTGAAGGACGTAGAAAGACTGAAAGAAAGAAGCTACGTTAAAGACTGGCAACGCCTTGGATTTGGAGACGCTCAGTCTGGCTATAGGATATCTACAGTAAATTGTAATTATAGCCTCTGTCGTACATATCCTGCAATTATAATCTCACCGAACGCAATATCTGATGAGTCTTTAAAAAATTTAAGTCGCTGCTATAAAAATCAACGAATCCCAGTGGCAACGTGGCGGCACAGAAATGGGGCTATTCTATTTCGCGGTGCAGTGCCGCATGCAAAGGGTGTCATAGGTATGCTGAAGGGTCATCCGGGTTCTGCTAACACCTCAGCCGATTCGGCAGGATTCCAAGAACAAGATAGATACTTTGTGACTGTGATAGAAACCATGCCAAATACCATGACCTTGCGTCACCCGTTTGGATTATCCGACTCAAATTTGTCTATTAATTCGTTGCTACTCGCTGCCGATGATCATCAATTGACTACAAGGTCAGACTTGAGCACACTAACTCCTGATGTGAGTAGGAAAACAACGACTGGATTCCATACTGTTAAGTCGTTTACGAATTTAGGTGGAAGGCCTACTACAACGAAAAACAGCAAATGGGGCTCCTTAAAGCCGACCAATCAAACAGCTCGCGAGGATCGTGATGCTCATCAATACATCTTTCATAGGGTTCCTTTATACATGTTGGGCGAGAAATCGCAGTCGAAATCAGCTCGTTTATCTGAAATGTACGCTGAATTCATTCCAGTTGACTATACCGACATTCGTCATTCACGAATGGCTTTTAAGAAATTAATGCGAGCCTCTCTGCCTTCTTCGCCGATTACAGAGCCCGATCAAAGTTTTGCTAAGTTGGTTGAACAATCTGACTGGTTGCAACAAATTCGAGGGCTTCTTCAACTATCTGGAGCTGTAGTTGATTTGATAGACTTGCAAGGCTCAAGTGTTACTCTAGCCCTAGAAGATGGTTGGGATGTTACAACTCAAGTGTCTGCTTTGGCTCAACTGTGCTTAGATCCCTACTACCGAACCATTGAAGGCTTTCGAGTGTTAATTGAAAAGGAATGGTTAGCATTCGGACATCGTTTTGCTCATAGAAGTAATTTGAAGCCAAGCAGCAGCTCAACATCACCGTTCGCTCCTACGTTTCTTCAGTTCTTAGATGGGGTCTATCAGATTCAAACTCAGTTCCCCTTAGCTTTCGAGTTTAACGAATTTTATCTGCGTTTTCTTGCATATCATAGCGTGTCCTGTCGGTTCAGAACATTTTTATTTGACTGTGAGCTAGAGAGATTTGATTTAGGTATTGCAACAATTGAGGACAAGCGGGGATCTCTAAACTCAAGGCATGTTGTTGAAACTGGCACAGGATCGGACGATGACAATATCTATCCCGGCGGAATTAGAAGCTCTAATTCGAATTTCCATAAAATTGGGCATTCAGTATTCGATTATATTGAAAGGCAAAACGCAAAATCGCCTATATTTTTTAATTTTATGTTCACACCGGATCCAGATAGGACGGTGCTTCGACCACAGAGCTCTGTGGCAGTATTAGAATTATGGAAGTATTACACCGATGAGGAATTGGCCCAGGGACCACCCTATGACCCAGAACTTGTGGGCAGTGATAGTCTCGAGGATGAGACAGAATATACTGGGAAACAGTCCAAACGAAAGGTGATAACGGCTGGCTACGATAGTATAGAAAAATCAGATCCAAACGCTTTTACTCGTCTGCTAGAAGAGCTGAAGCAGGCCGAGGCGGAAAGGGGTCTTCTACCACAAAAGTGGCGTCAGGTTTGGGATAAGTTAGAGCTTCCACACTCGGATTCGCTAGCTCGGCACTCTTCATTTAGCAGCGCGTTAGTTAGATCTCATGGGCGACTCCTCCATAAGAGGTCAACCCTTGAAATTCTGATGCGCGGAAGATTGTCCGGATACCCCCAGGAGAGTTTTTCCCACCCACATCGCTTTGAAAAGCATCCGCATGCGACTCCAGCGAATTGCAACCATTGCGAGAAGCTCCTGTGGGGTCCCATTGGGATTCGTTGCATGGACTGCGGCAACTCGTACCACGAGAAGTGTGCTGATTTTGTTCCTAAAAATTGTACAAAGTACAAAGCTGTCGAGGGAGTACCACCGGCTCTTACGAGGTCACAGGGTGACAACGGAAGCATTGCATCGAGCGCTACAACTGGCCAGAATAGTCAGCACTATTACGAACAATTCAGCAGTAATGTGGCTGAGAATAGGACGCATGAAGGGTAAGTTTACTTTTCTGAGGATGGGAGTTATTTGAGGTGGGTAATCTGGAAATTTTCTTTCCTTTTGAGCAGTCATCTGTACAAGCGCGGTGCCTTGCTGAAAGGATGGAAACAGCGATGGTTTGTTTTGGACTCGATTAAACACCAGTTACGGTACTACGATGCCATGGAAGACTCAAATTGTAAAGGTTTTATAGGTGAGACAATTAAGTTACTTTGAAACAGACATTATCACACTAATTTCCTAATTGCAGACCTTGCTGAAGTGCAATCAGTTGCTCCGGCCCCGCCGGCACCAGTTGGTACAAAAAAGATCGATGAAAAGGCTTTCTTCGATGTAAGTATTTTATTATTATTAATAAGCAAAATTGCAACAGTTAACGGCAGAGACAAAGCAACAAAATTGTTTTTTTTTGTTTATTATTAACTTCTTATAATACTTTGCTGCTAGTGGTAGCTGAAAAATCCTTATTTAGAGCATTTATTTGCTGATGAAGCTAATTTAAGCCTTTTATTTTTATTGCAGCTCAAAACGAGTAGGCGAACATATAATTTCTACGCGCTCAGCGCAAATGCGGCTCAGGAATGGATTGAGAAAATCCAAGCATGTCTTCAGTAATTAAAGAAAGAAAAAAAAATTGCTTTAACTAGCTACTTGTATTTGTATGTATTCCACTAGGTAGAAGTATTTGAGACAGATGAAGCTATCAATTTTTTCTATTTGACTTATGTAAATGTTCGAGACCCAGTACATAATATCTATAAATAAAATCAGAAAAGTTTACTGTGAAAGATTTTTCGATTTTTTTTTTTTTTTTAATTTTTAGACTTTTTTATATGTGGCAGTAAATGTCCGTGCTGCGAGAGAAGCTTAATCCGACTTAAGCTCATCCCCCCACAGACATATTTTTAGTAAAACTACACGCATTTATACTTTACGCATGCGTATTATAGAGAAATTCTCGTTTATTATAATTAAGAGAAAACCGTTTATATTATAATTTTTTTGTTATATTTCGCAAGTGTAATATAAATGTTATTTATTATATCGAACCAAGTGAGAAATAAATTGGCAGAATTTTCGAAACCTATACGCCTTTCTTGTTTTGCTAAGTTAACTCCCTGGATATGTCTTACGGAATTGTTTGTAATATTTAAAAAAATTTCCTGAACTATTTCAAATTTTTTGAATGCTGAATAACAAGAGGTCTACTTAAACTTTTTATTAGGAAAAGTTAAGAGTTAGATCTTTTTCTTCTAATTATATTTTTTTAACCAATCAGTTATTGTTTACATGTGGACTACCCATATTTTTTAAGTTGAGCGAAAAAAGGAAAAAAGGAAATGAATTCCCCCGCGAGTTGTCCATATACCAAAATCAACTTGATAAAATGAAGGGAGGGGGGAACAAAAACCAACTCATCAAACACAACAAAATATTTGTTAAATCTTTTATTACCAGGTCAAAAATGGTAAAATACGCATCTCGCATTACAACACTTAAGAAGTAGCGGCCTGCTCCTCCTTGATGCGATCCTTCTTGAGTGGACCCATGAAGGCGAGCTTGTCGGCAGCGGTTTGGAAGCGACCATGGCCCATTTTGGACGAGGTGTCGATGAATTTGAGGTTGATCTGTTCCAAAGCCGATCGCTTGGTGTGGATGAGGAGCGATTTGCGGAGGGTGATGATGCGCTTCTTTGAGCCAATGCAGCAGCCCTTGATCATGACGAAGTCGTTGTTCACTTCACCATAATGAGGGAACCCACCCATGGGGGTGATGGATTTGTCAGTGAGATCATACTCGGTCGAGGCGTTGTTCTTGATGATCTGGGAAAATTAAGAACATTTTAGTTGCATTACATCCACGTTCTTATTAGAGTATATTTAAAAAAATGTCAGTCCTATCATTTAGTTATCACAGTTGTGTCAAATATCCCAGTTAAATTAAGATGTCGGCTGTGGATAATAACTCATCACAAAAACTACCTTATTTCTTAGAAAAAAAATAAGAAATTCATTCTCACCTTTCCATCCTTAGTGTGGATACCAGCTCCAATCCGGTAGATTTTCTTGTTAATTTCAGTACGGTGATGGTAACCCTTCTGACCGGCACGTGCAACAGTGAAGGAAACACGGCTAGGATGCCAAGCTCCAATACAGGCGACCTTTCGAAGACCCTTGTGTGTCTTGCGGGGCAATTTCTTGGTGTGCCAACGGCTGGTTACACCCTTGAAACCTTTACCCTTAGTAACACCAATGCAATCGACCATCTCGTCTTGACCAAAAACTTGGCTAACAGGGATTGGCTTCTCAAGGTGTTCACGCACCCATTTCACTTTATCGTCAATGGTACCACCATTCAACTGAATTTCCATGATATGTGCCTTCTTCTGGCGTTGCTTGATCAGACGGATCTATAAATTGTAAATGCCATTAATATCTTTTATTATTTAAACATTTAAAAATAAATAATTAAGTAGGTAAATGTGCTTGACATGGTTTTACTGAGCGGTAATCGTCAGAAAGACTCCGCATAGTCAGTGGAATATGTCATGCGTCGCCTCCCGAAGGGCAACTTTATCTGCGACAGTGCGGGAATCCGATCGTACATTGAACATTACGACTTACCCGCCTTTTGGACATGACCACGAGGCTCATTCAACCGTCCGAAAACAGTCGAACTCGCAACTTAATCAGTCAGAGCCGTCGCTTTATAATCTTCCCAAATAGAAGCAATTTTTGAATCTTTAGAATTCGACGAAATGTTGCATCGATTTGAGAAGTTTTATTAGAGTGGGATTTTTTAGGACCACTGCAGTGATTCGGGAACCTTTAATTTTCTGAAACATAATATTCTCTAGCTTCGACAGAAGAGGGAAACCAATTAAGGGCTAAATTTAAATTTAAAAAATTCCTTTTGGATTGATTTCCCACCCTCAGTACAACTTAAAAAAGCGTGATTCAGAAAACTAAAGGTTTTCGAAAAATTGGAGTGATTCTAAAAATATTCGCAGTACTGTATATAAAAATAAACTATTCTTTTCTTACCTGGGAGTGGGCAATAACGCGAATCGTTTTGCAATAGCGAAGCATTTTCCTGAAGTCATTTTCAATGCTCTTCTTGCCGAAATCATCGGTCCACTTCTTGTTAGCCTTAGTGAAAGCCTTCTTTTCGCTCTTGTACCTGTTTATTTGTAAAAACGAAATTTCTTTTCACATGCTTGCTAATTCCCAAACGTGAACTGTACACTGCTCCGAATGATTTTCTTGGAGACATCTGTAAACAAGTCGAAGAGGACCTCATCGAATTTTTGCAGTGAAAAATTGAGCGGAGGTCACAACTTCAATGCCGTGTTCACCAGATCTTAATTTCAGTGTATTTAAGATGGCTCACACAACCAGTTTTAATAGCTCTCTCAAATTGATCGAAGAGCTTTTAATGATTTTTAGTAAATGAGGAATATAATGATAATAATTTAATATCGCGTGATAAATGATTCATCAGAAGGAAGGCAGCAGTGTGATGGTACAAATGTTGTCAATCATTATTGCTCTGGTACCATCATATCATCATTTTGAATCAGTAACCACGTGGAAGGTTTAGGGATTTTATTACGAGAAATCTAAGGAATTACTTTGTCCATTTTGTAATTTTTAACAGATTAAATGAGGGTTATTCAACAGATTCTCATAATAAGTTCCCAGAAATGACAAAATAAAATGAAGTACTCACCAGTTTTTATAGAAGCGACGACGGCATTCCTCGGACAAATGCTGTGCCCACACGCTGACGAGGGCGCGCATGCCGAATGGGGTTTCAATGTAACCAACTGCTCCAACAATAATCATTGGTGGAGTTTCCAAAACGGTAACGGCCTCTACAACCTCCTTCTTGTTAATCTCTGTATAAGGAAATAAACGCGATTAAGCATAAAATTCGAAAGCAATTCCGTAAGAAAGGGATTATTTTTGCGAAATCAGTCCGCCCTAGTTTAAAATCATCGTAGTTCATTAGATTTCTAACCATAAATTTTTTAGTTTTTATCATCATGTAAAGGAGAGGATAAAATTATTGTGCCGTAGAGAAGATTGTGAATATTAGATCGATTTTCATAAATAAGTTTACTTTAATGCAATAAAAATTCGCCTGCAAGTGTAGTTGAAGAAAAATTTGATTGTGGAAAATCGATTAAGGTTCACATCCTCCAAAACGGAACAATATCTAGGAAATAAATTTTACTTACTGGACCCAGGCCTGTCTGCTTCTCTCACAATGTGGGTCATGCCCGCTTTATAGCCAACGAAGCACGTGAGGTGAACTGGCTTTGAGGGGTCATCCTTTGGGAAGGCCTTAACCTTACCACGGTGCCTCTGCGACCGCTTTTTTGGGTAAAATGCCATGGAACCATGACGAGGCGCCGAAAACTTACGATGAGACTGGAATTTAAAATAATTCCATTTGAAAAAGGTTGCAAAAACATAAAAAAAGTTATAAAACGTGTTCGTATAAAAACTTGTGAAAACGTGGGTAAGCCATTTTGTAAGAAAAAAAAAAAGTATGGTTATAAAAAAACAGCGTACGCGCACTATATTCACTATAAAAATTAATAGATTCCGAAAATGATTGCACTATATAAAATAGTAGCACTTAATTGATTCACTTGTTATATAGATTGATTTTTATATGAAGGATTTAAACTCACCATTTTACCAACAAATCTGAGACGTCCGACTTCTTCAAATGATGAAGTTGAAAAGAACCATGGCTACTCAACTCCAGCGAACATCAGCTTGCAGCAACAGAAGCGACACCTATCAATTCAAAGTAGCAACAGGTTTTATCCGATTTATGAAAAGGAAACAACAAAATGTAATTAATCAAAACCTCATTTGTATTAATCGATACTTTTATTGTTTCAAAATAAATATAAAAACAAATAAAATATTAATTCTATAAATTTTAGAAATTAATACTTTTTTTTGTATACTTTTACCAGCCCTTCATTCCCCGGTAATGACTTTTCTTCTCCCAAACTTTTGTTTTGAGTTTTGCAAAAGTTTTGGACAACGAACCGGCTCGTGGTGATAAGAGACGTTATTATCAGAATGTGGTTTCGCATTGTTTATTCTTAACCTCTGCGCGTAATTAGTATGACACCAAAGAAGATTTCATACTTTGTTGTAATTTCTCGTCACCAGGCAAACATTCGTCGAGGGTTTAAAGCGTCTACTTCCGTTGCCGTAGGAAACGCGATAAATAAAAATGGAAATCGAACAGGACAACCTTCCAGTGGGACAGTATAAGTTTTTAAAATCTCTACTGGTAAGTTGCATAATTTTAGAGAAAGCATTAAAGAGAGCTTTGTAACAAATTCTTTTAGTCGGGCGGAGTCGCCGGACTCGTAGTTGATGTAGTCCTTTTCCCCATCGACACGATCAAAACGAGATTGCAAAGCGAGCGAGGATTCTGGCGCTCCGGTGGTTTCGGAGGAATCTACAAAGGGCTGGCCCCAGCAGCAGCAGGAAGTGCTCCAACTGGTGAGAAAACATTTAATAATGTTGGTTGTAATATTGATAAGTTCAGAAAATATTACGCTTTTATGGTTTTTTTATAAAACATTAAGCGTGGAACAGTTTCGATTATCCAATTATTTTTATAGACTCTCAGACAGTTTCTAAAACAAAGAAAAAAAAAAGAGCTGTGTAATCGATATCAAAAAAAGACCTATTATAAAAAAATTAATTTATGCTTTGGCCTTAACGAAACGATTTAATTGGGAGTTTATTGCACTTTTTTCGAAAGGCGGACACAAACAGTTCGGTTTTATAATTTTTGTTATAAAAGTCGACTTAATAAGTTATCAGGAAATAACAAAATTTATTTTGATGATTAATTTTTATGAAATATTATTACAGCTGCTCTTTTCTTCTGCGCCTACGATAGCTGTAAGTCTTACCTGGAGGAGCAAACAGGGAGAAAAAATTCACCATTCATTCACATGTTCTCTGCTTCGATAGGAGAAGTGGTAATATTTAAAATATTATTTTAAAATCTATAGAATGCAAATAAGTTTTTTTCAGATAGCCTGCTTGATTAGGGTACCAGTGGAGATAACAAAACAAAGACGACAGGCGCTCATAGCAAAAGCCGACTCAACTGCGATTGGAATTCTTTGGACAGCGTACAAAACAGAAGGGCTTCGGAAAGGAGTTTACCGGGGATTCTTTTCAACAATTTTTAGAGAAATACCTTTTTCCTTGATACAATTCCCTCTGTGGGAATATTTTAAGCTCAATTGGACGAGTGTAACTGGAACACCCCTGACTCCACTGAGTGTTGCAGTATGCGGTGCTTGTGCTGGCGGAATATCTGCTGGTCTTACAACGCCTTTCGATGTGATAAAGACGAGAATTATGCTGGCTGATAGTACAGTAGGAAGCAAACTTACAGTCCCACATGTCGTTCGAACGGTGGTCAGAGAAAGAGGCGTTAAAGGGTAAATTATTAGTTGAACGCATTAATCTAGGCTTTTATTATTAAACTGAACAAAATCTTAAAATAAGATAATTCAGGAATTATTCGATCAAAAATAATACAACTGATCACATTCTGTTGCTTCTTTTTCCAGACTGTTTGCGGGCGTAGTTCCACGGGTGCTGTGGATTACACTTGGTGGGGCCTTCTTTTTTGGCTTTTACGATCTTACCTCAAGACTGTTGGATTCCTCAATAAAGGCGTAAATAAAATAATATTAATTTTTCTAAAGTCTTTGGTATGGTGTTTCGCTACGGAAGAGATTCGTTTTAAATGTTGCAGGGGCTCGTCAGCTACGTATACAACTCCCGCTTGTCAGAGTAGCCCGATATTTGGTACTGGTTATCGTAACTCTATGGGAGGTCAGTCTTCTAAAATAGTATTTGAAGATTGATATTCTACTTACGTTATCTATATGTAATTTTCCGCGCAGTAAGCACTCCGTAGGGTCTTCGTTATCTTCTAAGTCCGAGGGATCAAAGGAAAAGGCTGGGACGTGAACTCGCTTGTAGAAGTTGCTAATCCTTCTGCGATTACGAGCCATTAGGTAAACCTAAGGAGTTTTTAATGTAGTTTGGAACTGGCTGAGGGTTTTTTAATATTACCATAGCTGATAAGAACATCACAGTTATCAAAACGGCAAGGGGAACGAAGATAAATCCAACGCTATCACTGTCTGCTGGTAGCTCCGCTTGATTTCCCTCGTTCCAGGCGTCGGTTGTTGTAAAATAACTCATATTAATCTGGGAACTCATTCTTACAGATGTTCTCTTGTAGTTTCACTGCTTAAACACGCATTTCAGATGCCTGAAAACAGTCCCTTTAGCGTTTAAAAATAAAGGGCTTGTCAGGGCCTCTTCACAGTTTTGATTGATTTGGCATTTGGTGATGAAAATCACTTTTGTGGTGATTGTTTTCAAATAGATAAACATTTGTCGGGTTTGATGAAATATTAAATTTTAAAATTATTCTTTTTGATCTCACTATTTTCCTTAAATACATTTCTTAAATTGAAGATTTGTATCCGCATGAAATATTGCTAATATTAATTAAATCATAAACAAGTGAACATTGTTGCAATATTTTTACCAAAAATGGCAATGCCCCTTCCGTTGCTAAAGTCAGCTGTTCAGTTGTCAAAGAAAATGTACAATTATGGCAGCTGACGCACACGCCAGGTCCTAAAAAAGGAATTTTTCCTGGAAATAATTTGCAGTTAACTTGATTAAAACAGTGATTTAGGCGTAAAGTAACAACATATTACTTCAAAATATCACAGCCTCCACTGCCTTTGGTGCAGTGCCTCTGCTTTGGTTAAATGTTATTTTTTCCCAGCCCAGTGAAGTTCTGAGTCGCAGGAAGTCGCGGAAAAAAAATGTTTCGCAGTCGAAGTTGGTTCGGCGGCGGCTGGAATCGCCCAAAGAATCGCCTTTCCCTAGAACACTTGAAATATCTGTACAGTGTGCTTGAGCGCAATACGACCGTATCTGAAAATAACAGGGGGCTGTTAGTGGAGTCGCTCAGATGCATTGCAGAAATTCTCATTTGGGGCGATCAACATGATTCTTCAGTCTTTGAGTAAGTACGACGACTTTAATAGTTTTAATAAATATTAATTAACCCTATGCCCTTCACAGTTTCTTCTTGGAGAAAAATATGCTTTCCTACTTCCTGCACATAATGCGCCAGAAAAGTGGTGGCTCCAGTTTTGTGTGCGTTCAGCTGTTGCAGACTTTGAATATTTTATTTGAGAATATTCGGAATGAAACGTCTTTGTGTAAGATAACTACGCTTTAAAAATATGAAAAAATACCTATCCAGCATTATTTAATTTTCAGATTATCTACTGAGCAATAATCATGTGAACTCCATCATCGTCCACAAGTTCGATTTCTCCGACGAGGATGTGATGGGGTACTACATTCTGTTCCTTAAAACGTTAAGTCTTAAGCTAAACACACACACCATACATTTCTTTTATAATGAGGTCAGTATTCCATGTAAAGTGGGATGTGACTACGACGATCATTGTATGGTTTTCAATCTGCAGCATACGAACGATTTCCCATTGTACACAGAAGCAATCAAGTTTTTTAATCATCCCGAAAGTATGGTGAGGATTGCCGTAAGGACAATTTCCTTGAATGTTTACAAAGTTCAAAATACCAGCATGTTGCAGTTCATAAGAGATAAGTATGTATATTGCTATTTTCAGTTTATCTAGAAATTGTTTTGTCACAAACTATAAAACGCGTTGTTTGATTTCTTATAGGAAATAAAAAGTTTGCGGTAATCCAATTAAGCTATTTGTTACTTTATGTAGATTAAAGTTTTTTAAAGAATGCTTACTATGATATTTAAGAGCTTCCACAAAGTGCTGGCTTAAAGAAAATTATAATTTAGTCCAAAATATTTTGTTCCTAAAATAATCGACAAACTAATCTATTGATTTAAAGAAGATACGTTTACATTCTTTGCAGAACTGCGGCGCCATATTTTAGCAATTTAGTTTGGTTCATTGGAAAACATATTCTGGAGTTGGACGCATGTGTTCGAAATGATACCGAGTAAATAAATAAATTCGCCAAAAAGTAAAAGAAAAATTACGGTGAGTAAAATCATTTCTTTTCAGTCACCAGTCCCAGCACCGCTTGTCCAATCTGGTTGCGGAACACTTAGACCACCTGCACTATTTGAACGACATCCTCTGCTTGGATATCTCCGATTTGAATGCTGTCCTGACGGAACACTTGTTGCATAAACTATTTGTCCCTTTGTACATTTTCTCTTTAACTCCAGCCCCACCGCTTTCTATGGCTGTTGTAACCCAAAATTTGGCAGCTGTGTTAAACAAGGTTGTGGACATCGATATACAAGAGATGAATAATCCCAGAGTATCGTCAGTTGTTGCCCTCTATTTGTTATCTTTGGTTTTCTTGGTCATCACCCACAGTCCTCTTGTTCATGCTCTGGCTTGGGTTATTCTGAATGCGGATCATAGTGTATTTAAGGAGGGTGCTGCTGAAGTTCTAAATGCGTACATTGAAAGGCGTGAAGTAGTTGCTTTGGGATTTGGTCAGCCACAGGAAAGTTTGGAACAAGCTCTGGAGACGGTGGTTGGATCAACTTCAACAACATCTTTAGTTAGTGTGTCGCAAGAAAATAGTTCTAGTGCTTCCTCAAGCTTTGATACGTCTCAAAGCAGATCATTGTCGGAGGGTATAGAAAAAGTCAACATTACAGACGAGGAAAAAGAGAAACTTCTGAAAATGGACCCACCGGCAGCAGATGTGAATCGTCCTTTCCTCGACATGGTCCTGTCATCCCTGGATTGCACAGAGAACGACTATCTGGCTCTTCTTGGTCTTTGCTTAATATATGCGCTGGCAAACAACAAAGGCAAGTATTTTTTTGATATTGAGATTTAGTGTTCCTTTGCTTTGCTCTCATGTACTCAATCGTTTTCTCTAACTCATTGCGGCTCGATTTAATTAACTTTAGACGGTACGTAGCTATGCTCAGCATTTATTCCTCTTGTAGACTTAGCTTTTTGCCGTTTAATAGTTTTTATTTTGTTGGTGCCCTTGAAAATGTTTAATTCATTTATAGGTGTCAGTCCTGAATGGCTGGACCATGTTTTGACCAAATCGTCGAAGGGTAGTGTTAGCTACAAGGCTGCTTTAGTTGAAAAATTGCTCCAAATCGTTAGTCTTTCCAGCCAACCATGTAAATAACTTTTGTTCCTCAACAGTTCCGGTTGTAAAAATTACTAAATTTTAGCTTGCCGCATTCGGCTTGTAACGCTCCAAATAACTCTTAGTCTTCTATCCACGTTCACAAAAGCGAACACAGATGAATGTTGCATCACAGAAATGCAACAAGCAATACTCTTCTCAGCTCGTAATCAAGCAATGACGGTACTTCGGAACTTTTATAAGTCTGAAGATATCTTTCTTGATTTGTTTGAGGACGAGTTCAACGAGATGGTCAAATCCGCTTTGAACGTAGAATTCCTGTGTATGGACTCCACTATTTTACTGCCACCGACGGGAACGCCTTTAACTGGGATAAGTTTCACCAGAAGATTACCCTGCGGAGAGGTGGAAAAAGCTCGTAGAGCGATACGTGTGTTCTTCCTACTCAGAAAAATGTGCCAAGAATACCTAAACGAGGAGGAAACTCTGTTACCCTTAACGAACCTCAGTAACTGTGTTCAAGTCGAAAAAGTTTTGGATCTAAGTAAGATGATGCGATACACAGTAAGATTGTGAGATTATACAATTATGTATTTTTTTAATATGTACAGATAACAGCGATTTAATCGCCTGCACGATTGTAACAAAAGACTCAACAAAATATAGGCGTTTCCTGGTAAGCGACAATCTGCAGATAATTCTTGTAGAGCCCGATTCAAAACGGTTGGGCTGGGGAATTGCAAAATTTGTTGGTTTTTTACAAGATGTTGAAGTTATTGGGGACAAGGACGACTCCCGTTGCTTACATATCACAGTACATAGAGGTGGAGCAACTCATAATCGAACACCCCTTCTATCTGCAAAATTTCTTTTTGATGACCACATTCGTTGTATGGCGGCTAAGCAACGCTTAACGAAGGTAAAATAGAAAAAAAACAATTCGAATTAAAAGAAAGTAGTGAAAGTGTAAAAATGTTTAAAGGAAATAGTTTTGATTTTAAAAAATGATTACTAACATATTTTGTTCCAACAGGGTCGTAGTAAGGCTAGACAGAAGAAAATGTATCAAATTGCCCAGCTTTTGGAAATTCCTGGGCAAGTTATTGAATCACCGGCTTACGCAGTATCAGGAATTCGAACACCTGGTAGTTCACGTATCCCGCGGGAGCATAGGCCTCTGTTTTCTACTGCTAATCGTGTACCTGGATTTGCTGCAGCTTTGCGCCGTGAGAGTATGCCGACTGGCAGTGTCAGCCGCATTCAAATAGCACAGAACCGTTCCGTTGAAGGGTACGATGATTTGATTTTGTTAAATGCTGTTCCTTTTTTTTCCAAGCTTCTTCTTGAGTTCATTTCTTTTGAGGTGCTCTAATGGCTGTTGTTGCTGTTTTCATGTAGTGTTAATAAATTCGTTTATTTTTTTTATTTACCCGCCGATTTTTGTTATATTCAACTGAATTGAGTTTGAGTGAATCTTGCAGAATTGTAAATTTCATTTTTCAATCTCTGTACACAGACAGATCCATACTCTGAAAATTGTTTTCGTTTCGCCAAATCCGCCGAATTGCTCTAAAATATTTCTTGTGCATGCACAATTCGATTCAGCTGTAGATATACATAGCTGAATAAAGCTTTCCAGGGTATGGACTTGGCTCAGAAATATTTAACAACAAAGAAATATGTTGTTAAGTCTTAAGCGCGAATGCCAATTCTATTTAAAGGATTCGCAGCGAAAGTGCCGGCAGAACAAGGCGACGGAGCTCAAATTCAGGCAGTACTTCATCTAATAATGGAGCAGTACCACGAGATAGTTCGCCGGACAACAGAAGCTCCCAGTCTCGGGATACTTCTAGAAATCGTTCGCCTCGTTCGAGAGATAGCAGTCCACGTGTACCTAGGCCGAGGTAATTAAATTATTGGAAGTTTTTGTGAGAACAAATATTTTTATATCTATCCAAATGAATAGATCCGAAGAGATTCCCCTTGAGGATTTTCCCCACTCACGTAATTCGAGCCCGATGTCAAGAGGGACATCAAATGGTCCATCAAGATCGAATACTCCGTCACGAAGCAGTTTTGATCCAAACATAAATACATCATCACCTAGAGATACCATCTCACCGAATAGCATTGTTATAGCTAAAGAAGTTGTGCCAAGCTCAGAGGAGACCTCATTTATTGCACGCGAAGATAGGGAGCGTGAACGGGAGAGGAGAAAAGGTGTTGTTGAAACCGTCTAACAAAAATCAAACTACTGATAACTGCTGAATGTAAAAAGAACCTTCTGAGTTTTACCTGCTCCAAACATCTCTTCACTGTGGAGAAAAAAACTTTGATCGTTTTTGTGATGTTATTTTATTAAGAAGAATATTTTGACTGTTGGGTAGTTATAAATTTTCGGAATGTGTTTACTTTTGTTTCCCAAATTCCTTAATTTTTCATAAATTCAATACTATGATTTTTAGATTTGGAACTTTTCCTTGATGGATCTTTTTTTTTATTATTTCTGCATAATATTTGGGTAAAAAAATCAATGTGTTCTATCTAAATGATTAAAAGTGCGTTTTACAAGAGAAATCTACCAAGAGGCGTTGCTGTGCTCTATTGCTTAAAATTTTTTTGCCATATTAAAGTACTGTAAGTATTTTTAGGATTATTCCAATTCTTCCGGAAACTTTAACGGTATCATGCCTTTTTTATGTTAGACAGAGGGGGATAATCAATAGAAAAGGAAATTTGGAGATTTAAATTTAGCCCTGGATTGATTTCGCTCGTCTGTCGAACCTAGATAAAATATACTTTAGAAAATTAAAAGGTCTTGCAGTATTGAACTGGTCCTATAAATATTCACAGTACTTTAAATCTGGAAATACATATTTTTTCATTTATTGGTACATGTAGGCTCAGATTTTTTTTAATAATTCAATTTCTATAATCAATTGCGGAATTCAGTAATGGCTATTATTTAGCTGAAATGATTAAATCGCGTAGCTGATTTTGAAAGCAACATTTCTTGTAAACTTATGTTTTTTCTAATTCAAGTCGCATAGAAATTTCAGAAATTATGGGGCCTATTTTTGAATCCGTAAGCAAAATGAATTGGTGAAAATTTTGGAAGAGAAGTTTTTATATATTACAAAAAGGTCTTTTATGAGTTCCTTTCAATTTGAATCTAACGGATTCAAGAATAGGGCTCCTATGTAATGAAAACATCGTTTTTCAAAATTTTGTTTATGCATTTGTAATTTATTTGAGTGCGTTACAAGTCTTCAGTGTTTTTGTGGAGGATTCTATTATTTCTGAGGATTTTTGTTTAACAATGGTTCCTAAGACACTTTGTAGTCGGAAAGAAGGGGAAAATTATTGAAAAATCCATGCAAATAGTGGAATTTTATCCTCTCAACAGCAACATGCAAACTTAATGTTCTTTGAATTAAGATTTCCCTTCTGCGAAATATTTCTAGTGACTGAGGATTTTCCTTACACAAAATACAGCAAAAAGTGGTTTAAATAGATTTCCATATTGCTTTAATTTTAAAACTGATTTCGCAAATGGAAAAACCTTGGATATGATAGACGTCCCTTTTCCTGAAGAAGACAAACTTTTATGTCTGGTTTGTGGCAGCAAAATGATTCCTATTCTAAAAAATTTCTTACAGGAGGACATGAAGAGTTAAGTTTTTCGATAAGTAATTCCACAAGCGTCCACTTTTCTCTTTCTTTGCATTGTTTTAAGTTTTCCTTTTACTAGGTAATGGTAATTTTAAAAGAAAAGGTCTCAAAGTAATTTAATGTTGTTGCAATCTGGAGTTGCTTTATCAATTTATCAAGTTTTATAAAGAATCCATTATAATTGGATTTTTATAAATAGGAAAGATTTCAACTACTAATGGAATACTTATCTATTTAATTATGGACCTCTTTGGATTTGAATCTGTTGCCCCGATGATGGGGACGATGACACGGAAAACTCGCGGAACCACAAATATAGAGGAGAAATTCGAAAGCGTTAATAAAAATTTAAAATTAAATTGCAAATTGTAGTTTTTCATTCGAGAAGCAAAAAATTTTAGGAAAATTTATAATATATACTTTGATTTACTAACGTGTTTTATATAAACAAATGAGTTATTCATCAAAGCAATCGTTAAACAATTGTAAGGTTTTAAACACATTTTTGGCACTGTGGCGAAGCCTACTCGCACAAAATCTCCACACATATAATTCATTGGTTTTGAGGAACGGAGCTTCGGGGAACGGTTGACAAGCGCCATTTGTCATTTGTTTTTATCTAAAGGCGGGTAATACGGCGAGCGGTGGTGATTTTTTGTTGTGAATTTAAGAGCATTAACAGAGATTTGTCTTATTTAATCGTTCAATTGTTTATTTTTCTTTGTGTTTATTTAATTGTCCGGTCTATTTATTAAAAGGTGAGTCCTAATACTCTCTATTTATCTAGGCTTATGTTATATCGAGTCCTTTTAAAATTTTTACACCGGTGTGGAGGATTTCTCAATAATTTGTTCTAAATTTTTCTGGAAGTTTATTAGTAGGATAATTACCAATTTGAGTAATAAGTCCTAGCTATTGAATTACATCAATACCTAAATTGCAACGCAAAGGCGCTTTCAGAAAGCTCAGCGACAGCATTTTTTAGAAAATAAAAACAATACAACTTCTACAGGCAGCCAAACAGGACCATTGTTTATAAAAGTAAGTTTAGATTCCTAGGAAAACGAATTGCGTGTTCTGCAGCATGCAGAAACTATAAATATCATTGTCGACCGGAACAAGCAGGTGATAAGAAAACTTCAAAATAGCGGCCCTCACCGTTTTAATGTTTCATTTAATTGTTATTGTTTTTAAGCTGGAGATGGTCTCCTTAATCTCCCGGTTATTTATCCCATCCTGCCCATCTTTAGCAGGTTTCCTTCTCAATTTAATTTGCTATTACATTCTAAAAGCGTTATTGTTAAAAATCCAATCAATATAATTCTCTCAGAGTTATATAGGATAAATTTAATCTGTATATGTATATGTAAAGAAAGTGCATAAGTGCTTTTCTTTAAATCGACAGCCAGATTAATAAAATTATTTATTACAGGGAGGATAAAATAATATTATTAGAATTTATAAGTTAAGAATACATTAAACTTTGTTACAGAAATCCAATATTGTTTACTTGACTGTGTGAAACCCAAGAGAAAACAATTATCATTTAACAAATACAGATATACTTGGCTGCGAGATAAAACTGTTTATTACCCTATCTGCCAAATTATTGTCTTTAAAAATTAACATAAATTTGCAATGAGACTGGAGCTAGCGATGAAAAGTCCACATAATTATAAAGATATTTTGGGAATACTGTAGGGGTATATAAATTCTAAACTAATCTTTTGGTAAATTTTGCCTAATCTAATAGTTGTACTGCAGAATTATTTAATAATAGACCAAAACTTTATAAAATAAAAATTCTAAAAGTATTTTCTTTTTCAAAGGAGCAACTGTTTTCACATGCTATGATTTATAAATTTCTATCATTCAACAAGCAGGAAAAAATCCAGCGGTGAAAAGTTAACAAAATATTTTGTTTTTTCCTTCTGTTACAAAGTAAGTTATTATTATTATAATAATGACTACATGTACTTATTAAGGAGTCCTTTTTTTTTTATTGTGTTTTAGAATAATTATTGTTAGCGATTTTAAATCTCAAAATCATTTATTCTTTACGAGATAGCTTATTTTAAAACGCTGGAAAAAAAGCTTTTAAATATCTTTCGGTGAAGTGTCCATAGAACAAAAGTATATTTTGCCTCGAAAGGAATTGGATCGTATGGTAAACCATAGTAATCAGACCGATATGTTCAAGGAAAATTAAATACCTCAAGCCACGCAATATTGATTTCTACTTGATTCAACAAAAACAACTACGATACGACAGACGGTCGCCGTCGCTTTTGCAAAGTGCTTTGTCCTGCCGTCATAACAAATTAATTCATGTAAACATGTTCAGGTTACGTTTGTAATCTGTTTACAAAAATGAAAATACTACAAAGTATTCTGTCAGTGCTTTTACTTTCTCTGTTTGAAGAAACTGCTGAGTATTCCGTTTGTAAGTAATTTAAGCAATAAAAAAGTAAGAGACTGAATAGCTCTTTTTTAGATTAGACTGATAATTCTCGTTTGGCTTTTTAAAGCTACGCTTTTATCTACCCAGACTATCATAGTTATAATGGAAATAGATTTGAATTTGGGATGAAAATAAAATGAAATTCAAATGTATATGAATATTTTAATAAGGCAAAGCGTTTACACAAAATATTCTATTAGTACCACGTCATACGAAAGTAGCAATGAAAGCATTGCGAATTTAGCAAATTTCCTTCCACTTACTGAAATTGTTAAAATCTGAAAACAAACAAATGGAAATATAAAGTTTTGTTTAAAAACAACATTAATAATCAATACTAGATAAAAACAATATCTGCGATATTTTTTATCGTCAGTTTTCTATGCGCTACAGTTTTGTGTGATGCTTTAATTGATGTCGTGGAAGAATGCTGCGTTCTATTGGTTGTGTTCATATAAAAATGTCCCCTTGTAATTTTGATGTAGTTGAAAGAATTCCAGTTATTATTATTTTGTTGTATGCAACGGCAGGTTTTAAATCATAAATGCGGAAATTGGATTATATCTCATAATTTTTGAAAGTAAAATCCACAGAATTGATGTTATTGAACACAACACCACACCCCCCCAGCCTAGGTCCAGGCTCCAAGATGTTGTAAATACGCGCGCTCCTAGAAGATTTTGAGCGGCTCTTGCAGCTCCTCTGATAGCCACTAAGCCATCAACAGTTCCATCGAAATCACTATCCAGCATGGGTCGTCCCTGTTGTCGTTTAAAATGAATTATCATAAGAGTAAAAAGTGCAAACAAGGCTGAAATGACATTAGTAATTAAGTATGTGAATTAAAGATAGTTATTGATTTAGTAAAGTTACCAGCTAGAAGGTACATGACGCCAGTGATCAATATTGCACTTATCTGGCGCTGGCAGACGCCAAATGCTCCCACTAAGGCAGCACTACCAAGAATTATTAAGCACACCAATGAGCAGGAAATTGACAAGTTCTGCATTCCTAAAATATACTTTTATTTCAGTAAATATTTCATAATTATGAGCATAATAATAAAAAAATGAGAAAAATATTGAAGACTAGAATGGTGTGAAATGTATGGTGTATTGTGGAAAATTTTCTGCACGACAACTACCCACAACACAAGGCAAAAGCGAGATGCCGAAAAGAAAAAATACGTGAAGAAGCAAGAAAAATTGTGAGGAAATGGGGGTACAACTTGTTGTGGAAACATTAATCTGTTATTACTGCGATAGTTGACTACTTTTGCGCTGGTACTATCATATATTCATAGAGTGTGTCTACGCAGGTGGAAAGATCAAGATAAGAAGTGTTTCTTTGCTCTAGTTGTTTCACACATAGTTGTACCTACTTAAATGCGGTTGTAATGTTGTCTGGGACTCACTATGCTGCCAGTCGTTGCGTGACTCTTCGCCCCTTGCATTTTCCATATTTCCAGCAAGGTAGTTCACACAAGGACGTGTCGACTTCGGGAAGCGTTTGTGCCTCTGTAGTAGATACATTTCTTGAATGGTCAGATCGATGCACAAAGTCCATATCCCGCCATGCATTGGCACCAGAAAAACTGCACTGCGCCTATCCCGGGTGTCTGCGAAGTAATTCAAGTTAATTAATAAAGGATTGCAGGGCATGTGTGTTGTGTAGGGTGTTAACCATATCAAAAATTATTCATTGCTCAATTTAATATACAATCAATACTTTTTCAAAGAATTTAAAAATTCTTTCTGTAGAATTTCCGAAGATTACCAATTCGTAAATGAAAATACTTAATCTCCTTTTTTTGTACTTGATATACCGAGAATGGACTCCGGCTTTCATTTCAGCCATATTAAAAACTTCTATCCTAAATCTTTATTTTTCAATGATTTTTTAAAAATAATCAAAATATGGTCTCGCAAACAGGAGTTCATTTTCATTTATGAATTCCCAATCTACGGAAAAAATCCTATATAATTAATATGCAATTTAATTGCAAAACAAAAAGAAAAATTAAGTTTATTTAATCAGTGTCATTGTTAGTTGATTGTAAGGAAAGCACATTTAAATATTGTAAAATAAGGTATTAGGTGTTAGGTCATCGTGAGCTAGCCTTAGTCTGGTTTCAGCCAGGTCTTGGACAAGTTTTAGTTATATGTTTAGGCCAGGTTTCTTCTACAACTCCTTAAGAACTGGTAAAATTAAATTTAAAGAGGGTATCTTACCTTTGGGCAGGAGTATTGCAACTTTAGAATCCAGCGCCCAGTCTAGGGCTTGTCCTGAGGCGTTGGTAAGTTTGTCGAGGCTGTCGCGGTCCCAGGTGACGTGCTCCCAGTGGTCAGTCATTATCGCTGCACAGAGCATTGCTGTAGCGCTGGTCGTCATTAAAAGAGTTACAAAAAGAAAAATCACAGGTGGTGGAGCCGCGCATATCCCGTTGTTCCCAGAGTCATTTGCGTTAGGGGTTGGGGTCTGGGTCTGTGTCTGCATTTTGCCACTATTAAAAATACTATTGCTTCTAGATGTCTCATATATGCTTGCGTCTCGAAATTTATCATTTGACAAATCTTCAGTGCTTGAGTAGTTGTTGTTATTATTGTTGTTCAACACGTAGAGTGTCTCGTAGTCATATTGATGGGGATTTCTATAGATCACTGGCCAGCTCCTAGTCGTGCTAGGATTGTTGCTGTAGCTGTATGAAGTCGTTGTTGTATCTTTTGTTGGCGCCACCGTTGATGTTTTTCTAGTCCTGGATGTTGATACATCTACTGTCTGTTCAGCTACTAATGATTGGCTGTAATCGGTCTCATTGGTGTTTGGCGGTGATGTTATATTTACCTCTGGGACACAACGGGTTGTCACTTTATAGCGACACCCTGTACGCGTTTTTATGAGTCATAAATCTGTATCGCGCTTTTTCATTTTGGCTTACGATTTTTTGTTCGATTTTGATTGGATAATCTTCTGTATTTTAGATTATGCCAGTTTGGTATGTTGTTCTTTATATGATAATTTGTTTGTTGCGGAATTTTTGCTTATCCTGGATTCACGAAAATAAAAGGATTCTTGATGATTGGTTTCTAGAAAATAAAAGTTATTTATATAGTCGATTGATTTTTTTAAAAATTTTGAATTCGTCTAATTTATAGGTAAAATAGTGTTATATGCACATAACATATCTTATTTTCTGTAATATACATATAGGTTTTTGAAAACTTGTTGTCCTTTGAAAACAAACAAATTGCAGACCATCGAGTAAAAAAATTGTAGTACACCTACTTCTCTTTTTGCACGATAGATATGCTCCCAAACAGTTCGTGTAAACATAATGCGCGTAAAAAAAGATAAAAAAATAGTGTATCAATTCCAAACCTAAATAAACAACTGAAAAATACAATTAACAATATTCAAAAATTCTTCTTAGAGATCACTTAAGAATTTATTTCGTGCTCACACATAGTATTACTTTATTAAATATATTAACGAAAATAAATTATTCTTCAAATAAATTATAAAAAATAAGTTATACTCTCAAAACCAAACTATATTGCGTAAAATATATTATATTTACTATACGCCTTTACTCTATGCACAATTGGAGGAATGGCACTCATATGCATATAATCGACATAATTTAACTGAATTGTGAAAAATACAACTCGAACTTACATTGCATATTTGTGAGGAGCGAGAATGAAAAAATTCATAGGAATTTAAAAAACCATACAAAATCCATAAGTAAAATTCATAGAATATCAAATTCATGTAAAATGAGAATTTGTTTTTCTTTTTAACTCGTGTTAAATTATTTTTGTGTAAAAAACAAATTAAGCGTACTTAAAAAAATGTTTAAAAAGTAGAAAGGAAAGTGAGATAAATTAAAGTTCACAAATGGTTATCTATTGAAATATAGCCAGTTGAAAAGATCTAGTATAATTACTGACAACTAAAGAGCTTTGGCGAACGACAGAAAAATAAATTCGATACCATTATCGTGGATATAAAGAAACAGAAACGAATCAGTTTGGATAATAAATTGTAAAGGTTGAAGACTATGCAAAGAAAACAAGGTGAACCTACATTGAGTGTAATTTCAGGGGACAATTTACGACAACCTAACGCTTACAAAAAATATAATAACGGATTTAAGGCATTAACTTCTCATGTCGGTTTGTTTTGTCCAAGAGAGCCACTTAAGAAGGTTATGTGTCAAGAAGGAAAAAAGTAACAAATCACCACCATTTTCAGGTGTTCCTGTTCACACAATTTTGCCAGGGTTATTTTCCACTTCATTTTCCTTAGTACGTATTACCATTACTTTCAGTCCGGCATGTTTCTCATTAGGGATCTTCAGACTGGAAGGAAGCTCTGACACAAAAACTTATCCTTAACATTTCCTGAGATTTATGCACTGTAATTATAGATACATATATTTACGTATATTTAACACGGAAAATAAAAACTGTAAACTCCATCTGTGTCTTTAATGAAACTGGTAAATATTAATTATGAGAAGCAAAAATATGGCACATCAGCTGTATCAGCTTAAAAAGGTTTAAATATTTAAGTAAAAAAAATGCCTGACGGAAAATTTAATTAAACAAGTGAACTCTTGACTCTTATTAACTCTCCTGGAGCGTATTTTACACCTTGGCTGCTTTAAGTGGAAATTTTAATTATTTCCTTTGGTATATGCCTTTTTTTTGTGAATATGAACCCCTTCAACAAGTGTGTACGCTTGTTGGAGTTGGAGAAAATTAATATTATGAGATTTTTGCTAAGCATGTAAATATGTTGGGCAATTCATTAGGGATTGAAAAAATGAAAAGAAAAAAAAATACAGCGAAAAAGGACCTGTGCATAGCTTCCCTTGGCGCAAGCTGTTGGCATCTTTGGGCTGCCCTACCTGTCCTCTCGTTATTTCTCCCTGAAATTGGTAAAAGGTTTTGTTGGCTCTTGCGGAAATTGCTGGAATATTCAAATGAGTTTGGGGATTGCCAACTGATCCCGACATGTTTTATCCATCGCGATATTTCTTAGGTGATACACAGCAAGTTAAGTTTAGTTAGATTGGGTAACTGCAGTTATTGATATTTTGCGAATCTTCAATATTTGATGATTCCCTAATTTTCATTTCATCCACCATCAGTGATGAGCAATGAATTGCATAACTGCTCAAATTTAGAGTACGGAAATGATTGCATAACATGTTGGTGGAAAATTGGTAAATTTAAGCGATAAATTGAAATCAGTGGTAGTTTTTATGATATAAGTTTAATAACTTTTTAATTTAATTTTGTTTTAGATACCAAAATGCGTGCGATTTTCTCCATTCTGTTGATGCGTCAATAAACCAAAATTTAAAAATAAATACAGTATTATATAAAAATTTAAATTCAGTAAGCGAGTTTCAGGCAAACAAATTACATACATACATACATATATTACATATATTGATTTTACCAAACCTATAATAAACCCATAATATTTGTAATTTTCTCAACAAGATTGTTCATTGTTTGATTGAGTGATACTACTCTATTTTATCACTTGAAATTTGAATAAAGCAGACATTGCCAGTTTCTGTATAATTCAAACTTAGAACCCATCAGCGCCCGGCACAAAATGATCCCTTAAAATATTCATTTAACTACATTTACCCGACATCCTTCCGAATATGTATCCCCACAAAGCCGAAGGAAGCCTCCACATAAAATATGTACCCTGGATAATCCCAAGTAACACGTGCAGTCAACTCAAGACAATATTCATATCGAGCCAAATAGGGGCTGACCTAATTTATACCCACGTCAAGCCAATTTTCAAGCACAAAACGCAATTGAATTAGAACAAAGGTCCTGTCCCTTAATGTAAGATGCGAGAAAGCGAAAAGATCCGGTAATTTACCGAAGGTTATGAGAAACATTTGCTTTGATAATAATAATTCAAACGCTACGAGAAGTGTTCAATTATGCCACGGTCATCTCCTTTTGTTATTGTTTTGATGAATAATGACGCCCTTACTGCTCCAAAAGAAACTTGTCTGTTTGAAAGGATTTATTCAAAGAATTTTATCATCTCATCATGATGCTGAAGCTGACTGAACAAGGTGGGCTTCACTGTAAAAAAATATCGTGAAGGTTATGCAGAGGGATTTTTTTGGCATTATTCCATGTAACATGATGTCGAAACTTTGAAACCGAGAGCAAATCAAACGAATTTTTTGGTTTTTTTTTAGGATACCTTTCATGGGGAAAATGGAGCAAAATTTTTATCTGTGTGGGGGAGGAAACTTGAAAATCGAATTATCCACCTTGTGCCGTATTTGTGATTTATCCTTGACTTTAGGACTCTTGAAAGGGACATCTAATTCATTTCGTTTGGGGCTTTTGGATGTCGTCATTTTTAGAGATTATTCTGTCCGTTTTTTTCTTTTTGCAATCATAATGAATGTCTGGTAATGAAATTATGGTGAAATCCAGTTCTGATTTTTACCAACGACTCCTCGTTGGACATGAAATGGTCTGACGAGATATGTAGATTGAATTAAAAGGATAAATTCGTGTAATAAAATGAATCTGTTTGATATCTAAAAGAACTTGAATAGTATCATGCAAGCACTAATGCTTTTCAATTTATGCATAAGTTTGAAGACTGAGAAAATGACCTGGATAAATTGTTTGTTATGTAAGCTAACGTTTCCATTGGTCAGATTTTGGTTTTTTATTTTTCCCTTTGATTCAGGAAGCACATACATTTTGAAATTAAGTCAATAAGTTGTCTCTAAAATTTCGCCCAAACCTGAGGCACACAACATTTTTATTTTTGAAAATTCAGATCAACTACTAAAGTTCTTGTATATATGTGTATATACATATCTAATGTTTATAATTGTAAAACAACTCCTTAAACCGTTATTGATGTTTTCTGTTTCTATTATTATTTATTGGGCACTTATTTTCTGAACGTACTATGCTACAAAAGGACAGATAACTGAGTTTACGATTATTGCAATTTTCATTTTAAATGCAAAGACCTTTTTAGATCCCTTTTACTGCTATAAAAGAAGGGATTATTCTTGCAGTGCAGAGTGCGCCAATTTCGCGAAGGTGTTGTTTGAAATACTTCCATTAAGCAATATCGATTAAATTGATAAAATTTTAAAAGCTTGAAAATGCAAATTTTGTGTTCGAAATTTGAAATTAGCTTGAAATACGACACGATGCTTTTATTTTCAGTTTGGATATAAATACATAATTCTAGAAGTTGCTTAACTTTCTTTAAAGAACCCTATGAAGTCCTTGAAATGTTGTTCTATTTTGTGTGACACATTTGAACTTCTAAGAAGGCGTCAAAGTGTCGCCAACGATAATAGTGAAATTCTATAGATACCGCCTATCTCATTTTCACATTTTCAGGTCAAACTCTACTCACAAATGAATTGGAGGACATATGTGCATACATACATATTTATAATGAAGATTCGATGTAGTTTATTGACCTAAATCTATTAAGAAATAAAATGGGAAAAGGACATAAGCAGAGAAAAGTAGATGAAGATGATGTTCACTTTTCCTTTTTTTTCAACTATAATAATATTACTATTGTGATGTGAATCATGTCTTTGTTTTGTTATATTTCTTAAATATCAAAAGCACATTACAAATTTTTTAATGATTGTTTAAGATGAATCGGTAATTTTAACATTTCCATCATTATTAACATTGACTAAAGCAATTTGTACAATCTTTCTTAAATGTTTTTATTGAAATTGCCCGCCTTTTCTTAGCGGCAGAAAACCTCTTCCATGAAAATAATTTCTATCTTTGCATACTTTATACACCCACGTTGGGGTTGATACTTATTGAACTCATTCCAGGGATGCCGGAGTTCATTGGGTTTTATTTTCTTGCTAAAAGGTTAACTCAAATATCAAAAACACTTCCATCTTCTTGAGATGAAATTAAGCCATAAATGAAAACATTTAGGGGCCACTTACCCGCCCATTCACCGACACAGGGCCAAATCCTTAGCAACATTAACTCGAGATAAGGATGTGGGGAAGTACAAAGGTTTCTTACCCTTAAAGAGGCATTTAAGATTTTAATATTTCACCCGATTCACCCTTTCAGTATGTGGAAGGAAAGGAGGAGGACAACTAATAAAAAGTGCCACTTCGCAAAAGAAAATTGTATATATGTATGTATGTAGATTTAAAGGATCCTTTGGGTAATGGAGTAATTAATGCGAAATTTGGGATCCTTAGTAGAATACATTTTGCGGTGTAACAACATAGTGACATAAACAAGATTTGCGAAGCATTAAAGTGTCAAAACTGCTAATATCGAATCTCTTGAAAGGTGCGGGGATGCCAATAAAGTGGAAACTCAAACACTTGCTTACAGGTTTAATCCATCATCGAGGTTTAAGCGTGTTTCTAGGACATACATTAGTTATTTTTTATTTTATTTCTTTTCGTTTTGATGGTCGGTCGTATTTTGTATATTAAGATTGGGTTTTTTATGAACTGGAATCCCGGATCCTTATTTGCAGTACATATGCGACACTCTTGGGGAATTTTGTCGCAATGTCCTTTTAATAGGAGTGTGCCGGTCTTTTTATAATTGCAATAGACACTAAAACGAAATTCATTCATTAATGGAAATTAATTTAAAAGGGAACGTGTAAAATCCTTAATACAAAAGTGAGTACACAATCACAGATGGAGAAATTATTTACTTGACCTAAGAGATTTCGCCCACGACTTATTCCAAATTCGAACTCTGAGTTCAATGAAATTCTGGAATTGCAGATGTTTTTTATTATTCAGTTGAGAAAAACATTTCCGCTCGTCAATAATTCAGTTTTTGTAAATCCCATCACGAATTCCGGAACGTGTTAATTTATTCCTGAATTTAAATTTAAATAAAAACATTTCTCGCGGGTGGGTTATTGGGAAATGAAATGCTTTTTATAGAAGAAATAAATCGAAACAATTACGAAGAATTGGGGAAGGCACTAATATATTTGTTCAAATATTTATAGACTATTGCTGTAGACGATAGAATCGATATGGAGTTCTAAACGAAAAAAAAAATTTTAATTGTTCAAACAACGTATTTTTGGTATTTCGTTGAAAGTGAACGCAATTTCGAATCGTTTCTAGCGATGTTATTGGATGAATTTCGGGGACGTTCACGGGTGCTGCAGGATTGAAATTTTTATTTAAAATGGAAGAAATATAATGATTTTTCAGTAATCGATTTAGACATGGGTTTTTTGTATGTTTATATTCTGTTCGTTGGTTCGTTTTCTGCTTGTCTGCTTGAGATTCAATTCACAATAAGGCAGTGGTTCTTAGACGTAAAATGCTGCAATGGCGAAGAGAAATGTGAATACGGATATTTTCTGAAATTTGTCTGGAACTAATTTCAAAGACTAACAAGGAGAGGGTCTGAGGTTGAAAATTTAGTATAAATATGTTAAACTAGTAGAAAGCAATATAAACAGTAATAATAAAATGGTACTGAATAAATCACTATAGAGGCTTTCTTCTCTACCCTCTATCTATCCTTCTACTTTACTGCCCTTAAAACTATTGTTAGGATATAAAAGTATTTTTTCAAACACTTGAAATACTTTTAACTCATTTATAGAGGCCTCAAAATCAGTAATTCATCGCAGTAATTGTTATATTATTTCCAAAAATGGGTTATTAAATACTCCATGAAACAATTGTTAAAAAATCAAAGGGTGCTTATCCCTCCAACTAAACCAACTCCGACAATTTTGTTCATTTAATGTGACATACACTTCAAGGCTGAAGATGATTCTGCGGTATCACAGAATCAGTAGCTCTATTCTCTAACAATTCAATTAACAAAGTGTGTCAATTGAATCTTATGGATATGCAAATCTTTATGCAAAATCCTCCATAAACTGGCTTCAGCGAATTGTGCGGAATTGATGTTGATGGCCAATTGTAACGATTTATTATGAACAGAAGTTTGTATATGTATAAACTTTGTCACCAAAATCTCGAATTGGTTTTCTGTAGCACGAGGAAATTATGTTTAATTAAATAATTTATTGAGAGTAAATTTTTGTAATAAGTTTTAATTATCTCCATGCGATCGTAATGCTTTCCATAAATCATGGTGAATTAATTTGATATAAATGTTTCATATATTTACATAATTGTATATATTTGGTCTGAAGATGACACAAGAACGCAATTCTGTTTTTTGATAATTTATAAATGAAGAACTGAATGAAAAAGAAATTGAACATAAAGTTAATTGAAGGGTAAACTTTGATTCGATTTAGCGTATGAAGTAGTGCATAAACTTTTAATAACGTTTTTATCCTAAAGGATATATTTCTTGGGTTTCCTTTGCGGAAGGCAAATGCAATGCAATTGAAATAACTCCTTTTAATTTAGCCTTCAGTCAATTGCAAAGAACCATAACACAAAATTTACATTATCTTTGAATTTCACTTTCTACGGCTGGTGAATGTGAAACAAAATTTTGTTTGGCTCTTATGAAACCTTTGAAAGTTTTTTGCAACTTTTGATAAAAAAAAATGTTTTTGTTATTTTATTTGATAATGACTAGACCAAATAATATACATATAAGACAATGGAAATACCAAAATTTGAAAAATCGTTGTGATCGTTTGCCCTATTTTATCGGACGTGAAAGATAACTTCTTTAAAGGAATTGGTGAAATCGTAAAAGCGAATTTATAAATATTAAAATAAGTGTTCCCGAAACGGACCAATCACTAAATTAAAATATTGAAAATTGATATCATTCCATTATAATTTTATAGGAATTGTAAATATGTATTCATAACCAATGCTAAAAACCAGAAATAGCTATAATAATATTTTATTTCGAAATCAATGGAAAAACAACCGGAAAATACCTCAAATAAAAATTCTGAATCGGTTTCCACCCCGAATATTAAATTCTTGATCATTACAAATCTACAAAAGCATTCATGCTGTTTTAAATACAGCGAAAAATATATGACCCGAGGGAGAATTTGTTTCCATCCACGCATTAAGATGTTTGCATGTGAAATATCTGCGTGTGGCCTATTTCATGTTGCTATTCACTTTTTGTTTCGAGAATTTTAAAAGTCATTTCAAAACGTGCAGAAATAATTACAATATTCACACACGCAAGTTTTTCTTTTATGTATACATATATCTTTTTGTAAAGAAAATATTTTTTCTACTATTCTGTCTCTGTAGAATATTTCAACCACAAACTGTCGCGAACTGTCTCAATTTCTAAAGGACTTCCGTTCCTTCCACTGAAAATATCATTTTCGCAATTTGAAAGGAATCTCCAGCTCTATTCATTGGGGGGCATTCAACAGAAACTCGGCAACTGAATAAATCATTGAGGTCTTAATAGGACAAAGTGCTTAATTTCACCCTTAATGAATGCCTTGAAAGTCAGAACCACACCATCGAGTCCTATACATTTAAAGATATACTTAATGAAATAAAAAATAAGAAGAACCTTCTAATTGCTAATTGAGTTTAAGGTGCATTTTCGAACTTTTTTACTTTCTGCTCTTCAGTTGGATCTTGTATCGCTTAAACAAATTGCACTCTCGATAAGGTGGATAATCTTGAATATCTCTTTTATGTAATAGACTGCAGCAAAACTGTTTGGATCCGATGAATGCTGCTTTGTGCTTGTGTTTTAAATAAAACATCCCTTGGCCTCCAGGCAGCTGACTCACATTCAAATTCTTCCCCCATGGTGCTAGTTACCGTCCATCCGTCCATCCAAGCCCGTCCCTTTGCATATACCATGAAGTTTCAGCTTTTACGTAATCGTAATCGAGACTGTATCTATTTTGTTCCTTAGCCGTCGTACACAACTCCTAATAATTATTATGCGATAAAACCCCCAATGTTCAAATTTGCAATTACGTCCTTTCGGGGGTGGTTCCATAGTATAGGTTCATGCTGAAACCAGAAACCACTTGTAACAGACACTTAAAAGCCCTGTCCATACCTCAGGTAGGGTGAAGGGCAGAAGTTCGTCAGAGGCCATAGCCATAAATCGCTTTTTAATGATTGTTTGAATTTTTGTTTGTTGCTTTTATGCTCTCTGGTTCCATGAGTAACCGTGTTATTGTTTAATTTTATTGGTTTCTGTAGCAATCTGTATTTATTTGTTTTTATTTATTTTTTTATTATTTTTACCTGCGTTACTTGGTTCCACCTTAGGAAAATGATGACATACAAAGTTTGCTTAGACAACTCCCTCGTATACGCCTTTCGCAGGATCACCACAATCGTTGATGTTAAACTCTTTTCTTCAAAACATAAAATACTGCACGAAGGATTTTAGCATATATTTTTGGAAATAAATGTTTTTCTTCAAAATCACCACTTTTCAAAACTATTACGAAACTGGGCTAAAACTATTAATTAAATTTCAAAAAGATACTCTTATCTAGCTATAATCGATTAAAAGCGGATTTACCGTGATTTGGTCTTCAATTGCTTGATTAACCTTTTTTTGCGTGTTCGATATTTATTTGAAAGGAGAGCAATTATATGGGGAGGACGAATTTTTTTAAAAAATTTATTAGCCGGACTGCTGTACGTCTTGATAGTAAACTCGCTCAGGACGGACTGACTCATTCGAAACCTCCTGGTATTTGTTACTTTGTTGATTTTGTCCATATTGAGCTTTTGGCCGGAGTCGTGCTTTTCAAAAGGACTTGCCAAGAGAAAGGAAGTGGATTTTCTTTGCGAAAGGAAGCAGTGAAAAGAACATTTTTTGCGTTGAAAGTAGAAAGAAAATTTGCTATGTGCCCAAGAAAAATTGTAAACTACATTTTTTTTTGCTTTTCAATAACCTATAGGTCAAATATTTCGGCTGTAAATTCTTAGTGAGCAAGTTAGGTAAAAAAATATTATCAATAAAAAAACAAAATTCTTCATTATTGACTAAATCTTTCAAAAATATTAAGTATTTTCATTTTTCGGTCGGCAGCAATTTTTTAAAGGGGACAACCACATTTTGAACATACGAACGGAAAAGTTTTCTTAATTTTATTGTAATAAAAAAATAGCATCCAAAACAGTGCTGATATTGGCTTCTCTCTGAAAATGTTCTTTCTTGACAAGACACTGCAACATAATTCAAAAAGTGTTTTTTGGGATGGTATGTAATGAAAAAAAATAGATTTTTCAAACTATGCACACAGTTTTAGCTTGGTAACTCCAATCTTATTATTACCATCATTTTTCCTACCTCACTGCCCCAACTGTTACCAAATTCCGGACTTGTTCATGCGCTCTTCCTTCACGAATTGCCAAAAAATTGTGGCAAAGCTCCTTAATAGCCTTATCGGAGGAGCGACTCTTCTCACCAATCAATACTAATTACAATTTCAATTTATTTGTTGTACCGTCCTGTTGCCTCAATCCCATTTCGAAAAATCATTTCTACTTTGTTATTCTTGGAATATGCTCTGGTCCTGAAGAGTACTTGCATATGGAACAAAAAGGACGAAGAAGAAGCAAAATTATATTTGTCGCCGCAAAAAGCCCGGCGATTCCCTGGCAAAACCACCTGTTGCCAAAAACGGTCGTCTGTTGTCCAGAGCGCAGCTCCGCTCATCCAGGGTTCCAGGTTGATTATATTCACGCCCTCGCCCGTCTCTGCCGTGAGACTTTTTTAGTGCGCCTCTGTGTCCTGTGAGCGTCTGAAGTAATCTTTGACAAAAACTAACTATCACAAATTTTGGAGGGTGTAACACCCACTCAGAAAGAAAAGCGGCATTTCCGTGGCCCCGTGTCGGCAATAAATAATCACCCTGTTAAATGTGAGTATGGTTGGCCTAGTATCTCTTATATTTTTCTTTCCCCTCCACGTGTTTGTTTGACTTTGTATATCGCATCTTGCCGCCGACATACATTTTATCCCTTTTGTGTCGCCAAAATCGATTATGCTTTTCAGGTGATTGCAAATAAGTGTATATGTTTTGTTTAGAATCCTTGAGTCGTACAGCTCCTGTTCACCTTTTTTATGTGGTTCATATGGTCTGGAATTTTATTAGAATTTTGTTTGATATATGGGAGACTTGCGAGACTTTGTCGAATACTTAAGTTACCCAGGAACTTTTTGTTATTTCAGGAGTTGTGCAAATGCAGAAGTGATGCGATATAAATTGAAAACATATCTGTTTGCTTAGCTGTTTTACTTTTTCAAAATCAAGATTTGATCGAAATTGAAGATAACTTCTTTAGATTTACGGTATTTTATGGAAGGAATTAAACAAGATTTTTTGTAAATTGAAGTATTCTTGAAGGAAATTTTAGTGGTTTAGTTTAAAAATATTAAATTTTTTAGTAAAAGTAATATATTGAACTATTATATGCAATGATGAATACCATTTTTTTTATCATGTCCATTGAGCATGGGTAATAAACGTTTCGATGTGAGCGATGGCAGTAGTACCAATTTACATGAAATCCAGATATTAAATATAACTAAATAATAGCTTTAATAGTTCAATAATTTTTATTGTGAGCGACGGATGTGCGTCGTGTCATCAATTTTTGACGTGGTGAGAGGTAAGCGAGAGCTGTGAGCCCTGATATTCTGTGATTAATTATATTTGAATACAATTTCGATAAATTGTTACTGAGACTGGTTTATAAGATTGAATGAAATGATTATTATGGATCAATCCTGCGCGCAAGGAATAAAAATTGAAATTATTCTTAATTACTATACTAGGCCTACATACTGTAGTAAAAATGAAATTAAAATTACGTAATTTTAAAAAGCACTTAAAATATGTGCCATATTGAAAAATCTAGTTTTATACAATTGGATGAAATTTTTAATTGTTTACAGGATAATTTGTAAAAATGGCTGAAAAAGCAGAAGAGCTGAAAACCCAGGAGGAAAAGCTGGCACAAGCAAAGGAGCTGTATAGTCGCGGCAGTCGTAATTTTTTGGTTAAATCATACAGTGAAGCGGCCGATGACCTGAGCCAAGTCTGTATTCTGTATGAGGAACTGTACGGACCACTCTGCAAGGAATTGGGAATGACTTATCTCTTGTATGTTTCATAAATACAAAATTGTAATTGAGAATTTAATTTATAAGAATACAAAATCTGTTTAGGTATGCAAAATCCCTTCTTGCACTTGGATTGGAGGAAAACAAAGTAATTGATGTTCCCGATGAGGAAGATGATTACGATGACGCGGAGGAAGGCGAGGGATCTGAGCAGTATTCTGAAACTAAAGAAGGGGTTGATAGCGCCATGCCTTCCATTGCGGAAGGCGATGAAGACCAAGATGAAACTGAAAACTCTGCACAGAACGATGAAACGGAACCAAACCAATCGAAGGCAACTGAAAAAACTGATGAAGATCCCAAAACTGAAGCTGCTGCACCTACCGAAAAAATGGAATTAGATAACGAAGAAAAAGAAAAATGGGAACCTAAACCAGGAACATCTAATGGACAAACTCAAGAAGAAGATACTAATGAGGATGGCGAAGAGGATAACGAACCTGTAGAATTATTACAAATTTATTCTATTGAAGTTTTTATTAAAAACCTTATTTTTTAAAGCTTACAAATTTGCAAGTCGCCTGGGAAACCCTCGAACTTGCGGGTAAAATTTTTGAAAAGCAGGGTAGGTCTGCTCTTCCCAACTTGGCTGAAGTTAAAACGGAATTGGGGAATATCCAATTTGAAAACAGCGTATTTAATGCTGCTCGAGAGGATTACAGTAAGTTACGATAGATAACTATTAAGACTTAATAATAATTTTGTTTTCTTCTAATGCAAAGAAAATGCCCTTGAAATCTATAAACAACTTCCTATCGGTAGTTACCGTCGTGCTATGGCAGAACTGAATTATAAAATAGGCTTGACTTATCTAATGCAAGAGAATCAGTCGCAAAAGAAAAGTGTTGAAGCCTATAAAACGGCATGCGAACTCCTTGACGACGAGCTTAAAGGAATTATCGCCAAACCAGACCTGACAGATGAAATAAAAATGAAAGTTGAGGATATAGAGGAGACTCGACAGGAAATACTGGTGAAAATTGCTGAAATCGAGGAAACTCGGCAGCAGGTAATGCTGTTCATATTAGTGCTTTAAAAAATCGAAAGCCAATTTATGCATTTAAAATATTCTAGTGCCTTGATGAAGTGAAAGCAGCCCTTGATGGCTATAAGACTCCCATACTGGACCCCGAAATTGCGGGACCCTCAACATCCTCAGCTGGTGCTAAGCCAGTTAACGACATATCTCACTTGATCAAGCGTAAGAAGCCAGACACACCCACCGAAGATGAGACGGCGGCTTCTGCAGCGAAACGCCCGACTCTGTAAATATCGTCCGCCATTCCAGCTGTTTGTGTTCTTTTTTTTGTTTTTTTTTTTTTTTGTAAAAGAAGTCGTTTTATTTATTTCCTTTCGAGTCGCTTCATTTTCACACTTTTTCAATTTTTGAAAATATAACTGGATTAAATAAAAAAATGTGTAATGTGAGCGAAAATACAGTTTCTTTTGTAGGAAAATTTGTGTTTCATTATTACCTTAGTTGATTGGAAAATACATCGAATATCAACTTTCGAACTACAATAGAACTGAAAAAAAAATTTCTAAAGATTTTAGATTTTGAAAGTTTAGCAAATTAATACCACTTATCGAATAAGTTGTTACTTGTAACAATGATTTCGTTTGTGAAATTGATAGAAGTTACCCGTGACTTTTACTTGCCAATTAGCGTTACTTAAAAAGTAACTAATCAACACTTTACTTGAAGTTGTGAAAGAGGCCCTAAGTTTATTAATTTTTATCTAAAAGCTTATAGCTTGAATAATAAAAATACAGCATGACATGGTTCAGATAGGTAGCAACAAAAATAATATTTGGGTAACTTAACACACAGTCATTTTTATTCACTTAAAATTTAAAAAATGGCACAATATCACAAAGTCTTATATCACTTGTACTTATTATGACATTAAAAAAAGTCTTAAAATTTCTTTGTATTTAGGAACCTAAATAAATAAATTTTGAATAAAACTACTTAAAGCTGTCACATGGGAATCGAGAAAATTGAATAGTTTTTATAGCATCTTCTGCTTCGTACGCCTTGTAACTTTTTCAAAGGGTAAACTCTTGGAGTATCTTCGTATGCGAATAATAATAGTAATTAATATACCCAGAGCTATGATTGTACATAGGGCTAAGGCGGTAAAAACATCTAACAATAAATACTGGAACCAAGAAATTCTGTTCATCGAATGCTGAAGGTGCTTCGTTCCACCATTTCTAATTACGTATTCAATCCACCAGGATGCGCGATCGACTGAGGTTTGTGGCTGATCGCGAAGGAGTCTGTTTAATCTGGCGATGTTCGTCTTGTATCTGCAAGGATAACAAAGATAAATTAAGGGTTTGTGCCAGTAATATAATATAATATTTTTAATTCTTTTTTCTTAAACCGGCTTCAAATTAAATCGGTTAAAATCAGTATTTTAAATAGCAAAAGAATTCTTTTTAAGAGTGATCGCGAGTATTGGCTTTTAAATCTTATGTTCAGTGTCACTTCCGAGGTATTAAAAATGTCATTTGATCATGTTACTTCCGAAGTACAAGCAGTGACCTACAAAGATCGTTTTTCCTCTTTTTAAATCGAGCGAAATTCATTAAACCCAACCGAAACCAGAAATACAATTTAAAAACAAAGAAGGAAGTAAATTCAGTGGATGTGAACTTGCGTGGAGAACCAAAACATTGAAGTAGGTCATCGCACTCGCGTGCACGATCGTTTTCAAGTATTTCGTCTTACTTTGTTCTCAAGTGAAATTTCTTACGGCACGTGATAAGAAGCAGTTTCGTTTCGTCGTCGTCTCACGACACCGAGCCCCCAAGTTGCGCTTAATCTGAGCAAAACAAGAAGTGACGTCGTTTTAAAACGAACTCTGCAACTGAACTGCGTCTTGCGTAACACGTGCAGATCTTTTCCTATGTTCCTGACTACGAGCTGCACACGGGCTAATTTAACGTGAAAAACAAGTGAAAACAGCGCACCAGGAAAATAAGCGATTTCTCGTTACCGCGCAAAAGTTCGTTAAGTTGTTTTTCTCATTATTATAACGTAGGTACTTACTCATCTGATTTCAGAGATTCCTCGATTTGTGCCAGAATTGCGTCGTCAGAGTTCAGATCAAATTTGGTTACTGAGCCAGCATCAAATTTTAATATCTGGTGCAGATAGTGCTCCACAGTAGACGAAAATATCAGACCAAGCACCGGAACTGAGTGGTGAATTGCGTCTTTGATGTCTTTCTGACCACCAGTTGTTATGAACAATTTAATATTTTCATGTCCTGAAACAAAAACAAAATTTGATAAATTTAAAATTGAAGGCGTCAAACATTGCAGCGTGATAAAATAACTTTTACAATAAACAAGATAAAGATTATATCAATTGCTTTGTTTATTTATATTTTAATGACAGTGAGTCACCACGTAAATTTATTGCGAAATTTAATCGCAGGTTGAGAGTAAATTTTAAAATTCAGCTGCAAGCATGCACTTTAAAAAAATTCAAGGGTTTTAGTTTACTCAAGTTCTGGGTTAAGACCCACTTAAAGTTTTCTATTTTGAAAAAGAATTATTAAACGTAAGAAAGCCTCTTAACAATTCCATTTCATTGATGCCTTACATGGGTTCTTTATCGTGGCTCACTTAATTGTCTGATCAATTAGAGATCAATTAAAGGGGCTGATTGAAATGGTTTTCGCTAATCGAAGATTGTACTGAATGTACTAAATTTGTTAAACTTATTTAAGTACATACATACATATAATGTTGGTTGTTCATCATATCGTATCTGTTTTCAATTATACATAAAACCGGACCAACCTGTTGAGCTTCATTATTAGTTTTAAGTACCAAAACTATCAAAAGATTTGCACAAATTCATTTAGCTAAGTAAGAGATATGATTCATTCAAGAACATATGGGAAAATATGCAAATAATTCTCATTTCGAGTTTTGTAATTAACTAAAATTAAATCAATTATTGAAGCGAACGTCTTGGAAATGCGTCGAAGCAACATAAATAAATACACCTGTTTGTTTGCACAAACAACATTGTTGATGTAAACAAATAAGTTGCAGCGCGGCAGTCTAAATCGAAAATAATAACAAAATACGCAACGAAAGCTCTGCGCATTTCCGCAGTTGCATTGCCTCGAGGATACGCAGTGCATGAGTGCTTCGGGAGCTTTGCATTTTGAGCGCCAATTAACAATTTCGAAACGACGGCGACTGCTACCCCCCAGAATAATAAAAATACGTTTTACGGCGTGCACTTACAAATCTACTTTTAGAACAGCACCAATTGCACCCTGAGCAAATTTGTTTATTTATTTATTTATTAACTTTAATTCATTTCCTCTTTTTCTACGACTGCAGTGATGACGGTCGAGTGCCAATCAACGTTTCGTTTATGTTGTGTTTTAGTTGAATGGTTGCTTTGTTTTTGTTTATAACTCGAGAGTTCGCAACATTTGTAACCAAATGAGCCGCTTTCTAGAACGTAAATGTTCTGCGGGGTTATTTAACTTATTAATTTTGTAATTGATTTAGAAAGTTACATCTGTTGGTAACCTAAGCTAAAATATATGTATAAGCCTCAGCCTGGCCCGTAGCATTTTTGAAGAACAATTAAATAACAACGCCTTAATAAAATAAAAATTTAAAGAGCTAATGTTATCATTACAAAATGGAAAATATTTTAGTGTACGTCAGTACTTAATATTCTTAAAGTTTTAACCTGAGAATAAATTGCATTGAAAATGTTGCTAAATTTTGTTTTTATTGAAATCATTCTTTCAAATGGTACATTTAAAAAAAAATAGAAAAATCGTTTTTTGGCTTCAATATATCGAGTGTTTCAGTTTATGTGGATTATTAGCCGTAGTCTATTCAGTTGTACTTTTTTCAACATTTAAAAGTGTAACGGATTATCATAGAAGTCTGTAGGTGTAGGAACATTAATTTAAACGTTACTTTGATTTTTGAGAATACATTTTTAACGATTCTTCTTATAACCTTCCAAGTTCGTAGCTTAATGAGTTTATTTCACTGTCTAAATAAAAAATTTAAACTTGATTATTAATTAAAGGAAATCCAAAATTTTCTTGAAATTTCTCTAAGATACATATGTATATTAATATATAATTGTAGAAAATGTCGTTAAAAATTTATCTCGTCACGAATACAATGCATGTAAATGAGATTTGTCTTTTTAGAATTTGGAGAATGCTATTCAACAAAAATTTTAACCTTAAAAAATACAAATGCTCAATATTTTGTGCAAATTTATGTAAAATACTTCCCACAACCGATCAACGATCTTGCATAATCTTTACCTCAGAATGTGCTTACGTAATTCACTTTAAGAAAATAAAAACAAGTTTACAACCAGCTTAAATTGAAAATGCGAAGAAAGGCCGGTTCGGTGATTTTATTCGATTAGATCCTATTACATGCATATGCAACATATAAAACAACTTTTATAATGTTCTTTTCTAATTAGCAGAGAACTGGAAAGTAAGTAGTGTTGAAAAAAAAAACAAATTTTGGATAAACTTGATTGGGCTCAACTATTTCTATTTTCATACTTAGAGTAAAAGTAAATTTAGTTAATCTATTTCGAAGCATCTTTGCTTACATTATCAATACCAATGAAGTGCTAACAGCACTCGGAAACGTTTTACCAGTTTTACTTTTAAGTTTCCGCAGTAAATAAATGTTTATCAGAAAAAGTTCCAAGAATAATATTGACCTTCAATAATATTTTTGTTACCAAGAGAAAACACATAAATTGAGCGAGAAAAGATAGTTACTCGGAATCAGTCCTTTGCCCCCTTATCTGCACCTTTTAGAATTTCAATAAGTGATGTAAGTGATAAATTAAAATTACGTGAAAATTGAAGTGCTCGCGAATATGTTTTAAGTAGATGACGGCAACTTTGGGCCATTTACGTAAAACGTTCGGTCATTTCCTTTTTTTCTTTTTGTGGGGCGTGACGAACTTTACTTGTCTTTGGGTTCCAATTAGATAACCTACCAAAAAAGATATTCGATAGCAAAAAAAGAATCGCATTGTATACTTTATTGCGTATGAGATCATAATACCTTTTTTGGCAATCTAGATGAATGTCGCAGTACAAAACTGATCTGTAAGATTTATCACGTAAACTAAGGTTTTCCTGGCGTCTATGGAGGGTTTCATTATTTAAAAAAACCATGTATAATAAGTTTTATATTTTTATGGAAATCGAATCCCACCTTGATAAATTGCATTGAATGGATTGCTTATGGTCGCGACAAATTTTTTTGTTCAAACTATTTGGAAGGAATAAACAAATGTGAATTGCGATTTAGCTTTTGCATGATAAGGTGGCACCTTTCTTATCTTACTTAATTTCGTTATATTTGTTTAAATCAAGTTATACATTTGATTACGTATAGGTACTCTACAACAACTTTCGAATTGAACTATTTGGACTACGTTCAAAGGATAGAACAGTTACACGGTAAGATGCAGTAAAAACATTCCCAGACACTTTTAAGCCTCGTTATCTATAAAATGGTAAACATCTTGTATACAATCAAATGGGTCAGATAAGTTCAAAGTAAATTGCATGATATATAAAAGAAGCTAAAGTGAACTTCTGGAGTGACTTAATTATCCAACAGGCTACTTTTAACCTGAGCTTTTGAATATATTGACGAATAAGACGAAATTTGGAAAATGTATTATGAAGTTAGAGTTCGGAGCTTCTGTTGTGCTTTAAATCTTTAAGCTAAATTTAAAATGATAATTTATCGACTTAATCCTTTCAGATTCTTTCATATTTCACTATTCTTAAAAACATATTTTACATTATTTTAAATTTCAGAAAAAAACATTTCGTTAATTAAATTTCGTTTTCAATCAAAATTAAATTTAAGAAAACAACTGATAGCGTAGACCTCAAAACAAGATTTATAACATTTAATGATTAATAAGGCTTCAAGTCTCGCTGCGTAAATAACATTCATTAATTCCACAAAGAGGTTTGATACAAAACTATTACCATGATTGCGAATTACCTTTGATCAAACGTGTGCAAGTATGCTAAATGTAGTAGAGATAGTAAAAATTGCGTCGACTACTTGAGCAAACAAACAAAAGTCAAGTGGTTGCTGGCACGCCCCGCCCAGCACTTGTCTTTATCAAGGGAGAGGAATTCCGCTGAACGTGATAACTGCCGCAATTAAACCTCAACCAAAGCTTGGCTCATTGTATCTGGTTTTGATTTCAACTGTTATTTTTGCTTAGCTAAGCTAATCATCGCTTTATGTAACCGGCCGAATGCAAATGATCCGGGGGATTAAGGTTCGTATTAATGAGATTCGAGCCATCACAATCACTAAACAAATTTGATTTTGACCTTGCTCTCGCGCGAGTAATGCAAATTTAATTAACATTTTGATTTACTTACTGAGTACGTCTTCTTGCTGGATGAGGGGGCTGAGGTAGACCTGGGCGGTCACATTTATGCTAACTGGGAGTCCATTAGTATGCCACACAATGTCTAAACTTAGTTTCTCTAGAATACTCATCAGCCGCTCCAGGCGGTTTGTTTTTATGAAGGTTTTCGTCATATATCCCAGATTTATGTAAACCGCGCCCGTTGAGCTTCTTAGGAAATCCTCAATTTTGGGCTCCAAAGCCTTAGGCTCAGACTCGTGCATCCCTCCGAGATAGATTGTGGTCGGACCTACAGGTCGAGCATTTCCGAGGACTTGGTAATTGTTCACTAGAAGCAAATCTGTATTGCTTTCCAGTTCCCACAGATCAGGAATATCTGCTCCGAAGTAATTTTTGGCTATGTCGTGCTGAAGAGGGAGCTCCTCTTTCCAGTATAGATTTCTGGGAAAAAAAATCATATAAATAAATTAAACAAGACGCTTTCATAAAAATTGGGATTTATTTAAAAATACACTTTTACGCTATGCTCGAAAAATATTATAATTTTTGTCTTAATGATTGAAGACATTTTTATTCATGGTATTCAAATGAAATAAAAAGCTATTGAAACGTCTCAAACGCAAATAAGTCTAAAATAATTTTAATTTAGGAATCCTGCTCTACTAACCCGCACTAAAGAATACAAATTTTTATTTTTAAAACTTAAGTCTAGTTTTGTTTTAATTCCTAACAAATGCATTATAAGCATAAAATCAAATTTACCTAATTGGTATAAAAAAAATGTTATCTGCATCACATAACCGAAAGATAACCCGTAATGAAATAAAAACTGATAAGAGAATGTATTTTATAATTTCGAAATACATCAACATATTTCTTGTCCTCCAAACCGCTCAGGTCTGATCAAAATAATATCTTATTAAATATTTGAAAATCTGCGACATTATCAAGCAATTAAATACAGACATATGATGCCGTGCCCACTAATTGGTTTAGCACAATCGCTAATTATTTCAAGTTAGTTAAATTCAATGAAATGTGTAAGCCTTTTACAATTAATTAGTAAAGGCATAAAAAAATAAAAGAGTAAATTTGAGTAGAGTTGAATCATTCTGAAATGCTTGGTTATCTTTTAATTGCCCTTTGCTGCTTTTAAGAAATCGCTTAGAACTTTCAATAGACCTTATATTTTCTAGAAAGTATATAGCTAAAGTTTCTACGAGAATGAGTTGGCACTCGTGGGAACTTAATATTATTTTGATTTTATTTATGAACTTTTAGTTTACATTTTATAGAAAGAAATTTTTTTTAAGTAGACTCACCTGTACCAAAACGAGAAAAATGCGCTCATAATCCTTTGCGGCAGAGTTAGATTTTCGTAAAAAGGCAAAAGTATACTTGGAAATACTGTCGGATGGTTTGGATTTCCCAAGGCTTCATGAGAGGTAATATACGCTCCACCAGGGGTAATTCCAATTAGAGGGGCACAAAAATAGTAAGCAAATCCATTCATCAAAGACGGTCCAGCCCAGTCCACAAGAACAGCATCAAAACTTACGGTGTCGTTATGAAGTAACATTTGCACTTGATTAGATTTCAATTCGGCTTCAGCGATAGTACGCATTACGTGAAATACAGTCCTTAGTATATCCGAACTTGGTCCACTTTCACTCAAATCATTTAGAACTTTCAAATTAAGGGTAAAACTCACATCGACCAAATCAACATTTTGAATATCAAAATCTGTAGGATGGGTGGTCATTACAGTCAACTGGTGTCCACGGTCAGCTAATTTTTCTATGAGCGGACGAAATACGACTTGATGATCGCGAAATGGCAATGGGAAAATTGCTAGGATTCTAGAAGCTGATCCTGGCTCAAAGCAAAATATCATAGAGGCCAAGAATATGTTCGATATGATACTCATTTTTACAAGTTCTTTGTTCACAAACTTAAGGGTTCATAAAAATAATAAAAAATATAATAAAATACTGGAGATCGCACAAAGATCACTTTTTCAGTGTTCGTCTTTTCTTATGACTCACATAGGTTTCTTAGAATTCGTTTTAAGCAATGGCAAAAATCTCAAGTTTCGCTCCGATCTTTTCTTTCTTGTTAAGTTCACGGATTTTCAAAGCAAACTGATCTTCACGGGTTCAAGCTCGTCGAAGTTATTCACTCGAAGCAGCTGATTAGCGCGGAGGACCTTGTCGTTTTAAGCACAAGCATTAAAGCTTTGACGATCGTCGCTCATTCGGCTATAGCTGAATATGCTTTGAATTATATCGCAAAGGCTGTTTTGATTGTTCTGCTGAAGTTGCATGAACTTTTGCTGTTCGCCGGCAATTCTTTTGTAATATTTTTTTTTTGCTGAGCTTCCGCTGGCTTAGATCTCCCGGACCGGTCTATTCATGATCTTATAAAACTGTCGAGGTTCCCTCTTCATCTCGCAATCGCATTGTGCGTCAATTGTATGATTTGTTAAACTATCGTACCATGTGCTGGGACTGATCATTTCTTTAAGCTGCAATTACTTGAGGAGACGTTTAGATGGCCTACGGTTAATTTTGATAAATTGGAAACTGACGCGAACTGAATTTGGTCTTCTTCGTCGTTGTTAAAACATTGGAATTTATGACTTTGCTGTGATTGATTTGTTCTCAAATTGCTGATAGAACAATTGCTTTAAATACTAAAGATTTGGTCATTGTTGTTAGAAAACTTTAGCTAGTTTTTTAAAAGAGTAGTAATGGCATAAACTTCTTTATGTAGTTTGCGGTTAATTGTAGCCGAACTGGAATTTTGTATATTTGACTTGAATGTTAAGTTATGCTGTTGAAATTTTCTATTACTACAATATTAAGCAAGAAACTTTTTCGGATATTTCTAGCAGCTATTTAACCAGTATTATATTGTAGGTTATTCATAAAATTTTTTAAATTTATTTATTAACTACAAGATTAACAATTTGAAAAACTTACCCTTTGATAACATCTAGTAATTCGTTGGTAGATAAAAGTTCTAAGCTTTACTGTTAGCGTAAGGAAGCTCGACATACCATCAGCACTCAGAACATTAAGATTTTTTGTTATAAGTTATACATTTGCTTGTCGTATAAACAAGGGATAAAATAAAAAAAGGAAAATATCATTTCAAGATACAAAAGATTTTAGTAATAAATGTGGAGTTTTTTTAGATTAAAAAAGATTTGTTACTAAATACAAAATATTAAAATCATGGGGATGTCTGTGAATAAAATGGAAATATGGTAAAAAAAAGTACAAGAAATTTCAACATCAATAAATATATTGCTTATGCAGAGACTTCTCAACATCGTTAAAGATCTACTTCATCTGTTTCTCAGAATAGCTTTGAACCAACAACAACAATATTAGTGAAATATTATACGATGGATTATAATTCCTGAAATTGTATATGCAGGCTTTCGTCTGATTTTTTATATAGTTCAAAAATATCGAAACATCGCTGAATTTGAAATTTTAAAAGATACCTATTTGTAAAGAATTATTTTAAAGAACAGGTAAATGTATCTTCTTTTTTTTAAACCACACTCAATTTTACTTTCGACGGTTCGAAGTTGCTCTACCCTTGTTAACTTTGTTCCATTAGTAGTGCAACATTATAATAAAAATCAGAAATAGTAGATATCATAAAATAAATTCTCGAAAGTTTTTTATGAGTTTAAACGATTAATATTTTCAAATTTTCGAATTTGTGAAATCGCTGCGATATAAACACCGGAAATTACAATAAAGTTTGCAAAAACGTTAAAAATTAATCAAAAGCCACGGACAGATAACGACAATATTTACTTAATTACGATTTCTTTAAGTACTGAAGCACAGGGCGTCCTAATTTCATAAGTTGATGCATTCTAATCGCTGCCTAATAGTTTTAAATGCACTTAATGTTCCGCATGAACAATTTGGATGGGTGCTGCAGAGTGATGGACTTATTTAGGCAGTATAAGTCCCTTCAGCATGTCGAAGCTGTTTCCATCTGGGTGCACTGTTTCAGTCTGGCCATTACTCGTCTTAACTTTTAAATATCCAAATTCATCAATTCCAATTACTTCAGCACTCTTTTCGCGACCACTTTTGTCCAGAATTGTAACGTCCTGCCCACTGAAAACAAAACAATACAGTTTATTTAAATTGTAAAAAATATAATTCCATTAATTTGAAATTTACTTATGAAGCCAATATCTGTAGTACAAGTCGTAAAGTTCTTTCAGTCCATTATTTTGCGCTCGATTTAACAAATTTTCAATTTCTGTGAATATAATTGCCAGTGTTTTTTCGAAGCGAAGTGGAGGAAGCTTTTGGTTGAAATTCTTGTTGTAATCTCGGACTAAATCATTGATGCATACTGTTGGATTGGAATTATTGAAATTAATACCAACACCAATATTGCAAATAGCCGCGGTTTGGTTTATGTGCGTATTTATTATTAGTCCACCGATTTTAGTTACTCCGTTCGCGTATATATCGTTGGGCCACTTTACACCAATGTCTATATTCTGAAAAATAAATTTAAAAAAAATTACATGAAAAACAGCGACTTTTTAAATTATTTATATGAAGTAAAAATGTTCATTTGCTATTTTGAATTTATATAAAATTAGCTTACTAGTCTTAAAGAGAGTTTTAAGTAATGAACCCTTAAAGCTATTTCAAGATATTTTTATGAATACGGATGTAAAGCTGCAATGTTTTGTTGATTATCTATTCTTTGTAGAAACTATCTCTATTTAAACATTTTGTTACACATGTAAATTTTCAATATTCAATCATTGGGTATTAAATGAACCATTCTAAGTAATTTATTTTCTACTTTGAAAAATGTGGTTGGTTTCATTTCAATATTTTGAAAGCGAATTCGCTATGAGCATTTCCAACCCTAAATACTAATATTCATCCATTGAAATTTAAAACTGCTGGTCATCATTTTAAGTTCGCCAATTTGAAACTTCTAATTTTATGCATTGTTTACATGAAGTACTGTGAAAAATTTTAGGACCACTTCAGTGGTAAGGGAACTTATAATTTTCTGAAGCATACTTGTTTTAGGTTCGACAGAGGGAAATCAATCCAGGGCTAAATTTAAATATCAAAGTTTCCTTTTTTAATGAGTTTCCGTCCTCTGTCCAAATTAAAAGAGGTATGATTCGGAAAACTAAAATCTTTGGAAAAATTTGAGCGGCTATAAAAATGTTCACTGTACTGTATGTGTAGTACTTGTAGAGAAAAAATAAGAAGTATCAAACCAACCGTTTTTGATATATTAAATATATTAAAGGAATAAAGTTCGTTTAGTGTGATCTGAAGATTCGGAACGGTGGATTACAAATAAAGGGACAGTTAAACCCAATAAAGTTATAAAGTAAAAAATAATTAATTGAAAGAGAAAACTAATTGCCAAGGCTTGGACAAATTGACCTTATAATTTTAAAACAAGTATAGGTTTCAGTCTTGTTTCAGCATTGATTCATCCCTATTTATTATGAGTATAAAAAATGCATTTTCTTTATTACGAAATTTTATAATTAATTTTCCTTTTAGAGAAGCGGTAACACTGGCAATGCTACCAAAGGAAAACCTTCCAGTCAGCGCAGGTGACGTTTCTGAACCAACCCGCAGAAGAGCAGTCAAAAGTAGAGGAAGTAAAAATGGCGACTTGTTAGGGAAGTGACAGCCGCCGTCGGTGATTGATTTTTCTTCTTTTTCCTTTGAATGTGAGCAACTTTGTCGCATAAAGTGAAACAAATCAGAGACGCGAGACGCAGAGTTCGGACCACGATGAAAATGTTAGTATTAGCCGGTGCACTACCTTGTCCCGAGCGCGTTACGTAAAAACCAAACAGGCGAAGTTATACCGAAACCTCTTTTTGGGCATTGTCTTGCAGGTGGAAAATCGATTTTGTTTGAGGACCGTGAGATTGACGTGAGACTGTTTCGCTTATCATTTGCGTTTTTCTTTGGTAATTGTCGAGTGTGCCAGAGCCCGGCGCTGTGGATACAGCCCCAGACCCAGCCCGGTAAGCCTTGTTACTCTTGTGACCCTCACCCCGAAGCGCTAGTTTATAGATGTTATCCTTTCCTATTTGGGGCGCTGACAGGTGATGGAGACTTCAACATCGGAAGCGAATGGTCTGGATGTTATCCAGAGCATGATTGACATATCAGCGGATCGATTGGAGGGTCTGCGGACGCAATGTGCGACCAGTGCTTCCCTGACGCAGCAGGAAATTCGAACGCTCGAAACGAAGCTGGTGCGGATGTTTTCCGAGCTGCTCCTGACAAAGGCTCGACTCCCTGAGAGGGTGCCGAGCAGTGGTCTTGCTGCTTCCGGTGCTGAGCTGAGGCAGTGGCTAAGGGTCGTTGGACTGAGTCAGGACTCCCTAAATGTGTGCTTGCTGCGAATTAACACGCTGGAGCAGCTGCTTGAGAAATCCGACACCGATTTGAGGGACTTGCTGTCCAGCAATGCGAACCTGAGGGAGGAGGAGGTTCGCCGATTAACTTGTGCAATGCAAAATCTCAGGAAATGCAGAGGTGCGCTTAAGGAAGGCAACAGGGAGCCGGAGAGTCTCTTCTGGGACTCATGGGACCGACATCATCACATTCACTACCACCATAGGAGTGGATTGAATGCGAATAGTTCTGGGGCAGTAGCATCACCCAGGACACACAGAATAACTAAGCAGGCTCACAAAACACGACAATCTCCTGTTGGTTCAACGGGAGAGTACTCGGTTCAATCGCCCTTGTCCATCACAGCACCGGAAGATGCCCACCTGGGCTCAGTTCACACCCTTACGCCATCGCCCTCACCTCCAAATTCACCTTGCGTTCCCATCGGAAGTAGTGGAGGTAATTTGAATCAAAAGCTGGGGCATCGCAAATCTGGAACTCCACCACCAAAAAAGAAACATCAAACAATGCTTCACCATCCCTCAACGCCGTCTCATGTTCCATCGGCTAATAGTGCTGCAACAGCATCCAGCACAACATCCAGCCAGGATCCACTAGCTCCACTAACTAAATCGAAATCGCACGAGTCTCAGCTGGTGCAGCAGGAGAATGCAGCGCAGACTTCGTCAACGAACAACAACGCCCAGAAGGTAATTACAACTCAACCTTCCCAACACCAAACACAACATATTATACCCCGGACGCGCCTACACACTGAACCCGGACCTGATTTACCCAGTCAGTACAACGCTGATGTTATTGTCGAGAACACTAACAATCTAACAGTTCCTCGGTCACCTTGCACGCCAATTGTGTCTCTGGGAATGGGTCACATGATAGCTCATCGATTCACGAAAGTGTTCAAGATGATGTCTACCTGTGACCTATGCCAGAAACAAATGTTTTTCGGCCTTAAATGCAAGGAGTGCAAGTACCGGTGCCATAAAGACTGTGAGCCAAACGTTCCGCCGTCATGTGGCTTACCACCTGAATTCGTTGATGAATTCAAGAAAACCCTACAACAGTCCAGTGATGTTTTTCTACCGAATACATCACCAAATCTTGGTAGTCGCAGTGGTTTCTTAACTGCGGGCAGACGACAAAAAACTTCAGTTACTGCTTATCATGCTCCAGACAGTAGCTCACCGGGTTCTAGCTGTAACAGCTCTTCACCCTCTAGTCCCGCTTTGTTCAATATGAACGCGGGTCACTATTCCCAATATAGCTATAGTAGCAGTAGCAGTACAACAAACCAATTAACCACTCCGTCGTCAGCCCAAAAGCATCAAACGAGTCAGTTTAATTTTCCTGATGTTAAAGTGACTCCGAGTCAAACGAGCACACAAACTCCCCACACGAGTGGAGCCTTCGAGAATGCCCCTGTGAGCAATATCAGTATTAGCAGCTCAAATTGCAGTAGCGTTTGTGTCACCTCGAACCAATCCAGTTCGGGGCAGTATTCTTCTTCGTCTGGACCGAAAGGCCAGAAAAATATTTCCACTAGTCAAATGCGGCCCCCATTGTCTGAGCTTGCTGATACCCACAAGAGCAACGATAGCGATAAAACCGTATCACTTTCTGGTAGCACCAGCGCTAGCACTGATTCAGATCGAACCCCAGTTCGACTCGATTCTACTGAAGAGGGTGATTCAGGAAACTGGCCGCGCCAGAATTCCTTATCGCTTAAAGAATGGGATATTCCCTACGACGATCTCCATGTACTGGAAAAGATTGGAAAAGGAAGATTTGGCACAGTGCATCGTGCCCTCTGGCATGGTGATGTTGCCGTTAAACTCCTTAAGGAGGATTATTTAGATGATGAACGCACTTTAGAAGCATTTAAGTTGGAAGTGGCCAACTTTAAAAAGACTCGTCATGAAAATTTAGTGCTTTTCATGGGTGCCTGCATGAATCCACCGTACTTAGCAATTGTTACATCGCTGTGCAAAGGTAACACCCTGTATACGTATATTCATTTGCGACGCGATAAATTTAACTTGAACCGAACTACACTTGTTGCCCAGCAAATATCTCAGGGGATGGGCTACCTGCACGCACGTGGGATCTTTCACAAGGACCTCAGGACAAAGAATATTTTTCTGGAGAACGGCAAAGTTATTATAACTGACTTTGGCCTGTTTAGCTCAAGAAAATTACTTTACTGTGATTTAGGTTTAGGTATTCCGAACGGGTGGCTTTGCTACCTAGCACCGGAACTGATGCGGGCCCTAACTCCCTTTCGACCTTCTGATGAGATTTTGCCATTTTCGCGGGCCTCAGATGTGTACTCATTTGGCACTGTTTGGTACGAATTATTATGCGGGGAATTTCCGTTTAAATTTCAACCCCCTGAGGCTATAATTTGGCAAGTAGGGCGTGGCATGAAACAAACATTAGCCAATTTGCAGACTTCACGCGATGTCAAGGACATTTTAATGCTCTGCTGGTCATTTCAAGCGGACGATAGGCCAGACTTTTCGAAACTTCTCACGCTACTTGAGAGGTTGCCGAAAAAACGTTTGGCTAGAAGTCCCTCGCATCCTGTCCAATTGTCACGTTCGGCTGAATCTGTATTTTAGACAAGTTGAGACATAATCTAGTAAATATTGCGAAACTTCCCTTTCGATAATCTTGCTTTAGGCCTCTTTCGAACTCTAAAAACCTATCCTTTTTGATCAATGAAACAAAACATCTCCTATCAATGGTGCTTCGGCCGCGCGAATTCAGAGCAATTTTACGATGTAAAGAAATTAAAATTGATTTCAAAAATGAACAAGCCAAATTCAGATCATTCCTTAGCACTAAGAGCAAAAGTAAGACGCATTGTGTTGTATAGTCTCCCATACCGAGTAAGTCGCCAATTTACTAATAATATCACAAAATTGTACTGTGCGGCTCTCGAAAGAAAATGGTAACTCTCCTTAGTTATTTTCAGTTTTCTATAATTTTTGTTATTCTCTAAAAAAAATATTGTATTACTGAGAGCAACACTAAGCTGTCTAACTTTAGTGTAAATGATGAAGAAAAAATAAATTATCATTATTGCTATTGAATTTGACTTTGATTTCAAACATCCTGTTTCCTTTACTGAAAACGTTATATAGGAAAGGAAAGAAGATTATCCAGAAGAAAGCGGAAAAATATATGACATCGGGAAGGCATTGAGACGTAAGTATATGAAAAAAGAATAAATAAATGAAAAAAGTAAGTCAGGATTAGGATGAATATCCGTTCCGAAAAGAACTACGACAACGCTGATAATAAACAAAAACAGATAAAAACAAAATTGTAAGAGTTAGTATTCCATTAGTTGTAATAAAGAAAACCTGCTGCACCATACGAAATTGAAGATTAAATATTTAAAGGTTATTTTTATTAGAAACTACCAAAACAAAAGAAGCTGTTGAAAAAAACTGAACAACATTTTAAATAAAAACATTCGCGCTGGATGTTAAAAATTGAAATTTTTTACTTCAGTCCATAAGGAATCATTAATTCAACTTTTTTAAGCGAAAAGGATAGGGGAACCATCCAGCGGGAATGCAGGTATTTATACAAATTGAAATTATATTATTAGGACTCACCTCATAACCGTTGATCGATAGAATAGCGTGAACGATGCCGACAGCCACTAGATGCTGCATAAGTGATATCCTTTGACCGAGGTTTGTATCAAGAGGGACGTGCAACTGCAAGGAAAACATGGCACAACCCTCTGGACTGAGCCACTGCAGAAAAGGTAGAAAAGGCGGAGTTATCTATTAATTTTCGATAAATTAGATGACGGAATCAATTACCTGGTTATTATTTCTTCCAATCGCATTTGTTTGTTGCCTTGGAATTACGGCGATGCCATGTGTTAACGTTAAATCATTGATAACGTTCATGGAACTCGAAATAAGGGGCACATAGATCACAAGCCGACCAATCATCTCAGAACGAAGATTCTGAAATTCGTCTTATTAGTAAAACGTACCCCTAGCTAAAAAAAAAAACTCACGTCGAAGTAATCAACTGTTGAAAAGTCTTCTGGACAAGAATGCACCAGAATGGGTATAAGAGTTTCGCTAGCCGATGGAGGAGTTTCTCCTTTACCACAAAATTTAATGGAAAGATCTTTAATTTTTAAAATATCTCCAGGTTCCATTTTTGATTTTAATTTCTCCAAAAGTTCAAACTTTGACTGTAAATTTTTATGAATTAGACAGATTAAAGACTTTTTATTTATCATTATACTTCATGTCTTCCTAGAAAGTATCCACATTGGTAGGACTTTTGATTTATAGTTTTATCGACTGGTTTTCGCACCACAATATCCAAATGCTTTTTAAGTAAATCTGCCAAAATTTCGAGTCGTGCCTTATCACTTTGTTGCAATACCAAATATTTTGCTTCATCAGATTCAAACTGATTTGGATCAGCCTCTAAGTGAACCTGATGGATATTGAAATAAAATAAGAATTTCATTATGAAATAAATGAATCACGTGAAGGTGCTTAAGAAATATAGAGCTAACAGAATTGAACTAAACCTGCTTTAAAACAACTGCAACATTTTCAATGGTCAATAGAAATCTAACGCATTCCGGTAATATGCGGTTTAAAGTTGATATTTATATATTTTAAAATTGTTCTTAAGGCCTAAAAAATCATATAGACCGAATTTGTGTGATAGTTTGAATATTTACCATATACATATAAAAATATATAAGTTTTATATGAGGAGATTGTAGTATTTTTTTCTTCTTGTCAAATTTTATTCAACCATATACGGCAGTTAAAATGTAAAAATTGACTGCTTTATTAAGTTAGTAATGAAAAATGTTGCTTCCTAACTTTGGCAAGTTTTTGTGGAAGTTTAAGTTAGTCAATTTGTTAACATGTTTTAGTTGTGAATTATTTCGCATTTTTATTTTAAGACATTCTAAAGAGCAGAGCATAAAGTTCAAGTCAAAATCGCAACTATCGTGAATATTCTAATATTATATTTATATAAGCAATTACAGAATAAGATGTTACCTGTGAGAAAACGGCTGTTCCTCCGCTTTTAACATTGCTGGCACACAAAATGCTTGGTGTATTCCACGTTTCTTCAGTTCCTAGCACCTTAACGTCCAAGTTATGGAGGTCTCCCTGAAGGTCTTTCATCTCCACGGACCTTGGACACACTAGAGCTCTAAGCCGAGATGACCATGCGAAGGTTTTTTCACACAAGAGCAAAAACGTCGAGATAGAGACAAAAAAAGACATCGGCAGGCAGGCAAAGTGTTTTTGTTTTTGTTTTGTACGTTTTCATGTTTCCCCAAATCATTTTTATTTGTTCATATATTAAACGCGTATAAAATAAAATTGTTTTTCTTCTTATTGGGATAATAAAGGACATATTTTTAAAAGGTGACTGTTGGAGTTTAAAAATTGGGTTGGGTAAGCGGGTTCAGTTCAATTAAAGATGTAATTAAATGCCGGAACAAAAATCGTGAGCCATTTATTAAATATAGGACAGAAACAAAACATCAAAATACAGGGAGAATAAGAAAATTTAAAATTACTTTAATTGCCGCAATTGTTTAATGGAACAAAATACAAAATGCAACAAAACACAATTGTGACTTGGGTGAAACTTGTGGGTGTCTTATTGCGGATTAACAGGGAGTGCTCTCAATGGTTTTAACTAATAGTCGAAGAGATCGTGACAAAATACTGTAAGGATTTTGAAAAGGCTCATAATCCAATATGATTTAGTATTAAGGACAAACATGAGTTAGTACCCACTCGCAAGGTTAGAAAGTGGAATACCTGGCGGGAGCGGGCTTTGAATTATGCCAGATTTTTGCATGCACTGTAAGTGTTTCGGGATAGTTGAAAATTGGCAATAAACTATTTGGGCGTTTCCAAAACCCTTGCAGTTTTTTATCACGAGCTCTTAGGCTTTAAAAACTAATCGGCGATTGCTGAAGTATAGTAATGTGAAAATTTTTAGGACCACTTCAATATCTCCGGAACTCTTAATTTCTGAACAATATTTTTTCTAGGTTCGACAGAAGAGAAAAATCGATTCAGGGCTAAAATAATCCTTAGTGTCCTTTTCCATTGATTTCGTCCCATCTGTCTAACATAAAAATAGCCATATTTTAGGAAACTAAAAATACCCGAAGAACTTGCACTGATGCTAAAAATGTTCATAGCACTGGATAATAATTTTGATAATATTTAAATTTTAAATTTCTGCGGAACTCAACAATTCCTATTACTAATTGAATTGAAACGGAAATCAGTTCAACAATCGGTCTTCTTTAGCTGAATTAAGTAGGTGATTCGACGATTATTGAAATTTAAAATGCTTCAACAATCATACGAGAAACGAAATTTTAATACAACAATCAGCAATGCAATCCGTAAACATTGTGCAAATTTATGTCTACAAAAAATTTACTGAGCAATACAATGGCTTAAAAAGTATTGAATAGTAGCAATTACGTTGACATCCTACAACCCTTTAAAGTAATAATTGTGTATCTTTAGTCATATATATAGTTTTTAAAAATAAAATAGGACAAAACTATGTTTATGTTAGAAAGAACTTTGTGCAAATATTCGATCTTTTACATGATTCCTTTAAAAAAGGAAATGGTACATTTGTTGCTTAAAGCTACCTGTTAAAAATTCTCCGATGTTCCTCCCAATACTGCATACGAATTAGTAATTAATTTGGTAACAAAAATTTTCGATAGCTCCTAAAACGCCTAGCTCGTTTTTATCACTACCATTAGGATCTTTTAGGATTCTTGTTAGGAAAGCATCTGCCTTTTTTTTTTGTTATTTACACACATTAAAAACACTTTATAATCTTTTTAAGCCATTATCTCATGCTTGTGTGAAAAAATTACTAAAATTATAAATGCTCTTGGCAAAAATTAACTAATTTCTTTGCACAACAAGAAAAGGTTTTCTGTCTTTTAAAGTCTAGAATAAAATTATTGGGGAAAAATTACTTACGGTTTTTTAGTCAGGGCAGGCGCTAATTCTTCACCCTCATAAGAGAAATGTTTCTTTACTGGAGACGGTTGATAGCAGAAAATGTGATGCATCATTTTAACTTTTTGCCACTTGTCGTAGGAGAATTGAACCAGTTCATGTTCTCGTACCTTGAAAATAAATTGTAAAAGGTTAATTAAATCTCTTTAAAAATGCTGATGTTAGTTTATACTTCTGCAGTACGGTAGGTTGGTAAAACGATATGCAAGACATCCGAGCAAAGGGAGAGGATTTTTCCACCTTTAAGGAAGTAGTCAAGTAGACATTTACCAACTTCTGCTTCAACGGGTCCACAAATGACTAGAAGGGTGGTGTTATCCATCCAAATTTTTTGCTGGACTTGTTGTAGAATTAAAGGGTATATGGTGTATCTGAATATAAAAGATTTTTGTAAATCGTGGCTTCGTAAGAGGACGGAATACTTACGTATCTTTTTCTAAAACATTTCTAAGTGTAGAAATAACTGAGTCCCTAATAGTGGTGCTCTCAGAGTAGACTAGAACATTCGGAGGTTTGCAGGCAGTTAAACTGCCCTTATTTCGAACTAAATTAGGCCTTTTGGCGTAGTCACTACTTGTTGAAATAATTTCTGGGGGTTTGGCTACAGAATTTTCGATTTTGCTTTGTGCCGCTTTATTTTCTGATACTTCTGGCTTCTTTAAGGGGGATACACTGGGCTTATCGACTTTATCAACAGTCTTAATATCGTTTTTGCTTGGCTGAATTGGCTGAACCGATTCAACTGGCTTTGCAGGAAGATGCTGTTCATTGTTCGTTTGAATAATTTTTTCTGGGGATTTCGGTGGTTTAACTAAATTATCAATTTCTTCCTGTGGCTTTTTCGGTTCAATTTGTCGCATCGGACTAACTTTGGCTTCTGCTTTTACCGGACTTTGTTTAGGAATTGGTTTTTTAGCGGGACTTAAATTCTGCGGCTCTTGGTCCTCAACGTTTTTCGATGGTATTAAATCTGGTTTAACGATTCCCGTTTTTCCTTCGGTACGATTTTTGTTGTACTCAAATTCCGTGGCCTGATTAGCGAAAACGCTTAGGCTACGAAGACCAGATAAATGTTTTTCCCATTCTGCTGGTGAAAGGTGGCGCATTGCTCGACTAATTAATTGTTTCCTTAAATGATTTTTGAGTAGATCGAATGGTTGTGGTGTTCCTTCGTATTGGACCGCTAAATTAAAATGAAATAAGCTTAATATAATCTTAAAACTAAATTGCGTTTGCCTTACATTCAATGCGAATTAAAGGCAGTCGGTCATTTATTGTGAAATTATCTTGCATGAAAGTAGACATGATGAGTTTTGTGAAGTAATTTAGATCAGACTTGAGTAAGATGGCAAAATGCGAGTCTACTTTCCAAGCAATCGGCTTACCATAATTTTCAATCTGCAATAATAACAAAATTGTTTTTCCTTTAATAATGTTATATTAAGTGTGAAAAATAAGAAGAGAATATCTTTCTTAAACCCTTGATTTAAGACTGAATAAGTCTCCAATGCTACAACTTCAAGACCTTTAAATAGAATAGATTGACTTCTCGCCCTAGAATATTTTTGCTCTATATATTTTATCAAAGTCATTAAAGCGAGTTACAAGGAAAAATGTTCCTGCTTTTAGAATAAACAAAGTAAGAATTAAAATTAGCTCGCGCATTTTATGGCCCTCTTATTGTGCTATAACTAAGAAATTCAATAGCTATCTTGTATTATGATTTACAGAATCTAAGAATTGCAAATACCTTGTTATCTTGGCTTTTATCTTAGCTTGACTGATAAGTTACTAGTTCAAATTTTTTTAAGGAAGTCCTCCCGTCCGCGCGAGGTACGGCAGTCTTATCTTAATATATGCGTCTAACAGACCTTGTAAATGTTCCCTTACCAAAATTCATGTAATTAATTATATTGTGACCAAACTGCCGCAAAAACCCACTCCTTCCTCGTTCGAAGCCAACTGGTGCGTGGCACGTCACGAAACCCTTAATCGCGAAACATATCACTCCTTAAATCTATGTTAGATCAATACCCAGCTAGTCAGAGCCCCCCGAAGTCTCTTACCATCACGATGTTATCGTCTTCGAGCTGGGAATTGGGGACAGTGTCCGTTTCTAGGAGGAGGTGGACAATGTTGTCCTCATCCAGCTGCACCTCGCTGCACTGGGGGCAGGGGGCACTGAATTCGAAGGGGATCAAATTCGGCGGCTCCGGAAAGCTGACCCACGGCCCCAAGTGCAGCTGCTGCACGGGGACAATGGAGCATCCTCTCTGGCTGTCCCGCAGCCAAAGGATGTCCGAGATCCTGGCCTGGGACCGGTTCGTGCATAGTTCGGAGGTCGCCAGCGTTGATTCTGCAAGCAGACGGACGAGTTCAGTTCATCTTTGTCCTCTCGGAGCTGAGGTTCAACGCTAAAAACTTACCATTGCCCTCGGCCGGAGTGTTGTAGAATGCCACGCTCGACTTGAGTGCGATTTTCTCGCTGATGCGGTTGAAGATTCTCTGAATCCTCCAGGACTGGAGATAGGTCGCGACAATGTAGTACAGCGTTAGGAACATTTTCTTTTCGAGTATTTTTGCAGCAAACAATCGTTACTCAGAAGACTTTGGTTTTCAGTTCTTCGTCAAGTCTACTCAACAATTTACGTAAACGACCCGCTGCATACTAACGAGACCTGCTCAAGTTACACGCCAAGAATTATGCCAGCATGCGCAATGCGTTCGCGACTCGGTAGTTAGTTTTTCCTCTGGTTCAATTCAAAATTTCGAAGAGTTACGGCATCGTTTCGGGATCTCCAGTTTCATAACAGCGAACTCAACTCAGAAGGATTTCTTCCCTCTTCTGTATGATGGCTGGAAACGTCAATTTGACTGGTATAAACTGGAAGGAATGTTTACGAATGGAGGAGGTATATAACAGAATTGACATCTCCTTGTCGTACAGTCAGATTTAAAATTCGTTACTCATCCGGTTTCATACAGTTTGAGAAACATAACCCATTGGTGGTGCATCGTTTGAAATCAGTTTTGTTCCAATAATTTTGGATTATATATTAATTTGGTAATAAAATTTCCAAAAATTTAAATATTTCTTTTTGTTTTTGAATCCTTGGTGGATTACGAATAATGCATTTGCTTATAACTAATTTACATTATAAACAAATTATCGAATTTCCTTCAAACATGTACAATTAAAATAGAAAAGTTAGGGTAACAAAATATATAAAATCTTCTTAAACACAAAATTGTAAAAAAAAGCTTTTATTCAGTCCTTGCAAAGATATGGACCTCTTTAAAAAAACCTCAAACAAGTTTATAAATTAACAAAACAAATATTTAAAAAAAAATCAAAAAAGATTATTGATTTAGTTATGCAGCGATGTGTAGTGTAAACTAGATATAATATGTAGTTTAGGAAATATGGATAGGATTAATTTAAAAAAATTGCAAATTATATGATCGGTCTAAAGAAAAGCAATTGACGTTTTTAAATTCGTTTTAAAATCCTAAGTCTGTTTAAGAAAAATCTGAGAAAATCTACAAAAGGAAATCTACATAAATTATTGTGTAGGGTCATCAAAAATTGTTAATAGTTGTAGACAATTTTTTGAATGACTTCCGGGACTATCGCGTAAAAGTGGATATTTAAGTCTAATTTTAAAATTTGTTGAAGTATATTATATAAATATATGTATATGTACTTCTACCTGGTCGATACTGTTGATAGTGTACATGTAGATAGGTTTATATTTACACTTATAGCTTACATTTTGATTTGTTTATTTCTGGCAAGAGCGTGACCAGTGACCACCACCTAATCAATTTCCCGCGTTCAATCTGAACTCATTTGCATGCAATTCGCGAACCAAGAGGTCTTCTGAGTGTCCTCCTTATCGCCTTATGAGCGATGCTTGTTTGTGGAAAGTTTTTAGCAGGGCGAGTTAACGAACTCACCCCTTCTTATGCTGTTTTGGTCGAGCTGCACCAAACCAACAAACAATCGCCCTCCCTTGGCTGATTTAGGGAACTGTGGCAATAGGCGATTTATTGAAAAATCGGGTCCAGCCGCCGATAAGGGAGCCTCCCGCCTGCTTTCTTCGCAATTTTGTTTACGGATGATTGCGAAGGAGATACTTGGGTTTTACGATCGTATCTATTTTTGAAATTACTTCGAGGAACACAGCTCTTTTTTATTAACTTTGAAAATCATGCAGTAGCGGAAGAAATAAGTATTTTAATAGCGTTCATAAAATTGCAAAATTGCTCAGTTTATTTAAAAGTTAACTTTTGAAGGGGGTCCATATCTTCGAGAGGGCAAACTAAAGAAAGGCCTTTTCAGTACATTGATTTTTGAAGACAGATTTATATATCTTGCTAAAGCTCTCCCTGGAACGATATTAACGATCGTTCGATAACGACTGTTAAGTAATTTTTATTTTTGGAATTAAGTTTAATTTTACATTTATTTCATTATATTCCTTCCTTTAAGGAGTAAAATAACAAATAAAAGAAAAATTAAAGGAGGTACGATTCGCAAAAAAAACTTCTTTTTTTTTGTACGTCAGTCATGATTTGCTTTTTAATATTATTTATAGCAATTATTTATTTCTTAATTAACCAATTAAAAAAAAATCAAATCTACTTAATAATCGTTATTTTGTAATTTATATGTTTTGATCATAAAACTTATAGTCCCTGTTTTAAATTAGAAAATAATCGATTACATGTGTTCGCAGTTCTAGAGATACGATGAACACCGACTTTGAAAATTGTGTCGAGATTTTTGTCACATTTTCACAGAATGTTTTTGATTACTAGTGTACTCAAAATCGATGGCTTAAAGATTTTCAAAGATGGAAAAGAAATAACGAAGATTTTGGCGGGTGCGATTAAACATCATTTGTCATAATTTCGGAAATACTTTCTATATTGTTTTTATATTTAGAGGCCGATATTAAAAGCATGAAACCTAAGACTAAGCCCCCAAATTCAAAATCACTTGAAAACATGGAATGCTGCTAATTCTTTAGAAAATTTCTACAAAGTTAATCAAACTTTATGGAAATATGTAAATAAGTAATTTAGGGTGCAAGTATTCGTTTCAGTTAAATTACGAATTTTTCGGGATATCCTGAGGTGGTGACTACATAGTCTTAATTGAGAAATAGGACAACTTTTCGTTTGGAATATTGAAATTTTGAAGGATTTTAACTATTTATAAATAATAACGACTTGGCTTGTAAATTACCTAAGTAAAAATTGTTCAGATGAAGCGAGTTGTTATTTAATTGAAATAATCCTCTCGTGTATTTATAGTCGAGTAAAATGCAATCAAGATTGGTTTCGGTCAGGGTAGGATGGTCAGTATTTATTATGTTCGCCAACAATCAAAGTTCAGCTCCATTGGAGTCATAATTTAGATTTGTTGGCTTAGCAACTGGTGGTCGTGGTCGTCAATAAGCCACCAGCCGGTTGTTATTTCACTTCAATTCCCCAGATAGCAGGAGGACATGGTAAACAAACAGAGCAGACTACGAGTATTAAGCCGGCATTATTGAGCTATCCTATCGGGCATATTATCACTTTTTAAGGGTCAGATCCCAGGGTAGGCGATTGAGAGAGGTAAACAGCAATTAACGAACACAATTGCTCGAAATATAATTGCAATATGAATAATAAACAGTCTTGCGCTCCGTGCGGAGACCAAAATGCGAGCAGCCTCCTGATAAGTACCACTACTGATAAAAGCGATCGCGGATCAATTCGCGATCAGTCTGAGTTTCTCTTCGAGACAATCGGGAGAAGGTTGTGGGACGTGGTTGATCAGTTGCTGCGCGGGATTGAATTAATTTATATATTTAATATTAGGACACTATCACCGGCTTCAAAGGTGCCATCTATATTTTAAATGATTTCCGTTGATTGCATTACCGCTTATAGCAATATTAGCCAAAGCAACATGAAAGTAAGCAAGCGTGATTACAACTCAAATTATGGTCCTTTGGTGATCCATGGCAAGAAAGGTGAGCGATATGGTTTGAAGTGGTGGTTGAATTAGCTTATAAATTATGTTCTTTCTCTTCAATTTAGATTCAATTAAAAATGAAGAGGCCTGTGCGATTCGTATGCGACATCCGACCAAAATTCCAGCCATTGTGGATAGGTACGAGCGCGAATATACGCTGCCGTACCTCAGCAAAAGAAAGTTTCTGGTACCCGAAGAGATCACAATGTGTCAGTTTCAGTCCTTGATCCGAAGCCGGCTTAAAGTATCACCGAATAAGGCCATCTTCCTTTTGGTTAATAATCGATCAATGGTACCCTTGAGTAAAACACTATCAGAAATTTATTACGAGTACCGAAGTGATGATGGATTCCTCTATATTACATACAGTTCTCAGGAAGTGTTTGGTAAGTGTCTTATTTTTGTTGAAAACAAAATTTCAATGTTAAAGTGATCGTGGACTTTCTCGCTTTGCCTTAAATTACTTCCTTGTGATCGAAGATCACTATTCAGGGAGTGTTTAGTGTTCGTATTCAATTAAACTGATAAGAATTAAACAACGAAAAAATTTAATTGATTTTCTTGAGAAAGCTGGGAAAAAAGACTAATTGATTACGGCCAGGAATTGGGGTATGTTGTGATTTATTGTGATTTTCGTATCTGCAATAGGTGATAGGATATATCAACTCAAGTCAATTCATCAAAATCTAGAAAAAATTTAAGATTATTTTATGTATTTTAAATTTTTTTATTATTTAGCTCTATAATAGTAATATGTTATAACTACTCTTGTATTTATGAAGTTCTGTTGTTAGATTTGGGGTGACTTATTTTAAACCAAAAGTGCGTGAAATTGATGAAATTTATATTTCGTCTGAGCTTAAAATCAAATTGTGTATACTATTCTTATACAATTATTATTGGTTCATTTTTAGATTGTTCATAAAGAATAATACTTTAACAGATAATTTCGAAATTTTTATAAAGTTATTTGATATTCTGGTCTAGAACGCGACATCCTTTCAAACGAATATAAATATTTTTAAATTATCAACAATTGTTGAATTTTAAGAAAATAATCTTGCCTAAAGAACTACTACCGATTGCCCCATTCTATAATTTTCTATAATAAGTAATCGTTGTAGTTATATAACTCGAAAAGTCAACACCCCAAAATAAATATTGTCGCCTCAAACGAAAAAATCATCTCTTCATCGTTTATGTAACATTTTACAAACATATGACTATTTCAATTTTCTAAGCTAATCACTTAAAATTAATTATTCAATTGAAATGATAAGGGCCAGCCAGCTCATCATTTTGAGTTAGATATGAAATTCGTCAGAGTACGCAGTAACTACGAAACATTATAAAATCTCTGGCCCATTGACTATCAAAAAAATAAAATACGCTTGAATTGTAGGAAAAAATTCAATGATTCATAGTCTAGAGCATGGATGATTCAGAAACGCAGAAATTATGAACTTTAATTTCGTTCATCGACTGTATTAACGCAATATTGTGTATTGTGGTAGTTATTTTTTGATAGCACTTCATTTCGACTTTCAATTCATTTAAAACATACACAGCAAACTATACCCGGAACATTTAAGTAATTAAAAAATAACATCATTATCCTTACTTAATCCTGAATGTGAGCAAGGGATTGCTAGTTTAATCGTTGTTATTAATTTTCAATAATTTTTCATTGAGACTCTTGTAATAAACATTTTTCGTTGAGGGAAAAATACGTATTATACTTAATCGTAATAAATTCAAATTAAATTCATGTCATATGATCAAAAAATACGCACACCCTTTGGCCGAAATGAGGGCAGAAATCATTTTACGCAATTTTTAAATGGAAAATTTTTAGCACTCCGGTCGACGTTGGTCATTATCGATTACTTTTTATAAATAAACTGGACATGAAATCCATGAAAACTTCATATCTCTTGTCAGTAGGTCAGCATAAAGATTAATATGCAAATTAACCGAAGAGATTTAATCGAATGTTTTGGCCTGTGGCATTGCAAATTTTCGGGTTATGCGAAAATCATACTTCAAATAAAATGTAACGAGTGCTTTGGCACTAAAATTGAGTTTTATACAAGATATTTGGAAAATACTGACCTTTTTCATAAATTAGTCCTGGGTTCATGGAAGGTGATATGAAATTTTTGTACATTTCCAGAGGCCGCAAATTTTTTCGGCAATATCAGAAGATTTAAAAAGTTGTGTTATTTTTTGTTTTAGTTTAAGATTAGCACATTGAAGAAATTTAATTTGTATACAAATTAATGTGGTCATGTAAAAAATAGAATTTTTGAAAAGAACTAATTAAAAAATAGTATTTAAATAGCTAAACCAAAATGAATACAACAATTGAATCACTGAACCCTGAAACATTGTTATGAGAGTTTTCCAAACGAATTACAATGTAAATATTGATTACGTATTGTTTTTCTCTGATAAATTCACGAAGTCAAACAAACAGAGAATTTTGATGCTCTGCTGGGCACGTAGTTCATTTCTCATAAAATGTTAGAACCCTCCGGATGCCGAACTGAAGGGATCATAAATGTGTTTGTCGGAAGTGTGTCATAAACGAAAATTATGTTTAAGATGATATGCGATATATGCCGCGAATATTTTTAAAACCATTACAATTTTTCAGGAAGTTTTAGTTTTCCGATTGATGCCTTTTTTAAGTTGGACAGCAGGAAGAAAATCAATAGAAAAGGAAACTTTGAAATGTAATTTTGGTCCTGAAATGATTCTTCTCCTCTGTCGAACCTTTTAAAAGTGCGCTTCAGGAAATAATGAAGTGGTCCTAAAAATTGTCACAGTGCTATATAACGTTAGTATTAATATTTATGATTTTGTTGATTTCGTGTGAATGGCAAAAGCATTTATTTAGAGGCTTTAGATAAAATTATACGCATTATTTACAAAAAAAGTGATCTATAGAGGTAGTGCACGCATGGGTGAAATATAAAGTGGCTTTTATAATCATGTAATATACATAAATATAAATTTTAGAATTTTGTTTTCCATTGGTAAAATATCCTGGAGATTTTAGTTGTACAATATTTAAATATTTGCACAATATTTCTGAAAAGTATATTAAAGCATGCATAGTGAGAATAAATAAATATCTCGTATTTCTTATGTATTTTGCATATTATGTTAGGATGTATTTTGTGTAGCAAGGATATTTGTAATACAAAAACGTGAAAAATGCTAGGCAATGTTTTCAATTTCTTAAACTACGCCAGATTAAGAAAGTATGTCTAATTGTAGAAAATGCCAATAAACTTACAGAATATTTTGAAGTAATCATTGTAAAACTGTAAAGGCAGTCTATAATACAAGTGAACTAATTTTTTTATGGCAAATAGGTACATTACATTTTTTAATAATGCACTTAAGTTATTATAAAATTAGCAATTTCATACAAGAAACCCTACTTTTTTTAGTTTTTGAAAATGGCACAAGTTCATCAGCATGTCAGCTATCAGCTGTTATTGTTACTATGCTCCTGGAAAGATACAGAGGCTATCGCAATATGCATAATTCAATTAAAATAAAAATAAAAAATGGCATTCCTATTTTAAAAAAATCAAGTCACCAACCTTCAATGTCACTGTGACTCTAAGTACCATTTCTTGGTGGAGGAGCCAATCAACTTTATTTTCTGTAAGGTCATAACAAAACCTCAGAGTTTATCGGTTTTCTCTTAACATTAATCCGCGAACATGCAAAAAATATATTTATAAAAAGAATAATGTAATCGTTGGCGCTACTAAATTTTGTTTTAATTCTTGAAAATACGATTATCAGCTAAATATATTTTTTTAATTAATCACCATTTTCTGGTTCTATTCTTTCAGGCTGAGTTGATTTTTGCGTTTGAAACGTATTTTTGGTGCGAATGAAGCGTGTCTGCCAGGCCGGAAATTGGAAGAGGAAGAGGAGAGGACTTTTATCAGTTTTTTCTATATGTCTTCAGTTTATTTAATTAGTTCTAGTTCATAGTGTGGTTGTTTAATTAATTTTCGATGATAAAACAATTTCTCTTAATTCTTTTCGGAAATCGGAAAAACTAGATGTAGCAGATTCAGTCGGACGCCTGACCTTAGACAACCGACCTCTGTCGTCAGAAAATACGCTTATACGTGTTATTTGCCTGTCGCGTTTTTTGAGCTGTTTTAAGCCAATTTGATATGTGCGTAGCTTTACAGATATTTGTATTCATTTAGTAATAAACAAATTGTTTACCAAAATTTTTGCCTTTTCTCTCTTATCTACCTTTTTCGAAAAATTTATGGCTTGGGCTGGAATTTGGGATATTTTTGGACTTGAAACTGAAAACAACCATAACAATTTTTTTTAAATAAGGTTTTTTTTTATAATTTTTTCGTACGAACATCATTTTTCGACATTTGATTAGTTTTTTTCGTGGTTTAATCTTAATTTCATGTTTAATTCATTCGTTATAATTTTTAGCATTTTATCTACATAAATTATGAAAATATTTAGATCGCAATTAATTACAAAATCATTCGATCATACGTTTTAGGTATGCATGGTTTTTTTTCTTTGTTGATGTTGCAGTTTAGAGTTTCACTTTTTTAATACCCAACGCCTTTCTCTTTCCATTCGTCGTACTTTCGGCTTGTTTACGTACATAGCTTTTTATACAAATCATCTTTATACTTAAATTCAGTTTACTTTACTTCATGCTAATTAAAAATTTTTTTTCTGTCATAAATATATATAAGTGTATAACAATAACAACTCTGTTCAACAATAGTTAAAGTTAATTTACATCTGTTCCTCTACATCTTTTATTCGGTTAGTTGCTTAGTTTTTCTTTTAGTTTTAGATTTATCGTTTTACGTTGCTTTTGTTTATTTATTTATTTAGTGTTTAAATTTACTTTTACAGTGTATTTTAATTCAATCGCCTTCAATCCATCCAACCACACGTTGCACGTTATTATTATTAACAAATTGATTTAATATCTTCTCTGAGCAAAATTTATAAACAACCGCTGTTATTTAAATACGACAGTAAAAGCAAAATTCTTTTAAATGCCTTTCAAAACAGGAAACAAATTGTTATGCAATCGTTAAAAATAACTAGTCCAAAAATATATATCCTTAATGAATCGCGTAACAAGTACCATTCGAAACCAGTTGAAATCATTTCGCTTGTCGCCTTATTCCAGGAGTGTTCGTTGCTTCTTTTATTAATTTTTAATGTTCAAACAATTTTGCTCTATTCACATAAATATCGTAGTGTAGTTACGTCGTATGTCTACGAAAATTTTTCTTTGAACATTGAAGTACTGCTTCTTAGGACTATACTTAGCACTAGTATAGCTCTGTTTGTTTTGGTTTAGTACAAAAAAGAAACAGCTCATGGAAAAAATAGTTTCCTAATTCAAATTTCATTATTTAATATTGTCCACATAAAGAAAAAATCTTCTCTTCTTAAAAGAAAATATAAAATAGCACAAGAAGCAAAAATCTCTTGGAATATAAATTTTATTTGTTTTGATTCTTCTACCTTTCCTCATTTAATTTTACTTATTTAAATACAATTCACTTTTAGTTTAGATTTATCCTTTACCTTTAGTTTATAATCATTTTTATTAACTTTATGCTCTCTTCCATTTATTTTAATGTTAACATCGGTGCGTCACTGCAATGATTTTAGAGTAAGAGTTTTATTTTTTTGAGAAAACAAAATATTCTTTTCTTTTAAATATTTGTTTTTATTAGAATTTGAAAATTGGTTTTATGATTACGTTTATGTTTTAAGAATTTCATGGTTTAAGTTTCATGGAATTTAGATGAAGCAGAAGTTGTGTGAAAAAATTCTATGTGTGACGGTGGAAATATTTCAAAGAATCTGCTCAACTGGAGTAATTTATAAATAAAATTTTATTTGCTTTTGTTACCCTTTTACGAACAATATCTTTTAAAATATGAGTTACGAACATTTATTTTATTTCGATTTATAAATCGGACGGAAATTTCGGTGATTTTATTTATCAAAGAGATTTCATTTTTACCACATTTCAGTTTTGTACTCATCAAATTATGTGTATAATAAATTAATGGGAATTTCATCGTTTGTCTGGATTAACATTTTTAATTAATAATTAATAAACAGATGAAATAAAACGATCTATGCATATTTGATAGACCCATTGAAGGTAATAAAAGAACTATTATTCAAGAAAATCTGAAAAATTGTAGGGTGGTTTGGTTTCTGCAACACATTACAAGAAATATGTTGTGACTCTGGAATGTTAGTTTGGTTTTTAATGAAATCGATTTGAGTTAAGGTGCCCAAAATTGGTTTTGATAAATAAATAGTTAACAAAGTACATCATAGACCCTATTCTGGTCAGAAATCTTAAATGTAAATATTTTATCGAAAAACGTGAACACAATTAATCGACATTAAAAATTATTTGCCACCGTCACACGATTGTGTACTTTCTATTAGTAAGTATGAAATTTGGCAGCGCTGTTTAGACTCGTTATCAACTTAACAAGTTCCTTAAGAGTTATCTGATCGGATCATATTATTAACAAATTAGTGGTAAATTTGTTTACAATAATCTCTCGATTTTATTATTACAATTGTTATCTAAATTCATGTTATGTACTCTTTGCCTACAAAAATAATGTACATCTCTTTATTATTTAGTCAAATACTTTATACAGTTTAAAATACGTTAAAAACCACCTCATACTTTATTTACAATTGTATTTATATATTCACTTAGCTCCATAGAGTTAATAAAAATACTTTACAGCCATCAACGAATGAATATAAAAATGCTCTTTACACAATGTTCATTGTTTTATTTATGTTACTTCTACATGTTACTTCTATCAGTAGTTGTATGTTATCTTATTTATTTTTATCTCATTTATTATAAGAAGTTACCCTCGTAGGAAATCATACATTATGCGAATGTTGAAGGTTGTCGCTAAAAAGTTAACTGAGATCAATTAAGTTAAGTGTGATAAACGAACAAATCTAATATTGAAACAAGATGCATTTGGAAGACTATATTCATTTAAAAGTTATTCACTCATTGGTTTTTATGTTAATTATCCTTAACCTGTGCGCTTCTTTATTTAACATCATTTAATGTTAGTGTTTTTTCTTGTTAATTCGCTGAACACAATAAATGTATCGAAAATGGGTTTTATTTCAATATAAAATACTCTTTCTTTTATATATATATAGTATATACATATATAATCATAGTAACATAGGCGGTGGCTGAAAATATTAAGAAAGGCAAGAACCTTCAAGAAACGCTTTGTACCGAAATTTACATTTGTGTTTTCTTCGGTGTTTACATTTACATACCTTTTTAATTATATTCATTCTTAAAGTTGTATTACTTTTTCTACAACATAGTGGAAACTTTTCATGGCACATTTCTTTATATTTTTTTGGAAATAACACCGCTTCTTGTGAAAAGTAAAGTATTTGAAACGGAATTTTTACAAAAATTTATTGTTTGTATTAATTTGCTATTTTGAAATTTTTCTTTTGGGATTAATCACTTAAAATTAGTCTGCTTGATTAAACATTTCATAAAGCTATAAAGAAGTAAATTGAAAATAATTTAATTTATTAAAATTTGAATAAGTATGTTGGCATACTATTTATTTTATTTAAGCTAATGCACATTTAGTATCCAAGCGAAAATGTTCACTTTACGAATTTGTGAGTGAAGCCATTATTAGTAAATTGAAGTAACTTTTATAAACTTCTCTACATTTTTCTTATTTCTCATTTAATTCTCTAATTTGGAGTGAAATGTACAATTACTATATTATAGGGATTTAAAATGCAACACATCAATATCAATTAGATATCAATTTAACATAACAAATTAGAAATATTCTTCAATATTCGCTTATTCATATAGAACTAATTGTGTTCAATTTAATAGGTTCACGAGCACCATAATTGTTTAATAGTTCAGTTCTCATTATCACGAGAAACTAAATAAATTAAGCGATAAGCTCTGGCGCTAAATAATAGGTGATATGCTGCGCAATATATCAATTCAGTCCAATAACCCCAGAGTTTTGCAATAATTTAGTAAACATTCCCGGAACTGGCATGATTTCAATTTACATTGTTCAATATGTTTACTATTTCGATCTAGAAGTTCAAAGGTTGTGCATATGTATCTATTAAAATTCAATCAGATGTTCTGTTAAATTCAATTGCAGTTAATGCATGATTGATTACATTGCGATTACTCAAATCAGACTTTATTTTAATAATTCGAAAAATTTAAGCTTTGCGAAATGTTTAACACGTTTAAGAATTAATTGAGCCAATATGGAAAAGGTGTCTTCACAGCAAGCCAAGCTTATTTTTGTGGAAGTCATTTGCTTGTGATTGCAGTGAGCCCTACTTCCACGTAATTTTATTTTATTTTTTGTTCCTAAATCTTAAGTGATTTCCCAATCGCATTACAACAAATTTAGCAAAAATGCAACTAATGTATTATTATTATTACTTGTTTTTTTACAAAATTTTCATCATTCCCTTAAATAGTTCAACACTAACTTTTCTATTTACACAAGATTTTGCATTATTTGTTTTTTATTTAATCAATGTTATTTGTTCACCTTCTTACTCTCCATTGTTTTATTAAAAAAGAAAATGAAATAAAGTCCTACTATTTAATGTTTTATAGTTAATTCTTTACAAAAGTTTTTTAAAAATTTGTTAAACGACTAAGTGCGACACATCGCTTGTATACGCTGGTGAATACCTCGGTGGTGGTTGTAGGTGTGGCTGTTGCAACTTTGTCTTGAAGCCCTTAGATTCGTCTTGTCTTCGATTACGTATGAGGTCTGAATCTCCAGGCCAGGCTCTCTCTGGACCCCTCGGTCCAAGTCGGGGGAAGCGATTTTTATCTACTGCTAAACTTATTGTGCCAGGATTTGAATTTAGGCCGACATTATACTGCCGCTGCATTGCTAAAGAGGCACGAAGAGTTTTTCGTTTCTGCAATAACATGAAAAATTATCAATACGTTATCTTTTTAAATAATGAGAGTTTTGAAACTAAAAGGACTTAAACCCAAAGGCCACTAGTAACACGCGATGAAATGGAAGCTTCTTTAAAATTTAAATAGGGAACTTTTTTCAACAAATTACATATATTAAATGGTAGTAAAATAAATAAAATACAAATCCCGAAAGCAGATTGACTTAAATTTGCTCGAAATCGTTTTCGCAAAACTTCGGGTAATACGATATGTACAAAACAAAAACTTATTTTAGATGCGAATGAAATTTGTGAAGCCATTAATGATTTAAATTATTTATAATGAGATGTATTAAATTGTGGTTTAATTGTAAATCAAATCATTTGAATCAACTCAATAAAAACCTCTCATAATCTCAATTAACCCAAAAATGTCAGAGATCATTTCTTTATTACTACTATCGCAAAGTAAGAGTTAATTAGGTGTTACAGAACTGAAGGAAATTTAGCTAATTATTATCACTGATTACATTTATGGTTGAAAATATAAAATAGAAGTAATTTAACGAAAATCTATTAAGGCGTGAAATTGTTTAATTATTTATATATCATTTTTTAAATATTATGGAGCAAAACAATGAAATACAAAATAAGTATATAAATATAAATATGAGCTTACCTCTATCGTACCCCTCCACTTATCTGCTGCATGTCTTGCAATTTCCATTCGTTTTTGTTTCTTAATTTGATGCTTTTTGTAGACAACTTCAATAATTATTAAGCCAATACCACCGACGATTCCAGCTGCCACGAGTATGAAGACGCCAGCCATATTCTTAAGGCCTAAGGTGTTTGGTGTTTTCTCAAATTGTTCGCACTGCTGTAGGTTCCCGTGAAATATCCATTCTTTATCCAACGATTCCATAAATCCACCTATTTTGTGCGAATAATTTATATAATTTCGTTAAAAATTAGTATGTAATTCATATGAAGTAATTTATTTTGCGTACTTTCATGAAATTCTAAAATTGCTAACGTAACAGCGTCGGACCATGGGGAGCCCTTTTGAAGACCGATACCATACCCACTTCGTCCGAATAATTCACCAGCTGTGACGAGCTCGCAATCTTTGGCTGCTTCGTACTCCAATCTCGAGGAATCCCAAATGAATGCCATGAGTTTGCTGTTTTATATAAGGTCTCATTAAAAAAATACAATTGGAGCATTGCTCGATGGATTTACCCCTTTTTAACGTCTTGAATTGCGTCCTCGGCAGTAGCGTAATTGTTCGCCTCCATCGTCCTGTACATGTTGGACAATTCGACCTGCCTGCGGAAATACATGTCCACTGCCGAACCCTTCACTGTCGCACAAGTTAAGTTCTCCATGGTATTCCTCAGACGGGCGTCATTTATGCCGCTGAGTTTTGTTTTTGGTCGTTCTAAAACTAGGAACGCAGCCAAGTTGGCAGTGTATGAAGCAACGATGATCATAGCGAATCCAGCCCACACCATCCCGAGAACCCGGGCAGAAAAACTCCTTGGGGTACCTTCACCAATTCCACTGTTCAGGAGAACGCCCCATGCAAACCAAATCGCCGAACTGAGATTTAGGGCATCCTCCTCAGTGTTATCATTGCTGGTTAATTTAAATCTACCAAAAGGTGAAAATCTGGAAAAAACAACATATTAGTGTAATCTAAGATAATCTTTTAAACATACACTGAGAAAATAAATGTTGGTAAATTAAACAAAATTGGCTTTTATAACTTTTCATCAAAAGGGTTTTTTAATACACCTTAAATTAGGGTGAAGAAACGAAGTCTTAAAAACGGATTGTTTGCTATAAGTTTTAATAGTATGAGGACATTTTCTGCAAAGATTTTAAATATGAACCACCCGCAAAATCTGCACTATCAAAATTAATAGAAGTTAATTAGCTAATTCTGGTTTTTTGCATGTTTTGTTTATTTTGTATACCATAAATGCATTTTCTAAGAAGGTTTTAACTTGAAACTGTACGTCCGTTGAAATCTGTACCATATTCGTTCAGGTAGAAAAATAAATGTTTTGGGGTATCATTAGAAGTGATAGAAATTAGTTAGCTAGCTCCGTTGTTTTGCATTTGTTGGTAAATTATGATAGTAGCAGGATATTTTCGAAAAATATCATAAATTCTAAATCGCTCCTTTAATTTTAACTTGGTTTTTTAAGTTGATTACAAGGAATTGCCAATTTCTTGGTAAGTTCTAAATGATTTTTAAGCTACCCTCGGTACCTTGTTGATTTGTCCTGTTAAATTGATTGAATTTAAATTAATAAAATTAATTTGTTTATTATAACCAAAAACACGGTTGAAAACCTATCAGGAATTTGAATTTTGTAAATATAAACTTATTTTTTTATTTTTGTTTACCAGCTTTTTTTGTCAGTGCATTATATATAAGAATTTTTGAACTACAAATAACTTTAAAAACTCTAACCGTCTACTGTTAATAAAACAAAATAACCAGAGTAAGTTAAGTATTTTACCTATCTAATAAATATAGCACCAATGCTACAACATGGACAGAAACCATAACAAGGATCCACAGCGTATTGCTGAAGGGTTGCAGAAAAGACACAAGCGTACTCGATCTCGACGGTTTCTTTTCCAATATTGTTATTCCCTGATATTTGAATGGTTTTGAGAATTCAATAAATTCAGCTCGTTCTGGATTTATAGTGAGTGGGGCAACTATCATGTCAGCACGCTCGTTCACCAGCTCCCCGATGAGACCGGTCCATTCCTTTTTCACAGCCAAAGTACCAGTGGTTTGGTTTTTCAGTATATAATGACCAAATTGGCCATCTGGTGATAGTGCCAAGTCATATGTAAAATTTATTCGACTCGATAGTGCCCGCAGCAACTCGACACAGTAGCCCTTGCAGCAGAAGTCATTTTCTGTAATAGAGAGAAACTATTTATTGTTGGTATTGTTGGTATAGTGCGTACCAAATTTAAATTTAATGATACTCATGAACTGTTTGCACTGCCGGATTGCTCTTGTATAATTAATATGAAGAGCTTTTATGGGCCCCAGGCAATTATAAATGAATTTAAATGGAATAAAATAATTGCGATGGGAATAAAGTGAATATGCTAAAATTTAGACTTTATGAGATATAGACAATATTCATATTTTATGCAACAATTGAACCAGACTATCTGGCTTTGATGGATAATTCATTCCAATATATAGTACTTTCAAACGATCCACAAAACCCAAAATTTATTCAAATTATGTGACCAACTTCCCGTGGTTTCAATTAGCATAGTATGAAACCAAGTTTCTATGTCCCCGTGCGGGCTAAGTTTCCTTTTTACAATCAATACATGGAATTTTATATCTATTGAATTTGCACCCATCGAAGCGAATGCGACACAATTTCCAAAAGGGTTGAATTAAAAATACCCGCGATAACGATCTGTGGAAGGGACTGGGGATTGTAGGGCACAAATTCGCGTATTTAAAATGGAAAATCGCCACCCACCCATTTTGCAGCAGTAGGAGTCCTTGCAAATGAGTTCTGTCTCAATTTATTGCGGCGATCTGTCTGCAGCAGTTGGAGTGAGTACCAAACCCGCCCCCGCTCACACAGGAAGCATAAAATTTTATGGATGACGAGGAGGGCCTCAGCAGTGGCGGTGGGATAATTCTGTCGTATGATTACACCAAAGTGCAAATGTCGTTTTAATTTGACCGAAATGCAAACAGAACGATGAGAGTGCGGGGGATGGTTGTGGAACGGCTGTAATTAGATTTGCTCATATGTGGAAACATGCAGAAAACGTTTTCTATGGCTCAACGCCGTTTGATATATTGACGAAAATTTATGATTTGATATTTTCGTAAAACATTAAGCAGCCTTGGGATTGTGGGTAGAACCATTACAGATGTATTTATGGGTCGTAAAAAAAATCACATGCTCGAAGAGTGAATTAGAAGGACAATGGATGTCTTTGCGGCGAGATAAGTAATAAAATACGTTTAGCTGCATGGGAATGAGTCGCATAACTAGGATGGGTTATGGGTCACCTTTTGAATAAGAATTTTATTACTTCATATACATAAATATTTTTACAATTTTCCTTCTTTGCAATTCACACACGGAGTTTTAATCGAGTGGATACAAGGGTCGGCAGCGTTCGGGGCACTGAGAAAAAGTATTCTTTATAAACAATTCTAAACCGTCCTTATGTCTTAATTGCAAAGAAAGACAAAATTGTAGCAATATGTTTAATTTGCGGGTATTATAATGAAATCCAAAAACAACATTTAAAGTGTAGTAAAATTTTTAATGAGGATTTCAAAATTTTACTAAATTTATATTAATAGTAACCACAAATGATCATGGGTCAATTGGGTGTAAAACCAACAAAATTGAAGGCTATATCATTAAAAAGGTATAGGTGTAACTAACCTGCATTATTGAGAGCTGTATTTATATTAAAATAGTTATAAGATTTGTTTAATTTAATTCTGTCGACCATAGCCGGTGGATATTACATGTGAAATATAATTTTACGATAATTACGTTTGCAGACCTGCCATTGACAATAATTTAAATTCTGTTGGTTCTATACCCAAAATTCACACAAAAATCTCCCATCATCGTTTACTATCAGCATTAATAAGCGCTGTTTTGATTCCATATATAAGGAAAGTTGATATATGTGTTATACCAGCCATATTTTGGGATTTATGTTCAATCATTACGTAGTAAAGCTTAAATTTTAATATAAAGCCTACAACCTACATCAAGAAAAAACAACATACTATTATTTCCGAGTGAATGCGAAAGGAGGTCGTTTTAACCAACGGAAGCATCTAATCTAAATGAGCAATCTAAAACGAGTTTGCAAAGCACACCAGCATGAAATGTTGCTGCCTCTCATTAAAATCAAAAAGGCCGTGAAATTCGGGAAATCTCCATTAATCTGTTAATAGTGTGTGATATTACAGCGAGAACAATGGCTATGAACATTGCGAATTTCTGCTTTTACCCGTGGAACGCCAGTTTTTCATTTTTATTTCGCGCAACAGCCCTCCAGCTAGTGCCATTTAGCAGCAGACAAACATGCCTACAGACAAACACGGACAAGGGAAATCCGCAAAAAAATGTCAGCTTGATGGGCAATTGTACCTTGAGCCGAAATAAATTTAAATCATCGTGGAAAATCCAGAAAATAGTCATTTGGGAGGTCCCAGTGTTTTCCTGGGAGATTGCGTTCAGATTCCCAGTTGCTGTCCGGGACAACTGCTGCAATGTTTTTGATTGCCGGGAGTATCCAAGGAAGACTCATGCCCGACAGCCGGGAGTCTGTAATGCGGCAAGAAGTTCCCCCGGGCACCCCGGCTGCGAATATTAATGGTCTCCGGGAGGCAATTTACTACTCGAGGGGAGGCGGGAAAAGAAAATCGTGATTTAGTGTAAACCTTATGCAATCCCTTAAAGCCCCGAATGCTGCTTCAATCTCATTTCCATTCCTTACGAATGGAGCTTCATGAACTGGAGCTAGGAAAAGATCATTAACTATTATATAATTTGAATATATTACATAACTATAAAAAAATGTTCCTTCTGCCTAGGTCTATTTCATAATTTCCTTATTTCCCTTCCGTTGAAATAATTCAAAAAATGGTTGGTAATAATAATATAGATTTTGCAGACGGTATTTTGAAAAAAATCAAGAAAAAATAAATATTCTTCATAAAAATTTACAGCGTAACTTAAATTAAAACTTGAGTTCGAATCTAAGAGTATTAAATGCAATTTATCTTTATAAATCATTTTACTCATCTTGGCCAAAAATTTTTAATTCACGGATTACTTCGAAATATTTTGAAGACTTTTGAGATTTTATATAACAGTTTTAAGATTCACGTTTTTATTTGGATTATGTTACTAGATTCTGCAGCAATTGGTTACTTTTTAAAGATTTTTTAAAATACCACCTTTTGCATATTTTAACCCTATTTTTAAAGAAAAGGGAAGAAAAGTGAACATTTCTACTTTCGTAGTCGTAATCTCTACTAATACAAATACCAATTATAGAAGGTGCCATTTTTTTACTATTGTTATTATCTTTTTTCGTCACGAATAAGATCTTGAGACCGTTATATATTTTATATTTATGCTCCTTTGATTTCAAGTACATAGGGTTAGGATTGTCTAGATACTCTATACAAACTTTCCAGACGAGTTCTCAATTTCTTCATAAAAACGAGTTCGAGGCATTGAATGGAAGAGAGAGTTTAAAAACAAATTTTTGTACTAACTTCAATTTTATTTCCTCCATCCCGGAAAAAAGAATTCATATTTCCAGGTTGATGACTTCCTAAGGTGTACTCTTTGCGGATTTAGTTAACAATGATGAATTATGAATAGCACATGAACGTTAAGAGTTCTCAAACGGAAAGTTTTGTAAAAACAATTACGGGAAAATTATGGGCAAACATAATAACCCAATATCCGCAGAAACTTTTTATTTAAACGCCATTTATTGGCGAGGGTATTACATTTCGGTGGCAGTTTTATTCCTTGGCCAGTAGCGCCCTTTTTTAATTGTGCTTTAAAACTTCTCATTACGTTAAGCGTTTGCCGGTGACATAACCAATTTGCGAACTCTTAAAACTTCTTAGGAACAATTAAAATTGGGTTTTGTCTGGAAACCATCGTAAAATAAGGTTAATACTGCTGCTTCAGTGAAGATACTTTGTAGCATAATTGAATTATTTTTAAGTACGTACTGCAAATGGATTTTATGGTGCTTATTGTAAATTAATTGCTTGTGGCTGGCATTTAATACTGCAAAGTGGAAAAGTGCAGTGAGATTCCGAAACTTTAATGAGTTGAAAATCCACCCATACATTAATATCATACATATTTTTCCCTCATATAGAACAAAATGGTATTTTGCTTAGATTAGAAATTTATGAAAAACCCGCATCAAAGATTCGAAGTTTTCTAAAAATAGCATTAAATGGCAGTGACTTTTATTTACTTTTAAATCAATAATTAATCTGAGAAATGTCCCTTTTCTAACAAACTCAATTCAATACAAATTTTCCTCTTGTTCTGGGGATAAGTAAAGAACGCCGCTATTAAGCAATAGAAAACTATTGATTCAAATTAAATTAACAATTATTTATAGATGCGGTGAGAATAGATTTTAATATAAAATGTTTGTAATTGTGTATATACCACTACCAATCTTGGTTCAATCGCAAAAGTCTCTTAATGTAATTTAGTTCGGTGATAGTAACTAGATATATTTATAAATTGCAAAAGAAACGAATCAAAAAAGTTTGTAATAAATTTTTATATCGCGACATCCACCGACGAAATTGATGAAGAAAAGTTTTCTAAGAACCTTGTAAAGAAATTTTGCCGGTAGATGTTGTTTCTGTCTGAAACTTTTCAAGGTTTTATTTAGAGAATTTTGAAAAATTCTGTGAATTAAACAAAAACAACACTGTAAAAGGTATATAAATAAGTATAAAAAAAATGAAAATATATCTTAGAGTTTTACCTGATCCATCAGTGAGGTTGAAGTGAGGACAGGGAATTTCATCGTCTTCGCAGGCAATTTCTTCATCGGTAAGTCGCCTGACGTAAACAAATGGCTTTTCCTCGATGGTAAGAACCTTCAGGTGTGTTGGTATTATGATGCCTTCAGGCTTACGTTTTTGTTTTCCAGGCCATAGAATTTGACTATCGTTAATTCGAAGACGCATTTTCTGTTTTTCCTGCAAAATATAAAGATGAAGCGATGTCAAAACGTCTTGATGAATTTTTTGGAGGTTGCAAAGGTTACAGGGGATAATTTCTACAAATTTCCATGGATCAGAGGGAGCCAACGTTTTCCCCATCAATTTATTTCGAAAAGTTTTGACATTGTACGATGGGGATGATTATTAATAATCCAAAGGACAGAACAAGTTTTTTGTAGACATCAATAATTCCGAAGTTATTGTCATGGCTTCGTTATAGCCAATTAGTTGGTTGATATTTCTCTCCCTTAAATATAGTGATTTGATTTTGAAAAGGGAAAAAACTGCTGAATCTTTAATTTGTGAGATTATTTTGTATAGAACATTTTCTGCTGGCTTATAATTAAAATCGACGTTATTAGAGCAGTAGCAACATTAAAATTATGTGTATCAATATTTTTGGGTGACAATTTGGTGCACTCACTATAAAATTGAAAGTTTCTTAAATGTTGAATTATTTTTAAAAGCTCCTCCCAACCGATTAATCTAAAATTTTAAACACACGTTCGGTTTTGGCGGCAATGCACTATAAAATGATTCTTTCAAGGATATAATAATTTAATTATCTTTTTACTCCAAAATTAAGTTACGATATAAAGATGTTTGTAACCTCGAACAATTTTCCTGGCAAAAGTTTAAAAAGAGAACAAAACGCTCTGCACAAAATAAAGTTCGTTGCGAAGGATGTCTCCTTAATAAACTTGCGTTAAATTTTCAGGACGAAAGGTTGTTGTTTCTTTATTCAAGCGTTTTACTCTGCACACCAAATTCAGACTGTTAGTTTAATATTTAATTTATATAGGTACTTAGTTTTTTTTATTACGAGACATTTATCAATTTTATCAGGTACTTTTCAGGCCAATGTGCTTTTGGATAAAATTTTAAGAGCTATTTGTTATTTATATTCAAAATTTATTTATGATACCCGAGAATAACTTTTACTGTAGCCGTTGCTTGTTTGATTTCGTACTATTTATAAATCTTCCCTTTTATGTCATGTACATAACTTCCACCTTGGGTATAATTTTCTGCTAGTGTTCTAATTTGCAATGAAATTATCGAAGCCTCTAAATAAGCATTACCCTAATAATCCGAATAAAATGTCAACAAATTACTAAATCAAATTTGCTTGCCCCCGGCTTTAATTGCCAATTTTCATTAAGGGCACCAAAATTCGGCGTTTATCTCTAATTTGTGGAAAAACCAAATAATCGAATTTCATTCAGCAGCGAACGGCTTACTCGATAATTTAGAATGCGGATCATGGTCGAAAGGTGGTGTTAATCCTGAACCATGTTTGCATCAAATTTCAGCTAACAGGAATCAATGCATATCTGCCTACCGGTGAAGGTGGAAAATTTTTTTGAAATGAATTAATTCCACAAAATTTACCAGTTAATTGGTTCATTTAATCGTTGGCTCATTATTTAAATAAAACACCGCCACGGGCCGTTGGTCTGGATCTCTCGCAATGAAGGTGTGTATTGATAATAAATACGACGACGTCATTAATTACCACCGATATTCGCTAAATTAGCATCACCTCAATTCTGTGATTCTTGATAGTGTGCGAAAAGTCTTCTGGGGTAAGGACGAAAGTTTAATTACGATCAAGGGTGCTCAGGGAAGTTGACTTTGATTTGCGACCTCGGCGATTCCAATTAAAAGTTGATTACCAGAGTTATTTTTAAATCATTAATTTGTACAGGAGTCGAGTCATTCTGGCTAAGAGCTAAGAGGATTAAGTCGACAGCTGAATCAGGGAAGGAACTGGAAAAATGTACTTACGGCGTCGTACTCGAAGGAGCCCACTGTTTTCTTCTTCTGGCGCTCCCTAATGTTTATAACATCGTATTCCGCATAAATCCTGTCGCCGTTGTCATCAAAGGCCACTTGTCCTGTTTCTCCTTTGATATTCCGCGTCTTAAGGTAGTGGAAAATCCGTTTTCCTGCAAGAGATTTTATTAGGGATGTAAATCTTCCGATTTTTCGAACAGGAATGAAAAAAAAAAACATAATGCATATAAGATAAACGGAAGACGTGATGAGATTCTTCATTCTTGAAGGATGCAGTCAAGTTTCCTTACCCGATTCCCAGTTGACACCGGAATCATCACAGTCTTTGGGGGCTTCCGTTATCGTCTCGTTTGCAATCATTTCCTTAATGGCCGAAGCGAGCACGTAGACGCTATCCTGTTTGGAAAAATTGAAAGGTTAAAGTATCTGCCTTCAAAATGGAGCAACAAGGAGCTTCGGTTGCGCTGGTGTGACTTTTTAAAAATTTATTGCCTGCGAACTGAGAACTCAATTTTTACGGGAACGATCGAAAGAACATAAAAATATCTCAAGAATTCAGTCTGCCAATAAAGATTAAATGTCCACTTAAAGATTTCAATAATTCAAATTTTTCCATGTAAGGAAATCAATCAATTATTAACAGTTTATGGAAGAATAAAGATGAACATATTTCTTAGACGTTTATTTCGGATTGGAAATATTTACAATATTGGTATACGAGGGTTTTTAATATCATTGGTTCCTTATTGTGGAAACTTAATTTAGATTTAATAGTCTCTATATAAAATTTGTGAACATTTTTAGGACCACTTCAATATTTCTTCAACTTTTAAATTTTGAAACATATTTTTCCTAAGTTTGACAGAAGGGGAAAATCGATGCAGGGCTAATTTTAAAAGTTAAAGTTTCCTTTTCCACTGATTCCCTCCCCTCTGTCGAATACAAAAAAGGCATCCTTCGGAATACTAAAAATTACCCCGAAATATTCGAGTGGTACTAAAAATTGTCATAGTGCTATGTATGTATACAATATATTATAAGTCATTAGGAAAATCAGTGCTAAAAGATTAGAATATGCACTTTTCCCGTGCAGGCAAGCAAGCATTTAGAGAGTATAGTAAAGTTTTAAAATATAAAAGATTTTCATGAAAATTAAATATATACATAAAGATTTCCCATATTTTATATAAAAACTTGAAAACGAAAACTTGAAAACGAAAACTTGAAAATCCAATTAGGCGAGCAAATGTTTCGCAATTAAATTTATTTCATGAGAAAGTACATTGTGAAATAGGGTTTTTGATTTAAATTTATTAAACGAAAAGAATTTTGGATTATAGTTGTACATATGTATATCGCATTCCTAGATTTTAGTTACTAACACTCCTAAAATGCGTGAATTATTAAAATTGAGTATTTTAAAAGTTTCTAATTAAATAGGACCTAAAATACACCGGGTAAGATGGGGATTAGTTAATTAGTATTTTTATAAAATGAGTGATATTTGTTTTTTGATTCCTTTATTGAAACCTATGTTTAATAATAACGTTGAGAGGTAATTACCAGTTCTTTGCCACCATGTTATCTTATTATGTAATTAATGGTATATACATATCTATGTCCTGTTGGATTAAAGAGCCTGTTATTAAGTTAGGGCATCCGTTGTGCCATTAAGGGCTTTGCACTGTATTTCATTGTCTCAAACAAGGCAACGTAATGCATCAAGTGATTTCATAAGAGACATGGCACTCGTTTTATCGCTATCATAAATTAGGAATCCTACCGCCTTCGTCAGGGCGTTCTCAGAATGATTTCAATTACATCGGGCTGTGTACACAGTCCGTTGGGGAGTAAAAATGCAAAAGATACACATTCCTCCGTCCTCAGCATCCATTTTCATCCCTTCTTTATATCTTACATTCGGGGAATAATCCACTCCCACCCAGCCCAGCTCCCTTGAGAGCTCAGCTCTAAGGTCCTAGTTAATCCCCGTCCTATTCTGGTTCTGGTTCTGGTTCTTGGGATAGGTGCACGTAACGTACTAAAAGAACAACTTAAATTGGCTAGCCTAAGGTTACGCCGGGATGGGAAAGGTGAGGGAACTCCTCGAAATGCCCGGGACATGAGTGCAGCAAAAGATGGAGAAAAGACCAAACGAAGGGAGTGAAAGATTTTATTTATATTTTTTACTGGATTCCTCAAGACTTGCCTTTATGTGATCCTTTTCGCTGTTGGCGTACTCCAACTGAAGACCGAGAACTCCGTCGGGGGTGTTATTTGCATTTAGTGCCTGCTCGGTGACGATCCACACGTGTCCTGTTTCAGTCATGTTCAGCAGAGCCGCATCTCTGAATATAACGAAGGCGTCATCCTTGCTGAAATGTGAATGAAAACATGAAAAAGGACATTTTTAATGAAGACCTTTACCAAGATAAAACTTAGTTTTGTTCTGCTTTGAAAATTTAGTTAGGTCCCATAAAAAAGCATGTAACCCACTTAGTCCACGTTAGCGACACCTTAAATTTTCATTCAAATGCAGCACCTTTCTCAGGTACTATGAATTTGATGAAGGATGCTGCGTCGCAGATTGACAACGTTCTAGCTAACGTGGATCAATTTGCATAAGGTTCGCTGCGCAATTTCATTTTCACATGAATGAATAGAGCCAAATTGAACTTATGTAAACTTTCTAGTACTTTTGCTAACAATTTGTATCGAAAGTTGTTCGTAAAAATATAATATTGTTGTTTTCGTTTTATCTAAAGTTGTAAAATCAAAAATAAATTTGATCTTTATTAGAACTTTATACTCCAGTGTAATTGACCATATAATGTACTCAATTTTTTTCTTTTTTTTTGTAAATTTCTGCAAGTTAACCAACTTTAAAACTTCTTCTTAATTCATCTGAGAGTTGAAGGTACGTGCGATTCTTTTTTATCAAAGTTATTCATTGAAGAACAGAAGCTAAAATATAACAACAACAAAAAAATCGTAATTTCGCACCGTTGAAAAGAAAGTTAAGAAAGAGTAAAGTTTGTAAGAATCTGGGCAACTTTATCGTGCAATCGTCCTGAAAGTAAAATTATTGTTTCATGAGAACTTTGAGAGGGAAGTTGTGTATTTTTCTGAATCATTTTCTCATGTTAATTTGTATGGGAGTTATATCCTGTAAATATTTCTTAATTAAGGATCGAAATAATATCCGTTTGCCTTTTAAAATGAATTTATAAACTCTGCTGATTTTTTTTTTGTTTTTTTGTTTTTTGGCTCGCATCTTGTAGGGATTACTTAGGAAAAGCATCCTAAGTAGCCGGAAGTATGATAAAGTATAATGCTTTTGTGAAAGTGCGTCCCTGAGGGGATGAGTGTGGGCATAGTAATTAAATTTGACTTCCTGCTGAAGGGTCTTTGAAAGAGTGGGTTCTTCTGGTGTCATGGGAACTAAAACTCTCCATTTCGTTTTGCTTTCTCCGTAGTGGGGTTTACCAGCGGATTTTGTGATGGACCACAGCAGGGATTTGTGGTAAATTAATTATCCTGAAGAATGAGTTCTTTATTAGTTCTTCTGATCACCATGATGATGGGTTGCATAGTTCCATCATAGCTCGAGTCTTACCTCAAAGTGCCGGTGTTCACAAATAATAAATCACAAAATTGAGGCAATTCCACATTGAATAAACTCTGGTGGATTGCAAGCCAGACATTTCCTGGCACCGGAGAGGAGATCTCAAGATGGAATTGTTTTATAATACACCTCCTTAGTCCTTGAATGTAGTGCCTTGGTACTTACCTGGCGTACATAAGATACACCCGAGACTGTGCTGACTTCATTTCAATTAGGTGCTCCGTGAAGCTCTCCAGCTTCGGTTCAAATTCGACAATCATTTCGACAGTCGCCCGCACATCGATGTCATCGTAGTTGGTCTGGGACGTCGTCTGGAACCGTCCCAGGATAGCCCTGCCGTCCGTGTCCGAGCTGTGAATTATGATCACCTGAAAAGGATAATGGAATATGCCCGAAATTAATGAGCTTCTGGTGTGCGCACTGAGTAAATTACACAGAGATATGGTCGGTTGCGTCCGGAACGGGACGTGACGGGTCGGCATGGGAATAGAATAGCGATTATCCCCGGGGCCAATTATAAATCCTCTTTTTCCGGGACTGACAGGAATGAATGGAGTTTTTTGCATAGGACTCATAGTCATGCACGAATATTTCATTGCTCAGGTCAGTGGGACTAGGGTTTCCTTCTTTTCATAGAGCATTTGTAATATGAGTGCTCAGAATTAAAATTTAATAATGATAACACAGGTTTGCGAAACTTGATTGATGAAAAACACCTTTTTAATTTTAACAATCAATTATGCTTTTAAAAAAATCATTATGTTATTATATAAAAACTTGTTGTAAGTTTAACAGAACTTTTACGACGATTTTTTATACTCAAGGAAAATTTAAGAGGCATATTAACCCTTAGCTGGCACTGTGAGGTCCGCGTTAACCGATCGATTCGAAATTTAAAATTCAAAAATTGGATTCGATTTGAATGAATGGCAATGGGTGTTCAGAGCTATTAAATTATTTTATTACTTTATTTAAAGTTTGGAAATTCAAGATTGCATCAAAATCGGCGACCAGAATGTGAAAATAAAGAACATAACTTTTCCGTATTAAAGAATTAGATGAAAGTGTTATTCTAATATCATAATTTATTAGATAATGTAATTGGATATTTCTGGATGATTACTAAGTAGGTAAATAATACTCGTATATTATGGAGTATTGGAACTAAATATAAATAAAACGGTTCGGGTGGTAACCCTAATTGTGCCTCAATTTCTGGGTTCTTGTGCCGCGTTCCTTAATATGCTCCAAAGGATTTTTGCTGTTTATAAATTTTTATGAGTTTATTGATTCTCTAGAGGTTGTAGTTGAGGTAAAAAACGAAATTCCTGAAATTCTCCTGGAGGATCCTTCGTTTCGCTTCAAGCTCTTGAAATTGTTTATGAATTTTTATGAGTCTTCGATTTGTGCAAAAGTTTAATGCCTTTTGTTGCCTTCTGGGACGGCCTCGATGCTTTGCAGGGATTAACTAAGTCCGCAAGGGATTTTTCTGTATGGTGGGAAGAAGCGCTTCAAGCAGTCAGTTTTCTTTAAAATTATCTCTCTATCTCTCAGTGGGTTTTACCCAAGGGAAAAAAGCAATGAACCAAAAATATTCAACAGGTACGTCTCCTGTTTGTTGCAAGGGGAGACCACTTCTGATTTTTTGATCAACTTTGAAAATTTCGCTTTTGCTTTGGGCTTAATTTAAACCACATTGCAACTTTACACAAATAAATGAATACTTGTAAAAAGTTACAAAGCAAAATATAAACTTTTCTTGCTAAATATGAAAAAACTCCGCAGTTGACAACATTCAAAGTCTCTTTTTAATTGAAACATATTTAATTTTCTTTCAATTTAAAATAATTAGGATACAAAAGCCGGAACATACGAATTATGTCTATCTTCATTATTTCAGTAAATTTAGTTTAATTTAAGTCATCTGTTGTAGCTTTAATTAAGGGAAATGAATATACAACTTTTGTATCTCGGTACTGCCTCAATTGAAAATGTGGTTGAACAAAATGTGCAACTTTCTGAGGAATGAAATAATTTGGGCTGACTATTTTAAGTACCTAGGTTCATTTGCTTTATGCAAGCGTTTAGTTATAAGGATTTTTATTCTTAAATATTTTATTTGATTACTCAATGTTGATATAAGTAATAAAATGTTATATATTCCTAAATTAATCTTTACTATTTTCTCCTCTGAATTATTGAATTGTTCTAATATCAAAAATAGAAACACATTTCCCTCTTTTAGATTCCCTCCAGGAAATTAATGCTTAGCAGTCTTTACCACAAAATTTACATTCGATTTCATTTTTAAAGATGATGATGATGATGATGATAATGATTTTCTTCTATTTTTAGCTTCTCTCCTACTTACATAAATAGAAATGTCGCACGAAGGTTAAGATAATGAAAAATCCTTTCTAGGGAATCAGACTGAAAATTTATTAATAAGTACCTAAGCTCTTCGTTTGGTACGGAAAAAGTTTGAATTGACAGAGGGATTGGTAATTTCACAATCAATTAAACTGTCTGATTTTTACAGACAATTTTTCAAGAAGATTCCGATCTAAATAAGCAGAATAAAAGAGGTAAATTGTAAGAGGGTAAATAAAACTTAAATGAGTTTTTGTGGATTGTAGTTAGTGAATAATATAATTAAAAATATAAGAATTATTAGACATTTGGATTTTAGTAAATATCCTGCATGGAGTCTTATATTAACAAGTTTGTTTAAAACTAAGACCAAGTTTTTATCTAACAACTTTAGCCGATTTGTGGAAAAGAATTTTATTCTTTTTTACCTACATACATATATTGTTTTAATCGGATATTTTCTCGTTACGAATTGTAATTTCATTACACTTTCATGTCAATTTATTTAAAAGTAAACTTGTATTCATTTTGTTTGAACCAACTTACTTGCTTGTTCCTTTATTTAACAAGCGTAAAAATTAGAATGAGAAAATGTAAACCAAAACATGGGATGTAACAAAGCTAATTCCCCCATTCCAGTTAAAAAAATTGTTGCAAAAAGTGAAAAACTCCTGTATCGTAACCTCCCAAAAATTTCTTGCTTATTAAACCGACTCAAAAGGATAACAAACTTAAATAAGAAAAACAAAAGGCAAAATTACAAGAAAATTTTTGTGTAGCACCCCCCGCCCAGAAGCAACTTTTCCGCAGTTCTCAATGTTTCTTTGAATGCTAAGGGAGGGAAACTTTTTCGTTTCGTAATTTTATTCACTCTGTTCTTGGGAAAAGTGGAATTAAACATTTTCTCAAGTTTAGTTCGAAATTCCGCCAGGGCTTGAATTGTGTTCATCTCGAAATCCTTTTTTAGTTTATCTACAAATACTGCGTATGCTACAAAGAAACTCCCTTTGAGTTGCGACAAGTGTAAGTTTTCTAAATTCAGCAAATATTAGTCACAAGACTTGCACAACATAAAATGAAAATCAAAAACTGTTGATTTCCGCAGATTATTTGAATTTCTTCACTTCAAAGCGTTTTCTTTTCGAGAAAAAGAAAGTTAATGGTTAAGTTTAACACCTGAGGCAATCTAGGATTTATGTAAATTCCCTGCTCAAGATGCTGGCTGGCTTCTTGTAATGCTTTAAACCGAAATTTTCGTGATTTTCGTTCCTGCAAGGAATTTCCCGAATTTGTAGGAGTCGAATTTAATGAAGAGATGCATGCTGCACCATCCTGAGCCATGGACCTCTATAAGATGCCAGTTGGAATAGCTGCTGCACGTAAATCAGCTGAAGAGTTAGAGGCTGTTTTAGTCCCTTTCACCGGGAATTTATGGAAATATTTGCAAATCTTTAGCCCTCACCTGTGCCTCTCCGCACTTTAATGAAATGAAAATACCACAAGGCGGCTTGGCACGAGTTTTTACCTTATAAAAGCAAGAAAATATTTGTGTTAAATTGAAGATAAAGAATTCTTAGAAAGGTACTCAAAAATGGTTAATCTTTTTATACTTCAGTCTATTTATTCGTCGTTTTGCGTCGAAAAGCGAGGACAAGAGTGTTTCATTAAAAGCGCTAGGAGCACAAAGATGTTAGAAAACCACGCTTGTGTACCGAAATTCTCGAAAATTCTGTGGTAAATCAGCCTAATTAATTTTATGGAAATGAGCCTTGTGAGGAAGTGGGACTTTATGAAAATCAACAACTCTGAGATGTTTCATTACGCTTGTGTTAACAACTTTTAAACAAAAGTCGGTTATGATCTTGGGAGTCTTGGCGACATTGAAAAAAATTATTGTATAATCAAATACACATATAATAATAAGTAAAAGTTCAAAACACTTTGAAAATTATTTAAAATCCACTGAACCTAAATTTCCATGAGCTGTTTTGATCGATTTTTGATATGCCTATGAAAATAAAAAAAGACTATCAATTCTATTATTTTGTGCGAGAGCTGCCCGTGTAAGGATTGGTGAGCGATTTTCCTCGTTTGAAAAATTTTTTTTCCTTTTAAAAATTGAGAAAATATCAAGAATTGTTATATGTGCGCGGTGCTAAATACAGCCAAACGAATATAACTCGAAAAATCAGAGACGAGCCCAATTTTTTTTCGGTTTTGTCGTATTTTGTTCGCTATTGTGTCATCCAGAACTTTCCCGACGAATCGGTCTTATAAATAAATTTCTTGAATAAATGGATAATTCAAACGATTCAAATGATACCGGATTTTGGTCATACATTCTGAATGAAATTATTTGTCGACCTCCAAATTTGTCGTTGATCCTAATCATTTTAGTACTCTCATATAAATTACTGAAGGACCGGTTAGCACAGGCCGCGCAGCGGGTGCCGAAACTGCCCAAAATCAGACGAGATTTTACGCTCCAGGAATTGAGGGAATACGATGGGACACGGTTGGATGGGCGAATTTTGATTGCGGTGAATCGGAACGTCTATGACGTATCCCAATCAAGAAGTTATTATGGTCCTGGAGGACCCTACTCGGTTTTCGGTGGCCGAGACGCCTCAAGGTGTCTCGGTACATTCAGCGTTAATATACCAGATAAGGACGAATACGACGACCTTTCAGATCTTAGTTTAGCTGAAATGGAATGTATAACCGAGTGGGATTTGCAGTTCAGGGATAAGTACGATCTTGTTGGGCGGCTCCTGAGGCCAGGTGAAGAACCCACGAACTATTCAGATGAGGATGACGAAACACCTGGAGATGATATGTCCGAAACAAATTCCGATACAACTGAAACCGAAGTAAAAAATCGAGGCACTGGCGGGAATGGGCGCAGGGGGAGGGGAACCTCTTCCCGATCATCTTAAAAAGGCTTGAACAAAATATAACTTTTTTATATTTTCTACTAAGATTTTCCATGAAGACGTTTGCTCCAGTTAGGACATTTGATTTCTGCAGTCTGCTATGCAAAATTGTTATATAAATCAACCTTTTATACATATGAAAAAAACACCAGTTAAAAGAGGTATGAATATTTGATTTAATATTCGGTTCTCGTTCAAGTTATGAAACATTTCTTATTTTCTAGGCCATTCTAAAATTCTATGTATTTTGTGGTGAGGCAAATCAGGACGTAACTGCAGAAAAAAATTAATTACAAGTGTGTTACTATCATATTTGTTAATTTATGTTTGTTAATTGTTTACTTAAATATACAAAAAGAAATTACCTCTAGATGTATGTTTTTCTATGAGGAAGAGTATTTTAGAAATTGATAATTTTAGACAGGTTGCTACAAAACAAATTTTTTCGCTGTTGTAAACTGGTCCTAGTTTTTGGGTGAATAAGCAGGCATTGACAAATTTATAGTATTTTCTTTTAGTTTAATTTACATTTTATTATTATAATTGATTTGCATTAAAATCAATTAAAAATTTAGGCATATTGAAGTGCATTTTAAAGTTTTCTTGTAACTAAAAAAAAGGATTTTAATGTTTTGAAATTTATTTTACATTTTAAATCCATTTATATTTGTTTTTTTTTATCACAACCACAGTATTAGCTCGATAGAATATATTTTCACCATAAATTTTATTTCGCAAAGAAGCTTCTTTCGCAAGGTTCTGGCAAATTAGGAAACCTATTTGAATTTTCAATGAATCGTCAGTCAGCTAGCTTTGCTGCAAGATTTTCACTTCCGAGCAGATTCCTTAATGACTGAAATGTTTATCTTTAAGTCTTTACTGCTCCTTAAACGTGGTTTATGCTTTGATATGCTTTAATTATTTTGATTCAAACAAGGACAAGGAGATTTTGGATGATTATATGGATAGCGCCGCTGAAATGAAAATACCCTTATTTTGAGTATTGGTTGAAAATTGAAGTTTAATATATTATAATTGCCTCAACAAGTTTTTTCTCCAAGAATTTGCTATTTTGATTTTATAATGTAGTGACTTCAAAATTGGTTTAATGAGAATTTCTTCATTTGGCTATATTTTTTCAGAAGGGATGGGTGTTAAAACGACGAATCAATTTTTAGTTTAGAATCGAATAAAATTCTGTAAAATCGGCAAATCTCGTAATACCTAAAGAAATCCATCATTTAATCTCCAGAAAATGTGCAAACAATATTTCATAAGGAAGCATAAAGTCATTCATAAAACGAACAAATTTTCGCAGCAATTTGCCTGAAAAAACCCTTCAGGGAGAGAGGATTTATTCATTTTTTATTGTTTTTCATTGTGCGAGAATCCGGAAAATTCTTTTTATAAATGGGCCAGTTGACACGGAAACCATCACCGCCAAGTAGCATAAACCACTCCAATTATTACAACAAATGGGTCTTTCATTTTGACTCGATCGGCTCACTAAATGGCTTTTTATGGTTAAAAACATTTTCCGAATGAATGGGATAGGTACTTTTTGTGAAGCAATTTATGCCCCGGAAATAATGCAGTAGGCGGCTCACAGATGATAGCACTTAATCCCCGTGAAAATCCAATTAATGCCTCATGTGGCAACTAACCCTATCTGGGTAAAAGTTTCGCATTTTGGCATATAATTTGAATATTGAAAAATCCACGTGAAGACCGATGGATGGTTGGTTGTCCTGCTTATCGAATTCATGTCAGTTCGATATCCCTCGCAACATAACGTGCGAGCCGGCGTTATCATGATGAATTATGGCGAACCCACTATCGAGCAGGACTTGCTAACTTTTTCCCCTATTTATTTATTTATTTATTCTGCCAGGAAGGATATTTATTTATGTTACTCGAAGGAATCATCTCACCTTCGTGTATGTGAAGTGACTGAGCATTTCTAGCCAAACGTCCGCTTGGTGGTAGTAGGGTGGCACCGTCCGGAGGAATGACACGTGGATGTTTTTGTCGGAGAAAGCTGCATCTCGCGATGAAATACCGATGACAGGAATCTGGTAAAATCCGCTTGTGTAGCTGACTGCAGCCGGTGATAAATCTCCTGTTTGCTCATGGGAAACGACAACTGCATACACCTGTGGGATAGAAAAAAAATTCGTGAATATACATAGATAATATAATCAGACGGGAGGTGAATTAGTTTGGACAATATGCGGAAATTACGAAAAGTTTATTTTCACCGTGATGCAACGCTTTTGGGATACTAGGGGATGTTTTGTTATATATACTATAGTTTCAAATAAGCATTTTCCAGAGTCATCTGTTTAAACTTAATTTACTTCAAGAAGAAAAATAAACATTTACTTCTCCTACAATGGTGAGGTGTTCTATAAACATCGACAAAAAAGAATTCTCTCCAGTTTGTTTCTATCAAAATAACTTTTGAAGCTTGTTTAATTTTGAAATTTAATCATTTGAAGAATTCTAAGCAATCCAAAGTATTTTAAGCATGTTTCAAGGACTTGTTTTGTTAACATTTCTGTTCGTGCTTTTGTGTTAATGGGAGAATTAAGATTTAGCGAATTGATTACACCCTTTATTAATTCTATAAGGTTTAGATATTAATTAACGTCTTAGGAAATATTAGCACATATGTAAATACTTATACTTAGGTTTTTAGAAGATAAATTATTCCAACTATGAAAAAAATTAAAATCTGTTAAAGAACTACTCCCTAGGTTATATTTCAACAATAAAATCAAACTTTTAGTATAGTAGCATGGATAGCATTTTATTCTATTTAATAAGAGCAGCTTTAAAATTATTTCAAAATTACTTCTGATTACCGAAAGGCTCCCTTTTAGTTTAGTAGAAAAATATTGTAAATCTTTGATAAACAAATTATCCAAAGCATAAAATGTACTAAGGTTTCGTTCTGCAATACCAATTCTATTCAATTTTTTGCGATTTAACTTAGTAGCTGTCGGTAAAAAATAAGTAAGCAAGTTATCTAATAAAAGTTCTATTTAGTAACTTTTGGGTGAAAATTACTTGAGTAAGCATTTGATTAAAAGTTTCATATGCGGGGATATTTATCAAAAGTTATAAAATCTTTTAAAGTAAAAATTGTATGAACTATCAAAGTCTTGCTTGTGTGTTTAAAACTTGGAATATGAAACAAATCAGAGGAAAATATAATTTTTTTTAATTTTCTGGAATATTGTAGTTCTGTTTGGTATTCAATTTAAGATTATTTTTATTCACGTCTTCTGTAATTAATTAATTGAACAGTATAAAAAACACATATTTGCCAATTAATGATAGATTAGAAATATGAAAAGCAATCACTCAAATTTAGTGAGCAAGTATAAAGTTTAATAAAATTGGGTAAAACGACAAGTGTTTTCAACAGCTCAATTTAAAATTAACAGACACCTTCAAGTAAAATATTTTCCTTTTTACTTGTTTCACTCTCTGGTTAACATTTTAGAGTTGACAGGCATACTTAAATAAAAAAATTGTCCCTGATGAAGTTAAGAACAGGAATTTTCGTTGAGTCTATCTTAAAGTAAAATGAACGCCTTAGTGACTTTGCGCATAGCTCTTTTAATCTGCCACTCTAAGTTGAGGTTTGTTTCATGTTTAACTCACCCTTACTTCCATTTGATATTTAATGTTGCCAATAAAGGTTGAAAAAAGCACCGACATGATTTATAGGAAAAGTAAAAACGAGTCAATAAATCATTTCCGGGAAGTGCTTAAAATTTCTTCTCAAATAAATAGTAACTCTCGTAGCATGCGAAAAAAAGCACATCTCCCAGCCAGATGCTGGCAAATTTTCCAAATTTCCAATGGGGTAAAGTAGATTGGTGCAAAATTTAACATGAAAACGACTTATTGCCGCCATCATTTGAGGAGGAAAAAAAAGGAATATTCCTCCTTTGCCAATAAATCATGCAAGAGTCCAAAAGTAGGAAGGCTCCCCGCTGCCGCCGAGATTTTTTCATGTGCGATAAATCGCAATATTTTACACCTTGTCAGTTAAAAGGCCATGGATAAATATTCCCATCACGAAAAGATGGTGAAATTACTTGGCCATGGAGCACATGGAGCCCCGCCCTCACTCATCTCCATCATTTCGCTCACTACTTTCACTTAACTTTATTTAGCGGAATTTACGTGACGGAAAGGTGTCGCTCAAAGTTGAATTTCACACATTTCCAATAAAGCAAAGGAGCGGCGTATTTTTGCCAAAATGAAAAATTGCAAATCATGTCGAGGAAAACTACAAAAAAGAAAATATTGGCAAAAGCGCCATGGAGATCAATAAAAAAATTCCTTTTTTCCAGGAAGCAAAATCGAATCGCACCTTGTTGCAATTTCTCGCCCGAGCGCCCACCCCCCGGTGTTTTATATCTAAAAAAAATCACAGGGTGTTTCGGCGGTCGCGTTTGAGTCAATAATAAATTACTTACCCGTCGCGAGATCAGATGCTTGCAGACATTTAAAGCTGTTTTGATAGGATTTTTATCCATTCGGATTGTTTTATCGTAGTACGTGACGCCTCTCGGGACATAATGCTGATCGAAGTTGAGGTGCTGCAACAAACAAATGAAATTGTCATTATGTTGGACGTAAAAAGCATTTTTGGGGGATTTATGTTAATAAAATTCGCTTCTATTGTATATTTTGGGGTACTAGTGAAAAGCAATTTCGACGACGTTTCCGAACGCAACGAGGCTTGAATGTACGAGGATTGGGGAGGATGGTTCCGATTTCCATAGCTTAAGGGAGTGATTTATGCGCTTACAAAGCTGGATGTTATGCTAATCTTGAAAATTTAGAAATATTCTGTAGAAAGAGCTATTTTATAGACAAGTCTAGACTTATGGGCTCAACTTTTGTACTCTTAGCGTTTAACATATTTAAAACTGACTTTATTGTAACACAGAACAGTTTTATTTTCGATTTTCCCATTTTCTTCAACATCGCTTGCCATCAGAAATACAAGACACGAAGATTCTAAATACATACCATACATATACTCGTAGATTACAGGAGCGTCTCATTTTGGAAGGTATATTTTATGAAAATTCTAGTTTCCAAAAATTTTGATAATTAAGTATACCTAGCTGAAAAAAGGTGTCTCAAAACTTCTTTAAGAGATCTACAATACATTTTTCAAGTCTTAGACTACTGATGTAAGAATTTTAAATATGAAAATTTTATTAAATTTCTCAATAAAATACTATGATAGAAAGAAGTACACAGATATTATCTATTTTTGGCAAGATTTTGAATTTTAAATAAAGAATTAAATGTTGAATTACGCGGTTATCAAAATTTATAAATTAAAATTTCCAAATTAATATTTTTGGTATAAATAAGTTAACATAGAATCAAATTCCCAGTTATATGTAATTATTATCACAATTCTGTAGCGGTATTATTAAAGTTGAAATCAGCTAATGTTAGAAGAATATATTATAGGGAATTTTTATTTAAGAAGTTGAATGCACTTAATTAAATTTATTTCTAGAGCAATACTCGTTTTTATAACAAATATTTTAAGCTTAATCGTGAAAATCTTAAAGTTTAAATTATATTGATAGTTTGCCAATTTGAATCAGCATAAAATTACAAAAGGTATAATTAAAGGTTTAACTAAAAGATACTAGGAATTGAATTTAAAATACTTTTATGAGGTTATTAAATTTGTCTTCATAATTTAAATCCGGACATTTAAGGGGTTAAGGTTAACATTTCAGAAAAGTCAGTTCCTTTTCAATCGCATCCTAAAGAAGTACTAGGTACATCAAAACCAGATCTGTCGCACTCTTTGTCAAAGACAAGCCACTCCTGGGAAGCCTTTCATTGTCGCCTCCTTGAAAGACTGAGACTCTTCTCTCGACGGGAACTTCTTGAAACAAATTGAAGACGCCTAGCCGAAGAGTGTACCCAAGACTTATTCTAGCAGAAAGTTAGCTATTCCAGAAATGTCGCCATATGCTTAATTTTATTTACAGTCTTCCGGTTCTCGCACAGAACACGGGCACAATGGCTTCCGAAATGTTACAAAATGGAATCAGTCAGGCGACGTTGTTGGAACAGCACCAGATGTTATCTCCCGTACTGAAGGTACATACGCCAGATTTTCATGAATATTAATAACTGAGATGGGAAAAGTAATTTCATAGGATTTTTTTCGGGGTGTACATGCAGTGAGGGGTGCAAATCTTTTAATTTTAGAGATTGCGGATTTTTTTTTTTTTTTGGTAGATAATTAGAGTAGTCCGTGCAAAATAATCAGAGGGATTTTCCTTTGATTTTAAAATATTGCCCAGAAAAAAAAGGGATGTAGTCGGTCGGGCCTTTAATCATCAATTCGTATAATTACAAATTTTGTTAATTAACAATGAAGAGGACTTTTCTCTACCTATATTTGACGAATTTTTAGACATTTCATTCGCGATTCACAACCAAATGGACTTTTTTATCAGAGCTTTAGATAAGAGGCGAACTTTTGGAAGTTTGGTTCCCATATACCTGAGAGTAATTAATTCGATGAATCTATTGAAAAAGTACCCACCGCACAACTACATACAACTTGCATAGAATTCTTGGAAAGCAATTAATTATATGAATTCGTTCTCTATCGCCCCGTTCCAACACTACCCAATACCAGCCAACACCACCCACGATTGGGAGGTTTGAAAAGGTTTATTTTATATGTCCTTGTAACCTTCCTTCCAACCGGTATTCCTTTGTCGTCGGCAAACTTCACAGAAAAACACATCTCAAAGAAAAATCTGAGGTATTTTGTAGCAGCAATTAGGTACACCTCGAGAGGCAGGGCATTGTTCAAGATATTTTAATGCTCTTGGATAATTGTGAAGGTAAAAGATACCTATGATTTTTCCAAGCAATCCCTTTAGTTGTGAGAGGAGCATATTTGTGTTGGGAATGGATGAAGGATATATGGCAATAATTTGTGGTAGACGAAATCTTCTTATGGTTATTCTACTCATTGTCTGTCGTAAATTCTTCCACAATTTTCAAATGCAAAACAAAATACTTTGCGGTAGTGGTTCTTTTTAAACTTTAATTAGAAGTTCCTCTACCATTCATTCATTCATAAATTAACAGTGAAGTTTGTTTCTCTTTATTACAAGTTATATTATTCTACTATTGTATAAATTTCTCCCTTTTAGTAAAAAAAAACCTAATAAAAATAGCAAACTCATATACATCTATCATAAAGGTCGAACAATTTTAATGACTTTTATTGAACAGATAATTACATTAATTATTAATTATATTATATTATTATATATATTATATTAATTATAATTTAATTAATAAAAGACAAAAACATACCAATCATTTTTCGGACATACATATACCTACTACGTTAAATCTTCAAAACAAGTAAAAAGGTTTTTATAACTATTTAAAGTAGTTTTAAAAGATTTTTGTGCTGCCTTATAAAAGCG